>CM039510.1:38700114-39300114 GCA_022432975.1 Begonia masoniana | reverse complement strand
ATCGTGTTCGAACACTTGAAACCTTGTTTAGTCATAATATTGTTTTATTAATTGTTTTTCTTATTTATTTGGAAATTTGAGCAACTAGCTGCGTAAAGCAACATTTTTTAGAAATTTTATTTGGATTAATATTCAAATTTATGCTCAAAGCATGGGTTTAAGGTAAATTTGATCTTGAATAATATTTTTTTAATAAAGTCACAATTGAAGTAGGCAAAACTTAACAAATTTGCCTCTGTTGACCTCATGATCTCAAAGAAGTGGGGTCGATCTGCTTGACAACGAAGAACGGGGCCCGATCCTAGAAGAACATGGTTCAGTTATGAGAGGGGTCCAGTGCTTCAAAGCATTGGACGGGAGAACGAGGCCCCATTCTCCCAGAACGGCCATCCAATCCAAAAGGGTCCAATGCTTCGAAGTACTGGATGAGAGACTGGGGCCCCATTCTCCCATAACGATACCCAGGTCCAGTGGGATCCAGGGAGAATAGAGCCCTGTTCTCCGATTTCATGTAGATCGATCTCTCGTTCTTCGAGATCGAAGGGTTGACATGGGCAAATTTATTAAATTTTGGATACTTCAAGAGTGACTTTGTTAAAAAATATTCTTCAAGGTTTATTTTACCTTCAACTCATATTTTGAGGGTAAATTTAAATTTCACCTTTCTATTTGAAGAAGAAAAAAAAAAAATAATAGTTCATTAAAGTGGAGCAAACCGTCCTACTTCTACCAAAGCTTGAAGACAAACCCTTGTGCTTCCATCTTAACTCATACATACATAGCAGACACTTAGGAGATGATGCGGTAATCTATTAAATTTTAAAGAGCCATAACTTTTATTACGGGCATCCGTTTTGGACCGTCAAGATATCAAATCGAAACTTTCATAGAGGCCCACACTAAATAGCCTTTTTTAGGCCCGAAATCAATCGTTTAAGCATACAAATCGACGTCCGATGATTTTACGAACTATTTTCTGATTATTTGATTTTATTAGAATTTCCTTAAATAGTTAGTTATTTTATTTAGGGTTGTATTCCGAATTGGGCATTATTCAATTATTATTCAAGATTATGAAAATTAAGGTTTCTCTTTGGAGAGGATTTTCACGTTCGTTCCGCATCCCACTGCATCAGCTAGTATCAGAGCTGTTTTCAGTTCAGTCTGCGATGGCTAGTTCACAAAGCAATCACGTCCCGAACGTCATTCAGGAGGTGGGAGTCTTGTGAGCCGGATTTGAGGCTCAAGAGGCGGCACTCAAAAACTTGGAAAAAAATGTCGATCAAAATTTCCAACGTATCGAGCAGCGCCTTGAAGACTTGATTGGTCGTTTTGACACCCTAGGGTTTGATGCCAACAAAAACAGAGATGGTGAGAGGGTTCGTTCGAAGATGAGACTTCTCAAGGCGAATGCTATGAACTACCTGTTCCTGCGAATAATTTAAGACGACCTATACTCGATTATGAGGTTGATTCAGATGAAGAAGAAGAAGAGGTGGAGACAACGGAAAATCACTTCGGTCGTCGTGAAGGAGGTGGCGGCGGTTTCAGCTGATTTGGCGATGGCAGTTTTGGCTGATTTGGCGGCGATTGTGGTCGATTTGGCGGCGGTCATGGCAGATTTGGCGGCGGTCACGACAGATTTAATAATCATGACTATCCCGCTATTGAGAATGAGTTTAAATTGAAAGTGGACATCCCTAGTTTCAATGGAAACTTAAAAATCGAAGATTTCATTGATTGGGTTGCTAAGGTTGATCGATTTTTCGAATACATGAAGATTCCACCAGAAAAAAGGTGAAATTAGTGGCGTGCCGATTGAAAGTCGGAGATTCTGCTTGGTGGGAAAGACTACAAAACAAGCGCTATCGGGAAGGCAAGCAACCTGTTAGAACCTGGGGTCAGATGAAGCAGTTATTACAGGCAGATTTCTTGCCCCTTGATTATGAGCAGATCCTTTTTGTGTCATCAAGGTCAAAAAACTGTGTATGATTATACAGCTGAATTCATGAGATTAGTAGAGAGGAATGACCTCCAAGAAAGTGAAGGGCAGCAAGTGGCTTGATATTTGGATGGGTTGAAACCCTACATTCGAGAAAAATTGGAGTTCACGTTTTACAAAATCTGAATGAAGTAAAGAATATGGTGATAAAGGCTGAACTGATGATCCAAGCGAAATAGGGCAATAACAGTAGGTTTGAATCGAACAGGCGTACCTACGGGAACGAATATTTTTATAGGATAATGCGGAGGAAGAAAGGTCAATCTCCCAACTCGATCAGAACGGAGAGAAGATAAATCGATTGGGAAGCGAGTAATAGCCGAAAGTAAAGAAGTGTCAAAATCAACCAACCCCTATGCGAGACCTATCCCTGGCAAATGTTTCCGATGCAATCAGCCTGGTCATCAGTCAAACGAATGTCCAAATTGGAGGACAGTCAACATTGTTGATAGAGATGAGCATGAGTAAGAAATTTACTGTGAACCCGATGGCGACGAGGAGGTGTTTGAAGAGGGGGACAGAGAGAGGGGAGAAGAGACATTTGTGATTCGAAAATTGATGCTCACTCCTAAGCATGAAGATTGCTCCCAGAGACATCAATTATTTCGCACCAGATGCACTATTAATGATCGACTCTTTGATTTGATCATCGACAGTGGTAGTTGTAACACCCGAGATTTTTTGGTGTTACGGTTTTTGATTATTATACCAGGATTTATTAGAATTGTGGGATGTGTAGTGGGAAAAAAACCAAACTGAGTGTAACCAAAATAAAACCATTGGTAAGAAACCAATGGAGGGGTAGTTTAGGTAAGAATTAAGGTAGGTGGGAGGAAGCCAATGGTTGGATGCCAAGTGTCCAAACTTGTTGAGGAAGCCATACAACCTTTCTTCCTCTCTTCCCTTCCCTCCTACGAGAAACACTTCTTGGTTTCTCTCCATTCTCTTCTCTGTTTTCTTTCTTCCAGACGAAGTGCAACCATTTCCAAAAATCTGTCTTCTTTTGTTTTCTTCCATTTCTCCATTAAAGGTTTGTGGCTCACCGAGATGAGCAAGCTTACTGTGTTTCGGACAATAGGTAAGTTCATATCCGTAGGTTGGCCCTTAAGGCCCTACATCACGGAGGTACTAGGTTTTCATTTCTGTCGGGTTGTTTCGGGTAGAAAAGTTAGAGTTATGTTCTGAGTTATCTGCTTTTTCCTTATGTTCTGCTGTTTTATTCCTGTTGTCTGCTAAGTTCAAGCACTGTAAATGCTCATGCATACACGATTTTCCCGAAAGACATGCAAAAATTTTCTGTGCATGGTTTTGATGTTAAGAAAGATAAAAATTTGACTGTAATGTACCGGTTAAGTGTGGGACGGGGACTGGTGTTCTGCTCTGAATTTTCAGTGCCTTATAGTGCACTTCTGTTACGCTTGTTCCCCTATAAGCCCCACTTTCTGATAGATAAAAAGTAATGCAAAAGTTTTCTGTGCACGGTTTTGAAGTTAAGAAGGATAAAAATCTGACTGTAATATACCGATTAAGTGTGGGACGGGGACTGGTGTTCTGCTCTAAATTTCCAGTGCCTTATAGTGCACTTCTGTTACACCTGTTCCCCTATAATCCCCACTTTCTGACAGATAAAAAATAATGTTCTGCACTGTCACTGTATTTTTAAAATTCATGCATGGCATGTGCATCACTGCATTTTTATATTTTCTTACTGAGCTCTAGGCTCATAGTTGAACTCTCTGATGTAGGTACGGATCTCGTGGATGAGGGCTTTGTGCTTCAGTCCGACGAATAGGTGGCTGGTGGCTTGAGCTTTCGGGGGTGGCTGTGGCAGCCAGACATGTTTCTAACCCGAGGGAGGGAAGTTTTCAAGTAAAGTTAATTGTATGAAAACTCTGTTGGAGTTCTGTGTTTTTGTTTTAAAATGTTGTTGGGAATTCTGTTGGGATTTTTATAACGTATAGGTTTTGGTGTTTAAGTTTTTAAACCTCTGTAATTAACAGTTGTATATATGTTTTGATATATCCTGGAACTGCTTGAGTTCTTCTTTCTAGGTTGTGCATGGATGGTTTCAAATTTTGAGCTATCCATGCAATTTGTGTTTCTTGAATCTCTGTCAAATATGTTTTACAACTTTATTTTGAATCGGGTTTATGAGGGTCTGAAACTTTTTATGCCTTCTGTTTTATGTCCCCTATTTATACGTTTTCCTGTCAAAAGTTGTCAAAATTCTGCCTTTTAAACTACATCTTCTGATCACATCCACCGCTGCCTTTGAAATCACATCCACCGCTGCCTTTAAAAATCACATCTTCCGCCTGACGTCATCTGCCCATATCTTCCACCCAGTTTATTTACATCTTCCACCTGACGTCATCCACATCTTCCGCCTGATGTCATCTGCTTTACTTCTACCGCTGTTTCTGTTGCTTCTATTTAATTCACATCTGCCGCTGTCACTGTTCACTTTTGTCTTATTCACATCTACCGCTAGTCTACATCGCCCGTCCAGTTTACTTACATTTTCTGCTTCGTCTACTGCCTACGTCTTCCGCCCAGTTTATTCATGCCATCTACTGTAGCCCTTCTAAAGTATGCCCTCATCCAGTTGTTTTCATTCTCTCTGTTATCCATTTTATTCTGCTTCTTTAGTTCAGCCGTCCAATTTTGTTTACTGTTTTTCCTAGTTTCCTTCTGTCAATCACCCCTGTAATCCATTTTTAAATTACCTCACAGTTTTCAAATCCAGAGAAAGTTCTCTCTCTGTAAAGTTTTAAGGGTTGGTCTGTTTTAAAAGGTTCGGTCTGCTTTGTTTATTCAAAAAAAAATATATACGTCCCATTCTCTATTAAATGTCCCGGAGTGATGGCTCCTTGGCCCCGATCGGGTTTGGGGCTGTCACAGTAATTGTTAGAATATTATCGGCAGAGAAGCCGTAGAGATTTTACAATTGCCAATAGAGAAGCACCCTACCCCGTACTCGATTGGATGGATCAAGTGTAACGCCCGAGAATTTTTAAAAGGGAAAATTTGGAGAGAAAATAAAAGAAAAATAAAATAATTGTTTGAAGTAATTTAAAATAAAAGTGAATAATTTTGGTTAACCTAATTGGTTAATTAATTTAGATTCGGGCACTTCCAGTGAGATTAAGCCGTGGGTTATAATTAAGAACGAGATTTAACGGAATTTACGGAAGAGCAAAACGGTATATTAATGTGTTAATAGGATTATTGATATTTGTATTATTATTATTATTATTATTATTAAAAATAATAATAATAACATAAAAACAAACAACAGAATGGCTTAGCCATTCTGTTGCTCGCGACGCCGAGAGAACAGGGGAGAGACGAGGAGAGGTGAACGACGATCTCCGACCAAAACCGCCGGCGATTCGACGCCCTCCGGCCAGACGACGGCGACGAGCAGTCTCCGACCTGACTCCGCGCACGAACCGACCTGGTAAGCTCGGTTTTCTCCTCCTTTCGGTTTGGTTTAGGGCTGTGCGTGACGAGCTCGATTGAGCTCCGTTCACCGGCCCTTTTTGGTTGCTTTCAGCGTCAATTGGCCGAGCTTAACGCCGGCAATGGTTGCCGAACAATGGGGTGCTCAATTTGAGCGAAAAGCAGCGAATGCCGATTAGGGCAATTCGGGTTTGTGGTGTGGAACTCGAAATTTTGATTAGTTTATGCTAATTGAGGGTATTTGTGATCGATTGGTGAGGAATTAGGCGAGAATTGATGAAAAATCAAAAAGGGGGATTTTCCGGGTAAGGGGCAGAATCGGGTTTTGCCCTTTTTGACCTAGTTCCGGTCAATTGTTTTAAAATTCTTTTTGGCAGATTAAAATAGGTTATTAGAGGAGTACGTGGCCGCTAGAATCGTTCGATTCCGATAACCGACGCGAAAGTTACTCGCGTTCGAAGTTTTAGGTCGGTTTTTACCGAACCCAAATTAGTGGCCCATTTAATTAGGTTTTAGTTGGATTTGGCTAGAGACTTAGTTTAAGTTTAGAGTTCGTTTATTTAGGATCGGTTTTAATGCCTTAATTGTGAAATGCTTTAGGTGGAGACGACCTTTGGACGGTGCTCGGCTTACTACGGACGCCAGGTAAGTGGATGTTAGGTTTCCGGCCCTTAAGGCCCTACATTGTGACAACGTTAGGATTTTGTGTCTTCGATGATGATTTTCTGACTGTGGGTTTAATGAGTCGGGTAGCCTAGAATGTTAGTTATTAGTGGTTTGTTAAGTTTGTTATGAGTAAAGCTTGTCCATGTACGTTGTGAATGGTTGATGATATGTCTATGTATGTCTATGAACTCCTCATGCATCATGTTTTATAAAAGGTGCATACAAACTATTTACGAGCATGTTTTTACGATGAATTGAACGATAATGATTTAAAGATGATATGTGAAACGTTGAAGTAAAGAACGATCACGTGAATGATGTATGTTTCTCAAGTGAATGATGTATGTTTCTCAAGTGAATGATGTATGTTTCTCATGTGAATGATGTATGTTCTCACGGGGCAAGTCATGTATGTTATCACGGGGCAAGTCATGAATGTTATCACGGGGCAAGTTATGAATGTTATCACGGGGCAAGTTATGAATGTTATCACGAGGCAAGTTATGAATGTTTCCACGGGGCAAGTTATGAATGTTACCATGGGGCAAGTTATGAATGTTACCACGGGGCAAGTTACGACTTTCACGGGGCAAGAAAATGGTTTAACAAAACGAAACGAAATAAACATGTTTTATGAAAAGTCACGCATTCATGCATATGTCATCCATAGAGCATTCTCTTACTAAGCATTAGGCTTACTGTTTATGTTGTATGATGTAGGTGACAGGTGTGAAGGTGAGAGTTCCTCATGATGACAAGGAATAGGTGGTCGCTGGGTGGCGCTCGTGGCGACGAGGTGTGTTTTGGCTTGATGATCCGATGGCTTGAATGATGTATGTCGAATGATGTGAGTTAGTTTTGTTGGTTAGTAGGTCTACGTGTAGGTTTTATTTGTGAAAGTATAAAAGTGTTTAAGTATGTAGATTAGAGGTTTTGATAGAAAAATGTATGAACAATCGAGTTTTGATGTATATGTAGTGAGTTTAAATTTAGAATTTACTGAAATTTTACTGGGAACTGTTTGGGTATTTGAACTGTTTGGTTATTTAAAACAGGTAAGGATACGCTCGATTTTTAGAGCGATCAACGCAGTTTGTTTCTTGAGTATAGGTTATGGTTAGTGTCGTGTTTTAATTGATCTTATTTTAATTGTCTTAAATGTTTATTTGTTTTAAGGTTATTAATGGTTTTAGTCTAGTTTTAAACGTTTTAAAAGTCGAAATATTTTACGCTCAAATGTTAATGTTTAAGTCAAAGTTAGTCCCTTCGAATGATGTGAGTTAGTTTTGTTGGTTAGTAGGTCTACGTGTAGGTTTTATTTGTGAAAGTATAAAAGTGTTTAAGTATGTAGATTAGAGGTTTTGATAGAAAAATGTATGAACAATCGAGTTTTGATGTATATGTAGTGAGTTTAAATTTTAGAATTTTACTGGAACTGTTTGGGTATTTTGAACTGTTTGGTTATTTTAAAACAGGTAAGGATACGCTCGATTTTTAGAGCGATCAACGCAGTTTGTTTTCTTGAGTATAGGTTATGTTAGTGTCGTGTTTTAATTGATCTTATTTTAATTGTCTTAAATGTTTTATTTGTTTTAAGTTATTAATGGTTTTAGTCTAGTTTTAAACGTTTTAAAAGTCGAAATATTTTACGCTCAAATGTTTAATGTTTAAGTCAAAGTTAGTCCCTAAAGGTTGTTAGAGGTGGGTCAACGTTTTCTTTAAAGTGTTAAGTAAAAATGAAAAAGTTTATGAGAAAATACGAGGGCTTAGGTAATAGTTATGTCACGGCAAGTCCGTGGCGGCCCTACGGGGTTGGGGTCGTCACATCAAGGCTGTAATAATCCAGAAAATTTACCGAATAAATTTAAAGTCCTGTTAGAGTTCCTTGAAAGATTTTAACAGGCTAATTAGCCTAATAAAGCTTAGGAATTTATTTGGAGGAGAATTTTCCAAAAGATTAGGTCGAGAGGGTGCGAACTTAACGGAAATACGGAAGCTTAAACACACGAGGGCAATGTAGTAAATTAGTTAATAAATAAATAAAAAAAATAAAAATAAATAATACATTTTAAAACTGAATGGCTTCGCGAAGAAGCCATTCAGTTTGTTTGCAACCCGAGCCCCGGCGAGAGAGAGGCCGGCGTTTTCCTCCGACAACCCCGACGTCTCGGCCACCATTCCGACGAGCGAACTCCGGCGGACTGAAACCCCACTCTTCCCCTTCGATTTCGTGCACACATCGAACAGAAAGAGGTGAGTTCTTCTCTCTGTTTCCTCTCTTATGCGCGGCCGAGGTGTGGTCTGATTGATGGAGCATGTTGGCCGATTTTTCTTGTTGTTTTGGCGACGAAAATAAGGTAGAAATTGGAGTGTGCGATGGGCGATCCTCAAAGGTTGAAATACCCCTGTTTCAGGGGTGAAACCGAGAGGAAAGGGAGGAGGTGGAGGCTGTGGTTCGGGTTCTGAAATTTGAAACCTTGGATTTGTTTAAATTAGGCTTAATAGGTTAGAATGTGATGAATTGGTGATGGATTGAAAGAGTTTGTTGAAAAACAAAAAAATGGAAAATTAGAATTTCTAAAAATCGGTTCTATTTTTTTTAGTTTTGACCTAGCTATTGTTATTTGTTTTGAATTCTTTTTTGGTATGTTAAACTAGGTTATTAGGGGAGTGTGTGGCCGCTGGAATCGTTCGATTCTGATAACTGACGCAAAAGTTACGCGCGTTCGAAGTTTCGGGCTGGTTTTTAATCAAACCAAATTAGTGACCTATTTAGTTGGGTATGAGTCGGGTTAAGTTAGAAACATTAGTTTCATGATGAATTGGTGAGTTTAAGCCTAAGTATTAACGAGAATTTTTAATTATGCTAGGTGAAGCCGTAGGTGACGCTACGTGCCAAACAAGAGCGAGCTAGGGCGCCAGGTAAGTAGTAGTGTGGTTGAGAATTTTTGAGAGTCGCCTAGAAGGGCCTACACCACAGTTGTTTGCATGTTGTGAGTCGGGTGTAAGTCGTGGTGAAGTCGTCGTTGGGTGGTCATGGTATGCAGGTTATGAGTCGTAGGTACTTGTGTGAGGGTTGTGGGACAGTTGTAAGTAGGCGGTGAGTCTTGTGAGGGTTGTGGGATAGCTGTACGTACGTGGTGGGCCTTGTGAGGGTTGTAGGACAGTTTCACATATGTGGTGAACTTTGAGCAGGTTGTGGGTCAGTTGTGAGTAGGTTGTGAGTTCTGTGTAGGTTGTGGGCTAGTTGTGAGTAGGTTGTGCGTTCTGTGTAGGTTGTGGGCTAGTTGTGGGTAGGTTGTGAGTCCTGTGCAGGCGGCGGGCCAGTTTTGTGTAGGTTGTGAGTTTTGTGCAGGTTATGAGTTAGTGGTACGTACGTTATGAGTCTTGTGCTGGTTATGGGTTAATGGTATGTGTGTTATGAGTCCTGTGCAGGTTGTGGGTGAGTTGTGCGTAGGTTGTGAGTATCGTGTAGGTTGTTGGTCAGTTGTGTGTAGGTTGTGAGTCTTGCGCAGGTTGTGGGTCAGTTGTACGTCAGTTGTGGGTTTTGTGCACGTTATGGATTGTAGGCACGTTTGCGATGTGATGCGTATGTGGAGTCGTAGTTAGTTGATTGTGATGCGTATGTGAAGTCGTAATTAGTTGATTATGGTTAGCATGCATCATGTTTTAAGAGTCACGCAGAATGTTTCGAGTATGTATTTAAGCACGAATGGAGAGTAGAGGATGTAAGGTATGGTGTGGACAAGGGACAGGGGCTGGGGTGTGACTGTGGGCCCCGTTTCCGGGATGAGCTGGGACAGTGGTGACGTGCCGATGGCAGCGCGGTGTATCGACCGACTCTCTCGGGCGGTTGCACTTCGAGTCGAGACAGGGGCTGGGATGTGACTGTGGGCCCCATTTCTGGGATGAGCTGGGACGGTGGCGACGTGCCGATGGCAGTGCGGTGTATCGACCGACTGTCTCGGGCGGTTGCACTTCGAGTCGAGACAGGGGCTGGGGTGTGACTGAGGGCCCCGTTTCTGGGATGAGCTGGGACGGTGGCGACGTGCCGATGGCAGCGTGGTGTATCGACCGACTGTCTCGGGCGATTGCACTTCGAGTCGAGGCAGGGGCTGGAATACGACTGTGGGCCCCGTTTCCAGGATGAGCTGGGACGGTGGCGATGTGCCGATGGCCGCGCGGTGTATCGACCGACTGTCTCGGGCGGTTGCATTTCGAGTCGGGATAGGGGAGGGGGTTTGGGTGTGACTTTAGGCCCCGTTCCTGGAGAAACGCAGTGCGGTGTATCGACCGACTGTCTCGGGCGGTTGCACTTCGAGTCGAGACAGGGGCTGGGGTGTGACTGTGGGCCCCATTTCTGGGATGAGCTGGGACAGTGGTGACGTGCCGATGGCAGTGCGGTGTATCGACCGACTGTCTCGGGCGGTTGCACTTCGAGTCGAGACAGGGGCTGGGGTGTGACTGTGGGCCCCATTTCTGGGATGAGCTGGGACGGTGGCGACGTGCCGATGGCAGTGCGGTGTATCGACCGACTGTCTCGGGCGGTTGCACTTCGAGTCGAGACAGGGGCTGGGGTGTGACTGTGGGCCCCATTTCTGGGATGAGCTGGGACAGTGGTGACGTGCCGATGGCAGTGCGGTGTATCGACCGACTGTCTCGGGCGGTTGCACTTCGAGTCGAGACAGGGGCTGGGGTGTGACTGTGGGCCCCATTTCTGGGATGAGCTGGGACGGTGGCGACGTGCCGATGGCAGTGCGGTGTATCGACCGACTGTCTCGGGCGGTTGCACTTCGAGTCGAGACAGGGGCTGGGGTGTGACTGTGGGCCCCATTTCTGGGATGAGCTGGGACAGTGGTGACGTGCCGATGGCAGTGCGGTGTATCGACCGACTGTCTCGGGCGGTTGCACTTCGAGTCGAGACAGGGGCTGGGGTGTGACTGTGGGCCCCATTTCTGGGATGAGCTGGGACGGTGGCGACGTGCCGATGGCAGTGCGGTGTATCGACCGACTGTCTCGGGCGGTTGCACTTCGAGTCGAGACAGGGGCTGGGGTGTGACTGTGGGCCCCATTTCTGGGATGAGCTGGGACGGTGGCGACGTGCCGATGGCAGTGCGGTGTATCGACCGACTGTCTCGGGCGGTTGCACTTCGAGTCGAGACAGGGGCTGGGGTGTGACTGTGGGCCCCATTTCTGGGATGAGCTGGGACAGTGGTGACGTGCCGATGGCAGTGCGGTGTATCGACCGACTGTCTCGGGCGGTTGCACTTCGAGTCACGGTGGCGACGTGCCGGTAAATAGTGCGGTATACGGACCGACTGCCCGGTGTGGTTGCATTCCAAACCTCGGTGAGATGCAATGCGGTGAGGTGGTGACAACGTGTGTAGAGACGTGCATGTGTTAGGATTGCATAATTAGTTTTCATGGTTCACGTTTATTTTCAGCACTCTATTTGCTAAGCTTTGAGCTTATGGTGTGTTCTGTGGTGTAGGCACTATTGTGGAGGAAGGTGAGAATCGAGAGCCTGACCAGGAGTAGGTGGCAGTTGGTGATGTGCAACCAGGGCCCCGGTTGATGGCAGTGTTAGGGCGACCCGACCCATGGAGGAGCTACGGTGTTAATAGGGAGTAGGACTTTTTGTCTTTTGTGGGGGTATTTGTAATTGTTGTATATAATCATAGTTAAAGGTGATGTGTCGTCCTATTACTTCACTGATGGATGTTAGTATTTTGGTTTCCCTCTTTACTGCTATTGGAGACTTCGTATGATGGATAGTTGAGTAGGAGTATTTTGGATCTGGTTGAAGATTTTGATTTGTATGCAGGTACCTAGCATTTTGAGGGCGCCATTTTCAGGCCTTACTCTGCCGAAATTTTTGGAAAAGACGCCGTGGTGCTTGACGGTTAGGATTAAGGGAAAGTTGTGAGTTTAGGCAGCTAGGTCAGACATAAGAGAGTTTCAGGAGGTTAGTTTTAATTCTGCTGCGTGAGTTTTTATTGGAAGATATTTCTAGCATTGGAAGTTTAAGCGAATGGGATTAGGAGGGCTTGGTGAGTTAATTAAACCAAGTATGGCACGAGTGACGTCTTTGGGAGACTTAGTTTTAAATCCTGTTGTTTCCGTTTATTTAAAATGGATTTCTTTGCGTTAGTAGTTAAGTGGAGGAGTTAGTAGTCAAAGGGAGTCGGTTAGCTCAGAGTAGTCCCTGTAGCGAGCCGGGTCGTGAAATGATAGAATGATTTGTTTTGTTAGAGTCACTCGCTACACGTATTCTAGATTAGACTATGGTCCAACTGTGTGTTAGTTTATTCAGTTATGTTGAAGTCTGTGAGAGTCTGAAAGTTTCCTGTCTATCGGATGATGTCTTCCATCGGATGATGTCTTCTATCGGATGATGTCTTCCATTGGATGATGTTTTCCATCGGATGATGTCTTCTATCGGAAGGAGTATAATGAGTCACGTGATGTGCATGTGTCAATTGGTAGAAGTCGATATTAAGTCTTTTCGTTTTGTGATCGGATGAGGTTTAATGAGTCACGTGATGTGCATGTGTCAATCGGTAGAAGCCGATATTAAGTCTTGTCGTTTTGTGATCGGATGAAGTTTAATGAATCACGTGGGATGCATGTGTCAATCGGTAGATGTAAGTTTTTCCACTATCGGCAAGAGTATGTATTAAGTCTTGTCGTTTTGTGATTGGATGAGGTTTAATGAATCGCGTGGGATGCATGTGTCAATCAGTAGGAGCGTGCACCATGCTTTGTCATTTTGCGATCGGTAGATGTCCTTGAGTTTCCAATTCCCTTCGGCCAAATGTCTTAACGTTTTGTCTAATTATGAACGTTGTCTACTTATTGAGTTTTCCTCCGTAAAGTCGAGGATTAAAGATAAGAATTATCACCACTGGGAGAAAATTTAAAATTTTCCGTAATTTCTCTTAATTCAGTTCAATGTTTTGGGTAGCGAAACCGGGTCTGGAAGACTTGGGGCGTTACAATTAGAGTGGTGGCTAAAGCTTTAGAGGTGGAGGAGGCTGCTGACAAATTTATTAAACTAGTTGAAGCCCCGAGAAGAATGTTTAAAGAGATTACAGCCCATATTAGCAGAGAGGGATCTTCTTCTCAGTCTCAAGAAACCAAAAGGCCGGGAGAAATTTTGAATGATCAGAGAGGAGGAAAGAAATCGCAACGGCAACAACAGATGAGATATCCGCAATGTCCAAAGTGTTTGAAAATTCATCCTGGAGAATGTGGACAGTATGCAGGAAGATGCTACAATTGTTTTGAGATTGGACATATTTCCCGAGATTGTACAAAGCCAAAGGTTATTCGGTGCTTTAGATGTAACAAGCCTGTCATGTAGCCAAAGATTGCTCTGCATCAAAGAAAGGACCAGCTAAAACGATACCTAAAATTTTTGCTATGATCGAGTCGGAGGGTAAGGATTGATCAGCCGTGACCTCAGGTACGGTATTTGTAATTCAGTGGCTGTTGTTGCATTGATAGGTTGGGGTGTGTTGTATTTTCAATTTTGGTGGTAGCAGTTTTTGTAGTGAAGCCAAGTTTGGAAGTGAAGTCAGCTGGATGTTGGTTTTGGTAGGGATATCGGGGATATCGATGGGACTCCAGCATGTGCTGAAGTAACGACATAGTAGAGATTTAGGGTTGTTGGTTATGATAAGTATTTTAGCTGAATAGTTTGAACTGATAAGAGAAACAAGGTTGCTCTACTGCGCCACACTAGACTGGTGACTTTGTGAATAGGTAGACTGGAGTTGATAATTTTAAGAGTGGTAAGCTTAAGTATAATATGTAAGTTAAAATTAGAGTTCTAGTAGAGCATGGGTAAGGAAATAGAGGTTGTGCGTTGTAAGGTAGAAGAGTGGCTAGGTTTTTATTGGAGTTTGGATGGATAGGAAGAACATAGGAAAGAGGTAAGTGAAGAGATTTATTAATCTTAATGAAGAGTTAGATAAGAATGTTAGTCATTAAGAAATTAGTATTCCGTGTGAAGCCGAGGAATTTAGAGGTAAGGTTAATTCAGGAAGTCTATGAAAGTTTCAATTCGCAATGGGGTCCTAGTGAAGTGCGTGAACACCATTTGGGGTGTTAAGTGTAGAATTGGGAAAGAGTTAGTGAGACCTAAGAATTTGAGAGTGTGTGGTGATGACTGAAGTAAAAGTTGGATAAATTGGGCATAGTGCACGTAATTTTGAGAACAGATAGTACTTTGAGTGACTAGTTGATAGATTTAAATACTGAGAGCTGGGTATACGAGAATGGTGTTAGGATGATTTATAAAAGTATGATTATTCAAGATAAATAGGTGTAAAAGGTGGGAGTAATAAGTTAGGAACGAGTTAGTCCAGATCTAATAATTTATAGAGTTTAGTACAGAATGAGGTAGCTTAGAGATTTGAAGTGTTCGATAGACACTGGATTAGAAAAGTAAGTGATTAAGTTGAG
Source organism: Begonia masoniana (assembly GCA_022432975.1). NCBI lineage: Eukaryota > Viridiplantae > Streptophyta > Magnoliopsida > Cucurbitales > Begoniaceae > Begonia > Begonia masoniana. The sequence goes on along the minus strand of CM039510.1, from coordinate 39,285,518 downwards.
GAATAATAAGGTACACAAATTTTGAAGATAAAATTTTTATAAGGAAGGTGTATTGTAACATCTGAAAATTTCCCTTAACATGCGTAGCTCTAGGTTAGGGTATGTTATGAGAGTTTGACGTTAGTCCTAGATTTTTTTTTTTTAAGTTCTTGAGTGTAAATGAAATGGGAAGGAAAAATTAGAGTTGGAGTGTGTTAGAGTTATAGTTGGTTGAAGAAGTAGTGTTTGAAACTAAAGTAATAGAAATTTATAAAAAAAAAAAAAATAAGTGAAAGATGAGATGAGAAGAATGATAAAGTTTGAAAGTTAACAATCAATGGAAGACCTTTACGTTGAAGAAGGGGGAACTGTGTAACAACTAAAAGTCATTGTATGATTTAGTGTGTGTTTATTGAGTCATGTTATATTAGCATTTGTTAATAGAAAAAGAAAATTGGTTAAAGTGAAATTTGAAAAGCAAGGTATGAAAAGGTGGCGTTGATGGAATGAGAGAGAAGGAGTAAATGATGTTTGAAAAGTCATGAAAGGAGAACAAATACATCATGTGGCGTTGAAAAACATGTAAAGAGGAAAAAGAAGTGTTGGAAAAGTCAATGAAGAAGTAGAAAAATAAAGTTAAAGGATTTAGGGGAAGAATATAATGAAGAAGGAAAGGAAAGAAGAATATAGAGGTTTGAAAAGTCAATCTTGTCTTGCAAATTATGAAAATTTCGTGGAAGAGGTAAAGTGGGATTTTTTTTATAAATAATTGAGTAGACTTGAGGTGTAGTTATCTGGTAAAAAGTTGCCAACTCACCCCACCAGCTCATTGAACTTATCCATTAAGCTTTTAGGAATTCACTCTCTCTCAAACACGCATCTTCTTCTTTCTCCATTTTCTGCAGCTTCTTATGCTACCCTTTTTCTCCTTGCTGGATTTTCTTCTCTCATAAAACAATATCTCTCTCTTGAAGTTTTAAGGTAAAGTGAAACTAGGTTATATGTATACTAGTTACTGGTCGAATAGTGAAAGAATAGTATTTAGTGTTGTATATTTTGAATGATTTATGATCTGAGACTTGGGATGCACGAACTTAAACTTTCTCTTCTCAATTTCTTAGCTTAAATTGATGTTTAATAAATTATGGAGGTTAGTTTTTCAATTATAAATGCCTCAAAGTGAAGTTTTTGGTTGTTTAGGTGTGTTTTTGTGGAGTTTAGTTAGGATTTTGGAAACCCTAAATTGATGGTCCGAAAATTTCCTTCCATGGCTGTATTTTCTTGCCAATTTGGTTTTTTAAACCTTGGATAGGATGTTTTAGGTTAATTTAAGGGATAAATTAGAGTTTTAGTTGATTTAGTTGAAAAACTAGGTTTTGACACATTGGTTACCGATTCTGTTTTTGGGATTTCCGATTGGCCATATTGTTTGGATGGTTAATTTGTTTGCTTCAATGGATAGTAGACGTGGAGAGGTTTACGGAATGGGGTGACACGGCAAAATCCGTTGAAAAACGAATAAGTTATGGTCGTTTGAAGTTGGACGGTGGAAATTGTGGGAATTTCGGATTTTAGAGTTTAGGTTGTTAAAGTTTGTTTAAATTGTGTTGATTGGATTTAGTTTAGGATTTTTAGAATATTGCTAAGTTATTTCCTTTAACGTGCTAGGTTGACAAGCGACGAAGTGAACAAACACGTGCAGGAGTCCATGTAAGTAGAGGACGTTTGTGTTTTGCCTTCGGGCCTACACCATAGAACGGTAGGGATTTGTTTGTTTGTTTGTTGTGTTGTTTTATGTTGAGCATTGTGTGACATGCATCATGGTTTTGAATTACGAAAATACGAATTTTCAGCATGCTTTGAATTGTTAGTACGGAACGTAAGATATGCGAAGTGTCTCGAGTAGAAAGATTTCTACGAGAGAGGTACGCCAAAGTGTCTAAAGTAGCATGGATTTCTACGAGAGAGGTACGCCGAAGTGTCTCGAGTAGAATGGATTTCTACAAGAGTGGTACGCCGAAGTGTCTCGAGTAGAAGGATTTCTACGAGAGAGGTACGTTGAAGTGTCTCGAGTAGAATGGATTTCTACGAGAGAGGTACGCCGAAGTGTCTCGGGTAGAATGAATTTCTACGAGAGAGATACGCCGAAGTGTCTCGAGTAGAATGGATTTCTACGAGAGAGGTATGCAGAAGTGTCTCGAGTAGAATGGATTTCTACGAGAGAGGTATGCCAAAGTGTCTCGAGTAGAAGGATTTCTACGAGAGAGGTACGCTGAAGTGTCTCGAGTAGAAGGATTTCTACGAGAGAGGTACGCCTAAATGTCTCTACGAGAGATGTACATCAACAACTAGTAAAGTGAGAATGAGATGAACGCAACCGAGGGTTAGAAACTGCATGTGTTAGGATTGTGGGCACATTGTGTATGTGATATGCATTAAACGCTAATTACTAAGCATTAGGCTTATGTTTTGTGTTCTATGGTGTAGGTGGTGGCGTGTATACAGGTGGGATAGACGAGGAAGCCTAGGGCTAGGAAGCAGTCGGCGAGGTTCGAGGCATGCCGGTGTAGGTATTTGTCGGGGCGTCTCGACCATGGTATTCGGGAGATGTGTGGGTTGGTATTTTGTTTTTTGGATTATATATAGGTAGTTTTGTCGGATCTTGTTGTGTAAAGGATAATGGTTTTGTAACTCTTATGAAAATCTTGTTTTGGGAGTTATTGTATAAAGTTTGGTTTTCAGGATTTGGGATTTATAAAATTAAACGTTATGCTGCTCGATTTTCGTAGAGTAAACGACGTCGGTTTTTAACTGTCTTCACGTTTTCGTTAATATTTTAGAGTCAGTTTTCAGAGTTTCCACGTGTCGGGAAGTGGGATATGTTAGGGAAGGTTTTGAGTGAATTTAAGTATTTTGTGTAGGTTGAAATTGATGGAAATTGGAGGAAGTTTTGGTGAATTGAAAGTGGGGGTGAAAAAGGGGTAGCCGATCGATCGGCGCAAAGCGTGATCGATCGGCATGTTCTCTGGTTTCAGAAAACAAGGCAGCAAGGCTGCCGATCGATCAGCAAAATTCAGCCGATCGATCGGCAGTTTGTTGGATAAGCTGCTGATTGTGCAACCCAAAAGGTTGCCGATCGATCGGCTGATTCAGCTGATCGTAAGGGTGGGCAAACCAGAAACCAACCGGAGAACCCGAACCGACCCGAGGGTTCGGTTCGGGTCCAAGTGGTATTTTTTGTGTTCGGGTCGGGTTCACCAATACTCTTTCGGGTTCGGTTCGGGTGGAAGGAAAACCCGAACCGAACCGAAAAACCAAACCCTGGATGTTTTTTAATGAATCTTATTAGGGTGTCGGGGTCGGGGAGTCGGTCATTTCGGTTTAGGTCAGAAACTCAGAACACCTCGACCCTCGTCCTCGCTCAACTCCTCCAGCCAGCCTCCACTCCTCGGCGCTCCAGCGGCAGCGACAGAGGACTGACGGTGACGACTACGGCTCCTTGGTGCTCCAGCGAGCGACAGACGACAAGCTCTGACAGACGACAAGCTCCGATTCACGCTCCGGCTCACTGTCCCGCCTCCGATTTAGGTTTCTTGCAGCATCTTTCAAACCTAAATTTTACAACAAAATTTAGGTTTCTTCTCATTATGCTTTCAAATTGTTGTTAATTTTGCAACTCCCTAGCCCTGCTCCCTAGTTGCTCTCGGTCTCATCAGACTGCTCCAGCGCTCTGTGCTCCAGGCTCCAGGCTCCAGCCTTCAGCCTCCAATCCAACAAATCAGACCTGTATGTGTAATGTGTTTATAATTTTTAATTTATGTACTAGTAAAAATTAGGGCTGTGGGAGACTCTTCGAAATTGTTGATCGAGAGCATTGTTTGTTGTTTAAAATTATAAGGTGTTTATTTATGTAATTGTTGCTTGCTGTGAGTATGACTATTGATTGTAACATATTTGTGATATTTGATATAGAATTACTAAATTAGAGTATATAAATTTGTGATATTTGCTATAGAATTGTTTGAATTTGTTTCGTTAATTGAATGATGAATATGATTGTTGTTAATTGTTTTTTTAGGATGGAAACTAATGTGAATGATAGTAATTCGAAGAAAAGAAGTAGATCCAATGCTTGGGATAACTTCACTTTGGATGAAAATTGTGATGAAAATGCACCTAAAGCTAGTTGTAACCACTGTGGTTAGTCATATGCATGTTATTTTGTACGAAATGGTACTTCAAATATGACCCGACATTTAAAGTGTGTAAAAAGTATTTGTCACAATTGGATGTCAAACAAACAACATTGCCTTTTTTAAAGAAGGAAAGTGGGGGAGAATGTTCTAAAGTAGCAACATTTACTCAGATAGGGAGGCATAAAGTGATTGCTAGCATGCTAATTAAGGATGAATTGTCTATGAGAATGGTTGAATGGGAAGGATTTAAAGAATGTCTTCAATATTTTCAAAGTTCTTTTGTTATGCCTTCTCATAGAACAGTAGCAAGAGATATTGAAGCTATATACAACAATGAGAAAAGAAAGTTGAAAAAATTTATTAGTAGCAAAAGTCAAAGAGTGAGTTTAACTACTGATACTTGGACTTCGAATCAAAATATCAATTATATGGTTGTGACCGGTCATTTTATTGATGGTGATTGGAAGTTGCATAAAAAAATTTTGAATTTTGTTCAAATAGAAAATCACAAAGGTGAAACCATTGGAAAATTACTTGAAGACTGTTTGTTTGGCTGGGGCATTGAGAATGTTATGACTATTACTGTTGATAATGCATCATCTAATGATGTTGCAATTTCTTGTTTGGTTAAGACTTTGCGTAATTGGCAGAGTTCGGTTGTTTTAAATAGAGAATTTATTCATGTTAGATGCTTTGCGCACATTTTAAATTTGATTGTTAATGATGGGTTGAAGGAACATCAACATTCAATTAGCAGGGTACGAAAAGCTGTCAAATATATCAAATCTTGCCCAGGAAGATTACAACAGTTTAAGAATTGTGTTGATAGTTGCAAGATTACATTTAAAGGAAATGTAACCCTGGATGTGTGCACTAGATGGAACTCTATGTATTTGATGCTAGATAATGCTGAGAAATATGAAAAAGCTTTTGAAAAAATGAGAGAATGTGACCGCAATTTCATATCAGACCTCAATGAAGAAGGGCCTCTTAAAAGCGAAGATTGGACAAATATTCGAGTATTTTGTAAGTTTTTGAAGGTTTTTTATGACTCAACTAACACTGTTTCAGCTTCATTACATGTTACATTTAATTTGTATGTTAGTGAAGTATGTCAGTTAAAGATGATCATTCAACAACATGCCATGGGTGACAATATGCTATTAAGGACAATGGTTTTAGACATGCAGAATAAATTTGACAAGTATTGAGGCACTTTTGAAAGGTTCAATATTTTTGTCTTCGTGGCGGTTCTTCTCGATCCAAGATGCAAGTCAAAACTATTAAAACATTATCTAAGCATCTTGTTTGGGAATGATAGAGTTGCAGAGCTTATGAACAAAGTGGAGAATGTAATGGAAAGACTATATTTGGATTTCAAAGGTGATTCAGATGATGGATGTCTAACTTCAAGGGTTGAGATTCCAAAGGCAACTAATATTGCAACCTCTACCTACTTTGACAATTCTCTAGAGTTTGATACTTCTATTAATATGTCTGAAATTGATGAGTATATGACCGAGAAACTTGAAAAATACTCAAATAGTTTAGATATATTGACATGGTGGAAGTTGAATGGCCACAAATATCCTATTCTGAGCAAAATAGCTAAAGATGTTTTCATCATTCCAATTTCGACAGTCGCTTCAGAGTTCGCATTCAGTTGTGGTGGTCGTATTGTGGACTCATCGCGTACATCTTTATTACCAACGACGGTGGAAGCTATTATTTGCACTCAAAGTTGGATCTGTTCTAAGAGTCCAACTTTGTCTGACAGTGATTATAAAACTATTGATGAAGATATTTCATTTATTTTATATGAACTATTATATTGTAAATATTATTTTTATTCTTACTAGTCACTAGTTTCATATTATTGAATTTTTGTTATAGAAATTGATGCTTTAACTCAAAGGAATGAAGAAAAAGAGAAAGATATTATCGAGTTATAGCTAAGATACGATTAAGCAATTTGATCAATTTCTATTTGCCTGGTCAATACATTTTTTAGCTATCATTTTCCAGTCTCAAACTATCTTCACTTGCTCTTCATTTAATATGTCAATTACTTTTCCATATGAAATCTTTCTATTTTAGATTTCTATTTATTGAGTTGTTCAATCTTCTTATTGCGTCTTTGCAACATAAGTTATAACGGAATATTACATGTTTTTACAGATGGTGTCTGGTTTTTTGTTCGTGCCGGGGAGAAAGCTCGTACTAGTTTTGGCTTCTGGAAGACTAAAGGGGAGGCTTGTAGTTTATTTTCGAACCAATTCATTACTGGTTGGTGAACCACTTTTGAATACTATGAAGGGCAAGCCCTTCATGCTCTTAAAACAGATTGGTTGATGCATGAATACTAGATAGTTGAGAGGAAAATACGTGAGACTGGCAATGTATAGAATGAAGTGAGCAGCGCTTAGTGAGCAATGAGCAGTGTTTTTTTGAACTAGAAAGCAGTGTTTTTTAAAAATCTGTAAATAAGGAGCAGGAACCCGACTTGAACCGAACGGAACCGAACCAAAATTTTTGGTTCGGGTCTGGTATAAGTTAGTCGGTTTCGGTTTCGGTTTCAGGTTCGGAAACCAAAACCAAAACCGATTAGTTCGGTTCAGTTCAGTCCAAACCGAATCGAACCGAACTCTTGCCCACCCCTAGCTGATCGATCGGCAATGAATAGTGTCCGAGTATTTGTTTTTTTTTTTTTTAATTTTTTATTTTTAAATATGTTTTAACCAGATCTTTTTCGACATGTTTTACACGGTTTTTATACACGTTTTCCAACCATTCTCGAGGGTTCAAAAAACTCAAAAATCGAGTTTAAAATTTTATCAAAAATTATTTTAAATTACATTTTAAACGCGAGTTTGTTCTGCAAAGTAGCGCACCGAGCCAGGGTGGGTTCGAGGGCGTTACAAATGAGATTTCCAATGGTGGATTATTTCCTACATGAACTGGTTGTATAATCCCTTTGCAGCTTCATAAATTCCTCCAAGCACATCTGTCCCCCAAGTCAACAATATAATCTCAATCTTCATCTTTGTTGGCAAACAAAAGTTGCAACTAAGAACCCTTTAAACCTCTTATCTATACTCATACTTCAAATTTGATAGGTTGAAAAAAGATGTTTGCTTGCCAAGATGCAAAAGAATCTAGCCCCTAAAGGTTAAACACAATCCACATCAAAACAAGTCATAGAAAGTGAAAGAAAACAACATTCAAGCTAGCCAACGTAAGTCCTTATGGCACCAAAAAGAGGAAACCTACATAGAAAAAAAAACATTAAAACCAAAGGGAAATTAGCTCATGTTATGTCATCTAATTTCTTTTAGTTAGAGTAAATATAAGTATTTATTTATTTTTACTTATTTGTTTAAAAAGCACACCAACTTTCCTCAAGAATTTTCTTTAACCTTAGTCCGACCAATCGCAATCTATTTTTCTTAACCCTCATCAATTCATTTTCTTTTTTTAATCAAATATTGAATTTCCCATCAACCTCCTACCACTACAACGTCCAAAAACAAGGTAACACTACGTTGATTCTCTTAATCTACACTTTAAATTCAATTAATTGTATCAATCATTGTTTGACACATCAATAAATATGCCTAGAGAGTAGAATATGAGAGAAAATGTAATATTATTCCCAGAACAATTGATTAATTAAGAGTAATGCTAGATTTACCCTCTAGTTCTACATTATAAATTTACTTTCTAATGTGACAATTATGTGTAAATTATTAATTGATGTATTAATCAAGATAAATTATAATTAGTTAAAATAAATCATCAGTTGCATCAATTAATGATCATTATATCAGGAAGTAAGATTATAATATAAACTTAGCATTACTCCATGAGTAAAGGTAAAATTGGTAGATAGTAATGAATTATTAACTTTAATCTATATTAGTTCAGCTCCATGAGTAAAGTAAAATTGGTAGATAGTAATGAATTATTAACTTTAATCTATATTAGTTCAGGGATTATTAACTTGCATTAATACCTAGGGATGTGCAAAACCAAACCGGAACCGATGAACCGAATCGGAACCGGTGAAATCGATTCGGTTCGGAATGGTTTTGAGCGTTTGGAAATCAAACTTCGGATTGATTTTGTAGGAACCAAATTTTTAGGTTCGGTTTTCGGTTTGGATCGGTTAAAATCGATAGAAATCGAACCGAATCGATGTAATCGGTTCTTGCATTTTAAAACCAAATAACTATGAAGAGTGAAGACCTAAATAGCTAATCTGGCTATCGGTTCTTCACTCTTCACTTAAAAATTCAGCCTCCATTCCTCCAGAGACGACACACGCAGAGTCGCAGACGAAGACAATCAGGCGACGACTAGAGACCCGACAGACGACGACAGACACAGGTGACAACACATGACAGGCAGAGACTAGAGACCCGACAGGCGACGACACACGACCGGCGATGACTCTCTGCTACGAGCTATTGAGTATCGACGACGACAGCAGCACCGACGACGACACACGATCAGGCAACAGAATAACCTGGTATATTCTATTCTTTGCTATTTTTTGTGTTTGATAGAGAGCAAAATATGTTGATTTTTCTCTCTATCAAAAACGAAAAAGAGCAAAATCAAACACATTTTGCTCTCCTAGTTTTGACAGAGCAAAATCAATGATTTTGCTCTGCTTTTGACAGAGAGAAAAATCAAAGATTTTTCTCTCTTCTATTTTTGACCAAGAGCAAAGTTTAGCATGTTGTTTTATTGGTATGTACTGTTTTATATCTTTATTTTCTTTAGCATGTTTGTTCTTTAATTTAGCATGTTTAGCATACTAATTTAGCATGTTTGTTGTTTAATTTTGTCATTAATTTATGTGTTTTGCATTGTATAGTTACATAATGTTTCTGTTTTGGGAGACTCTTCGGGCGTGACCGAGAGCAATTTATGTGTTTTATTTGTTTGTTCTATGATGTTTTATCATGACTGAGAGCATTAGAGCAACATGTTTAGTATCTTTGATTTTGTCGTTGATTTTGATTGATTAAATTTGTTTTAGAATGGAAAGCATTAATGATAGTGTAGAGGTTCCTACACATAGTCAAACGAAAAGGAAAAAATCAGAAGTTTGGAATTATTTTACGAAGATTGAAAGTTCTGATAATAGTAATCCTAGATCAAAATGTAATCATTGCTCACAGTCATATGCATGTCATGCATCGAAGAATGGGACATCAAATTTGAAAAAATACATCCTATACAATCTGAATATGCAAATTTATATTCTTGCCACACATATTCATCAATATAGAATCCACTTCCTGAAACATTTTAAAAATGGTAGTTATCAAATTTACCTCATCTTTTGAGGTAATTACAAGATGGACTTTAAAATTTTTTTCGGTAACAATGACTTTAATATATTGATTTGTTAACAAATTAATTCCTAGTTGGCACCCACTCTACCAACCGGCACCCACTCTATAGAATTGAGAATGGGCGCATGTTTATTTTCAACGGGTGCCCAGTCCAGACAAAGTTTTAGGACCCATGAGGATTGGGCGCATGTTCTTCTAAGAATAGGCATCCATTACTTTGACCGGGAACCGTTCATTTGGAATAGGCGCCCAGTTCAGAGCGCTTTTTAAAAAGTATATTTAAAGAGTATCTAAGAACGAGCAGCCGTTATTCATATTTTTGGAGAGAACAGGCGACCGTTGTTACAAAAATTCCCAGATATTATAAACGGAACGAACTTCCATTATGAAACAAAACAGTTTTTGGAGGGACTTGGTGTGTGAGACTACAACGTCAAAAAGCAGAAGCTGCAAATATAGTTTAAAAATTAAGTTGTCCAATATTAATTGAATTTTCCTTGCCAACAGCTAATCTAGTTTGCAAACACAACCAGAAGAATTGACTCAAGAATTGTATGGATTTTCACTTACAATCTTGAAAGATGCTTGTAGTGATTGATCTTCTTCACGTAAATCAAACGTCACAAAATCAGAGGATTTGGTTCCCTTTGAGGACAATTGTGCAATACAAAAATTCAAGCTCCGATATCAATTATATGATCAATATAAACTAAAAAGAGGCGTGAATTAGGTTATTAAACTTTTCATAATTAAAAACAATATTAGTTTGCACGTATAAAATAGATTATACTCTTTAATTAGTTGGTGATTCAAAACTCACGAATTATCACAATCAATAAATTAAGAAAGATGGATAACAGGTGCAAACAAGTTTGTTAACGTGATTCGACCAACCTTACCTACGTCCATGCTTCAAGACTCTTCTTTGAAGATTTTGTCCCAATTCAGCTCTTCGAATTTACTAAATTAAATTTTCAGGAGTCAATCTACAGTCTTACATAACTCTTTCATAGGGCGTCACCCTTACAGTTAGATTTCGTTAATATTCCACCAAACTATCCTTATTTAGTTTCCTATTATTTTGTTCTTTTATTCTATTGGATAATTTTCTATTTAGTTTCCTAGTTTTATGCCTAAGCTGGCTATATTAGTTGTAACTACTCTATATTGTAAGTCATCAATACAGAAAAGACACTTTTCCTCTTTCATTTGTGTTTCCAGTTTTACATGGTATCAGAGCGAAGATCCATATTCACGGTGCTTTTTTTTCAACCTTCAAAATGTCCATTGAAAATACCAACCCATCCTCAACCATACTCAAAATAGATCCATATTTCATTCATCACTCTGATAGCCCTTCTACATGTGACAGCCCCAAACTCGATCGGGGCTGAGGAGCCATCACTCCGGACATTTAACAAAAAACGGGACATATATATTTTTTTCTTACTTTAAAACTTTACACAGAGAAGACCTTCTCTGGAATTTAGATGAGACAGACAGGATGAGCAGGAATAAACAACAGAAGGAAACAGGATAAAAAGGAATATAAAAACATAAACTGAAAAATAATAATCTGGAAAGCATACTAGGAGGAGGGCTACAGTGGATGACAGGATCGGGTGATGCAGGGCGGAGGAAGTAAGGCGGAAGATGTTACTAAACCGGGCAGATGAAGCAAGGCAGAAAATGCAGATAAACCAGGGCGGAAGAGGTAGACTGAGTGACATGGGTGGATAACGTAAATAAACCGGGATGGAAGAATTAGCAGATGACGTCAGGCGGAAGATGTGGATGACGTTAAACGGAAGACGTAAATAAACTGGGCAGAGGATATGGGCAGATGACGTCAGGCGGAAGATGTAATTTTAAAGGCACCGGTGGATGCATGCAGAAATGCACTGTTCACCGGTGGACGTGAACTACAGACAGAAATGAACTATTCACTGGTGGATGTGAACTACAGACAGAAATGAATTGTTCACCGGTGGATGTGAACTACAGACAGAAATGAACTGTTCACCGGTGGAAGTGAACTACAGACAGAAATGCACTGTTCACCGGTGGAAACAAATTTAAAGGCAGCGGTGGATGTGCTTTAAAAGGGCAACGGTGGATGTGATTTTAAAAGCAGCAGTGGATGTGCTTTAAAAAGGCAGCGGTGAATGTGATTTTAAAAGCAACGGTGGATGTGCTTTAAAAAGGCAGCGATGGATGTGCTTTTAAAGGGTAACGGTGGATGTAATCGGAAGATGTAGTTTTAAAGGCAGAATTTGACAACTTTTGACAGGAAGACGTATAAGCAGGGAACATAAACCAGAAGGCATAAAAGTTTCAAACCTTCAAAACCCGATTCAAAACAAGTTGTAAAATATGCTTTACAAATGACAGATTCAAGAAAACGAACAGCATGGATAGCTCTAAAATTTGAGACCACCCATGCACAACCTAAAAGGGAGAACTCAAGCAGTTCCAGAATGTTTTCAAAACATAGATACAGCTGTCAAACAGAGGTTTTAAATACATCAACAGAAAGTTTGTACATCATTTTAAAATCCCAAAGGCTGTACAGAACTTGACATAACTTTAGAAAATACATTCTCACAGGGTTAACTCTTGTTTGACTGCAACAACCAACCCTCATGAGCTCGATCCGCCAACTACATCACATCGTCATCTTGAGGCACAATGTCCTCATCTGGAGGATCCATACCTACAACAGGGAATTCAACTATGAGCCTAGAGCTCAGTAAGAACATACAATGCAAAGTGATGCACGTGCTATGCATGAACATTACATTACATTACATTACATTACATTTCACTAGACAGGAAGATATAAGTGGGAGGAAGAGCTGGCGCAACAGGAGTACATGCCGCAACAGGAGTACATACATAACAGAGTACATGACAGGATGTCAGTCCTCGTCCACACTTAATCATACATTTCATTACAGGTTTTATCTTACTTAACTTCAAACCGTGTGCAGAAAATATTTTCATGACTTTCAGAGAAAACGTGAATGCATGAATATTCATAGACAGACGACAGAATAATAAGCAGGATATAAAACAAAACACACTTAACCTAAAACACAACCTACGGTTTAACTACCCAAAAGAAATCCCGACAACATAAAACCTAGTACCTCCGTATTGTAGGGCCTTAAGGGCCAAACCTATGCGTATGAACTTACCTGTTTGCTGCGGAGTTGAGAGTCTTGAACGTGTTGGCTTGGTGATGCACGGACCTATGACGTGCACGAAAAAGGAAATTAACAAGCTGCAAATGCTAACTAATAACTTAGTAGAATAAGCTTCAAACTCCATTCAAACCTTTAGAAAACAAACCAACGTGTTTTCATGTAAAAACTGTGAGTTCACTCCAAATTATCGTAACCTCAAACTCTAACAAAACTTACATTTTAACTTATTCAAACTCGTTAGCTTTAGCAGATGTTTACCTTAGGCAGATAAACAGAAGAAAACTGAGGAGATCAAAGGAGCTTCGAAGGGTGTTTGTCGCCTGGAAGAGAGAAAACAGAGGGGAGTGGAAAGAAGCAAAGGAGAAACGAGGGTTTCACGTAGGAGGGAAGAGAAAAGAACATGGCTTCTTCAGCAAGTTGCCAGGTGTCACTCAACCATTGGTTTCCTCCCACCAACCTTAATTGGCTCCCTATTTTGCCATTTCATTGGTTTTTAACTAAATTACTATTTAGTTCCACAAATCAGTTTTACGAATCACACAAATTCAATTGAAAACATTAGCAAATTCGTAAAAACACGCATTGTATAAATATTCTCATTTATCCTGTTTAATAATTCAAGGAATATTTACATGGCAAAATTGCCGGGTGTTACACTACAGTTCTCGTCACCCCTCTTCTCATGGGAGATAATTTCAATTCATGGAGCATGGCTATAACCATGGCTCTTCGTGCCAAAAGCAAACTTGGATTCGTCGATGGTTGTTTATCGCTTCTTGAGGACGATAATGACATCCTAAAATGGCAAAGATGCAATGATCTGGTCGCAAGTTGGATTCCCAATTCTATCTCGCCCGAAATTCGCCCGAGCATCCTGTACACTGAGATAGCAGTGCAAATTTGGACAGATTGGAAGGAAATGTATTCTCAATCTAATGCACCTAACATTTAATTGAAACAATCCATTTCTGGTCTCAAGCAGGAAGATAAGTTTGTTTCTTCTTATTTCACACAACTCAAATCATTATGGGATGAACTTAGTGTAGGATCGTGATTGTCTAAGAGGGGGTGTATTAGACTTTTTAAAATAATTTCTTAACCTAATCATTTTTTACAATGAAAATTAGGTTTAATTTATCTTCTCTTTGTTTGCAATTATTAAAATTATAGCAGACAAGTAAGCAAGTTAAAGTAAGAGAGAGAGAAATTAACACCGAAGTTTTTAACGTGGTACGGTAAATCCTGCCTACTTCCACGCTCCAAGGCTCCCCCTTGAAGATTCTTTCCTTCTCCTCACGAGAAATCTAGATCGAACTTCACGGGCGTCAATCTACTTCCTTTTACAATTCTGGATTGCTCTTCACGGGCGTCAATCCACTGTCTTACAGCTTTTACAAGATGAAGATATTAAGCACAAGGCTACACTATCTCAAAACCAAATCTCAAGTTTATGAGTAGATAGATGTAGAGAATCGCAAAGTATTATAGAACTTTTTGCTCGTGAGAGTTAAGCGATAATTGTAAAAATTAGCAAAAGTTCTTCTCCCGAACTTTATTCTTCTTTTTATACTCTTGTCTGTAATCCACATCTCATTCAAAAATATGACCGTCGGAGATGAGTCCGTACTCAGAAAAATAGTTGTTGAGTTCTGGAGTCGCTATTGTTCGCGGTCTTTACGTTCGAGTTTGGACGAGTTCGTTTAGTCTGATGTTGGACGAATGCTCGTCAGACTAATGCTTCGCATGAATTTGTTGTTCTGTCTTAGAACACTTCGGTTGAATATTTTGGACGCTTGCGTCTGCTTTACTTTGGACGACTGCGTCTGTCTTTAACTTTGGACAAAAGATTTCGGACTACTAACACTTAACCAAAAATGTCAGAAACATAATACCCTTTTCCAAGGGCATTTCCAGATAAATACATTAAACATAGTAATCCAATTTATTCAGTTTATATATTTCATATTAATTACAATCATCAAAAACATATTTAGACTTAAACACTATTTAAGTCAACAATCTCTCCCTTTTTGATGATGACAAATATATAATCTGTTTCAACATATTAATCTGCATTTCAGCTTAAATTTACATATTCCCCCATACTCTATGCAGTATTGCTTATAAATTATGCATTCAGTAAAGTCTATATCCTTCTTCCCCTTTGACATTATAAAAAATAAGCATGTATAAAAGGAATGACATTCAACACAGCACATTAATAAAACAACCACAGTAATTAAAACAGTCACAGTTGGACAACATGGTAAAAAAAATATCATTCATAATGTAAAAAATATCAAAAAAAATATCATTCATAATGTAAAAAAAATATCATTCATAATGTAAAAAAAATATCATTCATAATGTAAAAAAAATATCATTCATAATGTAAAAAAAATATCATTCATAATGTAAAAAAAATATCATTCATAATGTAAAAAAAATATCATTCATAATGTAAAAAAAATATCATTCATAATGTAAAAAAAATATCATTCATAATGTAAAAAAAATATCATTCATAATGTAAAAAAAATATCATTCATAATGTAAAAAAAATATCATTCATAATGTAAAAAAAATATCATTCATAATGTAAAAAAAATATCATTCATAATGTAAAAAAAATATCATTCATAATGTAAAAAAAATATCATTCATAATGTAAAAAAAATATCATTCATAATGTAAAAAAAATATCATTCATAATGTAAAAAAAATATCATTCATAATGTAAAAAAAATATCATTCATAATGTAAAAAAAATATCATTCATAATGTAAAAAAAATATCATTCATTGATTGGGTTCCAGTAGAGCAATACGTTTGTTTGACCATCATCAATAGCTTTACTTTGATTGGATTCCAATAGATCAACACGATTTGTGCAGATTTGAATGACAGCTGCGAGATGTTCTAGTGTCACAGGACTAATGTGATGACCCGGATGTGGTACGGTATGTGTACGATGGCTACACGAACCGGAAACCCGGATGGTGGTACGTCCGCATTCATAATGTAAAAAAAATATCATTCATAATGTAAAAAAAATATCATTCATAATGTAAAAAAAATATCATTCATAATGTAAAAAAAATATCATTCATAATGTAAAAAAAATATCATTCATAATGTAAAAAAAATATCATTCATAATGTAAAAAAAATATCATTCATAATGTAAAAAAAATATCATTCATAATGTAAAAAAAATATCATTCATAATGTAAAAAAAATATCATTCATAATGTAAAAAAAATATCATTCATAATGTAAAAAAAATATCATTCATAATGTAAAAAAAATATCATTCATAATGTAAAAAAAATATCATTCATAATGTAAAAAAAATATCATTCATAATGTAAAAAAAATATCATTCATAATGTAAAAAAAATATCATTCATAATGTAAAAAAAATATCATTCATAATGTAAAAAAAATATCATTCATAATGTAAAAAAAATATCATTCATAATGTAAAAAAAATATCATTCATAATGTAAAAAAAATATCAGTCACAGTGAGAGAAAATATAAAATAAAGAATATTCCTAGGTCTCAGGGGAGGAGGGAGTCTCCTAGTGCAGGATAGCCCATAATTGATCAAGGAAATCATCCTTATCAGGAGGGGATTCCGCAGGATGATCAATGCCATAAGAAGTAACAGCTGTGGGAGGGGGATCTAAAGCTGTAGAAATATTGAGCACGTTTGAAGAAACAGCAGGAGCAGACAAAAATTCTTCCTCACAGACAACAGCCCTTTGGGGAATAGCAACCTCACCAGCACCCGAGAGAACAACTGAGGGAGCTGGATGAGCTGGCTCAGGAGTCTCGTCACTTTCATCCAAGTTCCCATCTGCAATAGAGGGCTCACCAGCACTCCTAGTTAACAGAGTGCTAAGATCTCCAACATGAGTGATAACCTTGTCACTATCTCGCTGCACTTCTGCTGTTATATGATTTGAATGGAATCGAACAGAGGAGATGACATCATCAATAGCTTTACTTTGATTGGGTTCCAGTAGAGCAATACGTTTGTTTGACATCATCAATAGCTTTACTTTGATTGGATTCCAATAGATCAACACGATTGTGCAGATTTTGAATGACAGCTGCGAGATGTTCTAGTTGTCACAGGACTAATGTGATGACCCGGATGTGTACGTATGTGTACGATGGCTACACGAACCGGAACCCGGATGGTGGTACGTCCGCGCGGGCGAACCGAAAGGTGACAGGTCGTAAAGAGGGGGTCGTCACAATCCCACATCGCTTGAGGAAGTATGTGAAAATGAAACATATGTAAAGAGACCCTCCCAAGATAGTAAGACGCGTTTTGGAGCACAATTGGCAACGGATCCCATAAGAACTCCGAAGTTAAAAGTGCTTTGGCGAGAGCAATCTCAGGTTGGGTGACCTTCTAGGAAGTTCTCGCCAAACAAAGCCGTGAGGGGAGGATATTGGGCTACGGCCCAATCCCCAGAGTGGACAATATCTTGCTGGGATAAAGGGTCGTTACAACTAAAGCTTCAAATTGATCTTGGCGGGAGAGATACTGGGATAACAAGGATTCCTGATCAGTGCCAAGACTTGCTATACTTGCCTGAAACTCATGAAATTGTTCCTCAGAGATAGAATTTCTCATAGGAGAAGTGGGAGGACCTTTAGTTCTAGGAGGAGGACGAGTTAGCAATGAAGGGATCTGTGGAGGAGAGGGAGCATGAATTGGACTGGATGAGCATGAAATATCAGCTTGGACTGGAGGAAGGTCATGATCACTCAAAAGCTCTTGAGTGTGGATGTGAACATGACTGACCTCTTCAGGAGCTTGAAGAAGGAGAACTGGTGGTGGCAGATGATCAAGGACAAGAAGGAGAGTGTCATCTTGAGCACTTTCTTCCTCTTCTTCTTTGTCAATGATTAGGCGCCTTGAAACACCTCCTCGACCAACTTTCTCAACCAGCACACCTTGATCATTTCTAGTGATTCTCATTCTTGACAAGGTGGAGGCCGAGAAGTAGTCGGATTTCTTCAGGGTTAAAAGCTGGTCAGAATCCAGAAATCTGACTCCAAATCTTTGAAAAATCTTCATAAGTCGAAGATTGTAAGGCAGAGACTTGGATACATTTTAGACAACTTGAAGCATCCGATTTAAAACAATGTACCCAGCATGAAATGGTTCCCCTTTGAATAGCTGTTCAAGAAGAAATAGATCCATTCCACTTACATGGTCTCTATGACCATCGATTGACAAGATGTTATAGTGGATCATCTGGTGGAATACTGTAACCCTAAGGTTCAAATCCTTGCTTTTAAATTTCAGGGGAGAGTTGAGAGGATCCTTGGCAATCAATTTGACTAACTCCTTGCCAACAGGCTTCTCAAGAAAAGACAGATTTTTGGCAGACTCAAAGAATCGCCGTGAGCCATTCAAGAACTCACAATGAAGGATTTCGTGGATCATTTCCTGAGTTAGTTCAATATGTCTTCCATAGACATAACTCCTAAGAATGAGGGGTCGTGTAGAATGTTCTAGGTTTGCATAAAACATTCTAATCGTAGTTACACAATGAGGGGCCTCTAAATCAAACAGCCCCATTAACCCCAACCGTAGTAATGGTTCCTCTAAGTCCAAACCAGTCAAATCTCTAAAAACTACTCCTATAGATCTAATAACAGGTTTGAATTCAAATCCTTAATAATACCTATTAAAAGCTGCTTGATTAATGAACTCATGATTTGGCCATTGAAGAGGAGGAGGAACTGCGACAGACTGGGCATCCGCCGGATGAGAAGTCTTTTGCTTTTTCCGTGAGAAGACTTGTTCTGCGCGAGAGGAAGATGCCATTGAAAAAGATTTAGATTTCTGAACAGAGACAGATTTTCACAAAGATCAGAGAAGAATAAGAATCACTGGACGAACGAGAGTAGTCTAGAGGTTTTAGAGGATTTTTCGAAAGTTAAGGTTTCTGTAACATTTCGAAGGATGTTATAGTCCATTTTTATAACGTCCATTGTGAACGTCCATTGTGACAGCGTTCATTGTCAACGTCCACTGTGACAACGTTCATTGTCAACATCTACTGTGACAACGTTCATTGTCAACGTCCATTGTGACAACGTCCATTCATTTCAGAGAGGAGTAGATCTTGGAGATCGTCCATTTCTTAATTGACCACACTACTTATTGGCCAATTTTCTCTAACAGAAGAATGAACCTTAATTTTTCTCATTCCTAATTAGACATAACCTTATTCTAATATGATTGAAGGTCTTCTCATCCAATGGCTTGGTAAAGATATCTGCCAATTGATCAGCAGAATTGACAAATTCTAAGGTGATATCCCATTTCTGAACATGATCTCTAATGAAATGATATCTAACATTGATGTGTTTGGTTCTAGAATATTGGATAGGATTCTTTGAAATGTTAATTGCACTAGTATTATTACATCTAATTGGAATCCTATCATAGAATAGATTGTAATCTTCTAAGGTTTGCTTCATCCAAAGCATTTGTGAACAACAACTGCCAGCAGCAATATATTCACTTTCGGCCGTTGAAAGTGCAACAGAATTTTGCTTCTTTGAGTACCAGGAAACAAGAGACTCACCAAGGAATTAACAAGTTCCACTCGTGCTTTTCCTATCTACTAGACTCCCAGCATAATCGGAGTCAGAATATCCTAAGAGATCAAAGGATGTACCCTTCGGGTACCATAAACCTAAATCATATGTCCCACTTAGATATTTGAAAATTCTTTTAACAGCAGTTAAGTGAGATTCCTTAGGGAAAGCTTGAAACCTATCATACAAGCACACACTAAATCGGACATCTGGCCTGCTAGCCGTTAGGTATAATAGAGAACCAATCATACCTCTATACTTCTTAATATCCACACATATCCCATTTTCATTTTTGTCCAGTTTTGTAGTTGTGCTCATGAGAGTTCTAGAGGACTTAGAAGACTCTAATTCAAATCTTTTTAGGAGGTCTTTGATGTATTTTTCTTGACAGAAGAAAATTCCATCTGGTTTTTGAGTAATCTGAAAAGCTAAGAAGAAATTTAACTCCCCTATCATACTCATTTCAAACTCACTTTGCATAACAGTGGCAAACTCATCACAAAGGGAAACATTTGTAGAGCCGAATATGATTTCATCAACATAGATTTGAACTATAAGGATGTCTTTGTCCTTTTGCATGGTAAAAAGGGTTGAATCGGTATTACCCTTTTTGAACTTCTTTTCCTCAAGGAAATTCTTCAACCTATCATACCAAACTCTAGGAGCTTTCTTAAGTCTGTATAGAGCCTTCGTGAGCTTATAGACATGGTCAGGTTTGTCATAGACTTTAAATCCTAAGGGTTGCTCTACATAAACTTCTTCCAAGACATAACCATTTAAAAATGCACTTTTAACGTCCATTTGAAAGAGTGTGAAGTTTTTGTAGCAAGTATAGGCTAAGAGCATCTTAATAGATTCTAATCTAGCTACGGGTGCAAATGTTTCTTCAAAGTCTATTCCTTCTTCTTGGTTGTAACTCTAACCTAGCTTTGTTCCTGACCACAATCTCATTTTCATCTATCTTATTCTTAAATACCCATTTGATTCCAATAATGGGATGATTGTTGGGTTTTGGAACAAGTTCCCAAACATTGTTCCTTTCGAATTGGTTTAACTCATTTTGCATAGCAACTATCCAATTTTCATCCAAATCGGCTTCCTCAAACTTCTTAGGCTCTATTTGAGATATGAAAGCAACATTAGCACAAAGATTTTTAAAGGAAGCTCTAGTTTTGACTCCTAATGTTGGATCCATATAAATGATGATTTTTGACAAATTTCCAGTCTCTAGGCAGAGCATCATTTTCATCCTTAGCAGAGACAATTTCTAGAGGATTTGAAGAAGGATCTAGGGAATTTTCTCCTTGAAAGATTTCAGCAGGTTTGTCTAAGGAGAGAGAATCCATTTGTTTTTCAAAATTGTCATCTTCTTCCACATTGATTGTAGCTTGAAGATTTTCATCAAAATTGACATGAACAAATTCTTCTACCACTAGAGTCCTTTTGTTAAAGACTCTATAAGCTTTACTGGATATGGAAAAACCAAGAAAAATTCCTAGGTCAAATTTGGATTCGAATTTTCCCAAGTTATCCTTGGTGTTTAGTATGAAACACTTACAACCAAAGGCTCTAAAATATTTGACAGTAGGGATTTTTCCATTTCAAAGCTGATAAAGGGTTTTCTCAAGAATAGGTCTTATGGAGACCCGATTTAGCACATAACAAGATGTGGAAACAATTTCTGCCCAGAAATACTTTGGAAGGGAGTTCTCGTTGAGCATGGTCCGAGCTAGCTCTTGAAGAGACCTATTTTTCCTCTCAACAGCACCATTTTGTTGAGGGGTTCTAGGAGAAGAGAAATTGTGCTCAATTCCGTGTTTAAGACACAAAAGTTCAAATTTCTCATTTTCAAATTCTCCACCATGATCACTACGACTAGCAACAATGGTGAGATCCTTTTCATTTTGAACTTTTTTCCTCAAGCTAGAGAAGATGTTAAAAGTTTCATCCTTTGACTTTAGAAAGAATACCCAAGTAAATCTAGACAAATCATCTACAATGACAATGGCATAATGTTTGCCTCCTAGATTAGCAATATTTGAAGGACCGAAGAGGTCCATGCGAAGTAGTTGGAGAGGCTTGTGTAACGACCCTTACCCGTACCCTAAATTTTTCGTACAAATTTTTCATTTAATATGTACAAACTTTAAATCTTACGTTCGAGCGGAAATAAAACTTTTAAAATCAGAATTGAAACTGTTAACGACGTTTGAAAACTACTTTGAAAATCATCTGAAATAAACTTAAAACCATTAATTAAAATAATTAAAAACTAAAAGAAAACAATTAAAAACTTATTATCTACGTTCGGCAAGCGAAACAGACAGAACAGGGGGAGATCGATCGCCCCAAACGGGCGATCACACTCATCGCCTAGCGATCGCCACACAAGCGATCGCCAGGCAAGAAGGAGCGATCGATCACCCCAAGAGGCGATCGATTGCCATGCTCTCTGGAATTTTTCCAGAGAGCACAGCTCCCTCCTTCCTTTCTTTCTCCTTCTCTCCTTCCTCCTTTGTTTCTTTCACGCCCTGCACACCACGCTCACACACACAACACACAACCCACGCACTCCTCTCCCTTCTCATTCCTTCATCACACACCATTACATTTCACAAAACACACTTCTACACAATAACACTATCACACACATACTGTAATACCCAGCTTGTACGGATTTCAGATATAATATATTATATTGTTATTTTATTATATAATGGCATTTTTGGTAAATATGTCAAATCAGGTCCGTTTCACTGAAAAAAAAGCGTCATTACGATCCTAATGATTAATAGGAATTTTAAGGAAATTATGGGAATTTTCGGAGATTAAACGATATATTCCGAGTAAATACACTTCTCGTAATGTAAAAGACGTTCTCGTAAAAATAGTAAACGAGGTCCGAATTGCGAACGGACAGTTTTGTTAAATCTCAAATAATAAGTTGTACTTATTAGCGAAATGTGGAAAGTTGGAAAAGTCGAATCGTTGGACGATTAAAGAAACGAATGACGAAACAAATAGAAAATTTAGAGGAAGGGCAAAATCGTCATTTAGTATTTAATTAATTATTAATTACTTAAAAGCAAAATGCCTTAACGATTTTCATTTGAAAATCGTTCTCCAGAGAAGCAAACCCTCGCGATCCCCTCTCTGCCCGCGACTAATCTCTCCGATCCGGACTCCGTTCGCTTCGTTTTTCTTCACGCTTTCTCCTCCAATCGACGTTCTAGGTATGAACCTACGATCTTAGAGCTTTTATTTCGATGATTTTGGAGTTTTAAACAATTAGGTTCGTTTAGGGCTTCGATTTAAAACGCGATTTAGGGTCCGAAATTAATAGATTTACTGTGATTAAGCATATATTGAACGCATTGGACGAATTTAGATGATTATTGGACGAAGTTATAGCAATTTGTGAAAATGTTAAAAATTAGGGATTTTCGAGATTTTAGGAAAAATTCGTAAATTGAGAATTTAGGTGCCGAGCGTAAATTGCTCGAATATATAGCCAATGAATTGGATTAGGACTTTAGGAAAGTTTCCTTAGTTAAGGTTTTGTGAATTTGGACGATCGATTGTTTAAACTCGTTTTAACATCGATATTGTGATTTGCTTCAGACAAACAATGCTCGTGGACGGAGCTTGAGCTGCTTTGGACACGAGGTAAGTTCTCGTGATCTTCTTTGGCCGATTGGCCTACACCGTACGTCGTGTCGTCTCGAGGAGTTTTGGAGATGCGTTTATTTAATATTTACTTGGTTTGGGATAGCTAGGTTTTAGGAGTTTATAGTTTACGCTTTACAGTCTTGATGGTACATATTATTGCTTGCTTACTGTATGATATTGAACTGTTTACGCACCTACTTGTTTTAAAGAAAAGCATGAAAATGAACTTCCGCACAGAGTTTTAAATATAACGAAAGCATAGCACTGGCCGAAAGGCGTATTGAGGATAGTATTGGCCGAAAGGCGTATTGCCGAAAGGGGTATTGGTCACGCGAGGTGGGGCTCAGGCACGGCTGTACGTGTTGTAAGCGTGCACCTCCCGCCTCTAGCTGGAAAGAGTAGTCCGCCCGCTGGATGAGCCTCTCTGGTTAGAGGGATAGGATCTCGGTGACACCTATTGAGCATTGCATAGTAAGATAAAATAAAGCATGGTTTATCGAACTCATACGTACAGCATGCATTGCATTTACGTAGAGCTTACTGGGATTTCATCTCATAGTGTATTGTATGGTGTAGGTGATCTAGATATCGAGGAACCAGGTGAGGATGGGATTCCTCCTCCTGAGGGATGAGTCCAGTTGATGGAGGATGGCTGCGGTGGTGTGCTGGCGCAGTCGAGGCTCATCTGACCCGTGGGGACGTATGTATAGGTTTTGAGGGTCTTTTTGGGATATTTTGGGTTTGTGAATTGTAAAGATATTTTAGGATGTTAAGTAATAACGTTTATCTTGAAATTCTGAAACTGTTTGGGTGTATAGCGTTTTAAATGAGTTAGTAAACTTTATTTGAATTGCTTTAGGTTTGATAAGGGTATGCTCGATATTTAGGTATATCCACGCAGTTAGATTTCGCAAAGTCCGCTGTTAATTTAGTCGAGCTTAAGTTATAATTCTATTGATATTGAAGAAAAATTTGGTGTGAAAGATAGAGTTGATTTATTCTCTGGAATCGGATTCCAGAGAGCTTGAAATCATGTATTTGCTCTCTGGAATCCAATATTTCAGGAGCATTTGTGAGAAAAGTGAGAAAGGAGAAAGAAATAGAAGGAGAAGAAGTGAAGCGATCGAAGAACCAGGGGATCGCATAGGCGATCGCTGCATAAAGGGTGCAGCGATCGATCTCTGCAGTTGCAGAGTTCGATCGCTGCCTCTATTTGTCTCGGGTGACTGTTTTGCCCTCCCATTTCTTTATTTGTTTTAATCAATTGTTTTTTTTTATGTTTTAAATGTTTTAATAAATTAGTTTATAGTTGTTTTAAATGGTTTTAAATCTAGATTTTGATTTCCGATTTCGATTCTGGTTTCGATTTCGGTTTAGGTTCCGCCCAGTGTTTAATTAAAGATATTAGGTTAAAAAAAATGGTACGGAAATTACGGGTACAGTATTAGGGTCGTGACACATACATTGCACATGCTATCAATTACCCGTTCACCGACTCAAAACACATTTAAAATATAACCAGACTTCGTAAAAACGAACCGCGTGGTTCCGTTTAAAAGTTTGACATTCCCCATTGTTTGAAAACATCGAAAACTCTACAAAATTCTATCCAAATCCAAGCATCCTAAAATGTCAACTATACATTTCTCCTATTCTTTATCTATCAAATCCCAAAACATTACCTACGTCCCCACGGGTCAAAATCACGCTCCGATTGCCAGTGCACTCCCACGGGCCATCCTCCTTCAACATGTTCATGCTTCAGGCAGAGGGACGTCTTCCTCACCTGTCTCAAAATCTCCTACACCATAGAATTTAACATGTAAGCTAGAGGCTCAGTAAATCTAAGTGAATGCACGTGAATGCTATGCGTATGCTGTTTTAAATCATGCATCATTTTCATTTCGTTCTTTACATCACATATATGTCACCGGGCCTTCTCTCTCACTAGATAGGAGCGGCACATCCTGCAATTGGATAGCCCCTCGTGTCTAACCGAGGGGAAGACGTGCTTCATCCGACAGCCATGTCTGAACCACCGCCACCGACGTGACTATCATTACATTCATTACCTTTTCGTTCGTTTTGTAAAAACGTGCATAGAAATTCATTTTTCATGCCTTTTTGGAAACAATGATGCGTGAGCAAATATCGTGCTATAAGCGAAATAGAAACGAGCAGAAACATACAAACAACAAACTTAACAGTTAACAACCTAATCAAAACTAAAACTAACTACCCGTTCTAATTACCCAAAACACACAAACATCTCCAATTTCCTCGATCGACACAATTCTTATGGTGTAGGCCAAGACGTCCAAACAAATCACAGAAACTTACCTCGC
The DNA here is from genome assembly GCA_022432975.1 of Begonia masoniana. Lineage (NCBI taxonomy): Eukaryota > Viridiplantae > Streptophyta > Magnoliopsida > Cucurbitales > Begoniaceae > Begonia > Begonia masoniana. The sequence continues at coordinate 39,260,129 of CM039510.1, read as the reverse complement.
GTCCGTTGAAATTCACGCTCCGTCCACGAGCGTTGTTCACCTAGAGCGTCGATTTGTTGAAGAAAATAGAAGAAATCGGCACGAGGAGCAATCGTCGTCGGCCGATTGAAGGATCGGCGAAGAGAAGCCAAAAATGGCTAAGGAGAAGCTCTCTGGAGTTTGCAGAATGAAATTCACGATGAAGGGGGAGGGGGGGTAATTGTTTAATAAAAAACATATTATAACCTAATTACAAGTTTGCCCTTCACCATAATATTCTATCTGTTTCGTGATTTATCCTATCGATCTAGATTCTCTAAAGTTTTCTTATTTCTCTAAAAATCTTTATTAATTACTAGGGCTCTAATAAAACTTTTCGTTCCCAAAATGGGCCAAATTCCCAACATTTACGAAATTGCCATTACATAGAGGAATTTCTAAAGTCTCGTAAAACTGGGTGTTACAGCTTGGATGTAGAAATTGCATTCTTTGATGCAAAGGAACTTTTAATTTGCTTGCCCATTTGGCAAGTTTCATAAACTTTATCCTTTTCAAATGATATTTTTGGAATCCCTCTAACTAAATTACTCTTAGTAATCTTAGTTAAAGTATCTATACCTACGTGTCCTAGTCTTCTATGCCAAGTCCAACTATCAACCAACAGATTCACAGCAAGGCACTTCTCATCACAGCAAACAGTATAATCTAAAACAATAATATAAATATTTTCTTTCCTATAACCTTTAAACATAATTTTGTTATTTGAGACATCCTTAATTATGCAAGAAGTTGATTTAAAAGTCACTTTATATCCTTTATCATACAATTGACTAATACTAAGCAAATTATGTTTTAACCCTTCTACTAGCAACACATTTTCAATAATAGGGTTAGAGCTGTTACCTATGTTACCGATGCCAACAATCTTACCCTTTTGGTTTCCACCAAAAGTAACGTTTCCTTTCCTCTTGTTTACAACAACAAATTTGGTTGAGTCTCCCGTCATATGCCTCGAGCATCCACTGTCGAGGTACCATAGATTCTTTCCAGGAAAGCACTTAACCTGCAAAATAGAAATCAAGTGTTCTTCTTAGGTACCCAAATCTTTTGGGTCTTAGTGTTAGCTTTGGTTCATTTAAGAATCCACTGTAATTTACTACAAGCATGACAAGTGGACGATCTAACAAAGAAATTTTTATAGACTTTTTTTTATTAGATTTTTCATATCCTAACCCTGCCTTGTCAAATGTAACTCTCTGACTGCCTAACAGCATGTTTAAGTTCTTGCTACTGTTGGTAAATTTAAGAACAATGTTATTCAAGTTCTCATTTCTACTCTTAAGATTATCTATCTCCTTTACATGCATGTTGACTTCTTTAGCATGCTTTTCTACTAAACCTGCGTTTTCTTTTTTTAACAGGTTGTATTTAGTCTTTAGCATGCCATATTGTTTAACCAAGTCATTGAATGCATCGATTAAATCAACCTCATCATTTTCACTATCACTAGAGGAATGACTAACCTCATATTCATGTGCCATGAAGTATAGATTGACTACTTCTTCATCTTTGGAAGAAGTGTCACTTTCACTGTCATCTCATGTAGCTTTTATGGCCCTCTTCTTGAATCGCTTGAGACCCTTCTTGTAACACCCGACAACTTCAGCCAGGTGACTTCCTAACTGTATTAACGGTCATAAATATTCAATCTTCACGGTTTAGAGTTTTATACCAAGAATAATTAATTTCATGTGGATTTAAACTAGGTTGGGTGGCAAAGTTGTAATAATGGAGGGTGATGATCAGTATATAAAGAAAAATGAAATGTTTTAAACCTCATTTAAACCACTGTAGCCAACGCATTCCTTTTCGGCGATTTCTTCTCTCCCGAGCTCTTGCTCTCTGCTTTCAGCATACTCTCTTCGATGATCGGTTTTCTCTGCCACTACTCGACTACTCTATGCCCGAGGTATGCAATAGACAACGTAGCTATCTGTTAGTTTGTTAGCCCTGTTTTCTACTCGGCATTGAAGTTTTGAATTTTCCAATGGCCGACTAATAATAAGAACATTTGAAATCTGAGAGTGAGAATGCTTTTATCAATCGATCCTGGACATTTAAAACAACCACCCCTGAGTTATCGATAATCGAATCTGTCTGTTTTGGTTTTGGGATTTCAGACTACATTGAGTATTAAACTAAGAATTCGGGAATGACTCTTAGCTATTAGACCCTAGGATGACTTGTGAGTAGAACTTTTAGGATTTTGTTTTAACTACTGTAATGTAAATGTTTTAGGTAAAGAAGTCTGAAGAAAAGGAGCTCTCATTGCTAAGGACACCAGGTAAGTGAATGTATAGGATTTCCGGCTAATAGGGCCCTACATCACAAGGATGCTAGATAGTAACTGATATGACGATTAGAGGTTATTATGCTATAGTCTAGTACTTATGTTGACATTTAGTTTAATGGTAAGTTTTCATACTGGATGAATGTTCTGTTCTGTAGTCTGAATGAGTTAAGAATTCCCATGTTCATGCATTATCAATGTTTTATGCACATGAAAATGTTTTAAAAGCATGTTTTCTCATGAACAAGATAAGATGATAAAATCCCTGCAACGTGGTTGAGTGAGGGTTGGGGGCGGTTCGGCGTATGTCACAGTCCAAAGAAGGACATATGAATACGACCCGCAGTAGGGACCATGATCAAACTCACTGTCGAACCCCCTTTACCGGCACAAATCCTCTCTCATTCCACACAACATAATTGATGAATATGAACAATGATTATGAACAATGATTACGAATGATGAATATGATTCATGATTATGGATGATGATTATGAACAAGAAAAGACTTATGACCATGTATTTCTCTGAATTATGCATTCATGCATTCATGTTATTGTTGCATTCCTTACTAAGCATTAGGCTTATAGTTGAACCTTATGATGTAGGTGAAGAGTTAATAGGTGACGATTCCCAATTCCAAGAGAACGTTTAAAGCTGGTTGCTGGAGGATGCTCAGTGTGACAGTGCAAGGTTGGATAGGCGATTAAGCTCCCTAGTTATGTTCATAGTAAGTCAGAAAAGTTTATGATGAACAGATGACTAAGTAGAACAAAATTTCTTATAACAATGAGATTCGGATTCGAATGGTTTGTCTTTAGAGTCTGGATACGATTTTAAGGATTATTGAATGGTTTGTTTTGCTTAAGCCTTCCGCTATGCGTATTTTGGATGAGTTTATGATCCTTACTCATTGAGGTTTATAGTTACTGAGTTAAGATTCGGGTGAGTTGTGGTATGTTCTATTGGATGAGGTTGTTTGATGATTATGGTGTTTGCTGCCGTGTGATAGAAGCTGGATAAGGCAATCATCCGACTGACGTCATCAGCAGATGTAGAGTGTTTGAGCCATCGGATGATGGAAGTGCTATTTTGTCGTCTAGTGATCGGCAGATATAGAGTGTTTAAGCCATCGGATGATGAAAGTGCTGTTTTGTCGTCTAGCGATCAGCAGATGTAGAGTGTCTAAGCCATCGGATGATGGAAGTGCTATTTTGTCGTCTAGCGATCGGCAGATAGAGAGTGTTTAAGTCATCGGATGATGGAAGTGCTATTTTATCGTCTAGTGATCGGCAGATGAAGAGCGTTTAAGCTATCGGAAGATGTAAGTATAGTTTGTCGTCTAGTTACCGGATGATGTGAGGGTTTCCTTGTTGTTTAGTGACCGGGTCATGTTTTAATTATGCACGTGAGGAGCACATGTCCATCGGATGATGTTCCCTTATTTCATCGGATGATGTAGAGAGTTTCTTCACCGGATCGTATAAACACGATTTTGTCGTCTAGGGACCAGTAGATGTGGTTTGTTCCTCTATTGGTAGATGCAGTCTAAAGCTTAAAGTTTTCCTTCACTAGCCGATACACATTGCACTGCCCGCTGGCATATGCGTAATGTTTTCTTTTGCCGGTTGAGGCTTAGCGAATCGCGTATGACATCTTGAGTTAAATTATGTTTCAAAAAAAAAAAAAAAATACACTACTAATAATGAATCATGTGTGAGTAATAAAAATTAAATAATTAAGAAAGATATGGTTTATGTGACGATCCCTCTGGGGCTGTTACACTTCTTGGTTTGAGGACATTCAGCCTTGATATGTCCTAGCTTCCCGCATTCAAAACAGATAATTTCCTTATCCTTTTGAGATTTATCTCCCTTTGAGAACCTCTTCCCTTACATCCTCTTTCTCTGGAGAAATTTGCTGAACCTTCTAGTAATGAGGGCTATATCCTCATCATCCTCTTCTTCCTCGGATTCTTCTTGTTTGCTTGAGGAAGCTTTGAGTGCAATGCCCTTTCTTTTGGAGATCTCTTTGTTCTTGAGATCTTCCTTTTCATTGGCTCTCATTGTTATTTCATGTGTCATGAGAGAGCCAATGAACTTTTCAAGCTTGAGAACTTTTAGATCTATTGCTTCTTGGATGGCCGTCACTTTCGGTTGCCATCCCCTCGGTAGACATCTCAGAATTTTCCTACCAAGTTCTTCATTTGGATATACTTTACCAAGCACTTCTAAAGCATTAGTAATGTTAATAAAACGAGTAAACATAGAACTAATTGATTCATCATTTACCATGGTAAATAGTTCATACTCATGTACTAACATACCTAACTTACTCTCTTTTACTTAATTAGTTCCTTCCTAAGTTATCTCAAGTAATCTACATATCTCGTATGTACTATCACAACCTTGTACCCTTTTGAATTCATCTCTATTTAAGGCACAATACAAGGTGTTTATAACTTTGACATTTAAACTAAGATTACGTTTGTCAGAATCATTTAATTTGTTGGCCAACTTTGGTATACTCACACCATTTTCGGTTTTCATAGCTCTAAAAGGACCATCTTCAATGACACTCCATAGTTCATAGTCCATTGCTTGAATAAAAATTCTCATTCTAGACTTCCAATATACATAATCATTTCCATCAAAGAATAGAGGTCTAGTAATATATTGACCTTCTACATGTGAAGTGTTAGTGTTGAATGCCATTGTAAATATATCACAGTATATTTCTAATTCACAAATATGACAATATTTAACCTCGTTCTGATACCAATTGTAGGATCGTGATTGTGTAAGAGGGGGGTGAATTAGACTTTTTAAAATAATTTCTTAACCTAATCGTTTTGACAATGCAAATTATGTTTAATTTATCTTCTCTCTTTGTATGCATTTATTAAAATTATAGCAGATAAGTAAGCAAGTTAAAGTAGCAGAGAGAGAGAAATTGACACTGAAGTTTTTAACGTGGTTCAGTCAATCCTACCTACTTCCACGCTCCAAGGCTCCCCCTTGAAGATTCTTTCCTTCTCCTCACGAGAAATCTAGATCGAACTTCACGGGCGTCGATCTACTGCCTTTTAAAATTTTAGATTGCTCTTCACGGGCGTCAATCCACTGCCTTACAGCTTTTACAAGATGAAGATATTAAGCACAAGGCTGCACTCTCTCAAAACCGAATCTCAAGTTTAGGAGTAGAGAGATGTAGAGAATCGCAGAGTATTACAGAACCTGTTGCTCATGAGAGTTAAGCGATAATTGTAAAAATTGGCAAAAGTTCTTCTCCCGAGCTTCATTCTTCTTTTTATACTCTTGTCTGTAATCTGCGTCTCATTCAAAAACATGACCGTTGGAGATAGGGGTGGGCACGGGCCGGTTCAGTCCGGTCCCAAGCCTGGATCGAACCGGCCCGAACGGTTTCAGGATTTTTAATCCTAAAATTGGGACTGGATCGAAAATTTTGGTCCAGTCCCGGTTCGGTCCCGATTCCGCCCAAACTTTTTTTTTTTTTAAAGAAAAAATTCGCTCATTTCGCTTAACAGATCTCTCTAGCAGTGAAGAAAAAAGCGTTAGAACTCGAGGGCTTTCGACTTTGCTCCTTCTTTTCAGACCCAGTAATTGATAAATTTTTGCTGAACTTTCAGCATTGACCTCCGCAACATCCATCTCCAAACTGCATGGAAAAATAGACCAATTTCATGTCCAGACATTTAAGGATATGTTTCCAGTTTTGTTTTACGTTTGAATCGAACGAAAAACAGAGGGGAAAACATTTGAATCGACTACATTTCTGTTCGTATCTTGATCTATAAAGATAAAACTCAAGAGTAAAGAGAAGATATACAACAAGCCTAATTACAAAGTTTTAGTTCCTATTGATTCGATTTCAACAGCCAAACAAGAACACTTGATTTTGATCTTTCAAAACATCACCACTACAAGAACAAAAAAGTCTAAAAGCCTGAATTTTCAACTTCATTTCCTAATAAATTCTTGAGATTAATTTGCACTATGTAGCTTTAGAAATATCAGATCTCAATTTTAGAGTTCCTCATCCAACTTAGACTTGAAAGAAGCACCAGAAGTATAGTGGTAGAATAGTTGCAAAGAAACCATCAAAATCACAAGACTATTAAGAGCAAAGCAACCAGTAAACTCAAAAAAATGTTGAATTTGATAACGAACAACCCAGACTTAGTTTGCAATCACTAAACTTGCAGTCAAGCAGATGGATTTCAGAAAGGACAATACTTTCATATTCAAAATAGCACAACTCACATCAAATCTTGGAGACTGTTGGCGAGAAAAGGGTACTCGTTTCTTTGGCTAAGACGAAGCACATAGAGAAGATATCAAGACGGAGAGATTAGAGATATGTCTTCCCTCGCGAGCTTCTTTCCTCCACCCTCGCCCTCGCCCTCGCCCTCAAAGAGAGATTCACGTCTCCCATCTTTCCTTGTGTGTCGAGAGAGAGAGAGAGAGAGAGAGAGAGAGAGAGAGAGAGAGAGAGAGAGAGAGAGAGAGAGAGGTTGTAGTGCATTCCCCACCATCATCTGGTGTTAGGGTCGGAGGTTGGGACTCGGGACTTCGCGTTCGCCTGGTGTTTGCATTGGGATACTGGCCACTGGGATAGCAGAGCACAACAACAACAAGACTCAAGTGAGCAGCAGAGATCGGGCGAATTTCTATTAAATTCGGTCCTTCGGTCCGGTCCCCGTTCTTCGGGAAATCAGGCTGTGGATCGAGGACCGGACCGCGGTCCATCACCCATGGACCAAAACAGGACCAAAACCTCCGGTCCGGTGCGGTTCTCGGTCCGCGATCCGGTTCTGCCCACCCTTAGTTGGAGATGAGTTCGTACGCAGAAAAATAGTCGTTGAGTTCTGGAGTCGCTATCGTTCGTGGTCTTTAATAGTCTGGCGTTAAGACTCTAGACGTTCGAGTTTGGACGAATTCGTTTAGTCTGATATTGGACGAATGCTCGTTGGACTAATGCTTCGCATGAATTCGTTGTTCTGTCTTGGAACACGTCGGTCGAATATTTTGGATGCTTGCGTCTGTTTTACTTTGGACGACTGCGTCTGTCTTGACTTTGGACGACTGCGTCTGTTTTTAACTTTGGACGAAAGACTTCGGACTACTAACACTTAACCAAAAACGTCAGAAACATAATACCCTTTTCCAAGGGCATTTCCAGATAATGCATTAAACATAGTAATCCAATTTATTCAGTTTATATATTTCATATTAATTACAATCATCAAAAACATATTTAGACTTAAACACTATTTAAGTTAACACTTAGTTCTATTGCTCCAATCCCACCTTGCATCTGTGACAATGTTAAAGTTATCATCGATTAGCAACATCAAGAGCGTTCCATGGAATTCCTTTAAGGACTCCATGATAATTTCTCGGCTATTCAAAGCCAAATTTTATTGATGGTACCTTTCCCATATGTTCAACACATCTACAGTCTCGTGCGGTAGGAAGAAAAACAACAAGAAATCAACATTCGAATAACTCCATTGGTTGATTCCGCTGCACTTCAGGCGTCAAAACAAGCGCCTCGACCATATGGCAAATGACCACTGCAATAAACATGGTCACACAAATGCAACATGTTTCCAACTCCATGGTTTTCTTGATAAGCAAGAGAAGAAATCTCTACCCACTGCATCCAACATCAATCTTTCAGGTAACCATTTGACTTCGGCTCAATACAATAAGTTGCTCACACTTCTTGCTAAAGAAGAATCAAGTGGTCCTTCTGTCAACTTTGCAGGTATAACTCTAACTTGTTTTCAATCTCATTGGATCATAGACTCTAGTGTATCCAATCATATATGCACATCTCTTTCTTTTTTCTCTACCTATACGGCTGTGAACAAAAGGCTATATGTTCATTTACCTAATGGTTCACAAGCCATTATTATTCACATAGACACTGTATGTTATTCAGATACATTAACACTTGCAAATGTTTTTTATATACTATCTTTCAAATACAGTCTTTTATTCATCTCACAATTGACAAAATCAATTAATTGTGATGTATTTTTATCTTCTTCTAGTTTCCATTTCCAGGACCACATAACGAATAAGACGATTGGTAGGGGTAGTGCTCGGCAATGACTCTTTTACCTTGATGCACCTCTAGTTTTTCATTCAGCTTTTTCTTTTCAAATTTGTAATAATTTTGATGTTTGGCATGCTTGTCTTGGCCATCCATCAGCATCTCGTTTTAATTTCCTCCTTAGTAAATTCCCCAATATTGTTACAAATAAAAATTTTGTTTGTGGGATTGCCCACAAGGAAACAAGCACGTTTTCTTTTTCTTAAGAGTTTATCTACTTATTCTCATTGTTTTGAATTAATTCATGTTGACATTTGAGGTGTTTTCTCATTACCATCAATAAATGGCTTTCGTTTTTTTTACTATTGTGGATGATTACTCACGTTGTACGTGGATCTATTTAATGAAAAATAAATCCGAAACTTTTCACATATTGACTCATTTCTCTTATCACATCAATCGTAAATTTAATACAAAAATTTCACATATCAACTCCGGTGATGGAGGCATATTTCTCCCTCAACTCAAGGCCATTCGCTCTGATAATGGCACTGAATTTATTTCTAAGCAAATTCGAACTTGGATGCATGACAATGACATTTTTCATCAAAGAAGTTGTGTTGCAACTCCCCAACAAAATGGCGTTGTTGAATGGAAATATCGTCATTTACTTGATGTTGCCCGAGCACTTCGTTTTCAAGCTGGATTGCCACTTTCTTTTTGGGGAGATTGCATCCTTACAGCAGCTTTTCTCATAAATAAAATACCAACTCCACGTCTCAAATATAAATCCCCTCATGAAATATTAATCGAGACAGCCCCAACTTATTCATCTTTGCGTGTTTTTGGCTGCTTATGTTTCTCTAAAAATATGCACATTCAGCACAAATTTGATCAACGTGCACGACCCGACATCTTTGTTGGTTATCCTTTTGGCCAAAAAGGGTATCGTATATATGATTTGCAATCTCGCCATATCTATGTATCTCGCGATGTATTATTTCACGAATCCATTTTTCCATATCGCGATATAGACTCTTTATCTTCCATCCCACAATTATATATAACGCCTTTAGATGATGTCCACATTGACCACGACAACGCTTCTTCAGGAAATTCCATTCCAAGCGCTGATATCGTTGCTCCTGATTCATCATCTGTTGCGAATCTTACCATTGATTCTTCTCCTCCTGACGTTATTATCACATCGCCACCCACTTCCAATTATCCTCCACGTCAGCGCATTCCGCCATCTTATCTTCAAGATTATGTTTGCAATCAAGTTTCTTCTTCTACCAAGTTTCCACTTGGCCGATATTTTTCTTTATCCCAATTTAATCAATCTCATCAAGTTTTTTTTTCAACCATCATTGCACACGATGAACCACGTTCCTTTTTCTCAAGCCATGAAATTTGACCACTGGCGTGTGGCCATGGCTGCTGAAATAAAGGCACTTGAGACCAACAATACTTGGACTCTTTGTCCCTATTCCCCCTGGCAAAGCACCAATCGGTTGTAAATGAGTATATAAAATCAAGTACAAATCTGATGGTTCAATCGAACGTTATAAGGCACGTTTAGTTGCTAAAGGATATTCTCATAAAGAAGATATTGATTATCATGATACCTTTGCTCCTGTAGCAAAGCTTGTTATTGTCCGTCTACTTCTTTCCCTTGCAGCTATTTGAGGTTGGTCTTTGCAACAACTCGATGTCAATAATGCTTTTCTCCAAGGTGACCTTAATGAAGAGGCCTACATGAAACTCCCACCTGGTTTTTCAATTAAAGGTGATACTCGTGTTTGCAAATTAAATAAATCTCTCCATGGCTTGAAGCAAGCTTCCCGTCAATGGTTCTCCAAGTTTTCTTCTACTTTCATTCAAAATGGTTTTCATCCATCTGTTTCAGATTATAGTCTTTTTACTTACATAAATAATCACATTTCTATTTTTATCCTAGTTTACGTAAATGATATTATTATCACCAATAACAATAATATTGCCATCTCGAGGGTAAAACAATTTTTAGCTCAATCTTTTTCTATCAAAGACCTTGGTCCTCTTCGATATTTTTTAGGTATTGAAAGTCTCACGGTCCAAACAAGGCATTTTCCTCTACCACAGAAAGTATGTTCTTGATATTTTATCCGACTCGGGGATGCTTAGTTCTCGTCCCTCTCCTTTTCAGATGGAGCAACACCTCCGTCTTCATCCTTCTGATGGCACTCCTCTCTTTGATCCTGCTGTTTATCACCGTCTCATTGGTCGTCTTCTCTATTTAACAGTTACTCGACCTGACATTCAATATGCTGTCAACACTCTTAGTCAATTCATGACCAATCCTCATTCCGCTCATTTGGATGCAGCCCATCAAGTCTTACGTTATCGAACAGGTAGTGTTGGTCATGGCCTCTTTCCGCTTCTAGTTCTCTCTCTTTTGTCGGGTATGCCGACTCTGATTGGGCCGGATGTTCCACTACTTGACGATCGACAACCGGTTATGTTGTTGTGATAGGCTCCAGGCCTGTTTCTTCGAAAACCAAGAAACAACGAACCGTATCTCGGTCCTCTACCGAGGCAGAATACCGCGCTCTCGCTGCTTTAACATCTTAACTACAAAGGCTACGTTGCCTCCTTCATGATCTTGGTGTGGATCACTCACATTCCATCCCTGTCCATTGTGACAATCAAGCTGCACTACGCATTGCTTCTAATCTGGTTTTTCATGAACACACAAAACACATTGAAATTGATTGCCACTTCGTCTGCAAAAAAATACAAGCCGATCTCATTACTGAATCTTTTTTACGCTCCCACGACCAGTTAGCGGATATTTTTACTAAACCACTTGCCGCCGAGGATTTCGTCGAATACTTAGCAAGTTGGTTCTGCTTGATCTCCTAAACCCAACTCCAACTTGATAGGGGTGTTAGATTTCGTCAATATTTCACCAAACTATCCCTATTTAATTTCCTATTATTTTGTTCTTTTATTCTGTTAGTTAGTTTCTTATATAGTTTCCTAGTTTTGTGCCTAAGCTGGCTATATTAGTTGTAACTACTCTATATTGTAAGTCATCAATATAGAAATGACATTTTTCCTCTTTCATTTGTGTTTCCAGTTTTACACTTACTCATTCACCTAAGTACAAGTGTAAAAATTTGAACACAAATGAGTAAATTTCCTCACTCTCTCAATGAGCAAAATCTAAATTGACGTAGTAGAAGATGTGTGAAGTAAGCTGAAAACTAGTATTCTCAAGTGAATTTGGCTGCACTTCGTTGCATTTTCAAGTTCGGTAGTTTTGCTCAAAGTTGCCATCTTCAATTTATAGACGTCTTCAATAAACAGTGCATCAGTCGACACTTGAGTGACCATTGTGAGATTTTTCAAACATTCCAACAACTCGGTCCACATTGTTATAGTATGCCCCGGTCGACCCTTTGTTTGTGCTATCGACACTTTAAGGCTCTCGACAATTTATTTTATTTCTAGTGGTCGACACTTACATGTTCTCGAGTTCCCTGAATCAATTCTTCAACTTGTAATGTGTCACCCTTCACTTAGTGCAGTCGACATCCAGAGTCTTGGGTTGAAAAATGATTTTTCACACAATTTTTATATGATCCTTTCACTTTCAATATCCAAGTCCTATAGGACTTAGCCATCACTGAAAGGACTTAAACACACGTTAGTACAATTAAATACTCTCATAACAAATATCTATAACACATTGATAAAGATACAACTTTTATGCATATATCTCAATAAATCAATTTAGAAATAATTAACAAATTTAGTATGCTCATTGTTAACGTACTCATCATCAAAAACAAATTGGCTTTCTTTTAAGATAACAAATTTCTGATGTAACAATAGCATTTGTATAATGAGAGAAAAATTCCCGACCCATCATAGGCTGCTCAAATCAAGCTGTAATGGAAACTCAAGCCTTATACACAGTGGCCCGATTAAATTTCTCTGAAGGAACACTGTCATCTGCGAGGCTATGGTTGTTTGTAGCTTGACCTCTTCTTGCCCGGACATGGATATAATCCTTTGGAGGCTCTAGAAGCTTTGTATTCTTCTGATTCATTTTCTCCTGCAGAAGTTTCGCCTGGATTTGGTCCGTCGTTTCTGCCTTCAATACGCATCGATTTTCCAGAAAGTACAACTTCTTTGACAAAAATTCAAAAGAACATCACGAAAAATTACCTTGGCGATTTTAGGAGAGGGAGGAGATGGTTTTTCTTCTGAGCTAACGTTTGAAATCAATTTTCTTTTTTTGCCATTCAGATCAGCTTCATCTTTCTCCTTCATGGCCGATTCGCAACGGGAGATTTGCTCAAACAAAGAAGATCACTCTCGAGAGTCGTCTATCTCTGCATTTTCATTCCGAGGGCAGTCCATGGATTTTATAGAGAAAGGGAGATGGAACTGGAAACAGACCGAAGAACCGTCCAGACCGACATATTTGGTCCGGTCTAGTCGGTTTTGCACATAAAAGAAATGAAATTCGGTTGTTCTTTATCAAAACCGAAATTTCCAGTTCGGTTTTGGGGTTTAATGACTCAAAAGTCAAAACCACTATAACCCTAATTTCCTAACCCTATTAAGCTATTCTTCGGTTCATGTCGTTCAAACTCTCTCTCTTCCCAGTTCTCTCTCGCAGTCGCCGCTGAGTTCTCGGCAGTCGACAGACGCCTCTCGATTATTCTAGACACTACCGTCGCACTCTCTCTTCGACCCCTTTTCCTTTGTCAGCCTGTGAAGGACGAACCGACGAAGGTAAGCTCTCTGCTCTTTGCCTCTTTCAGTTTCTGTATTTTTGTGGGGCTTTTTGATACCGTTCCTGTGAGCCTTGCTGGTCTGGTATTGCGCTGTATGATTTTTCGATTTGGCCATTTATACACTACGCAGAAAAACAACACAAATTAGATAGCACAGAACGACAGTAGCTTAGATGCAGAAACGGAAAATAGATCGGAATGCAAATTATAAACCCGGAAATTTTTTACTTTTTTTTTTTTTTACATTAACATCGGACACTCTCCGATTTGATTTATTATCATCCGATACCCTCGCCATTAACATCATGAGACTGTAAAGTTTAGCTGTCAAACACAATTTTTTATATTTGCGACGGCTCAGAATATATTTCAAATTTATCAATTTTTTTTCAAATTTTTTATTTCCTTTTTAATCCGCAAATCGCTAACCTTATCGATTTTTGCATCTATTTCTGAAAATTTGGGAATAAATAAACGACTTTATGAAATCTGTTAGTTTGGAAGTTCACTATAGTTTAATTTTTGGTATTCTTATCTTAACTATTATGCATTTCGTCGGAGCGATTTGGATATTATGAATCTTTATTGATTAGGAATATATTGACTGCTTTTGATTTATGAATCGTATGGTAACTGTTTATTTCTTTAATTTGATTTTTGATTTTTTTATTAAAAAAATTATTTCATATTGAGAAAAATCAAAACCAGATCTGAACCATAACCTAATTTCTGGTCCGGTCCTAAAAATTATTTTATAGATATTGGTTCTTAAAATTAAAAATTGAAATATATTGGTCTGGTGCTAGTTCAAAGTTCATTTTTTTTAACAAAAAGTTAAAAGTTTAAATTGAATAAATATCAATATTAGAAATCATCTAGTTAAAAAAAAAATTCAATGTTTAAGTTGAATATAACCCAAAATTAATAATTTAGTTTGTACTTTACCATTTTGACTATTTAGAAGCATCACTTTCTTTATTTCTCGTCCACAAAGACACACTACTTCATCTTGACTATCGAATTCTAGCAAGAGTGGTCGGTTTTTTAACCTTTTTTTTTTGCCACTCTATCTTAATGTGATACATGATCGAGTTCTTCTTTGGATATCAATGAAGTAGATTCTGAGTAAAATACAACGTGACATTTAGATTTTGGTTTATAATTTTATATTAAGATAGATAACCAAACATTATAAAATGTTATGAAATTTTTTTTCAAATTTAGAATTTAGAATGACTATAATGTCCTGCGAAATTCAAGGTCTCACTTGGTTTCGGTTCCGTGGTGAGTAAATTAGACTTTTTGCCTTCCAATTTCTATAAGAACTAGAACTAGGGTTCTACGTCTCTTAATTTAGAGAATTTGAGAAGGAGAGTAGACTCTAGTTTGCGCACTTCGTCGCTGTCTTTGCTCAGCTTCAGGTGAAATACATATTGTACTATCACTGCTTTAGTCGATTTGATTCTCCTTTCTTGTGTATGGACTATATTTTTATCGGATTTGGTTTTGTAATTTACGGTTCGTGTGTGAACTTATTGTGATTGGGGTTTAAGTTTCTATCTAGATAAGTTTGTGAATGATTTTATATTTGTTTATTGGAAACGCTTGCAAGATTATCGTGGACTTTTCTACTCTGAATGTTAAGAAAATTTACGGTTATAATTTTATCTATACTATTGTGCAGACGGGGTATTGGTTTGTATTTTATGACAGCAGAATGGTTATAAGGAAGCTTATGAGAATTTTTCATATGCTACCTTGGTGAATTCTATGATTTTTGATGAATTAATTGTCGGTGTCTATGAAATTATCTTGGCCAGTGCTATTTAGTCTAGAGGGATATTTTTTACATATGAATGAGATATTGTTTTGGTAGGTTCCTCTTTGTTTTAATCTTTGTAGTTTTTGTGATTGTACAGAATGGATTCTCAAGCGAAATATGCAGTGGTCGTGAAAGTTATGGGTCGGACGGGATCAAGAGGGCAGGTCACCCAAGTCAGAGTAAAATTCCTCGATGATCAGAATCGATACATTATGCGTAATGTCAAGGGACCAGTCAGGGAAGGTGACATTCTCACCCTTCTTGAGTCTGAGAGGGAGGCTAGGAGGTTGCGATGATTGGTTTTGTTGCTTCCCTTTCTCAGTTTTGGTTTATTGTCCATTGTTCTAAGTTGTATGTTTTAGTTGTTTATGATGATGATCGACCCATCTACTTGTTAATTTCGAGACCCTAATGCTTCTAAAATTTTCAGTGACATTGTTTTTGCCAATTACATGTCTATCTTTGCTTATTCTTTGCTTGTGCATGGTAAGCACACTGCATCTTTTTCGCAAAGGGTTAAAGGTATAAACTCTTGCATTTTAACCGAGTATATCACCACCTTCATCATTATGTCCAAAGTGGGTGATTTATTGTTTTAATGCTTTAAGGTAAATTAAGGTTCACTTTGCAGATTCTCAGTCAAATCTTTCCTCTTGCTTATCTATATTTGATTTTAAATATTATACTAATCAATTAGTGTCACGTTATAAGGTAATTTTAGAGTGTAGAATTATATAGTAAACTTAGTATTACTATTGTAAAGTCATAAGGGAACAAGCCTTAGATCAAACTTGCAAGTTGGACAAACGGTGGTCATTGCGTAATCGGTTCGTGACCATGGTATTCAACCTTTATTTTCAATCATTTAAATCATAAATTTTTTTTATAGTTCAAATCTTTCTTCATAAATAAATTCATATATCGAAATCAATTTAAGCAAATAAGCGAATCTAAAATTTAAAGTTTCAGTTTGTTATTTTTTGATATCTCGATAAATTATATCAATATTTTGACCGACTAATAAATTTGTCACAGCCTACAACGTCATAGTTTCTCTAATAATCATGTATTAAGTGAAGAAACAAGTTGAGAGGATAATGAAAAAAATGAAAATATACGCTTAATTTTGGAAATTATTTTCATAACCATTTCGTTTAATTCTTGTGACAGCCCGAAACCGGAACCCGATCAGAGTTCGGGATCGGAGCCATCACTCCGGGACAGATAACAGGAAACGGTGACTATATTTTTTTTTAAAAACAGAACAGTTAGAAGAAACAGTGAACAGAATATTTACAAACTTTAAAACTTCGCAGAGAGAGAGTTCTCTGGTGTCGAAATCAAACAAGGGAAAACAGTTAACACCGAACTACAGGGTAAACAACAGAAGTAGATCAGAATCCTTGGAACAAAATCAGAAAAATATATTAATTGTTGGACCACAGAAATGAACGACAGATGAATACAGGAAGCAGAGCACTTTAAGCATTTAAATTTGAAGACATACTTAAAATCGGAGTTCAGATTAAATGACAGAAGAATAACAGAACAAAAGCCAGGAGGTTGGAAGCGGGAAGGAATGAAAACAGTCTTCGGAATATAATAAGACAGAAATGAACAGTGATCGGAAGATGAAGTTGTGAACAGTGACCGGAAGATGAAGTTGTGAACAGTAACCGGAAGATGAAGTTGTGAACTGTAACACCCGGCATTTTTTGCCTATGTAATAATTCCCCGAATATGTAAGCAGAATTTCTCCGATATTAATGCAATGATTGTTTTTAATAAAATTGTCGATGTGTTTAATCGAACGAGAGTGATTCGTGAGACCGAATCGATTAACTAAATAATGTTTTAGTTAAAAACCAATGGAAGGACAAATTAGGGACAAATTAAGGTTGGTGGGAGAAATCAAATGGATGATTGACACTTGGCAAACTTGTGGAAGAAGACAAGCCATGTATCTCATTTCCTTCTCTTCCTCCTACGTGAGACATTTCCCTCTCTGCTCTATCTCATTTTCCTCTCTGCTTCTCTCTTGCGGTTGAAGAAAACCAACGCAAGGAGTTTCTTCCTTCTCTGATTTTCCTCCTGCTTTTCGGTCTAAGGTAATCATCTTAGATAGAAAACGATTTTAGTTTATTTATTTGCTAGTTTCGTGATGTTTAGGGTTAATGTCCGTTTATGCATGCTATAGGTTCGTGAACCACAGTGCTCGTGCGTTCAAGCCTACCGATTTCGTTTTATATACATCTACCGATTCCGTCTTATATCCATCTACCGTACTGTTCACTTTTGTCTTATATCCATCTACCGGTACTGTTCACTTTTGTCTTATATCCATCTACCGTACTGTTCACTTTTGTCTTATATACATCAACCGGTTTCGTCTTATGTACATCAACCGATTTCGTCTTATATCCATCTACCGGTACTGTTCACTTTTGTCTTATATACATCAACCGGTTTCGTCTTATGTACATCAACCGATTTCGTTTTATATACATCTACCGATTTCGTTTTATATACATCTACCGATTCCGTCTTATATCCATCTACCGGTACTGTTCACTTTTGTCTTATATGCATCTACCGATTTCGTTTTATATACATCTACCGATTCCGTCTTATATCCATCTACCGTACTGTTCACTTTTGTCTTATATCCATCTACCGTACTGTTCACTTTTGTCTTATATACATCAACCGGTTTCGTCTTATGTACATCAACCGATTTCGTTTTATATACATCTACCGATTTCGTTTTATATACATCTACCGATTCCGTCTTATATCCATCTACCGGTACTGTTCACTTTTGTCTTATATGCATCTACCGATTTCGTTTTATATACATCTACCGATTCCGTCTTATATCCATCTACCGGTACTGTTCACTTTTGTCTTATATCCATCTACCGGTACTGTTCACTTTTGTCTTATATCCATCTACCGTACTGTTCACTTTTGTCTTATATCCATCTACCGGTACTGTTCACTTTTGTCTTATATGCATCTACCGATTCCGTCTTATATCCATCTACCGTACTGTTCACTTTTGTCTTATATCCATCTACCGTACTGTTCACTTTTGTCTTATATCCATCTACCGGTACTGTTCACTTTTGTCTTATATCCATCTACCGTACTGTTCACTTTTGTCTTATATGCATCTACCGATTCCGTTTTATATCCATCTACCGGTACTGTTCACTTTTGTCTTATATCCATCTACCGTACTGTTCACTTTTGTCTTATATCCATCTACCGGTACTGTTCACTTTTGTCTTATATGCATCTACCGATTTCGTTTTATATACATCAACCGGTTTCGTCTTATGTACATCAACCGATTTCGTCTTATATCCATCTACCGGTACTGTTCACTTTTGTCTTATATACATCAACCGGTTTCGTCTTATGTACATCAACCGATTTCGTTTTATATACATCTACCGATTCCGTCTTATATCCATCTACCGTACTGTTCACTTTTGTCTTATATCCATCTACCGGTACTGTTCACTTTTGTCTTATATCCATCTACCGGTACTGTTCACTTTTGTCTTATATCCATCTACCGTACTGTTCACTTTTGTCTTATATCCATCTACCGTACTGTTCACTTTTGTCTTATATCCATCTACCGGTACTGTTCACTTTTGTCTTATATGCATCTACCGATTTCGTTTTATATACATCTACCGATTCCGTTTTATATCCATCTACCGTACTGTTCACTTTTGTCTTATATCCATCTACCGGTACTGTTCACTTTTGTCTTATATACATCAACCGGTTTCGTCTTATGTACATCAACCGATTTTGTCTTATATGCATCTACCGATTTCGTTTTATATACATCTACCGATTCCGTCTTATATCCATCTACCGTACTGTTCACTTTTGTCTTATATGCATCTACCGATTCCGTCTTATATCCATCTACCGTACTGTTCACTTTTGTCTTATATCCATCTACCGGTACTGTTCACTTTTGTCTTATATACATCAACCGATTTCGTCTTATATCCATCTACCGGTACTGTTCACTTTTATCTTATATACATCAACCGGTTTCGTCTTATGTACATCAACCGATTTTGTCTTATATCCATCTACCGGTACTGTTCACTTTTGTCTTATATGCATCTACCGATTTCGTTTTATATACATCTACCGATTCCGTTTTATATCCATCTACCGGTACTGTTCACTTTTGTCTTATATGCATCAACCGATTTCATTTTATATACATCTACCGATTCCGTGTATATCCATCTACCGGTACTGTTCACTTTTGTCTTATATGCATCAACCGATTTCGTTTTATATACATCTACCGATTCCGTTTATATCCATCTCACTTTTGTCTTATATACATCAACCGATTTCGTTTTATATACATCTACCGATTCCGTCTTATATCCATCTACCGGTACTGTTCACTTTTGTCTTATATGCATCTACCGATTTCGTTTTATATACATCTACCGATTCCGTCTTATATCCATCTACCGGTACTGTTCACTTTTGTCTTATATGCATCTACCGATTTCGTTTTATATACATCTACCGATTCCGTCTTATATCCATCTACCGGTACTGTTCACTTTTGTCTTATATGCATCTACCGATTTCGTTTTATATACATCTACCGATTCCGTTTATATCCATCTACCGGTACTGTTCACTTTTGTCTTATATGCATCAACCGATTTCGTTTTATATACATCTACCGATTCCGTCTTATATCCATCTACCGGTACTGTTCACTTTTGTCTTATATCATCTACCGATTTCGTTTTATATACATCTACCGATTTCGTCTTATATCCATCTACCGGTACTGTTCACTTTTGTCTTATATACATCAACCGGTTTCGTCTTATGTACATCAACCGATTTCGTTTTATATACATCTACCGATTCCGTTTATATCCATCTACCGTACTGTTCACTTTTGTCTTATATCCATCTACCGTACTGTTCACTTTTGTCTTATATCCATCTACCGGTACTGTTCACTTTTGTCTTATATGCATCTACCGATTTCGTTTTATATACATCTAACCGATTCCGTCTTATATCCATCTACCGTACTGTTCACTTTTGTCTTATATCATCTACCGGTACTGTTCACTTTTGTCTTATATGCATCTACCGATTTCGTTTTATATACATCTACCGATTCCGTCTTATATCCATCTACCGGTACTGTTCACTTTTGTCTTATATACATCAACCGGTTTCGTCTTATGTACATCAACCGATTTCGTTTTATATACATCTACCGATTCCGTTTATATCCATCTACCGTACTGTTCACTTTTGTCTTATATGCATCAACCGATTTCGTTTTATATACATCTACCGATTCCGTCTTATATCCATCTACCGTACTGTTCACTTTTGTCTTATATACATCAACCGGTTTCGTCTTATGTACATCAACCGATTTTGTCTTATATCATCTACCGGTACTGTTCACTTTTGTCTTATATCATCTACCGGTACTGTTCACTTTTGTCTTATATACATCAACCGGTTTCGTCTTATGTACATCAACCGATTTCGTTTTATATACATCTACCGGTACTGTTCACTTTTGTCTTATATCATCTACCGGTACTGTTCACTTTTGTCTTATATGCATCAACCGATTTCGTTTTATATACATCTAACCGATTCCGTCTTATATCCATCTACCGGTACTGTTCACTTTTGTCTTATATGCATCAACCGATTTCGTTTTATATACATCTACCGATTTCGTTTTATATACATCTACCGATTCCGTCTTATATCCATCTACCGGTACTGTTCACTTTTGTCTTATATCATCTACCGGTACTGTTCACTTTTGTCTTATATCATCTACCGGTACTGTTCACTTTTGTCTTATATCATCTACCGGTACTGTTCACTTTTGTCTTATATCATCTACCGGTACTGTTCACTTTTGTCTTATATCATCTACCGGTACTGTTCACTTTTGTCTTATATGCATCAACCGATTTCGTTTTATATACATCTACCGATTTCGTTTTATATACATCTACCGATTCCGTCTTATATCCATCTACCGGTACTGTTCACTTTTGTCTTATATCATCTACCGGTACTGTTCACTTTTGTCTTATATGCATCAACCGATTTCGTTTTATATACATCTACCGATTTCGTTTTATATACATCTACCGATTTCGTTTTATATACATCTACCGATTTCGTTTTATATACATCTACCGATTCCGTCTTATATCCATCTACCGGTACTGTTCACTTTTGTCTTATATGCATCAACCGATTTCGTTTTATATACATCTACCGATTCCGTCTTATATCCATCTACCGTACTGTTCACTTTTGTCTTATATCATCTACCGGTACTGTTCACTTTTGTCTTATATGCATCAACCGATTTCGTTTTATATACATCTACCGATTTCGTTTTATATACATCTACCGATTTCGTTTTATATACATCTACCGATTCCGTCTTATATCCATCTACCGGTACTGTTCACTTTTGTCTTATATGCATCAACCGATTTCGTTTTATATACATCTACCGATTTCGTTTTATATACATCTACCGATTCCGTCTTATATCCATCTACCGTACTGTTCACTTTTGTCTTATATGCATCAACCGATTTCGTTTTATATACATCTACCGATTTCGTTTTATATACATCTACCGATTCCGTCTTATATCCATCTACCGGTACTGTTCACTTTTGTCTTATATGCATCAACCGATTTCGTTTTATATACATCTACCGATTTCGTTTTATATACATCTACCGATTTCGTTTTATATACATCTACCGATTCCGTCTTATATCCATCTACCGGTACTGTTCACTTTTGTCTTATATACATCTACCGATTCCGTCTTATATCCATCTACCGGTACTGTTCACTTTTGTCTTATATGCATCTACCGATTTCGTTTTATATACATCTACCGATTTCGTTTTATATACATCTACCGATTTCGTTTTATATACATCTACCGATTTCGTTTTATATACATCTACCGATTTCGTTTTATATACATCTACCGATTTCGTTTTATATACATCTACCGATTCCGTCTTATATCCATCTACCGTACTGTTCACTTTTGTCTTATATGCATCTACCGATTTCGTTTTATATACATCTACCGATTCCGTCTTATATCCATCTACCGTACTGTTCACTTTTGTCTTATATGCATCAACCGATTTCGTTTTATATACATCTACCGATTCCGTCTTATATCCATCTACCGTACTGTTCACTTTTGTCTTATATACATCTACCGATTCCGTCTTATATCCATCTACCGGTACTGTTCACTTTTGTCTTATATGCATCAACCGATTTCGTTTTATATACATCTACCGATTCCGTCTTATATCCATCTACCGTACTGTTCACTTTTGTCTTATATGCATCAACCGATTTCGTTTTATATACATCTACCGATTTCGTTTTATATACATCTACCGATTCGTGAACAGTGACCGGAAGATGAAGTTGTGAACAGTGACCGGAAGATGAGTTGTGAACAGTAACCGGAAGATGAGTTGTGAACAGTAACCGGAAGATGAAATTGTGAACAGTGACCGGAAGATGAAGTTGTGAACAGTGACCGGAAGATGAAGTTGTGAACAGTGACCGGAAGATGAGTTGTGAACAGTAACCGGAAGATGAAATTGTGAACAGTGACCGGAAGATGAAGTTGTGAACAGTGACCGGAAGATGAAGTTGTGAACAGTAACCGGAAGATGAAGTTGTGAACAGTAACCGGAAGATGCAAAGTGTGAACAGTGATCGGAAGATGCAATAAAAACAACAACGGTAGATGCGATTTTAAAGCAACGGAAGATGCAATCGGAAGACATAGTTTTAAAGACAGAATTTGTCAACATTTACCAGAAAGACAAACAAACAGAGAGCATAAAAACATAAACGTTTCAGACCTTCAAAACCGATTCAAAATATGATTTTTCAAACATAACAGTAAACCACGGCAGAAACTTAAGGAAAAATCAAATTACATGGATAGCTCTAAAACCAGAAACCATCCATGCACAGGCCAACAGAAAAATATTCCAAACAATTCCAGAATACTTCAGAACATAAATTCAACTGTCAAATACAGAGGTTTTAGACATCAAGACAAATCCCATACATTACCAGAATACAACAGAATTTCAACAGAGTTTTCCTAAAACCAAAACATCAGAATCTAAGTAAAATTCACAGACAATATTTTCTCTTTCAAAAACTTAAACCTCAGAGCAGATATATGTCTGGCTGCAGCAACCACCCCATGAGCTCGATCCACCCTCTACATTAGATCATCACTTTGAGGAACAAGATCCTCAGTTTCAAGTTCAGTACCTACATCAGAGAGTTCACCTATGAGTCTAAAACTCAGTAAGAACATAATAGATATGCAGTGATGCAAAATGCTATGCATGCGGTTTCAGAAATACGGTGACAGTACAGAACTTTACATTTCAGTGGCAGAAGAATTAAGTGGGGCTTATAGGGAAACTGGTTCAGTAGGTGCACTATCAGACACATAATCGGTAATCAGTACGGTAATATCAGTGAGTGCACATAGGCACATACAGTAATACAATATACATATATATAACAGTACAGTAATCAGTGAGTTCAGTGGGGAAGGGGGAGGGTGCACTATCAGGCACATTCAGGGATACAATACAGTAATATCAGTGAGTTCAGTGGGGGGGGGGGGGGTGCACTATCAGGCACAGAAGGGGGGGTGCACTATCAGGCACAGCAATTTTCAGATTCTCAGGGAGGGATAAAACCAGAGGGTCCTTGCCAGTGACAATATTTTCAGATTCCCAGGGAGGGATAAAACCAGAGGGGCCAGTTCCCGTCCCACACTTAACCTGGTACATTTCAGTCGGATTTTTATCTTATTTATTTCAAACAGTGTACAGAAATCGGTTTTGCATGAATTTTCAGGAAAATTGTGTATGCATGACATTCTCAGTGCCTGAATCTATAACAGCAGACATCAGAAATAACAGAACATACCGTAAAGCAGAACACAGACAACTTAGGACATAAACTGAACAGACAACTCAGAACATGATCCAAACAGAAGTTATAACATTTCTACCCAAAACTACCCGACAGAACTGAAAACCTAGTACCTCTGTGATGTAGGGCCTTAAGGGCCAGCCTACGGTTATGAGCTTACCTGTTTGCTGCGGAGTTGATGTTCTGATCGTCTCGGTAATGCACGAACCTGTACATGCACATTCAGAAAATAAACAAGCTGAAAAATGTTTACTACATACACTCCTGACTCCATTCAGACTTTTAGAAAACAATCCAACATGTTTTCATCCAAGGACAGTGAGTTTTCTCCGAAATGTCTTAACCCTAAACTTCAACAAACTCACATTTTAACTTGTCCAACTTCATTAGCATAAATAGATGTTTACCTTTGCTGAAGAAAATAGAAGAAAAGAGGAGAGATGAAGTCTTCTAGAAAGGTTTGAATCGCCAGAAAGAGAAGAAACAGAGAAGGAAATGGAAAGAGCAGAGAAGAGAAAGTGAGGGTTTCACGTAGGAGGGGAGAGAAAAGAGTATGGCTTCTTCAACAAGTTTGCCAAGTGTCAATCATCCATTTGATTTCTTCCACCAACCTTAATTTCTTCCTAATTTGCCCTTCCATGCATTTCTAACTAAATGAATCATGGTTTAGTTTTCCACTAAACATCCCAACAATTTCGCCAACACATACGTCATATTAATATAAACCTAACCTCGTTCGACAATTCGAGGGATAATTTTCCGATCGAAAATGCCGGGTGTTACATTCCACCCACCTTAAAAGAATTTTAGTCCCTAAAATTTGCTTAAACAACTAGATAAGGGCATCTGTCTTTTACATCATGTCGTTCTTCCCAAGTGGCCTTCTCCACGTTACGGTTGTGCCACAAGACCTTCACCAATGGGATCACTTTGTCGCGCAATACTTTGATCGAAGAATCAAAAATCTTCACGGGCCTTCCTTCGTGCGTCAGTATCAGCTGGATATCTAAGTCCACCAGTTCCACGATCTGAGTAGGGTCATGCACGCATCTTTTCCAGCATCAAGACTTGAAAAACGTTGTGGACTCGACTCGTAGACACTAGCAGCCGCAGTCTGTAAGCTGTGCTTTCAATCCTCATCACGCCCTTGAGAGGTGACACCTTCAGGACTACTTCATCGCCTTCAGTGATACTTCCAGTCTGGCTTCTCCAACCTTGACCCAGCGCAAGGGAGACTCGTACCTTCTGCTGTGACCCTCACGAGAATTTTCAGACTGCCGGAATATCCTGGAGCTCCACCTCATCTTGCCCTTGAGCATCCACTACATAGGCTAGAATTCTAGAACATCGTGGCGTCATCACTAAGGCGGATACAACAGGCATATTGCGCGTCACTAGCATAGCCCGATCGGAGAACTCCTCCACATTCGGGCGCTTAGAGGCACTAGCCCAGACCAACAATTAATGGTGGCATGTTGTCTAAACAGCTAATCCATATCCAGAATTCACCTCGTATCCTCTCATACCGATAACGATATGTAATTGGCATACAATTTCTGGTCCCCTACTAACACCATATCACCCTGCACTACCTGCTCGGGGTGCATAAACTTTTCGGACGATAGCATGACACTGTAGGGTTGATCAGACGGTACTAAACAGAACATCTCCCTAACCACAAAGTCCATAGCCACAACAAGTGTGTGGCCCCGTGTCTAACAAGGTATGTACAGGTGCAATACATAACAATATGGTACCTGCGATCGCCGTGTGCTGGGCGTCATCATCGTTCTCCATCAAAGCGAATACTCTCTGGGTGGCACAATTCGGTCTCGTGTCAGGCATCGGACAACCCCGGACTTGGTGGCCCTCCTTGCCGCAACGAAAGCATCGGTCAGTAAAGAGCCTGCATTTCCCCATATGACTTCTCTGGCAACGTGGGCATACAGGAAGTTGAGAGGCTCCCATTGATCTTTTCCCCTTGACTTGGTTGGCAGTTGCCACATTGAGTCTCTTCACGCCCCTGCTCCGTTGCTGCATCTCTTCCACCTCAAAAGCTTTGGCAACCACTTTCGAGTATGATACGTTCTGATCTCCGGATATCTTCACACCTCTATATATCTCTCCCTCTAACCCTTGCATAAAATGAAAGACCTTGGTTTCGTTCTCCCTTACTAGGTGGCTGACAAAACGGGTTAACGCTTCAAACTCTCTAACATATTTTGTTACCGATCCCGTCTGTCTTAGCTGGGTGAATTCTGACATCTTACTTGCCCACACGGCGTTGTAGAAGTATTCATCACAAAATAATTTCTTGAATGGTCCCCACAATATTTCCTCCACGTTATTCGTGGCCTGTATGGTGTCCCACCAAAGTTTCGTGTCAAGCTCGAGATATAACGCGGCATAAGAGACCTTCTCCATGTCCTTCACCTTAGCAAGGTCAAACAAGTCCTCCATCGTTCGAACCCACTCCTCGGCATGGATCGGATCCGTAAGTCGTCCGTCGAATGTGGGAGGTCGAAGTCGCCTAAAACTCTCACCACTATGGTCTTCCGAAGTAATCGAGCTCGAATTCCAAAACTCTCTCCCGATCATGAACATTTCAAACTGCCGGGATGGCAAGCTCCGTTAATTGTCGGATACTAAAATCTCTCTCTTCGGCTTCTCTGTACCGTCCTCAATCCATACTAGGAAAATCCTATAAACATAATATCTAAATTTAATAAACAGAACTTTTACAAGAACTTAAACACTTACAGTTGGTGGAGCGATCTCATGTGGCGGGTTGTGCAGTCAGACATTTCACAGAATCGATTTTAAAACCTTGTCTCTCTGATACCACAACTGTGACAGCCCGAAACCGGAACCCGATCGGAGTTCGGGATCGGAGCCATCACTCCGGGACAGATAACAGGAAACGGTGACTATATTTTTTTTTTAAAAACAGAACAGTCAGAAGAAACAGTGAACATAATATTTACAAACTTTAAAACTTCGCAGAGAGAGAGTTCTCTGGTGTCGAAATCAAACAAGGGAAAAACAGTTAACACCGAACTACAGGGTAAACAACAGAAGGAGATCAGAATCCTTGGAACAAAATCAGAAAAATATATTAATTGTTGGACGACAGAAATGAACGACAGATGAATACAGGAAGCAGAGCACTTTAAGCATTTAAATTTGAAGACATACTTAAAATCGGAGTTCAGATTAAATGACAGAAGAATAACAGAACAAAAGCCAGGAGGTTGGACAGCGGGACGGAATGAAAACAGTCTTCGGAATATAATACGACAGAAATGAACAGTGATCGGAAGATGAAGTTGTGAACATGACCGGAAGATGAAGTTGTGACAGTAACGAGGAAGTGTGAACAGTGACCCGGAAGAGAGTTGTGAACAGTAAACCGGAAGATGAAGTGTGAACAGTAACCGGAAGATGAAGTTGTGAACAGTAACCGGAAGATGAATTGCGAACAGTGACCGGAAGATAAATTGTGAACAGTAACCGGAAATGAATTTGAACAGTAACCGGAAGATGAAGTGTGAACATCCACGTGAACAGTACCGGAAGATGAAGTGTGAACAGTGACCGGAAGATGAAGTTGTGAACAGTGACCGGAAGATGAGTTGTGAACAGTGACCGGAAGATGAGTTGTGAACATAACCGGAAGATGAGTTGTGAACAGTAACCGAAGATGAAGTTGTGAACAGTGACCGGAAGATGAGTTGTGAACAGTGACCGGAAGATGAAGTTGTGAACATAACCGGAAGATGAAGTTGTGAACAGTACCGGAAGATGAAGTTGTGAACAGTAACCGGAAGATGAAGTTGTGAACAGTGACCGGAAGATGAAGTTGTGAACATAACCGGAAGATGAGTTGTGAACAGTAACCGGAAGATGAGTTGTGAACAGTACCGGAAGATGAAGTTGTGAACATAACCGGAAGATGAGTTGTGAACAGTAACCGAAGATGAAGTTGTGAACAGTAACCGGAAGATGAGTTGTGAACAGTAACCGAAGATGAAGTTGTGAACATAACCGGAAGATGAGTTGTGAACAGTAACCGAAGATGAAGTTGTGAACAGTAACCGAAGATGAAGTTGTGAACATAACCGGAAGATGAAGTTGTGAACATAACCGGAAGATGAGTTGTGAACAGTACCGGAAGATGAAGTTGTGAACAGTAACCGAAGATGAAGTTGTGAACATAACCGGAAGATGAGTTGTGAACAGTAACCGGAAGATGAAGTTGTGAACATAACCGGAAGATGAGTTGTGAACAGTAACCGAAGATGAAGTTGTGAACAGTACCGGAAGATGAAGTTGTGAACAGTAACCGAAGATGAAGTTGTGAACATAACCGGAAGATGAAGTTGTGAACATAACCGGAAGATGAGTTGTGAACAGTAACCGAAGATGAAGTTGTGAACAGTAACCGAAGATGAAGTTGTGAACATAACCGGAAGATGAATTGTGAACAGTAACCGAAGATGAAGTTGTGAACAGTACCGGAAGATGAAGTTGTGAACAGTAACCGAAGATGAAGTTGTGAACATAACCGGAAGATGAGTTGTGAACAGTAACCGGAAGATGAATTGTGAACAGTAACCGGAAGATGAGTTGTGAACAGTACCGGAAGATGAATTGTGAACAGTAACCGAAGATGAAGTTGTGAACATAACCGGAAGATGAAGTTGTGAACATAACCGGAAGATGAATTGTGAACAGTAACCGAAGATGAAGTTGTGAACAGTACCGGAAGATGAATTGTGAACAGTGACCGGAAGATGAATTGTGAACAGTAACCGGAAGATGAGTTGTGAACAGTAACCGAAGATGAAGTTGTGAACATAACCGGAAGATGAGTTGTGAACAGTACCGGAAGATGAATTGTGAACAGTAACCGAAGATGAAGTTGTGAACATAACCGGAAGATGAAGTGTGAACAGTGACCGGAAGATGAAGTTGTGAACATAACCGGAAGATGAGTTGTGAACAGTACCGGAAGATGAAGTTGTGAACAGTAACCGAAGATGAAGTTGTGAACAGTAACCGAAGATGAAGTTGTGAACAGTACCGGAAGATGAAGTTGTGAACATAACCGGAAGATGAGTTGTGAACAGTAACCGGAAGATGAGTTGTGAACAGTACCGGAAGATGAAGTTGTGAACATAACCGGAAGATGAGTTGTGAACAGTGACCGGAAGATGAAGTTGTGAACATAACCGGAAGATGAAGTTGTGAACATAACCGGAAGATGAGTTGTGAACAGTACCGGAAGATGAATTGTGAACAGTGACCGGAAGATGAGTTGTGAACAGTAACCGGAAGATGAATTGTGAACAGTAACCGGAAGATGAATTGTGAACAGTGACCGGAAGATGAGTTGTGAACAGTAACCGGAAGATGAATTGTGAACAGTAACCGAAGATGAAGTTGTGAACATAACCGGAAGATGAATTGTGAACAGTAACCGAAGATGAAGTTGTGAACATAACCGGAAGATGAATTGTGAACAGTAACCGAAGATGAAGTTGTGAACAGTACCGGAAGATGAAGTTGTGAACATAACCGGAAGATGAGTTGTGAACAGTACCGGAAGATGAAGTTGTGAACATAACCGGAAGATGAGTTGTGAACAGTGACCGGAAGATGAGTTGTGAACAGTAACCGGAAGATGAAGTGTGAACAGTGACCGGAAGATGAGTTGTGAACAGTACCGGAAGATGAAGTTGTGAACAGTACCGGAAGATGAATTGTGAACAGTGACCGGAAGATGAGTTGTGAACAGTAACCGAAGATGAAGTTGTGAACAGTACCGGAAGATGAATTGTGAACAGTAACCGGAAGATGAGTTGTGAACAGTAACCGAAGATGAAGTTGTGAACAGTACCGGAAGATGAAGTTGTGAACATAACCGGAAGATGAGTTGTGAACAGTACCGGAAGATGAAGTTGTGAACATAACCGGAAGATGAGTTGTGAACAGTACCGGAAGATGAAGTTGTGAACAGTGACCGGAAGATGAATTGTGAACAGTGACCGGAAGATGAATCAACTTGAGGAACAAGATCCTCAGTTTCAAGTTCAGTACCTACATCAGAGAGTTCACCTATGAGTCTAAAACTCAGTAAGAACATAATAGATATGCAGTGATGCAAAATGCTATGCATGCGGTTTCAGAAATACGGTGACAGTACAGAACTTTACATTTCAGTGGCAGAAGAATTAAGTGGGGCTTATAGGGAAACTGGTTCAGTAGGTGCACTATCAGACACATAATCGGTAATCAGTACGGTAATATCAGTGAGTGCACATAGGCACATACAGTAATACAATATACATATATATAACAGTACAGTAATCAGTGAGTTCAGTGGGGAAGGGGGAGGGTGCACTATCAGGCACATTCAGGGATACAGTACAGTAATATCAGTGAGTTCAGTGGGGGGGGGGGGGGGGGTGCACTATCAGGCACAGAAGGGGGGGTGCACTATCAGGCACAGCAATTTTCAGATTCTCAGGGAGGGATAAAACCAGAGGGTCCTTGCCAGGGACAATATTTTCAGATTCCCAGGGAGGGATAAAACCAGAGGGGCCAGTTCCCGTCCCACACTTAACCTGGTACATTTCAGTCGGATTTTTATCTTATTTATTTCAAACAGTGTACAGAAATCGGTTTTGCATGAATTTTCAGGAAAATTGTGTATGCATGACATTCTCAGTGCCTGAACCTATAACAGCAGACATCAGAAATAACAGAACATACCGTAAAGCAGAACACAGACAACTTAGGACATAAACTGAACAGACAACTCAGAACATGATCCAAACAGAAGTTATAACATTTCTACCCAAAACTACCCGACAGAACTGAAAACCTAGTACCTCTGTGATGTAAGGCCTTAAGGGCCAGCCTACGGTTATGAGCTTACCTGTTTGCTGCGGAGTTGATGTTCTGATCGTCTCGGTAATGCACGAACCTGTACATGCACATTCAGAAAATAAACAAGCTGAAAAATGTTTACTACATACACTCCTGACTCCATTCAGACTTTTAGAAAACAATCCAACATGTTTTCATCCAAGGACAGTGAGTTTTCTCCGAAATGTCTTAACCCTAAACTTCAACAAACTCACATTTTAACTTATCCAACTTCATTAGCATAAATAGATGTTTACCTTTGCTGAAGAAAATAGAAGAAAAGAGGAGAGATGAAGTCTTCTAGAAAGGTTTGAATCGCCAGAAAGAGAAGAAACAAAGAAGGAAATGGAAAGAGCAGAGAAGAGAAAGTGAGGGTTTCACGTAGGAGGGGAGAGAAAAGAGTATGGCTTCTTCAACAAGTTTGCCAAGTGTCAATCATCCATTTGATTTCTTCCACCAACCTTAATTTCTTCCTAATTTGTCCTTCCATGCATTTCTAACTAAATGAATCATGGTTTAGTTTTCCACTAAACATCCCAACAATTTCGCCAACACATACGTCATATTAATATAAACCTAATCTCGTTCGACAATTCAAGGGATAATTTTCCGATCGAAAATGCCGGGTGTTACAATTCTCTTGCACAAATTTTGGAAGAACATTAAGATCAAGATCAAGAGTGATTGAGTGGGATTAATACTTACCCGAACCCGCCCCGGTTCGGTGCGCTACTTTGCTAACCAATCCTGCGTTTAAAATAATTTTCGTAAAATTTTCGACTCGGTTTTCGGGTTTCTCGAACCCTCGACTTTTGTTGGAAAACGTGCCCAAAATACATTTAAAATACGTAGGAAAAATGTCGGGTTAAAATAATTTGAAAATAGAAAAAATAATAAACATTTTTTTTTTCTCTCAGGTGGCGATCCTGGGACCTGTAGGTTATGAGCCCACACGGTTCCGCTGCGCCACTCTGATTGAGTAATCCTAACATAAAACTTTAACTCTTTACTATCAAAGCACTCATCACTCATACTGTCAAATACTTCTAACTTAGTTTCAACTCTAACTTTTTTTCGAGCTCAGTTCACCGGATCCTATCAAAACTCCGAAATTAAAAGTGCTGAGACTACAATTTGAGGAGTTAGTTAAATCTAAGAATTTAATGGATACTTGAACAGACATTTTTATAATTTTTTTTTTCAATATTATTATATATGAAAATACAAGTGATTAATGACTTTCAACTTTAGTTGGACTGTGTTCGTTCACTTTTTTCAATTATTTACTATATATAAACTGAATATTGTTTTGAGTAATTTTATAAATAAATTAATTAATAAAATTTTGAATTGAAATTATTTTACTCAAGTTAATGTTTTATCTTACACATAAATGATGCTGCTAAAAATTATTAGGGTAAAGTACCATTTAGACTCCAACGTATGGGGTCAGTGACCATTTGGTACCTAACGTTTGTTTTGTACCCAATCAGACCTTAATGTATAAAACGTTTGCAATTCAAACCCTGCCGTTAATTTTTCAGTTAAAATTAACAGATGCCTTTTTAAAATTATCAAATTACCCCTCTCTCTCCCCCTCCTTCTCTCTCTCTCTCTCACCAACAATCTGCAAAAAGAAAAAAAAAATCAAACAAAAATAAGAAAAGGAACATCCTAAACATATAATGATTTCAGAGAAAATATAAAAGAGACCATTTTACCAGTTTAAAGGAGAAGAAATTTAGACAGAGAAATAATAAGATTATCTTCCTGACCTTCATCTTCCTAATCTCATACGAATACCTTCTGCAATATACAGCACAAAAGACTGAAACCAGTATAAATAATCAAAACCCCAATCGCAGAAAGAGGAAACGGAGTATGGGAAGAAACCCAAAAAAAAATCACAGATATACATTGCAATTTGAAGAAAACCCGCGTTCAGAAAGTTGCAGAACTGATTTTGGTGAGCAGCAGCAGAAGAAAGAAGATCGGAGTAGTTAAGTACCCAGTAAATTCCTAAAGAGAGCGAGGGAGAGGAGATTTTATAGGGCGTAAACAGCAGATTTAAACTAATCCAACTACGAATTAAGCGCAGAATCACAAGTCAAATGAGAATCGATAAGATTTCAAATGAAAACAGATTGAAGATTTTTTATGATTTAAATGAAATTCTACTCAAGTCTATCCGAATTGGAGCAAAAATAGACATTATTTCAAAAGTTATCCAATAACGTGGCGTGTTTGGAAGTTCCGTCATCAATCTGCAGCAATGATTTCAGAGGATTTTCTCTGGTTATGGAGGCCAATCTCGAGTCTCGACTAAACGAGAGAGAGAGAGAGAGCGAGAGAGAGGAGGGGAGAGAGAGAGAGAGAGAGGAGAGAGAGAGGGATAGTTTGGTAATTTTAAAAAGGGATCTGTCAATTTTAACTGAAAAATTGACGACAGGGTTTGAATTGCAAACGTTTTATACGTTAGGGTCTGATTGGGTACAAAACAAACGTTAGGTACCAAATGGTCACTGACCCCATACGTTGGAGTCTAAATGGTATTTTTCCCAAATTATTAAATAGATTTTCTTTTTAAATATTAATGTTACGTTGACACTCTAATTATATACTTTAATCTTACAGTTTTTTATCTTTCCACTCATTGATTCAAATAATATGTTATTTTAAATATTTATATAGATTTTTTTTTTTAATTTAAATCTCAAAGTTTGAGTTTTTTTAAAAAAAAAAACCTTAAAATTTACTATTTATCGAAAAAAACCTCAAAGTATCGAAAATAGGAAATTTGAACTTTTTTGTCCGGACCAGGTACAGGCCTGTGCAGAGAGGCCAGCCGGTCCAATTCGACTGGGCAGCCTCCCTTTTTTTTCCCGCTAAATGACATTAATTTTAAAAAATAACAAACGATATTCAATTTATTTGAAAGTTTTACCACATGTTCACCACATCGTAGGAAGATAATGTAAAAATTTTTGTGATTTTCTAACAATTGTACGATTTATATTAATTTTAGTTAATTATTTTATAAACAAATTATAATAAATAGTACAAATGTTAGAAAATCACGAAAATTCTCAGATTATCTTCCCATAATGTGGTGAACATGTGGTACAAATTTCAAATAAATAGAATAACGTTTGTTATTTTTTAAAATTAATTCAAGTAAATTGTAGGGGTGGGCAAGACCGGACCGCGGACCGGACCGCAGGTGTTGGTCCGGTTTTGGGTGGTCCTTGACTGTTCTTGGTCCGGGACTGGTCCTCAAAGTAAAAATCCCATGGGCAATGGTCCGGTCCACGGTCCATACTCTGAAATTCCCGAAAGACCGGACCGGACCAAGAACCCAATAGTTTTTATGTTATGATAGTTGGATATATTTTAGATATTGAATTTAGTTTATCTTATGAGATTTTATTTTAAGCATAGATTATTATATTTAATTTGTTAGATTTAATTTGTTAGTTTAATATACGTTACTTTCATTTTTTATTCTTTTCGATTAAGAGTACAAGTAAAAATATGTATGCTGAGTTTATTGGAAAAATTTATATGCAATTTCAGAATTTTTTTCTTTTTTATTTTAAAAAAAAAATATTTAGCATTACAATGGGAGAAACCGGGACCGGACCGGGACCGGACCGAATTTTTTGGTCTGGTCTGGTCTGGTCCCGATCCTTGCACGGTCCGGTACTGGGATTCAGGATAAAATTCCCGAATCCCATGGTCCGGTCCAATTTCGGCTCAAGACCGGACCGGACTGGACCATGCCCACCCCTAGTAAATTGAATATCGTTTGGTAATTTTTTAAAATTAATTTATAAATTTTAAAAAAATACTAAATGTTATTCAATATACTTAAAATTTGTACCACATGTTCACCACACCATGAGAAGATAATCTGAGAATTTTTGTGATTTTTTAACACTTGTATGATTTATTACCCGGTCCGAACTAAAAAGTTCAAATTGCCTATTTTCGATACTTTGAGGTTTTTTTC
Source organism: Begonia masoniana (assembly GCA_022432975.1). Lineage (NCBI taxonomy): Eukaryota > Viridiplantae > Streptophyta > Magnoliopsida > Cucurbitales > Begoniaceae > Begonia > Begonia masoniana. The sequence goes on along the minus strand of CM039510.1, from coordinate 39,225,090 downwards.
GATAAATAGTAAATTTTGAGGTTTTTTTTTTTTAAAAAACCCAAACTTTGGGGTTTAAATTAAAAAAAAAAACCCTAATTTTTTATAAAATAATTAACTAAAATTATAATAAATCGTACAAGTATTAGAAAATAATGCAAATTTTAACATTATCTTCTCACAATGTGATGAACATATGGTAAAAATTTCAAGTAAATTGAATATCGTTTGGTATTTGTTTTAAAATTAATTTGTCATTTAGCAAAAAAAAAAGGGAAGCCAGCCGTTCCAATTGGACAGGCCGGCCTCTCTGCTCAGGCCGGTACCCAGTCCAGACTAAAATGTTCAAATTGTCTTTTTTGATATTTTGAGGTTTTTTTTTTTTTTATAAATAGTAAATTTTGAAGTTTTTTTTAAAAAAATCCAAACTTTCGGGTTTAAATTAAAAAAAAAAACCCTATTTATATTATATTTATAGCATAATAAAAAAAACTAATTAAAAAAAAAGAATCGAAATTTTGGACCGGTCTAGATTTGGCTGAAGAAAAACCAGTGAAAATCGGACCGAGCCATCTGTGTGAATCCAGCAGTTCATACTTCATACCCTAAAATTTTTAAGCTGAGATTCGCTTCCTCTTCCAAACCCTAAAACAGAAAGCGGCCATCATCTGGAGAAAGCATCCTCCTCTCTCAAGCCTTCTTTCTCCGCCTTCTGGAATTTTTCTCTCTTCCGCTCTGGTTCTCACCTTCAGGCCTGAGCTAGTGGTGTGTGCGAGCCTGCAGATTGACGGGTAACGAGCTACAATTATTTCGTTGTTTGTGTTAGTTCTATAGAGCGAATCCTTGAAGTTCTTATCCTTTTAGAACTTTTTATGAATACTCAACAGCCTCTCTCTTTCTCTCTCTACATATATACGTTTTATATAGGTAGTGGTTCTTGTGAAATTTATCGTATTAGAGCTGTGCATATTTGTTATAGGTAGAAACAGAGCAAACCTGATTAAGATTATCTCCTTTCATAATTGTTTTTCTTGCTAATATCAACGTTTATACCTGAGATTTATAAGTTTCGAACCGTGATAATTACATCAACTGAGAATGGCGTCGAAAGTCTGGACCCATGTTTGTCTTCTATTTTCAATTTTCTTTTTTGTTGTTCATAATATTTAAATTTTTCTTGATAAGCAATTCCATATATCAAAATTCACTACTTCATCTTGACTATCGAATTCTAGCAAGAGTTGTCGTTTTTTTTGGCCACTCTATCTTAATGTGATACATGATCAAGTTCTATTTTGCATATCAATGAAGTAGATGCCAGGTAAAATACAACGGGACATTTAAATCTTGGTTTATCATTTTATATAAAGATAATAACCAAATATTATAAAATGCTATGAAAAAGATTATCAAAGCTCCACTTAAAATTTAGAATGACTATAATGTTCTGCGAAATTCAAGGTCTCACTTGGTTTCGGTTCCGTGGTGAGTAAATTAGACTTTTTGCCTTCCAGTTTCTATAAGAATTAGAACTAGGGTTCTACGTCTCTTAATTTAGAGAATTTGAGAAGGAGAGTAGACTCTAGTTTGCGCACTTCGTCGTTGTCTTTGCTCAGCTTCAGGTGACATACATATTGTACTATCACTGCTTTAGTCGATTTGATTCTCCTTTCTTGTGTATGGACTATATTTTTATCGGATTTGGTTTTGTAATTTACGGTTCGTGTGTGAACTTATTGTGATTGGGGTTTAAGTTTCTTTCTAGATAAGTTTGTGAATGATTTTATATTTGTTTATTGGAAACGCTTGCAAGATTATCGTGGACTTTTCTACTCTGAATGTCAAGAAAATTTACGATTATAATTTTATCTATACCATTGTGCTGACGGGGTATTGGTTTGTATTTTATGAGCACAATGGTTATAAGGAAGCTTATGAGAATTTTTCATATGCTACCTTGGTGAATTCTATGATTTTTGATGAATTGTAGGTGTCTATGAAATTATCTTGGCCAGTGCTATTTAGTCTAGAGGGATATTTTTGACATATGAATGAGATATTGTTTTGGTAGGTTCCTCTTTGTTTTAATCTTTGTAGTTTTTGTGATTGTACAGAATGGATTCTCAAGCGAAATATGCAGTGGTCGTGAAAGTTATGGGTCGGACGGGATCAAGAGGGCAGGTCACCCAAGTCAGAGTAAAATTCCTCGATGATCAGAATCGATACATTATGCGTAATGTCAAGGGACCAGTCAGGGAAGGTGACATTCTCACCCTTCTCGAGTCTGAGAGGGAGGCTAGGAGGTTGCGATGATTGGTTTTGTTGCTTCCCTTTCTCAGTTTTGGTTTATTGTCTATTGTTCTAAGTTGTATGTTTTAGTTGTTTATGATGATGATCGTCCCATCTACTTATTAATTTCAAGACCCGAATGCTTCTAAAATTTTCAGTGACATTGTTTTTGCCAATTACATGTCTATCTTTGCTTGTGCATGATAAGCATACTGCATCTTTTTCTCAAAGGGTTAAAGGTATAGACACTTGCATTTTAACTGAGTATATCACCACCTTCATCATTATGTCCAAAGTGGGTGATTTATTGTTTTAATGCTTTAAGGTAAATTAAGGTTTACTCTGCAGATTCTCAGTCAAATCTTACCTCTTGCTTATCTATATTTGATATTAAATGTTATACTGATCAATTAGTTATTGATTAGTGTCACGTTATAAGGTAATTTTAGAGTGTAGAATTATATAGTAAACTTAGTATTACTGTTGTAAAATCATAAGGGAACAAGCCTTAGATCAAACTTGCAAGTTGGATCTAACGGTGGTCATTGCGTAATCGGTTGTCGTGACCATCGTATTCATGCATTGTAAGGCCGCAAACCTTTATTTTCAATCATTTTAATCATAATTTTTTTTTTATTCTTCAAATCTTTTTTGATAAGCAAATTCAAATATTAAAATCAATTTAAGCAAACAAACGAATCTAAAATTTGAAGTTTCAGTTTGTTATTTTTTGATATCTCGATAAATTATTATCAATATTTTGTACTGATAGATTTGTCACAGCCTGCAACGTCATAGTTTCTCGAATAATTACGTATTTAAGTGAAGAAACACGTTGAGAAGATAATGAAAAAAATAAAAATATACGCCTAATTTTGGTAATTATTTTCATGACTATTTCGTTTAATTTTCTTGCACAAATTTTGGAAGAACATTAAGATCAAGAGTAATGGAGTGAGATTAATACTTCTAGTGAACAGACATTTTTAGAATTTTTTTTCAATATTATTATAAACTGAATATTGTTTTGAGTAATTTTATAAATAAATAAATTAATAAAATTTTGAATTCAAATTATTTTACTCAAGTTAATGTTTTATCTTACACATGTAAATAATGCTGCTAAAAATTATTACATAGATTTTTTTAAAAGACTAGTATTATGTTGACACTCCAAATATATACTTTAATCTGACACCCTCTATCTTTTCACTTATTAATTTAAATAATATATTATTTTAAATATTTATATTTATAACAAAATAAAATTTTTAAAATAATTTTAAAATAAAATTGTTATGTGATTGATTATATGTGATTGATTATATATGATTGAAGATAGTTTTAAAGTGATTAACTAAAATAATTGTTATAACAAAAGATAATGCTATATTTACTGCACTTGAATTTCATGTTATATAATCTAGTTTGCTAACTTATCAAAGTTCAATGTAAAATCCGTCAAATTTTAATGGTTGTAAAATTTGGATAAATTTTTTGCGAAATTTAAAGTGTAAATATTGGGATCAATTTTGCTAATTTTCGGTAAGAATTGAAATCTAATAACCGAACTTTAAATGAATTTATTTTGAATTTAAACAAATTAAAAGAATTAAATAAAATAATAAAAAGAAAAAGTTAAAAGATAAGGTTTCCTTTAGAAACCTTATCTTGTTGGCCGTATTACAAAAACCAGAGAACAGAAGAGAGAGAAAAGAGAGAAAGCCGATCGAGGGAGAGAAATCGCCGACGTTCGATCCATCCTCGTTCGTCGAGATCTTGGTGTCAAAACGTTCGTTTCGAAGCGTAGATCAACGTTTGTGAAGGGTGTTTTTGAAGGAATCGACTGTAAAAGAGTCGAGAAACGCGTTGGAAGCAATTTTCGGCGAAAATCAGATTCAGAGGATTTTGCTGAGTTCAAGATCATTCCTGAGGAGCAACGGTTCACCGAGGATAGGAAGACTTGCCATAGTGGTATGAGTTATTATACTTACTACGTATTACCTAGTCTTGCATGTGGGTATACTTTTGACTGATTCATACTGCTTACTGGACTTTAGATGCCATGTTTTATACACCTTTGCTGACGGTCTGTATTGAGATTTGTCATGAGATTATCATGTTTGGCATGCAGATGGGTTTGTATATGCATTAGACTTTACTCATGCATTGGTTTTCTGCAGTGTCATTTGGAGTTGGATACCGGAGGTAACCGTCTGACACTCTTAGTTGGGCCCTTATACTAAGAGTATCAGGGGGTTTTGCCCAGTTGTTGTGGTACTCCCTCACGCTTGTTTGGGAAGGGTTCACCCCCTGCTAATAGGTGAAGGGTACGCCCCCTACTAATAGGTGGAGTGAAGGGTACACCCCCTGCTAATAGGTGAAGGGTTTACCCCCTGCTAATAGGTGAAGGGTTCACCCCTTGCTAATAGGTGAAGGGTACGCCCCCTGCTAATAGGTGGAGTGAAGGGTACACCCCCTGCTAATAGGTGAAGGGTTCACCCCCTGCTAATAGGTGAAGGGTACGCCCTATTAATAGGTGAAGGGTTCGCCCCTGCTAATAGGTGAAGGGTACACCCCCTGCTAATAGGTGAAGGGTTCACCCCCTGCTAATAGGTGAAGGGTACGCCCCCTGCTAATAGGTGGAGTGAAGGGTACACCCCCCGCTAATAGGTGAAGGGTTCACCTCCTGCTAATAGGTGAAGAGTACACCCCCTGCTAATAGGTGGAATGTGCGGTACGCCCCACGAATGGCGAGAGGGACTCTGAGCTATGCTAGTCCTATTAGCTGATCTGGCCAGTGTCTGGTCGTCGCTAGCACCATCAATCGTTCTAAATGGGAAATGAGAAGATAACTAATACTACTGAAACTGGCATGCATGTTTTGATAGTGGTATGTGTACTATCTCATATTGAGTTTGTCACTCACTCAACGACTTTTTTTATTCTTTTCAGGTAAAGGAAAGAAGGGTAATAAGTGAACCTGATCTGAGTCGGATTTTCCTTAGGTCGCATCTTTGTGTTCCCTCTACTTTGTATTCTTATGTAAGAACCTATTCGAGATTGTACAGTACTTTGACATGTAAATAATTTAGATTCATCTGGTATTTTGCTACTGTTTGTACTCTCATATTTGTCATTGTGAGGAGGTCCTGAATTGGTGTTAAATACTTTCGCTAATAGCCTTAGGTTAGACGGTGAACCTCCCTGAGGTTGATCGTTTAGCCTGACGTTTCTGTTAGACCCCCTCTCGGGTCGTGACAGAAATTTATTGGTATCAGAGCGCAAGGTTCAATAACCTTTTAGTGACAAATGTTTGAGAACTAGTATGAGCAGTTAGTAAAATACGAAGGATGAATGATAAACGAAAAATGCTAATATAATACAATCTCATGTTTTTAGAATTTTCACGATGCCACCCAGGAGGAGAGCTCCTCGGAGTTTTGATCAGGATCCTAGCACCATTTCCTCTCTACTGGAGGCTTTGTGGAACCTGGTTAGCGGTGCCCAGGCTCCACCCCCTGCTCCAGTCGCCACCCCTGATCCGACCCCTACTTCGAGTACCTCCCGTGGGGTTTATTTCCGAGATTTTAGCCAACTCAACCCTCCAACCTTTGTAGGAGGTACTAACACGGCAGAAGCGGAGAACTGGCTTGAGGTCATGGAGCTCAACTTTGAGACTCTCCAGACCCCGGTTGAGTCCAGAGTCTCGATAGCTGCTCATTTTCTGAGGGAGGCAGCTAGGCATTGGTGGACTTCCCTCTGCAGGCAGTATGATGTTGAGGCCATAGGGTGGGACGAGTTTACTTCTCTGTTCCGGGACCAGTTCAGTAGCAGAGAGTACAAGAGTGCCATGACTAGAGCATACTTTGAGCTGGTTCAGGGGTCCATGACGGTGACAGATTATTATAATCGTTTTGTCCATTTGTTGCCATATTCTGGTGGAGCTGGTGTGGAGGCCCAGGTCTTCAAGTTTCTTTAGGGCTTAAAATTTGCCATAAAGGGAATTGTGGCAGTGAACCAGTATGATAGCTTGCTCAGGGCGTACGAGGCCGCCTTGAGGATAGAGAGACTGTGCTCATTAGGGGATAGCCCTCCTCAGCGTGAGTCAGGTAGGCGGACTTCAGGGGGGAAAGATAACCAGGAAGAACCAGCGACAGGTGTTTGATCAGGGTTTCGGTGCGAGTCGCTCCTCTGGATCTAGTAGCGGATCGTCAGGGAGCAACAGATATTTCCCCTACACTTGTCATACCTGTGGCCAGCCAGGTCATTTCTGGAGACACTGCCTGTAACACCCGGCATTTTTGCCTATGTAATAATTCCCCGAATATGTAAGCGAAATTTCTCCGATATTAATGCAATGATTGTTTTTAATAATATTGTCGATGTGTTTAATCGAACGAGGGTGATTCGTGAGACCGAATCGATTAACTAAATAATGTTTTAGTTAAAAACCAATGGAAGGGCAAATTAGGAAGAAATTAAGGTTGGTGGGAGAAATCAAATGGATGATTGACACTTGGCAAACTTGTGGAAGAAGACAAGCCATGTATCCCATTTCCTTCTCTTCCTCCTACGTGAGACATTTCCCTCTCTGCTCTCTTTCATTTTCCTCTCTGCTTCTCTCTTTCGATTGAAGAAAACCAACGCAAGGAGTTTCTTCCTTCTCTGATTTTCCTCCTGCTTTTCGGTCTAAGGTAATCATCTTAGATAGAAAACGATTTTAGTTTATTTATTTGCTAGTTTCGTGAGGTTTAGGGTTAATGTCCGTTTATGCATGCTATAGGTTCGTGAACCACGGTGCTCGTGCGTTCAAGCTTGCTGCATTTCGGACCACAGGTAAGTTCATGCATCTACGTTGGCCCTTAAGGCCCTACAACTCGGAGGTACTAGGTCTGGTTCGGGTAGATAGGCTTTAGGTTATGTTTTAAGTTAAACGTGTTTCCGTTATATTCTGTTTCCTGTTGTATTCATTCTGTCATCTGTGAATGTTAAGTTTAAGCATTTCACTTATTCATGCATACACGTTTCCTGTAAAATCATGCAAATGTTTTCAGCACCGGTTTTGAAGTAAGTAAGATAAAATCCTGTAAAGAAAATGTATGGTTAAGTGTGGACGAGGACTGGCATCCTGTCAAGTACTCCTGTTATGTCCTGAAAGTGGCATGTACATCCTGTTGCGCCAGCTCCTTCTCCCACTTATACCTTTCCTGTCCAGTGAAACGCAATGTTAAGTAATGTAATGTTCACGTATTTTAAAAAGTCCATGCATCACTGCATTTCATTTCATGTTCTTATTGAGCTCTAGGCTCATAGTTGAACTCCTGTTGTAGGTATGGATTTTCCTGATGAGGAGCTTGAGCCTCAAACTGACGAGTTGATGTAGTTGGAGGGAGGAGCTCATGGGATGGTTGCTGCAGCCAGACAAATCCTGTCCCGAGGTTTAAGTATTTAAAGTAAAGTCTATGTCTGTAAACCCAACTGGAATTCTGTGTTTGGTTTTTAAACTATGTTAGGATTCTGTATTTTTGGTTGTTGAAAACTCTGTAGGAAATTCTGTTGGATATAGATAATGTAAGGTATTCTGTTGGTTAAGCTTTCTCTTGTTAAAACCTCTGTATTCGACAGTTGAACTATGTTTTGAAGTATTCTGGAATTCGTTTGGAATATTTTCTGTTAGTCTGTGCATGGACAGCTTCTGGTTTTAGAGCTATCCATGTAGTGTGATTTTTCTTAAGTTTCTGTCATGTTAGAGCCATCCATGTAATTTGTTTTTCCTTAAAATTCCGTCGTGTTTTTCCCGATATGTTCAAAAATCATGTTTTGAATCGTTTTCTGAAGTTTAAAGTTTTCATACATTCTGTTTCCACAACTTTTGTTTTTATGTAATCATGTTAAAAGTTGCCAGTTTTGTCTTTTACAAATTTCATCTTCCGGTCACTGTTCACAAATTTCATCTTCCGGTCACTGTTCACATTTTTCATCTTCCGGTTACTGTTCACAAATTTCATCTTCCGGTCACTGTTCACAAATTTCATCTTCCGGTCACTGTTCACATTTTTCATCTTCCGGTCACTGTTCACAAATTTCATCTTCCGGTCACTGTTCACAAATTTCATCTTCCGGTCACTGTTCACAAATTTCATCTTCCGGTTACTGTTCACACTTTGCATCTTCCGGTCACTGTTCACGTTTTTATTCATTTCCAGTTTATGTTTATTTATTTTACTTTGATTTTATTTTATGTTATCCATTTTAAATGTCCATGAGTTTTAAAAAGTCGAAAAAAAAAAATAGTTGTCCCCGTTTTCTGCAAATGTCCCGGAGTGACGGCTCGGTTCTTGGATCCCGATCGGGTCCGGTTTTCGGGTCGTCACACTGCCCGTTACAGCAACAGCCTCAAGAGCAGCTGCGACGACACTCCTTCCATATGCCTTCGGCTACTGAGTCATTCTCCTCGCCGGGCCAACTTCGGGGACAGTCCCGACCCACTTTTCAGCAGACTCAGTTCCAGACTCCCCAGCGTCGAGCAGAGGATAGGCCGGTCGGTGATACTCCACACCGACCGATCGGGCAGCCCTTTGCTAGTGGTTCCCCTCCTGTTCAGCAGCTTAGGACAGGAGTACATCGTGGTTCTACCTCCAGAGCCAGCGGCCGTGGTCGCGATTATAAGAGCAAAGCAGTTGCTGCTCAGTCATATTCTGTACATCGGGAGGAGTATTTTTCCGGGCATGAACAGCCATCAGTCGTGGATGGTACTATTCTCATCTTTCATACTTTTGCTCGGGTGTTCTTTGATATTGGAGCGTCGCATTCTTTTATTTCTGTTGAATTTGCTGAGGTATTGGGGTTAGCCATCGAAGAGATGGAAACTCCTTTCCTTTTGAATACTCCGCTGGGTGACAAGAGTAGAGTTGCATATATCTGCAGATCAGTTTGTGTGGTGATCGCCGATTGTAAGTTCTCAGCCGATCGTATCGTTCTGCCTATGAGACAGTTTGACGTCATTTTGGGTTGTGATTGGCTAATGAAGTATCGAGCGATAGTTGATTGCCACTTGAGGCGGGTCACAGCTACCTCGAGGACTGGCAGAGTTGTTACCTACCACAGAGGTCCTTGTATGAGGATTGTTAACTCCCTGTTTCAGGTAGGTTTGCAAGGCTGGAGCGGATTGGAGCAGTATGGAGGACTTTGGTCGATGGACTTAGACTTTGTGTAACAATTGGAAATTTTAATTGTAAATCAAAATTTGGAAATTATCAATCAAACCTTAATTATCAGCCAATTAAATTAATTTCCCAATTTTAGCTCAGTCAATTTCATAACAAATCTGATACTAAACAGAATGAACCTAGCCCATATTTTGACCAAAAACAAAAGGGATTTGAATTTCAGAGCACAAAATCAGGAAAGAATCAGATTTTCAGCAATCGGTGGGATACCTCTCTGGAAATCCGATGTTGAACCGATTGCATATGGTCTGGAAAATGTCCAGATACAAAGAAGGGGAACTAACTGGATATCGCTAAGAATCCGAGATGGAGGAATTTTAGCTCGGGAAATCCGATCAGATTCGGATTTCACGGAGGGGCGCGGGGCGAACCTCCCCTATAAATTGGGGGGTTCGGGTGATGGAAATCTCACCCCTCAGCTCTCTCTCTCCCTCTCGAGTTCTCTAGGAGAAGAACTCTTACCTCTTCGGTCACCGGCGACGATCAGAGGAAGCAGCTCCGACCACCGCAGCACGACCTCCAACGAAGTCTTCTCTGGCAGCCGAGCTCCGACGAACTCTCGGCCTCCATCGACGACCGTCTCCGGAGTAAGTTTTTCCCTCCCTCTCCGTTTTTCGCTCGCCGATCGCTCTCGGCTTCTCTCCCTCACTCTCTGTTCTCATTCTCCCTCTCTGCTCTCAGGACCCGACAAATCGCGAAGGAAGGAGAAGCAAGTCTGGATCGGGTTTTGTTTTAAAAATCTGAACCAGACCAGCAGCAAACCAACCCGAACCGGTTCAGCCCAGACCGAACCGAATCGAACCAAGCTGACCCGAACTGAACCAGACCAACAGTGACCCGACCCGAGTACTGTTCACCCGACCCGGACCCAACTCGAACCGATTTTTCAACCCGATTCTAACCGAACCGATCGAAAATTTATCCGGTAAGAATTTCTGCCCAAATTCTTTTAAAGTTGGATTAAAATTAAGTGGGATTTTAATATTGTTATTTGAATTAGGCAGAAAATATTTTGGAACCGTCCGATTCGATCCAAATCGAATTAAACGATCCGATCTGACCCGACAACACACCGTAAGTAAATTCTGCTCAAATTATTTTGAAATTGGATTTATTAAGTAGGAACTTAAAACCAAAGATTTGATTTGAGTAGGGTATTATATTGGAAATTTTGGAAAAATCCCGATAAACTCATATTGCTCGGAATCCAAGTAAGTGTAAATACAAGTTTTGGCTACGGCCCTACATCACAAGATATTTATATTATTTTTCAGTCACACGTTTTCAATGATTGAGCACGTATGTTAGAATATCGACATAGAATAGTTTAAAAGATAAAATGGATAGGTTATTTGCATGTGTATGAAAAAGTAAAAGAAAATGCGATAGCAAAAGCCTAAACGACAGTGAGATGGTGAGCTTGAGCATATGTTTTAACGTGATAGCAAAAGCCTGAACGACAGTGAGATGGTGAGCTTGATCGTTAAAATTAAAAGTAAAAGATGACGATGCCTGAACGACAATGAGATGGCTAAGTCTTAACAGGATTCGGTAAAAGTAAAAGTAAAAGTAAAAGTTTTGCACGTATTTCCACTTACTGAGTTTTCTCACCTTTTGTTTTAACTTGTGATGTAGGTGAGTTTTTGTCTGAGGAAGAAATTGCTGCAATTGAGAACCTTCCAGTGGCAAGCGAGCATACAGATGAAGATAATGTTGTGAATTTCGAAGAAAGTGATTTAAATTAGTATGCTTTACTTTTTCAAAAGATATTTAATGCTTTGTTTTAAATTAAGACTTTGAAAATTATGATGAAATTTTTATCATTAAATATAGTTTTATTTATTGGTTTCAAGAGTTCAAGGCTTCCGTATTAATTAAGTTTTCAATTAATATGTTTTAAATTTTAAGATTTTGATTTAACGCTCGATTTTAAATATCAATTTGGGAAAAATTCTAGGGTTTTCAAAATTAGGGTTTCAAATTGGGGACTTTTAAATTGGGTCGTTACACTTTGAGACCGCGGTAGAGGATAGTGCTGTTTCAGTTGTTAGAGAGTACGATGATGTCTTTCCTGATGAGCTACAGGGTTTACCTCCAGACCGAGAGATCGAGTTTTGTATTGATCTCGTTCCAGGAGCTACTCCAGTTTCCATTTCTGCCTACAAGATAAAATGGATAAGTTATTTGCATGTGTATGAAAAAGTAAAAGGGAATTGACGGAAAGTGCGATAGCAAAAGCCTGAACGACAGTGAGACGGTGAGCTTGAGCATATGTTTCAACGTGATAGCAAAAGCCTGAACGACAGTGAGATGGTGAGCTTGATCGTTAAAATTAAAAGTAAAAGATGACGATGCCTGAACGACAATGAGATGGCTAAGTCTTAACAGGATTCGGTAAAAGTAAAAGTAAAAGTAAAAGTTTTGCACGTATTTCCACTTACTGAGTTTTCTCACCTTTTGTTTTAACTTGTGATGTAGGTGAGTTTTTGTCTGAGGAAGAAATTGCTGCAATTGAGAACCTTCCAGTGGCAAGCGAGCATACAGATGAAGATAATGTTGTGAATTTCGAAGAAAGTGATTTAAATTAGTATGCTTTACTTTTTCAAAAGATATTTAATGCTTTGTTTTAAATTAAGACTTTGAAAATTATGATAAAATTTTTATCATTAAATATAGTTTTATTTATTGGTTTCAAGAGTTCAAGGCTTCCGTATTAATTAAGTTTTCAATTAATATGTTTTAAATTTTAAGATTTTGATTTAACGCTCGATTTCAAATATCAATTTGGGGAAAATTCTAGGGTTTTCAAAATTAGGGTTTCAAATTGGGGACTTTTAAATTGGGTCGTTACAATATGGTATCAGAGAAACAAGGTTTATAAAACGATTCTGTAAACTACTCTGTATGCTCACGTGCACCTGGAAGATTGTCAATCAGCAAGTAAGTTTGTATTAAAATTTTATATTTTGATAAAAGTATGTTAGGTAATATTGTAGTACATTTCAAAAATAAGTATATAAGATAGATTTTTTTTTTTAAATAAGATCATTGTGATGTAGACTATGGCCAATCGTAGAGGAAATAGAAATGATCGGGATGCTTTACTCGATCGGATGATGGATATGATGGAGATGCAAGCCAGACAAAATGAACAACTGTCGCAAGCAGCTAATGCGGCAGCTCAGGCAGCCACTGCCGCAGCTCAAGCGGAGAATGTGCAGGCCCAAGTTCCTAATAGGCCTCGGCATGCAGATATGGATTTTGACAGATTTCGACGATTGGACCCTCCAAGTTTCTACGGCAATTTAGCTGATATGGCAGCAGCGGATGATTGGATAAGGACCATTGAAGAAATATTTGAGCATGCCAAGATTGCTGAGGAAGAGAAAGTTATTTGTGCATCTTCTATGTCTCGGATGGATGCACGTTATTGGTGGGACTCTGTGAAAGCGATGCATACGGTTGCTACCATGACCTGGGCAAAATTCAAAGAGTTATTCAACGAGAAGTATTTCACGGACTCTATGATGGATGCCAAAGCTGAGGAATTTATGGCTCTTAAGCAGACCGGAAGCATTATGGAGTACTTACATAAATTTGAGCAATTGTCTCGTTACGTCCCTCACATTGCTGGTAACGAGACCATGAAGGTGAAGAGATTTATCCAAGGACTAAGGGCGGAGATACTTAAGGACATCCGGCTCATTACTTCTAAGAACTCGTCATTCGCATTTGTGGTGGAGAAATCACTGGCTGCGGAGCAAGGAGAGAAATATGTTATCAAGGCCCAGGAATTACGAAGGAGATATAGTCATGCGACTCAAGCTGTACGAGGTAGAATTCCACCACAACAAACAACTGGATTTAAGCGACCTATGAACAGTGGACCTGCTGGAGGACCTTCTAAGTTTGCTGGAGGACCTTCCAAGATTGTGAAGAAGGAACCTACATTGACTAATGCACCTATATGTCCCACATGCAAGAAGCCACATTTTGGAGAGTGTCGCGTGCAGGCCAACACATGTTTTAAATGCGGACAACCCGGACATTATATCAGTAATTGCCCAAAGAATGCACGGGAGCAACCCAAGACAACTGCAAGAGTATTTGCCATGACTAAAGATGAAGCGGAGGGAAATGCATCTGTGGTGACAGGTTTGATATTTATTTCTGGCATTTCTTCTAGCACATTATTTGATTCTGGAGCTACGCATTCATTTATATCCTTTGAGCATGCTAAGAAGTTTGACAATATAGTAGAATCTCTAGAATGTAATATGGGAGTAGCTACACCTTCGGGCAAGATTATGATTGCCGATTCTATTATTAGAAGGTGTGAGGTGTGTATTGGGGAAAATCAACTGGAAGTTGATTTAATTATCTTGGCAATGTACGATTACGATGTTATCCTTAGAATGGATTGGCTTACTAATCACTATGCGACTATTGATTGTCGCAAGAAGATGGTAAATTTCCAACTGCCTGGAAAAGAGCCGTTTTCTTTCTATGGGGATTCTAAAGGTTCAAGAGTTCCAGTAATTTCAGCTATACGAGCTCGGAATTTATTAAACTCTGGATGTATTGGATTTCTAGCAAGTGTTATATGTACTGAACCTAAAGAAGCAACGACACTGGATATGGTACCGATAGTCAATGAATTTCCTGATGTCTTTCCCGATGACCTAACTATGTTACCACCTGCGAGAGATGTGAAATTCGGTATTGAGCTGCTACCTGGAATGGTGCCGATCTCTAAAGCTCCTTATAGAATGGCGCCAAGCGAATTAAAGGAATTAAAGACTCAACTTGACGATTTGCTGGAGAAAGGATTTATTCAACCGAGTTTCTCACCCTGGGGAGCTCCGGTTTTATTTGTGAAGAAAAAGGATGGATCGATGAGAATGTGTATCGACTACAGAGAGCTCAACAAAGTCACTATCAAGAACAAGTATCCACTTCCGAGAATCGATGATTTATTTGATCAGTTGAAGGGAGCAGCAGTTTTCTCGAAAGTTGATCTAAGGTTTGGATATCATCAGCTGAGAATTAAGGAGGATGACGTGTTCAAGACGGCGTTTCGTACCAGATATGGCCACTTTGAATTCCGAGTCATGCCGTTCGGATTAAGTAATGCACCAGCCGCATTTATGGATCTTATGAATCGAACATTCAAGACCTTTTTGGATGATTTTGTTATAGTCTTTATTGACGATATCCTTATTTACTCGAAGAGCAAGGAGGAGCATGAAGAACATTTAAGGATTATTCTATCTACATTGAGGCGTGAAAAATTATATGCAAAGTTCTCCAAATGTGAATTTTGGATGGAGAAGGTGACTTTTCTTGGTCACAATATTTCGAAGGAGGGCGTAGCAGTGGACTCAGCAAAGATTGAAGCTGTAAGTAAATGGCCTCAACCAAAGCATGCATCTGAAATAAGAAGTTTCCTTGGTCTTGCGGGTTATTATCGGAGATTCGTAGAAGGTTTTTCAACTTTGGCCAACCCGCTTACGAAGCTAACCAAGAAAGGAGCCAAGTATTTATGGACTGATGAATGCGAGCAAAGTTTTCAAGAGTTGAAGAAGAGGTTAGTCTCAGCACCCATACTAACTATCCCATCTGGATCAGGAAAGTTTGTGGTTTACAGTGACGCTTCGAAGTATGGTTTGGGATGTGTCCTTATGCAAGAAGGAAAGGTGGTCGCCTATGCCTCAAGACAGTTGAAGGAACACGAGAAGAACTACCCAACACATGATTTGGAGCTTGCATCGGTAGTTCATGCATTAAAGATTTGGAGACATTATCTTTATGGAGAACGATGCGAGATTTATACGGACCACAAGAGCCTGAAATACTTTCTAACCCAGAAGGATCTGAACATGAGACAACGCAGATGGTTGGAACTAGTAAAGGATTACGACTGCGAAATTATTTATCACCCTGGCAAAGCCAATGTTGTAGCTGATGCTTTGAGTAGAAAAGCATCATCTCAAATTTCTTCATTGCGATTGATTCCAGAACAGTTAACCGAGGAGATGCATAGATCTAACATTGAAGTTGTGCCGTTTGGGCTACTAGAGAGATTGTCTGCTATGACGCTTCAACCAAGTTTGTTGGAGCAGATAAAGGAGAAACAACGAGGAGACGCTTATATTTGCAAGGTTAGAAGTGATTTGAGGCGAAAAAGTTATCTCTGATATTTCTGTATCTGATAGGTTGAATCTCCGTTTAAAAGATGGGTATACCAATGATGCGAATTAAGAGATGAAGAAGCACATTCACCCCTACTCGGTACATCCTGGATCAACAAAAATCGAGATTTGAAACATATTGTGGTGGATAAAGTGGAGGGCTAATTTGTGAGAAGTTCTTACTGTCAACAAGTCAGGCGAGCATCACGCCTGCTTCTTGTACTCTGAGGAAGTGGGAACATATTACTATGGTGTAATATCCGGTTCGTACGGACTTTTGGATTTAATATATTATATTCATATATATATATTATATGAGGCATTTTTATTAAATATGTCAAATCAAGTCAGTTTCGCAAACGGAAAGCGTCGTTAGAGTCCTAACGATTAATAGGAATTTTAAGGAATTTACGGAAATTTTCGGAGATCAAACACTATATTCCGAGTAAATACGCTTTTCGTAATATAAGAGACGTTCTGGTAAAAATAGCAAACGAGGTCCAAATTGCGAACGGACAGTTTTAATAAATCCCTGGCAATGAATAGAGATCTGATAGTGGAATCATCCAGTTTAAAAAGAGATGGTGTATACCAGATGATGCGGAATTAAAGGAGATTGAAGGAAGCACATTCAACCCCTTACTCGGTACATCCTGGATCAACAAAAATGTATCGAGATTTGAAGCAGCATTATTGGTGGCGTGGGATGAAAGTGGATGTAGCTAAATTTGTGGAGAAGTGTCTTACTTGTCAACAAGTCAAGGCGGAGCATCAACGACCTGCTGGTACTTTGCAACCACTCATGGTGCCTTAGTGGAAGTGGGAACATATTACTATGGTGTAATATCCGGTTCGTACGGACTTTTGGATTTAATATATTATATTCATATATATATATTATATGAGGCATTTTTATTAAATATGTCAAATCAAGTCAGTTTCGCAAACGGAAAGCGTCGTTAGAGTCCTAACGATTAATAGGAATTTTAAGGAATTTACGGAAATTTTCGGAGATCAAACACTATATTCCGAGTAAATACGCTTTTCGTAATATAAGAGACGTTCTGGTAAAAATAGCAAACGAGGTCCAAATTGCGAACGGACAGTTTTAATAAATCCCTGGCAATGAATAGGAGTAGTTGGCAAAATATGGAACTTTCGAGAATCCGAATAGTTGGACGATTAACGAACCGAAGGACGAAACAAAATAGAAATAAGAGCTAAGGGCAATTTGGTAATTTGCCAAATCAAATTATTAAATAACCTCACTTTTCTCTCTTTTCCTCACTTCCTCTCCCTGCGCACGAAACAGAGAGCACTCCTCTCCTTAGGCCGCCGGCGTTCGTTCATCATCCGACCTCCGTCCGACCTCCGTTCGTCCCGATTCCTTCACGTTTTCTTCCTCTCTCGCTACTCTCGGTATGTAGCTTCAATCTCTGAGCGTTTGTTTCGAGTTTTAGTTCGATTTAGGGTTAGGGTTTAAATTAGGTTTTCCGTTAAAAACGCGAATTAGGGTTCGTAATTAATAGGTTAGCCTTGATTAAGTATGTATTGAACGTATTGAACGTTATTGGACGAAGAAAAGTCGATTTGCGAAAAAGTTATAAATTGGTAAAATTTCGGGTTTTAGGGGAAAACTCGTTAATTTGGATAATCGAGCTATAATTAATGTTCGAAAAGCTTTAATTAGCTAAGTGAAGAATTTAGGAGAATTCTTTAGCTAAGTTTTGTGGTTTAAATTGGTTTAACTGTGAATGTCGTATTTTTCTCAGACACACGACTCTCGTGGACATAGCTCGTGGTTCTGCGCGCTCGAGGTAAGTTTTCGTGACTTACTTTGACCCAAAGGTCTGCACCATACTTCGTCGTCGTCTCGGGAATACTCGAGGAACTGTTTGTTTTATGTTATTCTGGTTGGGTAGTTAGGTTAGTTGTTTATAGGTTCTGCTTTACTGCCATGAATGTATGTATGTTGTTTGTTTACTTTCCGCTGATATGAACTGTTCATGCATCACGGTTTTCGAAAGTCATGAAAAGGAATTTCTGCACGTGTTTTTAAGAAAAGGAACGTATAACTGAAATGAAATCTGTAACGAAATCTGAATGAATAAACGTAATCTGTCTGTTTCTGGTCATGCGAGATGGGGCTCAGGCACGGCTGTGCGTGTTGCAAGCGTGTACCCCCCCTCTCTAACCCCACGGGGTAGTCCAACCGCCGGACGGGCCCCCTTGGGTTAGTGGGTCGAGGTTTCGGTGACAATTCTGTCTGTCTGTGACGTAATGAATCTGTAATCTGTAATTCTGCATCTGTAATCTGAATCTGTATCTGTATCTGTTTCTGTATCTGAAAGGAATGAAAATGAATCTGTAATCTGTAATTCTGCATCTGTAATCTGAATCTGTATCTGTATCTGTTTCTGTATCTGAAAGGAATGAAAATGAATCTGTAATCTGTAATCTGTAATTCTGCATCTGTAATCTGAATCTGTATCTGTATCTGTTTCTGTATCTGTTTCTGTATCTGAAAGGAATGAAAATGAATCTGTAATCTGTAATTCTGCATCTGTAATCTGAATCTGTATCTGTATCTGTTTCTGTATCTGAAAGGAATGAAAATGAATCTGTAATCTGTAATTCTGTATCTGTAATCTGAATCTGAGCATGATTTCTGAATGGCATACGCATGCATGCATCTGCATTTACGTAGCTTACTGAGATTTCAATATCTCATATGTGTCTGTATGGTGTAGGTAATCTCTTAGGCGATATTGAACCAGGTGAGGACGACGTTCCTCCTCCTGACGAGGGATGCAGTTGATGGATGATGGCTGTGGGAGTGCGCTGGGGCAGTCGAGGCGCGATATGACCCGTGGGGATGTATGTCTGGACTCTGGGTTTATTTTGGGATGTTTTGAGTTGATAATTGTATAGTATATTTAGGGTGTTTGGATCTGGATAGGGATTTGATAACGTTTTGGTAAGCGTACGTAAAATGTCTTGGTTTAAACTGTTTGCTGAATGTTTTGAAAACGTTTAATTGGTTTTAGGTTGATACGGTTATGTTTGATGTTTAGATACATCCACGCAGTTGGACTCCGTAAGTCTGTTGTAAGTCGGTTGAGTTAACGCATAAGTTGATTTGGTTTAAAGATGAAAAAAATGGTAGAAATGTGAAGTTGGTGTAGGAAAAATGGAGGTTGTTGGTCTCTGGAATCGGATTCCAGAGACTTGAAGAATTTACTTTGCTCTCTGGAGAATTCCAGAGAGCAAGTGAAGTGATCTGCTCTCTGGAGAATTCCAGAGAGCAGGTGCTTGGTCGCTGCACAGAGTGTGCAGCGATCGATCTCTGCTGCAGCGCAGAGATCGATCGCTGCGTGCTGCAGCATGATCGCTGCACTTAGTGCAGCGATCGGTCTCTGCTCTGCAGCAGAGATCGATCGCTGCTGGCTATTTTAGCTGCAGCGATCGATCTCTGCTGCAGCGCAGAGATCGATCGCTGCCTCAGTGCAGCGATCGCTGCTGCTTTGCGAGGGTAGAATTCCGATTCTGCCCTCCCTTCTTTTATTGTTATTAAAAGTTTTTAATTAAATGTTTTTAAGTTTTATTTAAATAGTTTTAGTTTATGTTTTAAATGATTTACCAAACGAACTTCGATTTCGATTCCGGTTTCGGTTTCGATTTCAATTCTGGTTAACGTCAAGTTTTAAAGTTTATAAAATTTAAAGAAGAAAAAAAAAAAATAATAATAATATGAGAAATACGGGTACAGTTTTAGGGGTGTTACAGTTATGGTATCAGAGCCCCCGGGTTTTAAAATCGATTCTGTAGACTGCTCGACTGCACAGCCACTACGCGGACGTCCTTCATCAACTGTAAGTATGTTTTCTGCTCTTTTTGATTTAGGTTTCTAAGAAGTATACTGTTTCGTTTTATAGGAGTTTTATAAACATGTTTCGAGGAAAAGATCCTCGAGATGACGTTCTAGATCGACTTACGGAGTTACTAAATCGTCAGTCACAGCACATGGACCGGCAAGCACAACTTATCGATAGACAATCTCGTCAACTCCAACTATTGACTAACCGAGAAGAACTTAGGATTCATGGCATGGATGCTCCTCATGACCACGGTACCAAGAGGAAGGACAAGAAGAGAGTCGATCAAGGCCGACCGAAGCGCGCACGAAGAACTTCGCAAAGACCTCTGTGTCTTAGTTGCCAGAAGCAGCATCGTGGGAAATGCAGATCAGGCACAGATAAATGCTTTCGATGTGGAGAGAATGGTCATTTCGTCAAAGACTGCCCAAGGCCGGGCCGAGGTCAACCGGGTACAGGCCAACGAGACGCAAATCAGGGAAACGATGCCCGAATGTTGCTTGCCTCGACTGGAGAAGAAGAAACCGCCCAACCTTCGGCTATTACAGGTAAAGTTTTGTTTGAATATTTAATAGGACGAATAATATTAGAGTGAAGAAAGAGTATACAGTATAGTCCTTGATATTAACGTCTCGCGTCTTGCGGTATCACACTTCGATTTTTCGTCCGCACTTACAGTCATTCTTCGTGGTTCTAAGCCAAAACTCCTCACTATACTCTCCCACATTGACCTTAAATTCATACTTCCCCACTTTCGATTTGATCGCGAGCGACCCCACTCAAGCATGGACATATTAAAATTTCAAATCCTCAAATCAATTGACCCAACGACGTATTTGTCACTTCAATATTTGCACATGCATCCACTTTCGACTCTCACTTAATCATTCACCGATTACCTTTAAATAATACAAATTTCAAAGTCCCCTCTTATCGACGTCTTTCCTCTGTCGTTCCCTCAGGTTGGAGCTACATCCAAGCTCCCTAACGCCAGCCAAATTGAATGCCTACACTGTATCCAAATTCTGGGTTGTAACCCAGATTTCAATATAATTCGAAACTCCTCTTCATTCTAACTTCGACTTCTCAAAGTAAGTCCCTTTAGTTTCTATACTTCTTAATCTCGTGTCTGTTGAATACGTAACTAACCCTTTCACGCCCTCGAGACCTTCTCAAATTACTTGCTCCAACGTTAAGTTCTTTTAACTGCACTACGATTGTCCACCTATCGAGTATAACAATATGCTCGTTTATCTAACACGAATCTCCATTAACCTCGAGCACAGTAAGGTCTCTAAGTCTCGCTGTGGATTTGCTCTAAAGCCACTCATTATAACCTTAAGTCACTTATATATCCATCGGTCACGATTCGTCAAATACGATTCGTACGACATTAACCACTGAGTTAAACTTCTAATCTTAACTCTTCATTGGATCTACGATCCCCCGTACTTATCTCAAATGTCGTGCTAGACTTCTCACAATTACCCAATGGTCTTTTTAGTCGGGTTCTAATTACTTCGCTTGGCTCCTGCACGATAACTTGTTCAACAGTCTACTCATTTACAAACTTGTTGCTGATAAGCTTCTTCAGATTCTCAGTTCTTCCCCCTCTATTTTCCAAGAGAAGGATTCAGAAACTTCTTTTCATTAAGGTTTAACCCTCCTAGATCATTGAACACTAATGTTTCTACTTCCTTACCGGAGGTAAGCCCTACGTTTGCGGTTCTTAACTTAAACCGTACACACTATAAACCTGCTCTAACTGCGTCGCTATCCTTCCTATAGTCACTCATGCTACTTGAAACTCTTTAGCACAACCTTAAACCTGAAGTGCTAAATTTTTCCTTAGTAGTCACCACGTTTAAATCTTAACTCCTATGTTTTTGTTTACTTACCTCTATTCAAGCAACACCAAAGGTCTAATGTGCCTACTACTCATTAATTATTCTTAACTTCACTAAGTCTCCCACCTGGTAAGTCGGTTAAAATCTTCTTACCGATTTAATATCTTCCCTTATGGATTAGTCTTCTAAGGTGCCTAAGGTGGTACGTGCCTAACGACGAGAGCCTGAAGAAGGATATTTTAGCTGAGACACATTCTTCAGCTTATTCAGTGCACCCGGGGAGTACCAAGATGTACCGGGACTTAAAGCAGCACTTCTGGTGGCCAGGTATGAAGAGGGAGGTTGCCCAGTATGTTGGGACCTGTTTAGTTTGTCAACAGGTTAAGGCAGAGCACCAGAGGCCAGCTGGAACATTATTGCCACTGCCGATTCCGGAGTGGAAGTGGGAGCAGACATCCATGGATTTTATCGTGGGGCTCCCGAGGACTACGCGAGGCCATGATGGCATTTGGGTTATTGTGGGCTGATTGACAAAGTCGGCTCACTTCTTGCCAGCGAAGATGTCGTCATCTATGGATCAGCTCGCCGAACTCTATGTGCAGGAGATTGTTAGTCTGCACGGAGTTCTAATATCTATTGTCTCCGACAGAGGTCCGAGATTTACCTCGAAGTTCCGAAAGAGTTTACACCGAGCTATGGGGACTCAGCTTAATTTCAGCACAGCATTCCATCCTCAGACTGATGGTCAGACAGAGAGGACGAATCAGATACTTGAGGATATGCTCAGAGCATGTGTGCTGGAGTTTCAGGGCTCGTGGAGCCGATATTTGCCCTCAGTCGAGTTCTCGTACAATAACAGCTTCCAGGCTACTATTGGCATGGCACCGTACGAAGCTCTGTATGGTCGGAAGTGTAGGTCTCCGTTACCTTGGGACGAGGTTGGCAAGGCCAGCATCGTTGGTCCTGAGATCTTACAGCAAACGGCAGAGAAGATTGCCGTTATCCGACAGCGTATTCAGATAGCTCAGAGCCGACAGAAGAGTTATGCTGATACGTGACGGCGTGAGCTAGAGTTCGAGGAGGGCGACGAAGTTTATTTGAAGGTTTCTACGTTCAAAGGCGTCGCGAGGTTTGGAAGGAGGGGTAAGTTGAACCCTCGTTACATGGGGCCCTTTCCTATTCTGAAGAGGATCGGAAAGTTGGCGTATAGACTGCAGCTTCCGGTTTCTATAGAGGGTATCCACGACGTGTTTCATGTATCGATACTTCGGAGATGCCTACGTGATCCATCACATGCCGTGGCGACTACAGAGATCGAGGTACAGCCTACCTTGACCTACGAGGAAAGGCCGGTACGTATTTTGGAGCATTCCGTCAAAGTTTTACGCAATAAGGAGATCCCACTGGTCAAAGTCTTGTGGCGGAACCATGAGGTGGAAGAAGCGACATGGGAGCGACAACAGGACATGATGTCTAGATATCCCGAGTTGTTTGTATGATTTAAATTTTGTGGACAAAATTCTGAATAAGGAGGGTAGAATGTAATATCCGGTTCGTACGGACTTTTGGATTTAATATATTATATTCATATATATATATTATATGAGGCATTTTTATTAAATATGTCAAATCAAGTCAGTTTCGCAAACGGAAAGCGTCGTTAGAGTCCTAACGATTAATAGGAATTTTAAGGAATTTACGGAAATTTTCGGAGATCAAACACTATATTCCGAGTAAATACGCTTTTCGTAATATAAGAGACGTTCTGGTAAAAATAGCAAACGAGGTCCAAATTGCGAACGGACAGTTTTAATAAATCCCTGGCAATGAATAGGAGTAGTTGGCAAAATATGGAACTTTCGAGAATCCGAATAGTTGGACGATTAACGAACCGAAGGACGAAACAAAATAGAAATAAGAGCTAAGGGCAATTTGGTAATTTGCCAAATCAAATTATTAAATAACCTCACTTTTCTCTCTTTTCCTCACTTCCTCTCCCTGCGCACGAAACAGAGAGCACTCCTCTCCTTAGGCCGCCGGCGTTCGTTCATCATCCGACCTCCGTCCGACCTCCGTTCGTCCCGATTCCTTCACGTTTTCTTCCTCTCTCGCTACTCTCGGTATGTAGCTTCAATCTCTGAGCGTTTGTTTCGAGTTTTAGTTCGATTTAGGGTTAGGGTTTAAATTAGGTTTTCCGTTAAAAACGCGAATTAGGGTTCGTAATTAATAGGTTAGCCTTGATTAAGTATGTATTGAACGTATTGAACGTTATTGGACGAAGAAAAGTCGATTTGCGAAAAAGTTATAAATTGGTAAAATTTCGGGTTTTAGGGGAAAACTCGTTAATTTGGATAATCGAGCTATAATTAATGTTCGAAAAGCTTTAATTAGCTAAGTGAAGAATTTAGGAGAATTCTTTAGCTAAGTTTTGTGGTTTAAATTGGTTTAACTGTGAATGTCGTATTTTTCTCAGACACACGACTCTCGTGGACATAGCTCGTGGTTCTGCGCGCTCGAGGTAAGTTTTCGTGACTTACTTTGACCCAAAGGTCTGCACCATACTTCGTCGTCGTCTCGGGAATACTCGAGGAACTGTTTGTTTTATGTTATTCTGGTTGGGTAGTTAGGTTAGTTGTTTATAGGTTCTGCTTTACTGCCATGAATGTATGTATGTTGTTTGTTTACTTTCCGCTGATATGAACTGTTCATGCATCACGGTTTTCGAAAGTCATGAAAAGGAATTTCTGCACGTGTTTTTAAGAAAAGGAACGTATAACTGAAATGAAATCTGTAACGAAATCTGAATGAATAAACGTAATCTGTCTGTTTCTGGTCATGCGAGATGGGGCTCAGGCACGGCTGTGCGTGTTGCAAGCGTGTACCCCCCCTCTCTAACCCCACGGGGTAGTCCAACCGCCGGACGGGCCCCCTTGGGTTAGTGGGTCGAGGTTTCGGTGACAATTCTGTCTGTCTGTGACGTAATGAATCTGTAATCTGTAATTCTGCATCTGTAATCTGAATCTGTATCTGTATCTGTTTCTGTATCTGAAAGGAATGAAAATGAATCTGTAATCTGTAATTCTGCATCTGTAATCTGAATCTGTATCTGTATCTGTTTCTGTATCTGAAAGGAATGAAAATGAATCTGTAATCTGTAATCTGTAATTCTGCATCTGTAATCTGAATCTGTATCTGTATCTGTTTCTGTATCTGTTTCTGTATCTGAAAGGAATGAAAATGAATCTGTAATCTGTAATTCTGCATCTGTAATCTGAATCTGTATCTGTATCTGTTTCTGTATCTGAAAGGAATGAAAATGAATCTGTAATCTGTAATTCTGTATCTGTAATCTGAATCTGAGCATGATTTCTGAATGGCATACGCATGCATGCATCTGCATTTACGTAGCTTACTGAGATTTCAATATCTCATATGTGTCTGTATGGTGTAGGTAATCTCTTAGGCGATATTGAACCAGGTGAGGACGACGTTCCTCCTCCTGACGAGGGATGCAGTTGATGGATGATGGCTGTGGGAGTGCGCTGGGGCAGTCGAGGCGCGATATGACCCGTGGGGATGTATGTCTGGACTCTGGGTTTATTTTGGGATGTTTTGAGTTGATAATTGTATAGTATATTTAGGGTGTTTGGATCTGGATAGGGATTTGATAACGTTTTGGTAAGCGTACGTAAAATGTCTTGGTTTAAACTGTTTGCTGAATGTTTTGAAAACGTTTAATTGGTTTTAGGTTGATACGGTTATGTTTGATGTTTAGATACATCCACGCAGTTGGACTCCGTAAGTCTGCTGTAAGTCGGTTGAGTTAACGCATAAGTTGATTTGGTTTAAAGATGAAAAAAATGGTAGAAATGTGAAGTTGGTGTAGGAAAAATGGAGGTTGTTGGTCTCTGGAATCGGATTCCAGAGACTTGAAGAATTTACTTTGCTCTCTGGAGAATTCCAGAGAGCAAGTGAAGTGATCTGCTCTCTGGAGAATTCCAGAGAGCAGGTGCTTGGTCGCTGCACAGAGTGTGCAGCGATCGATCTCTGCTGCAGCGCAGAGATCGATCGCTGCGTGCTGCAGCATGATCGCTGCACTTAGTGCAGCGATCGGTCTCTGCTCTGCAGCAGAGATCGATCGCTGCTGGCTATTTTAGCTGCAGCGATCGATCTCTGCTGCAGCGCAGAGATCGATCGCTGCCTCAGTGCAGCGATCGCTGCTGCTTTGCGAGGGTAGAATTCCGATTCTGCCCTCCCTTCTTTTATTGTTATTAAAAGTTTTTAATTAAATGTTTTTAAGTTTTATTTAAATAGTTTTAGTTTATGTTTTAAATGATTTACCAAACGAACTTCGATTTCGATTCCGGTTTCGGTTTCGATTTCAATTCTGGTTAACGTCAAGTTTTAAAGTTTATAAAATTTAAAGAAGAAAAAAAAAAAAATAATAATATGAGAAATACGGGTACAGTTTTAGGGGTGTTACATATGGACTTTGTAGTGGGACTTCCTAAGACGCTTAAGGGTCACGACTCCATTTGGGTGATAGTGGATCGATTGACCAAATCAGCACACTTCCTTCCTGTAAAGACTACCTATACCTTGGATCAGCATGCTCAGCTTTATGTTCAAGAGATTATCAGACTGCATGGTACGCCTATTTCTATCGTATCTGATCGAGATCCTCGTTTTACCTCAAAATTTTGGAAGAGTATGTAGAAGGCTATGGGTACTCAGTTGAACTTCAGTACAGCTTTCCACCCTCAGACAAATGGACAATCGGAAAGGACGATTCAAACCTTGGAGGATATGTTACGGGCATGTGCTATTGACTTTCAAGGAAATTGGAGTAAGAATTTGCCATTGGTGGAGTTCGCCTACAACAACAGTTACCAAGCTTCGATTGGGATGGCACCTTATGAAGCTCTATATGATAGAAAATGCAGATCTCCAGTGCATTGGGACGATGTGGGCGAAGGAGTACTTATTGGGCCAGATATTTTAAGACAGACCGCTGAGATCGTTACAGTAATCCGAAAGAGAATTCTCACGGCTCAGAGTAGACAGAAGAGTTATGCTGATAGGAGACGAAAGAAAGTTAGAGTTTGCTGTGGGAGATCAAGTTTTCTTGAAAATCTCGCCAATGAGAGGTGTTATGCGCTTTGGAAAGAAAGGGAAACTGAGTCCAAGATTCACAGGCCCATTTGAGATCACAAGAAGGATAGGAGAAGTTGCTTATCAGTTGGACTTACCAGATTCATTCAAGCACGTGCACAACGTCTTTCATATCTTGATGTTGAAGAACTATGTTCCAGACCCCTCACATGTCTTACCATCGAAATCTCTTGACTTCACAATCAACCCTGATCTGTCCTATGAAGAAAGACCGACCCAAATTATAGACGTCGAAGAAAGAGAACTAAGGAATAAGAAGGTCACACTTGTCAGAGTGCTTTGGAAAAACCGGAACATTGAGGAAGCAACTTGGGAACGAGAAGAAGAAATGAAGAAGATTTATCCCGAGTTATTTATGTAATTGTTTTAAATTTCGAGGACGAAATTTCTTTTAAGGGGGGGAGATTGTAACAATTGGAAATTTTAATTGTAAATCAAAATTTGGAAATTATCAATAAAACCTTAATTATCAGCCAATTAAATTAATTTCCCAATTTTAGCTCAGTCAATTTCATAACAAATCCGATACTAAACAGAATGAACCTAGCCCATATTTTGACCAAAAACAAAAGGGATTTGAATTTCAGAGCACAAAATCACGAAAGAATCGGATTTTTAGCAATCGGTGGGATACCTCTCTGGAAATCCGATGTTGAACCGATTGCATATGGTCTGGAAAACGTCCAGATACAAAGAAGGGGAACTAACTGGATATCGCTAAGAATCCGAGATGGAGGAATTTTAGCTCGGGAAATCTGATCAGATTCGGATTTCACAGAGGGGCGTGGGGCGAACCTCCCTTATAAATTGGGGGGTTCGGGTGATGGAAATCTCACCCCTCAGCTCTCTCTCTCCTTCTCGAGTTCTCTAGGAGAAGAACTCTTACCTCTTCGGTCACCGGCGACGATCTGAGGAAGCAGCTCCGACCACCGCAGCACGACCTCCAACGAAGTCTTCTCTGGCAGCCGAGCTCCGACGAACTCTCGGCCTCCATCGACGACCGTCTCCGGAGTAAGTTTTTCCCTCCCTCTCTATTTTTCGCTCGCCGATCGCTCTCGGCTTCTCTCCCTCACTCTCTGTTCTCATTCTCCCTCTCTGCTCTCAGGACCCGACAAATCGCGAAGGAAGGAGAAGCAAGTCTGGATCGGGTTTTGTTTTAAAAATCTGAACCAGACCAGCAGCAAACCAACCCGAACCGGTTCAGCCCAGACCAAACCGAATCGAACCAAGCTGACCCGAACTGAACCAGACCAACAGTGACCCGACCCGAGTACTGTTCACCCGACCCGGACCCAACTCGAACCGATTTTTCAACCCGATTCTAACCGAACCGATCGAAAATTTATCCGGTAAGAATTTCTGCCCAAATTCTTTTAAAGTTGGATTAAAATTAAGTGGGATTTTAATATTGTTATTTGAATTAGGCAGAAAATATTTTGGAACCGTCCGATTCGATCCAAATCGAATCAAACGATCCGATCTGACCCGACAACACACCGTAAGTAAATTCTGCTCAAATTACTTTGAAATTGGATTTATTAAGTAGGAACTTAAAACCAAAGATTTGTTTTGAGCAGGGTATTATATTGGAAATTTTGGAAAAATCCCGATAAACTCATATTGCTCGGAATCCAAGTAAGTGTAAATACAAGTTTTGGCTACGGCCCTACATCACAAGATATTTATATTATTTTTCAGTCACACGTTTTCAATGATTGAGCACGTATGTTAGAATATCGACATAGAATAGTTTAAAAGATAAAATTGATAGGTTATTTGCATGTGTATGAAAAAGTAAAAGAAAATGCGATAGCAAAAGCCTGAACGACAGTGAGATGGTGAGTTTGAGCATATGTTTTAACGTGATAGCAAAAGCCTGAACGATAGTGAGATGGTGAGCTTGATCGTTAAAATTAAAAGTAAAAGATGACGATGCCTGAACGACAATGAGATGGCTAAGTCTTAACAGGATTCGGTAAAAGTAAAAGTAAAAGTAAAAGTTTTGCACGTATTTCCACTTACTGAGTTTTCTCACCTTTTGTTTTAACTTGTGATGTAGGTGAGTTTTTGTCTGAGGAAGAAATTGCTGCAATTGAGAACCTTCTAGTGGCAAGCGAGCATACAGATGAAGATAATGTTGTGAATTTCGAAGAAAGTGATTTAAATTAGTATGCTTTACTTTTTCAAAAGATATTTAATGCTTTGTTTTAAATTAAGACTTTGAAAATTATGATGAAATTTTTATCATTAAATATAGTTTTATTTATTGGTTTCAAGAGTTCAAGGCTTCCGTATTAATTAAGTTTTCAATTAATATGTTTTAAATTTTAAGATTTTGATTAACGCTCGATTCAAATATCAATTTGGAAAAATTCTAGGGTTTTCAAAATTAGGGTTTTCAAATTGGGGACTTTTAAATTGGGTCGTTACACTTGAGACCGCGGTAGAGGATAGTGCTGTTTCAGTTGTCAGAGAGTACGATGATGTCTTTCCTGATGAGCTACAGGGTTTACCTCCAGACCGAGAGATCGAGTTTTGTATTGATCTCGTTCCAGAGCTACTCCAGTTTCCATTTCTGCCACAAGATAAAATGGATAAGTTATTTGCATGTGTATGAAAAAGTAAAAGGGAATTGACAGAAAGTGCGATAGCAAAAGCCTGAACGATAGTGAGATGGTGAGCTTGATCGTTAAAATTAAAAGTAAAAGATGACGATGCCTGAACGACAATGAGATGGCTAAGTCTTAACAGGATTCGGTAAAAGTAAAAGTAAAAGTAAAAGTTTTGCACGTATTTCCACTTACTGAGTTTTCTCACCTTTTGTTTTAACTTGTGATGTAGGTGAGTTTTTGTCTGAGGAAGAAATTGCTGCAATTGAGAACCTTCTAGTGGCAAGCGAGCATACAGATGAAGATAATGTTGTGAATTTCGAAGAAAGTGATTTAAATTAGTATGCTTTACTTTTTCAAAAGATATTTAATGCTTTGTTTTAAATTAAGACTTTGAAAATTATGATGAAATTTTTATCATTAAATATAGTTTTATTTATTGGTTTCAAGAGTTCAAGGCTTCCGTATTAATTAAGTTTTCAATTAATATGTTTTAAATTTTAAGATTTTGATTTAACGCTCGATTTTAAATATCAATTTGGGAAAAATTCTAGGGTTTTCAAAATTAGGGTTTCAAATTGGGGACTTTTAAATTGGGTCGTTACACTTTGAGACCGCGGTAGAGGATAGTGCTGTTTCAGTTGTCAGAGAGTACGATGATGTCTTTCCTGATGAGCTACAGGGTTTACCTCCAGACCGAGAGATCGAGTTTTGTATTGATCTCGTTCCAGGAGCTACTCCAGTTTCCATTTCTGCCTACAAGATAAAATGGATAAGTTATTTGCATGTGTATGAAAAAGTAAAAGGGAATTGACAGAAAGTGCGATAGCAAAAGCCTGAACGACAGTGAGACGGTGAGCTTGAGCATATGTTTTAACGTGATAGCAAAAGCCTGAACGACAGTGAGATGGTGAGCTTGATCGTTAAAATTAAAAGTAAAAGATGACGATGCCTGAACGACAATGAGATGGCTAAGTCTTAACAGGATTCGGTAAAAGTAAAAGTAAAAGTAAAAGTTTTGCACGTATTTCCACTTACTGAGTTTTCTCACCTTTTGTTTTAACTTGTGATGTAGGTGAGTTTTTGTCTGAGGAAGAAATTGCTGCAATTGAGAACCTTCCAGTGGCAAGCGAGCATACAGATGAAGATAATGTTGTGAATTTCGAAGAAAGTGATTTAAATTAGTATGCTTTACTTTTTCAAAAGATATTTAATGCTTTGTTTTAAATTAAGACTTTGAAAATTATGATAAAATTTTTATCATTAAATATAGTTTTATTTATTGGTTTCAAGAGTTCAAGGCTTCCGTATTAATTAAGTTTTCAATTAATATGTTTTAAATTTTAAGATTTTGATTTAACGCTCGATTTCAAATATCAATTTGGGGAAAATTCTAGGGTTTTCAAAATTAGGGTTTCAAATTGGGGACTTTTAAATTGGGTCGTTACAATATGGTATCAGAGAAACAAGGTTTATAAAACGATTCTGTAAACTACTCTGTATGCTCACGTGCACCTGGAAGATTGTCAATCAGCAAGTAAGTCTGTATTAAAATTTTATATTTTGATAAAAGTATGTTAGGTAATATTGTAGTACATTTCAAAAATAAGTATATAAGATAGATTGACTTGAGGACAGGGTATCATCAGGTGAAGATTCGCGAGGAGGATATACCTAAGACTGCTTTCCGGACCATATATGGGCATTTTGAATTTTTGGTACTACCGTTTGGGCTTACTAATGCCCGAGCGGTGTTTATGGATCTCATGAACCTGATCTTTCAGCCATATTTGGATTGGTTTGTGGTAATCTTCATTGATGACGTCCTGGTCTATTCTAAGACTCGCCGTGAACACCGTGAGCATCTCCGCATTGTCCTGCAAACATTGAGGGAGCACCAGCTGTATGCCAAGCGCAGCAAATGTGAATTCTGGGCTTCTAAGGTGAAGTTCTTGGGCCATATCGTTTCGCGGGAGGGTATTTCTGTTGATCCTGCGAAGATTAAGGCAGTAGTGGATTGGGAACCACCCAAGATCGTCTCGGAGATTCGTAGTTTCCTCTGGTTAGCGGGATATTATCGGCGCTTTGTACATAATTTTTCTTCTATTGCCGCGCCACTCGCGAGGCTTACGCGTAAAGATGTCCGGTTTGATTGGGGTGAGGACTGTCAGCATGCATTTGATGACTTGAAGCAAAGGCTGACCAGTGCTTCTATTCTGACAGTTCCGGATGGGAACCTTCCCTATGCTGTGTATACCGATGCCTCCGGGGTTGGTTTGGGGTGTGTATTGATGCAGCAGGGTAAGGTAGTGGCTTATGCCTCTCGGCAGCTGAAGCCCCATGAACAAAACTATCCTACCTACGACCTAGAGCTCGCCGCCGTCGTCTTTGCTTTGAAGATATGGCGGAGTTATTTATATGGAGTCAGCTTCTAGGTTTTCTCGGATCATAAGAGTTTAAAGTATTTATTCACTCAAAAGGACCTTAACTTGAGACAGCGCAGGTGGATGGAGTATTTAAAGGATTATGATTTTAGTCTGGAATACCATCCGGGCAAGGCTAATGCAGTTGCTGATGCATTGAGCCAGTATCCTCGAGCTTCCATATCTTGCATGGTTCTGGATGAGTGGAAGAAGTTTGTGGTGATCGGAGATTTTCGGTTGCAGTATCATGATACTAGGAGCCAGGTTTTTGTCTACCCTGTAGTGGCTACACCTTCGATGCTCTCAAGGGTGAAACAGCTGCAGCGGCGTGACGAGGAGCTAGTGGTTAAGGTGGGACAACTCAGAAATGGGGAACAGCTCGAGGGTTGGTCAATGAACGCTGATGGGGACTTGTTCTATCATGGTAAGGTGGCAGTTCCTAACATCGCCAACTTGAGGCAGGCTATTTTGGATGAGGCACATCGATCCAGCTTTGCCATTCACCCCGGTAGTACTAAAATGTATCAGGATTTGAAGCGTCAATATTGGTGGGCTGGCATGAAAAGGGAGGCAGCAGAATTCGTTGCCAGATGTATAACATGCCAGAGAGTCAAAGCAGAGCACCAGCAGCTGGCAGGGTTGCTCCAGCCATTGCTTATTCCGGAATGGAAGTGGGAGGAAGTCACAATGGATTTTGTTACTTACCTCCCTAGGACTTTCCAGAAATTGGATGCTATATGGGTTGTTGTGGATCGACTGACGAAGTTGGCACATTTCATTCCAGTTCGGATGACTTTTTCTATTGCCAAGCTCAATCGATTATATGTGCAGAACATTTTTCGTCTTCATGGGGTACATTTGAGCATAGTGTCAGACTGTGATCCTCGTTTCACCTCGGAGTTGTGGAAAGGATTGCAAAAATAGCTCGGTACGAAGACTCTGTTTAGCACTGCACATCACCCTCAGACCGATGGGCAGTCCGAGAGGACCATACAGATATTAGAGGATATGCTGAGGTCTTCTATTCTGGATTTTGGTAGCAGCTGGATCAATCACTTGCCACTGGTTGAGTTTGTCTATAATAACAGCTTCCAAACCAGCATCGAGGTTTCTCCGTATGAGGCATTGTATGGTCGGCCATGTCGTTCTCCTTTGTGTTGGGCCAAAAAAGAGGAACGACTTGCGCTTAGGCCTGATATCATTAGAGAGACCACTGAGAAGATCCACCAGATTTGTGAGAGACTGAAGGTCGTGTAGAGTCGGCAGAACAGTTATGCAGACCTGAAGAGACGTGAGGTGGAGTTTGATGCTGGGGACTTTGTCTTTGTGAAGGTTCATCCTACTCGAGGTGTCAGCAAGTTTAGGGTGGAGGGAAAGTTAGCCCCGCGGTACATTGGACAATTCCAGATTGTTGAGAGGATTGGAGTGGTGGCTTACCAACTGAGGAAGTACATTCCTGATCCGTCTCACAATGTTTCGTGGGATGAGGTACCAGTTCAGGCTGACACGACGTACGAGGAGGTGCCAGAACCGATTTTGGGACGCGAGCTTCGGCGTTTTCGTCGTCGGGAGGCTCCGTATGTTCTGGTGCGATGGAGGAACCACACAGACAAAGAAGCTACGTCGGAGCTAGAGTCTAAGATGGCGGATAGGTACCCTAACCTTTTCTATGATGTGTAGTTGAGGCGAATTTCGTGGACGAAATTCATAAAAAGGGGGAAAAGATGTAAAATCCGTCAAATTTTAATGGTTGTAAAATTTGGATAAATTTTTCGCGAAATTTAAAGTGTAAATATTGGGATCAATTTTGCTAATTTTCGGTAAGAATTGAAATCTAATAACTGAACTTTAAATGAATTTATTTTGAATTTAAACAAATTAAAAGAATTAAATAAAATAATAAAAAGAAAAAGTTAAAAGATAAGGTTTCCTGTCGTATTACAAAAACCAGAGAACAGAAGAGAGAGAAAAGAGAGAAAGCCGATCGAGGGAGAGAAATCGCCGACATCCGATCCACCCCCGTTCGTCGAGATCTTGGTGTCAAAACGTTCGTCTCGAAGCGTAGATCAACGTTTGTGAAGGGTGTTTTTGAAGGAATCGACTGGAAAAGAGTCGAGAAACGCATTGGAAGTGATTTTCGGCAAAAATCAGATTCAGAGGATTTTGCTGAGTTCGAGACCATTCCTGAGGAGCCACGGTTCACCGAGGATAGGAGGACTCGCCATAGAGGTATGAGTTATTATACTTACTACGTATTACATAGTCTTGCATGTGGGTATACTTTTGACTGATTCATACTGCTTACTGGACTTTAGATGCTATGTTTTATACACCTTTGCTGACGGTCTGTATTGAGATTTGTCATGAGATTATCATGTTTTGCATGCAGATGGGTTCGTATATGCATTAGACTATACTCATGCATTAGTTTTCTGCTGTGTCATTTGGAGTTGGATACTGGAGGTAACCATCTGGCACTCTTAGCTGGGCCCTCATGCCAAGAGTATCAGGGGATTTTGCCCAGTTGTTGTGGTACTCCTCCATGCTTGTTTGGGAAGGGTTCACCCCCTGCTAATAGGTGAAAGGTACACTCCCTGCTAATAGGTGAAGGGTACACCCCATGCTAATAGGTGAAGGATTCACCCCCTGCTAATTGGTGAAGGGCACACCCCCTACTAATAGGTGAAAGGTTCACCCCTTGCTAATAGGTGAATGGTACGCCCCCTGCTAATAGGTTGAGTGAAGGGTACACCTCCTGCTAATAGGTGAAGGGTTCACCCCTGCTAATAGGTGAAGGGTAGACCTCCTGCTAATAGGTGAAGGGTTCACCCCCTGCTAATAGGTGAAGGGTACGCCCCCTGCTAATAGGTGAAGGGTTCATCCCCTGCTAATAGGTGAAGGTTACACTCCCTGCTAATAGGTGAAGGGTACGCCCCCTGCTAATAGGTGAAGGGTACGCCCTCTGCTAATAGGTGGAGTGAAGGGTACACCCCCCGCTAATAGGTGAAGGGTTCACCCCCTGCTAATAGGTGAAGGGTACACCCCTGCTAATAGGTGAAGGGTTCACCCCCTGCTAATAGGTGAAGGGTTCACCCCCTGCTAATAGGTGAAGGGTACGCCCCCTGCTAATAGGTGAAGGGTACGCCCCCTGCTAATAGGTGAAGGGTTCACCCCCTGCTAATAGGTGAAGGGTTCACCCCCTGCTAATAGGTGAAGGGTACGCCCCCTGCTAATAGGTGAAGGGTTCACCCCCTGCTAATAGGTGAAGGGTACGCCCCCTGCTAATAGGTGAAGGGTACGCCCCCTGCTAATAGGTGAAGGGTTCACCCCCTGCTAATAGGTGAAGGGTTCACCCCCTGCTAATAGGTGAAGGGTTCACCCCCTGCTAATAGGTGAAGGGTACGCCCCCTGCTAATAGGTGAAGGGTTCACCCCCTGCTAATAGGTGAAGGGTTCACCCCCTGCTAATAGGTGAAGGGTACACCCCTGCTAATAGGTGTAATGTGCGGTACGCCCCACGAATGGCGAGAGGGACTCTGAGCTATGCTAGTCCTATTAGCTGATCTGGCCAGTGTCTGGTCGTCGCTAGCACCATCAATCGTTCTAAATGGGAAATGAGAAGATAACTAATACTACTGAAATTGGCATGCATGTTTTGATAGTAGTATGTGTACCATCTCATATTGAGTTTGTCACTCACTCAACGACATTTTTTATTCTTTTCAGGTGAAGGAAAGAAGGGTAAGAAGTGAACCTGATCTGAGTCGGATTTTCCTTGGGTCGCATCTTTGTGTTCCCTCTACTTTGTATTCTTATGTAATAACCTATTCGAGATTGTACAGTACTTTGGCATGTAAATAATTTAGATTCATCTGGTATTTTGCTACTGTTTGTACTCTCATATTTGTCATTGTGAGGAGGTCCTAGATTGGTGTTAAAGACTTCCGCTAATAGCCTTAGGTTAGACGGTGAACCTCCTTGAGATTGATCGTTTAGCCTAGCGTTAGTTATGGGTCAAAATTATATTTTATATTTAAAATTTTTCATGCCTTTGATAAGAGCCTACTTCGTAAACATACAATATAGAGCCGAGTCGAACAAACAATCTACCGACAGATCAAATTGGACCGTAAAGAGAATTTCGTTGACTCTTAATTGTTTTCTAAGTAATTGATCCACTTAAATCCAAAATGAATCAAGAACCAAAATTTTTGACTGGTCTCGATTTGGCTGAAGAAAAACCAGTGAAAACCGGACCTAGCCATCTGTGTGAATCCAACAGTTCATCATACCTTAAAATTTTTAAGCTGAGATTTGCTTCCTCTTCCAAACCCTAAAACAGAAAGCGACCACCATAAGGAGTTGGGGTGAGCAAAAAAACCGAAGAATAAAAAACGGGACCAGAACCGACAATTTGGTCCGGTTCTGGTCAGTTCTTCAGATAAAATAAATTAATTTTGTTTTTTATTTATTAGAACCGAAATGTTCGGTTCGGTTTTTGAGTTTAATGATACAAAATCGAGAAAACCAAACCGGACCATTGAAAGTTAAAACTTAAAATCCTATTCTGCAGATCTCACGCCCGCACGTAGCTCTTCTCACTTCGCAGTTCTCTCTCGCACTTTGCAATCGCAGCGCCCGCACTCGCTCTTCGTAGTTCTCTCTCAAAGTCGCCACGCTGCAGCCTACACCGCACTCTCTGTTCGTCAGCTTGTGAAGGACGAATCGAGTCACTGAGGAGGGTAAGCTCTCTTGTTCGCCTCTTTCAGTTTCTTTTCTCTTTATTTCGATAAGAAAATGCCTTTCGTTTTCCCTTCTTCGTCGATGCCGACTTTCGACAAGAAGGAACTTTACGATACAGAGGGTTGCCCTTCGTTTTTAATTTGCTAATCGCTAACCTTATCGATTTTTGAATCTGTTTCGAAAAATTTAGGAATAAAGAAACGACGTTATGAAATCTATTAGCTATTGTTTCTGTACCCCTTGATTTTGAGACTTATGGATCAATTTTTCTTGGGTTGATTTAACAGCAACCCAAAATCTATTTCTTTTGAGCTTCTCCGCTCTTTCTTCCTGTAATCATCATATTCATAATCACAGGACAGTTTTTCTTTGGCTTCACCGTGAGAGTGCAGAACCTGTATAGAATATTAGTGTTGTTTAATTTTTTTTTTTTATACTTGAATAGTGAGATGAGAACATCCATTGGTTCTGCTCACAGTGGACCAGTGGAATAGTTTTTACTTTTT
This sequence comes from Begonia masoniana, assembly GCA_022432975.1. Classification (NCBI taxonomy): domain Eukaryota; kingdom Viridiplantae; phylum Streptophyta; class Magnoliopsida; order Cucurbitales; family Begoniaceae; genus Begonia; species Begonia masoniana. Next base: position 39,188,225 of record CM039510.1, on the reverse strand, counting down.
AGCGGTTAGCAGGAGCAGGGGTGAGCTATCCATTGCTATTCAGGGTCGATTCTGCTCACAGTGGACCAAATTAGGGGTGACGAGTGAGAACTCAGAACCGGTTATGCTCACAGTGAGAACTCAGAACCGGTTTTGATTCTGTTTCTGGAAATCGATCCCCCGTTTTCAAGAACAATTGTAAAACAGGGAATCGACTCCGTAAAAACAACCCCCTTGTTAAGAACAATTGTAAAACAAGGATTGGTTCCGTAAAAACAGCCTCCCTGTTAAAAACAATTGTAAAACGGGGGGCTGTCTCCTTAACACGGCCCCCCATTTTGCAGAAACGGAGGACCCGATCTCAGACACGTGCACCGCATGTTTAATCACCCCCCACATCAATTCCCAGTTTCCTACATGGATAAAACGAGGGTCTGGCAAATTAAATCGACCCTCGTTACAGGCAAAAAATTAAAACAACCACCAATTTTTGAAAATCAAGGGCTCGAGAGAGTTTGGTTTGTTAGGTTTTAGATAGTTTGAGATTTATCTGTTTAAAAAAAATCATAATTTAGAATTTAAATTGATTATTATCCTATTAATTATTATATTTTCATTTCGTTGACTAGTCAATGTGATGTGGATGTCAGCCTTTCGTCATCAGTGGCGCACAATTTACCGTCATTCTAAACTGGGGAGCACGTGAGATATGTTATTTTAAATACAAGCAGCCTCCAGTGAATTTATGTAGACCTTCTTCCAGTGACTGTAAAGAAGTGACTCTGCCTCTGCAAAGGAATCGAAGAAAGAGAAGTGAGGAGAGAGAATATAGAGAGAGAAAGATGAGTGGCCAAGAAAGGCTGTGTCTGGAGAAGAGAGAGGCAGAGAATAGAGAGTCGGAGAAGAGAGAAGCAGCCGGCAATAGAACTCCATACCCAGGTCCATTCTTCACTAGCAAACCTCCTCGCCGCGGCACCATCTTAGGCAACGTAGTCAAAGATGTTCGCACCACCTTTTCCTGTGGTAGAACCTAATCCCCCCCGCCGCCGTCGTTGCCACCGCCACTCCCTCTTGTTCAAATAAAAAAAATATTGAAGCAATAATATATATATTTTCTCGCAGTTATCTTCCTCTTTTGGGTATACATATATTAATACTATCTACCATCAAATCCAGTAATCGGCGTAGATTATAACCCAGAAACAGATTCTGTGACAGCCCGAATCCGGATCCCGATCAGCAGGATCCGAGAGCCAAGCCATCACTTAGGACGGTTAACGGAAAACGGTAAACGGTGACTATTTATTTATTTTTTTTGACATTTAGAACATTACACACAGGAAGAAAACCCTTACGGGAACTGAAGGCTGGAAGACGTGAAAACAGGAAACAGAAGGCAGAAACCTATTGAAATCGGATTGTAGGAATGCATGGCAGAAGGGATTCAGAATACTTAAAACAGAATCAGAAGACATGTAAAATTTTAAACCACAGAAATAACAGACTGAAGAAAACAAGGAGACAGATGTAAAATAAACTTTGGACATTTAGAGTATCGGGCAAGGAGAAATCTGAAGAGTGCAGGAAGGAATGTAAAACGAATCTGAATAAAAGTTATAAATGGCAGCAGAAAACAAGAAATAAAGGCGGAAGACATAGGCAGAAGACTGGCGGAAGAAATCTATCGGATGATGTAGTTTTGAAGGTAGAAGCAGAGATGACGTCAGACGGAAGATGCAGGCAGCAGATGGAATCGGAGGATGAAAACAGTGAGTGACATCATCAGAAGAGGAGATGACATCAGACGGAAGATGCAGGCAGCAGATGGAATCAGAGGATGTAAACAGTGGGTGACGTCATCAGAAGAGGAGATGACGTCAGACGGAAGATGCAGGTAGCAGATGGAATCGGAGGATGTAAACAATGGGTGACATCATCGGAAGAGGAGATGACGTCAGACGGAAGACGCAGGCAGCAGATGGAATCGGATGAGGTGATGACGTCAGCCGGAAGATGGATGACGTCAACCGGAAGATACAGACATTAAACGTAATCAGCAGAAGAAAAACCTATGGCAGAACCACTATTTGGAAGTAGATGTGAATTAGACAAAATGTGAACAGTATCAATCGGTAGACATAGTTTCAATTTTTGACAAGAAGACACACAGACAGAGACAACAAAAACAGAAGACATAAACGTCTCAGATTCACAAACCACTTCAAAACATGGTTCTCGAGCACAACAGAGGTATAACAGAAACTTAAGAATAATCATACTGCATAGATAGCTCAAAAACCCGAGACCATCCATGCATAGACTAACATAAAATATTCTAAACCATTTCAGAATACTTCATAACTTAATCCAACTGTCAAATACAGCACAAACAGAAGGCATGGAAGTTGTAGACCTTCAATACCAGATTCTAAACAAGGTTGTAGAACATACTTTACAATTGACAGATTCAAAGAAACAGACTGCATGGATAGTTCCAAAACAAGAAGTCATCCATGCACAAACTAACAGAAAATATCCCCAAACAATTCCAGAACATTCAGAACATGAATTCAACTGTCAAATACAGTAGTTTTTAAAACTTAGACATCAAAATCTGTGCATTGTTTTAAAATCTTAGGATCAGTACAGAACCTAACATATATTTATAGAATTTCCAAAACAGAAGTTTTAAATACATAAACAGAACATAGTTTAGAATTTCACTCTCTCAGTCGGGAATTTGTCTGACAGCCACAACCAATCCGAGAGCTCGAACCACCAGCCACCTATTCATCAGATTGAGGCACAAGGTCCTCAATTTCAGGTTCAGTACCTACATCAGAGAGTTCATCTATGAGCCTAAAGCTCAGTAAGAACATATAAAACAATGCAGTGATGCATATGCTATGCATGAACTTTCAGAAATACAGTGACAGTACAGAACATTACATTTCAGTGGCAGAGGGGTATAAGTGAGGCTTATAAGGGAACTGGCAAACAGTGAGTGCACTATCAGGCACAAAAAGTTATACGGTACAGTACAGAAACAGATCTGGGGGCCAGTCCCCATCCCACACTTAACTGATACATTTCAGTCAGATTTTATCTTGTTTAGTTTCAAACAGTGTATAGAAATCGGTTTTGCATGAACTTTCGGTGAAAACGTGTATGCATGAACATTTTCAGTGCCTGAACTTACAATAGCAGACGACAGAAATAACAGAACATACTGTGAAGCATAACACAGACAACTCAGAACATAAACTATAACGTTTCTACCCAAAACAACCCGACAGAAATGAAACACCTAGTACCTCCGTGATGTAGAGCCTTAAGGGCCAACCTACGGTTATGAACTTACCTGTTATCCACGATGCAGTTAGCTGGAAAGTCTCAGAAATGCACAGATCTGTAACATGCACGTAGAGAAATAAACAATGCTGCAAATGTTAACTAATAACTTGGAAGATTATGCAGTTAACCCCATTCAGACTTGTAGAAAACAACGAATGTGTTTCCATACAAAAACGGAGAGTTTTCTCCAAAATAAATTAACCTAAAACTTAAGCAAACTCATACTTTTACTTGTCCAAATTTGTTAGCATGAGTAGACGCTTACCTTTTTGCTGAAGGGAACAGAAGAAACAGGAGAAAACAAAGTTTCGATACTTTGTCACAATTGCCTGGACAAGAAGAACAGAGAGCAGTGGAAAGAAACAGATGAGAAGTGAGGGTTTCACGTAGGAGGAAGAACTTAGCTTCTTTAACAAGCTGTCACGTGTCACTCAACAATTGGTTTCCTCCCACCAACCTTAAATTCTTCCTTATTTACCTTGCCATTGGTTTTTAACCAATTTAGTTTCCACAAATTGATTTTATGAATCACACATATTCGATTGGAAACATTAGCAATTATTAAAAACACACATTGCATAAATATTCCCATTAATATCGTTGAATAATTTAAGGAATATTTACATGGCAAAAATGCCGGGTGTTACATTCCACCCACCTTAACAGAAATTTTGTCCCCAAAATTCGCCTAAGCAAAGAAGTCCGGATATTGGGCTCTGACATCTTCTTGTCTTTCCCATGTGGCTTCCTCTACATTATGATTTCGTCATAAAACTTTCACCAATGGGACCACACGATTTCGCAACACTTTGAGTGAGGTATCCAGTATCTGTATGGGCCTTTCTTCATATGTCAGCGTCGGCATGATATCAAAGTCCACATGTTCCACGATCTGGGTTGGATCTAGCACACATTTCCTTAGCATCGAAACATGAAAGATATTGTGAACTCCATCCATAGACGCTGGCAGCTGTAGCCTGTAAGCCGTACTTCCCACACACTTCAAGATGGGAAAAGGGTCAATGAACCGTGGGCTGAGCTTTCCTTTCTTACCGAATCTCATTACGCCATTAAAAGGTGACACTTTCAAGAATACTTCATCGCCCTCAGCGAACTCTAAGTCTCTTCTTCTATGGTCCGCATAACTCTTCTGTCGGCTCTGAGCAATCTTTATTCGTTGTTTGATAGCAGCTATCACCTCAGACATCTGCTGTAATATCTCAGAGCCAATATGCTTGGTTTCTCTAACCTCATCCCAACACAATGGGGATCTACACTTTCTGCCGTAAAGAGCCTTATAAGGAGCCATACCAATTGTAGTCTAATAGCTATTGTTGTAGGAAAACTCCACGAGTGGCAAATATTTACTCCAAGGAGCATGAAATTCCAGCACGCACGACCTTAGCATATCCTCGAGTATTTGGATTGTTCTCTCAGATTGTCCGTCAATCTGTGGATGAAATGCAGTGTTGAAATCCAACTTTGTACCCAAGGAGTTCTGCAAACTTCTCCAAAAATCTGGAAGTGAATCTGGGATCACGGTCCGAAACAATTGACACCGGAATACCATGCAGCTTAACAATCTCATTGATGTACAATTCTGCGTACTGATCCATGGAGTACGTTGTCTTCACAGGTAGAAAATGGGCTGACTTCGTCAATCTGTGCACTATGACCCAAATGCTATTATGGCCCTTAGCTGTCATTGGAAGGCCAACAACAAAGTCCATTGTGAGGTTCTCCCACTTCCATTCGGGAATCAGAAGAGGTTGAAGCGTCCCACTTGGTCGTTGATGTTCAGCTTTGACCTGTTGACATATCATACAAGACTCCACATACTTGGCCACTTCATTCTTCATATTCGGCCACCAAAAGTGAAGTTTCAAGTCCTGATACATCTTTGTGCCTCCAGGATGCACAGAGAAAGAAGATGAATGGGCTTCCGACAAGATGTGCTTCCGTAGCTCTTCGTCTTTCGGAATATACCATCTGTTTTTGAACTTCTGAACTCTATCTCCCGAATAACTGAAATCGGAAGAAGCCATTGGTACTTTGCCCACCATATCAGCCATCTCTTTTGAACTGGTCTTCTGGGCTTCCTTAATTTGGTCCAGGACGGAGGGCCGTAGTGTTAAGTCTGCTAGTATGGTTGATAGCCCTGAAACTATCTCCATATCGAACTTCTGAATCTCTGTTCTCAAAGGCATTGATACGGCCGACATAACTGGTTGCATAGTAGCTTGCATCCTGCTTAGCGCATCAGCTACCACATTAGCTTTACCAGGATGGTATTTGATCTCAACATCGTAATCTTTCACAAATTCTAACCACCGTCTTTGTCTCATGTTCAACTCTTTCAGAGTAAAGATGTACTTCAGACTTTTGTGATCTGAAAACACCTCACATGATTGTCCATACAAATGGTGTCTCCATACTTTCAGCGCAAATACAACTGCCGCTAGCTCGAGGTCATGAGTTGTAACGACCCCTACCCGGTCAGGGCCGTCACGGCCTAACCATAACTTACTTCTAACTTAGCCTCCTAATTTTTAACATACAAATATTTTCTTCTTTTTTTTTTCAAACACTTCCCTTAACACTTTAAATAAACTAAAACCAAATAAACAAAATCAATAACATACGGGGGCAAAAATCGTCAACTGCCAGCCAAAGGAGGGGCAACTGATCGCCCCTCCTTACTGGCGATCTGTCGCCAAAAAAAGAAAACAAACGAGGGGCGATCGATCGCCCAATTTGGGGCGATCGTTCGCCCCGTATGATCGCCCAGGCGATCGCCTAACGCCCAGCGATCGCCTAACGCCCAGCACGCACGCACGCACGGCATGCGACCGAGGCGATCGTTCGCCACCTTCTCTGGAATTGGCAACCAAATTCCAGAAGGGGTGGGGAACAATCGCCACCCGGGGCGATTGTTCGCCAGGACACCCTCCTGGCTAGCGCGCCTGGCTAGCGCGCACCAGCGCTTGGCCGCGCGCCCACCTGCGCCCTTCTCCCTCCTTTTCTAGACTTAGCCAAATTTTTCCCTTTTTAACATCTCCTCTGCACCTTAAACCTTCCAAAAACATTCCCAACCACATTAGACTCACCATACTTCAAACTCCCAACAAAAGACTCAAAACATACCCGAATCTATGTTTAAAATTCATGAAAATAAACTGCATGGATAATTCTAAAACACGAACGTATCCCTACCATTTAACACCTAAAATCATCAAACGGAATCCAACCAAATCCACAAACCAACATCACCATAAACATTTGAATCCTTGAATCTTTTCCAAAATGAATTCATTTATCAAATCATTCAAAACAACAATTTACTCCAAACCATTATCCACTATAATCCTCAAAATGTCAAACTTTTCTATACAACCTAAAATCTTTTAAGCAACCTATATTCTTTTAATTCACAACCAATTACCACAAAATGACTCAGAGCACACCCGCGGGTCATCGCACCTAGCCAAAACACATCTCGTCGCCACGAGCTCCGCCCATCGACCACCTATGCCTGATCATCAGGAGGAAGTTCCTCACCTTCGTTATCGTCACCTACATCATACGATAAACACATTAAGCCTAATGCTTAGTAAGGAGGTGCACTAAAACATGAGTATACATAATGCATGGTTTTTCAAAACATGTACATTTATCATTTATTCACTTCACATAGCTTATACATATATATCATTAGGCATGAGTAGGCACAGGCACCACCTCGTCTACCCTGTAGACCAAAACACTTGCCATGAGTTGCCATTAACGTAATATCGTGCCATGAGTTGCCATTAATGTACGTTGTGCCCTACTCATCCTCCGACTTTACATTACTTTACTTCGTTTACTTGAAAACGTGAATGCACAAACATATCATTAAATCTTAAAAGAGCAAACATGATACATGAGGAATAGTACTACAAATCAATCATTCAAACATTCATTACGTGTATAAACAAACCTAACCAACTACTCATAGGAAACGTCCTAGTCTACCCGACTCTTTAGAATCCCAAAATCATGAAAACATCATTAAGACATTTAGTTCCTAACATAGACATAATGTAGGGCTTTAGGAGCCGGAAACCTAATCCCACTTACCTGGAGTCCTAGCTATGCCGAGCACCATCCTTTGAGAGCTTGGGTCACCTAATACATTTTCGTAACATGTCATTAGTATCGATTCAAATTCATAAATTTCAAAACTAAACCAGAACTCGAGCTAAGACTATTTTTCTTAAAACTCATATTCACTTCATTCGGGCATTTCGTCGAGCACAATGCGCTCACCAACTACTTAACTCCATTAATGGTGTTTTACTAACCTCCAACCACCAAAACCTAACCATAAATATTCACCCACACCATTAATTCACTCTACCAACCTAAATAACAACCAAAACATCGTCAATGAGCTACAAAATCGCTACCCTTTCGATTTATCATAAATCTAGAAATTTTACACTAAACCCTAAATCAAAACCAACCCTAAAACATCAACTAAACTATGCCAAAGCGTAGAACTTACCTAGAGCGTTGATTTGGAGAAGAAAACTCGAAGAGAAAACACTGGCATAGAAGGAGAGGATCGATCGTTGGAGGGACGGTGAAGGAGGGAAGAAAATCGTAAGGGGCTCACGTTGGAGAGGAGGGAAAATGAAAGGAAAAAGGAGGAGTTTAGGTTTTATAAAATTTTGACTTCCTAGATTATCATTTTGCCCTTAGTTCAATTCCTTTAATTCGTTCACTATCGATATGGTTTTTTTAAAAATTTACTTATTCTTCTAAAAATTCCCATAAACCCTTAGGACACTAAATACACCTCATGCTCGTTAGACGGTCCTATATTCCTTATTTATGAAAATACCCTTGGAGTGTAAAACCTGAAAAACTCGGGTGTTACATGAGTAGGGTAGTTTTGTTCATGGTTCTTCAATTGTCTGGATGCGTATGCTACAACTTTCCCTTCTTGCATTAATACACATCCCAAGCCAACCTTGGACACATCACAGTATACGCTGAATTTGTCGTCTTCAACTGGCAATACTAACAGAGGAGCAGTATTCAATTTCTACTTAAGTGTTTGAAAACTCAGCTCACAAGCTTCAGACCACTTGAACTTGATGTCCTTCCTCGTTAAGCTGGTCATAAGCTTCGCTATCACAGAGAATCCCTTGATGAACTTTCTGTAATAACCAGCTAATCCGATAAAACTCCGTACCTCACTGGCACTTCTCAGTCTTGGCCATTCCTTCACTGCCAGAATCTTGGCTGGATCCACAGACACTCCCTCTGCCGACACCACATGGCCTAGGAAGTTAATCCTGCTCAACCAGAATTCGCACTTCGACAGTTTGTGTGATGACCCGAATATGCACGTATGGGTACGATGGCTGCACGAACCGGAACCCGGATGGCGGTACGTCCGCGCGGGCGAACCGGAAGGTGACAGGTCGTAAAAAGGGGGGTCGTCACAATCCCACATCGCTTGGGAAAGTATGTGGAAATGAAACATATGTAAAGAGACCCTTCCAACATAGCAAGACGCGTTTTGGAGTACAATTGACAACGGATCCCATAAGAACTCCGAAGTTAAAAGTGCTTCGGCGAGAGCAATTCCAGGTTGGGTGACCTTCCGGGAAGTTCTCGCCAAACAAAGCCGTGAGGGGAGGATATTGGGCTACGGCCCAATCCCCAGAGCGGACAATATCTTGCTGGGAAAAGGGGTCGTTACAGTTTGGCATACAACCGGTGCTGTTTCAGAGTCGATAGCATAATTGCCAAGTGCTCCTCGTGCTCGACCTTACTCCTGGAATAAACCAGAATGTTGTCGATGAAAACGATCACAAATTTATCCAAGACATCTTGGAATATCCTGTTCATCAGGTCCATAAATGCTGCCGGAGCATTAGTTAACCCGAACGACATCACCAAGAACTCGTAATGCCCGTACCGGGTCCTGAAGGCGGTCTTTGGAATATCATCAGCTCTGACCTTCAACTGGTAATAGCCGGAGCGTAAGTCAATCTTAGAAAATACCCGAGCCCCCTGTAGCTGGTCAAATAAATCATCAATCCTCGGCAACGGGTACTTATTCTTGATGGTCAACTTGTTCAGCTCCCGGTAATAAATGCACATCGATAGGGACCTATCCTTCTTCTTAACAAACAAGACAGGAGCACCCCACGGAGAAAAACTAGGGCGCACAAAACCCTTATCCACCAATTCCTTTAGTTGAGCCTTCAACTCCCTCAGCTCAATCGGTGCCTTACGGTATGGATTCTTCGATACTGGTTCAGCACCAGGATGTACGTCAATCTCAAACTCGATTTCACGATCAGGTGGCAATCCTGGTAAGTCATCTAAGAAAACCTCTGAGAAGTCCCGTACTACCGGAATATTTTAAAGTTCCACCTCACCTTGCCTTTGAACGTCTAATACATGGGCCAGAAATCCGATGCACCCTGACTTCATCAGCCGTTGAGCTTTCAAGGAAGATATAACAGGCATACGGTGTTTCTTCAGTATTGCCTGATAAGAGAATTCTACCTCATTAGGGCGTTTAAACGACACTAGCCTGGACCTACAGTTGATGGTGGCATAATGTCTAAATAGCCAGTCCATCCCCAGAATAATATCATATATCCCTTCATCCCGATGACGATGAGAATGGCATACAACCTCTTGTCCCCTACTGACACTATATCATCCCGTACAACTTGCTCGGAGTGCATAAACTCTCCGGACGGTAGCACAATACTGTAGGGTTGATCTGACGGCGTACAACAAAACTTCTGTCTAACTACGAAGTCTATTGCCACGAACGAATGTGTGGCCACCGTGTCCCACAAGTTATAAGCAGGTGCATCACATATCAAAATTGTACGTGTAATTGCTGTGTGCTGATCAGCATCATCAACGTCCTCCATCGTTGCAAAAACCCTTGGTGCTGCAAGGTTTGGTCTCGTGTCCGGCATCGGGCAATCCCGAACATGATGGCCTCCTTTGCCACATCGAAAACATTGGCCGGTAACAAATCTGCATTCTCCTCTGTTAAGTTTCTGGCACCGCAGGCATACTGAAGGTTTAGGAGCCCCCATTGGTCTCTTTCCCTTGTCTTGATAGATGATGGTCTCATTGGGCCTCTTGATGCCCCTGTTCTGCTGCTGTTGAGGTTGTAAATTCTGACCTCTTTGTTGTTGTTGTTGTTGTTGTTGTTGTTGCTGTTGAGGAATATTCCGAATAATCCCTCGTGGTGAATCCCTCTGTCTCTTGTACTTTACCTTCAAAGCCTCCAGTTGATAAGTCTTGGCCACCACTTTTGTGTACGGGGCCTCATCAAAACCTCCGGTTGTGATCCCATGTAAAAGGTCCAGTTTTAACCCTTGAATAAACTGGTGCACCTTATTCTCATCGGTGGCCACCAAATGTGTTGCATATCGGGATAATAACTCAAAATTTTGAACATAGTCAGCCACTGATCCATATTGTCGCAGCCGAGAGAACTCAAGCAACTTTTCCTTCCTCACTCCTCGGTCAAAGTACTTCTCATAGAAGATTTTCCTGAATCCTTCCCAGCTTAATGCCACTGTAGTCGACTGCACTGTGTCCCACCAAAATCTAGCACTTTCGATGAGATAGAACGTGGCATAATTAACTTTCTTGTTGTCTTCTACTTCTGCATAACTGAACATCTTCTCCATAGTTCGAATCCAAGTCTCTGCGCGGGTCGGGTCTGTAGACAGTCCATCAAATGAAGGTGGCTGGAGTCGCCGGAATCTATCCCCACTGTTGTCACGTGCAATATTTCCATGATTATTATTATTATTGTTCCCGCTGTCTTCTCGGGCCATCATACGTTCCACCATGCGTACTGTACTCTCACCAGTTCGGTTAGTCGGTCAATGGCACGAGAGCTTTCGCTTGACTCTTCATGACGCCCTCTCACCATTTTTTAAGAAACCCTATAAACAGAATAACCTAATTTAATAAACAGGACTTTTACGGGAATATAACCACTTACAGTTGGTGGAGCGATCTCACGTGGCGGGTTGCGCAGTCAGACATTTTACAGAATCGTTTTTAAAACCTTGTCGCTCTGATACCATAACTGTGACAGCCCGAATCCAGATCCCGATCTGCAGGATCCGAGAGCCAAGCCATTACTCAAGACAGTTAACGGAAAACAATAAACAGTGACTATTTTTTTTTTTTTGACATTTAGAACATTACAGATAGGAATAAAACCCTTACGGGAACTGAAGGCTGGAAGACGTGAAAACAGGAAACAGCCGGCAGAAACCTATTGAAATCGGATTGTAGGAATGCATGGCAGAAGGGATTCAGAATACTTAAAACAGAATCAGAAGACATGTAAAATTTTAAACCACAGAAATAACAGACTGAAGAAAACAGGGAGACAGATGTAAACTAAACTTTAGACAATTAGAATATCGGGCAAGGAGAAATCTGAAGAGTGCGGGAAGGAATGTAAAAAGAATCTGAATAACAGTTATAAATGGCAGCAGAAAACAAGAAATAAAGGCGGAAGACATAGACAGAAGACTGGCGGAAGAAATCTATAGGATGATGTAGTTTTGAAGGTAGAAGCAGAGATGATGTAAGACGGAAGATGCAGGCAGCAGATGGAATCGGAGGATGTAAACAGTGGGTGACGTCATCGGAAGAGGAGATGACGTCAGACGAAAGATGAAGGCAGTAGATGGAATCAGGGGATGTAAACAGTGGATGACGTCATCGGAAGAGGAGATGACGTCAGACGGAAGATGCAGGCAACAGATGGAATCGGAGGATGTAAACAGTGGGTGACGTCATCAGAAGAGGAGATGACGTCAGACTGGAAGACGCAGGCAGTAGATGGAATCGGATGAGGTGATGACGTCAGCCGGAAGATGGACGACGTCAATCGGAAGATACAGACATTAAACGTAATCGGCAGAAGAAAAACCTATGGCAGAACCACTGTTTGGCGGTAGATGTGAATAAGACAAAATGTGAACAGTATCAATCAGTAGACATAGTTTCAATTTTTGACAGGAAGACACACAGACAGAGAGCATAAAAACAGAAGACATAAACGTCTCAGATTCACAAACCACTTCAAAACATGGTTCTCGAGCACAACGGAGGTATAACAGAAACTTAAGAATAATCACATTGTATAGATAGGTCAAAAACCCGAGACCATCCATGCATAGACTAACAGAAAATATTCCAAACCTTTTCAGAATACTTCAGAACTTAATCCAACTGTCAAATACAGCACAAACAGAAGGCATGGAAGTTGTAGACCTTCAATACCCGATTCTAAACAAGGTTGTAGAACATACTTTACAATTGACAGATTCAAAGAAAAAGATTGCATGGATAGTTCCAAAACCAGAAGTCATCCATGCACAAACTAACAGAAAATATCCCCAAACAATTCCAGAACATTCAGAACATGAATTCAACTGTCAAATACAGTAGTTTTTAAAACTTAGACATCAAAATCTGTGCATTGTTTTAAAATCTGAGGATCAGTACAGAACCTAACATATATTTATAGAATTTCCAAAACAGAAGTTTTAAATACATAAACAGAACATAGTTTAGAATTTCACTCTCTCAGTCGGGAATTTGTCTGACAGCCACAACCAATCCGAGAGCTCGAACCACCAGCCACCTATTCATCAGATTGAGGCACAAGGTCCTCATTTTTGGGTTCAGTACCTACATCAGAGAGTTCATCTATGAGCCTAAAGCTCAGTAAGAACATATAAAACAATGCAGTGATGCATATGCTATGCATGAACTTTCAGAAATACAGTGACAGTACAAAACATTACGTTTCAGTGGCAGAGGGGTATAAGTGAGGCTTATAGGGGAACTGGCGAACAGTGGGTGCACTATCAGGCACAAAAAGTTATACGGTACAGTACAAAAATAGATCTAGGGGCCAGTCCCCGTCCCACACTTAACCGATACATTTCAGTCAGATTTTATCTTGTTTAGTTTCAAACAGTGTACAGAAATCGGTTTTGCATGAACTTTCGGTGAAAACGTGTATGCATGAACATTTTCAGTGCCTGAACTCACAATAGCAGATGACAGAAATAACAGAACATATTGTGAAGCAGAACACAGACAACTCAGAACATAAACTATAACGTTTCTACCCAAAACAACCCGACAGAAATGAAACACCTAGTACCTCCGTGATGTAGGGCCTTAAGGACCAACCTACGGTTATGAACTTACCTGTTATCCATGATGCAGTTAGCTTGAAAGTCTCAGAAATGCACAGATCTGTAACATGCACGTATAGAAATAAACAATGCTGCAAATGTTAACTAATAACTTGGAAGATTATGCAGTTAACCCCATTCAGACTTGTAGAAAACAACGAATGTGTTTCTATACAAAAACGGAGAGTTTTCTGCCAAAATAACTTAACCTAAAACTTCAGCAAACTCATACTTTTACTTGTCCAAATTTGTTAGCATGAGTAGACGCTTACATTTTTGCTGAAGGGAACAGAAGAAACAGGAGAAAACAAAGTGTCGATACTTTGTCACAATCGCCTGGACAAGAAGAACAGAGAGCAGTGGAAAGAAACAGATGAGAAGTGAGGGTTCACGTAGGAGGAAGAACTTAGCTTCTTTAACAAGCTGCCACGTGTCACTCAACAATTGGTTTCCTCCCACCAACCTTAAATTCTTCCCCATTTACCTTGCCATTGGTTTTTAACCAATTTAGTTTCCACAAATTGATTTTATGAATCACACATATTCGATTGGAAACATTATCAATTATTAAAAACACACATTGCATAAATATTCCCATTAATCTCGTTGAATAATTTAAGGAATATTTACATGGCAAAAATGCCGGGTGTTACATTCCACCCACCTTAACAGAAATTTTGTCCTCAAAATTTGCCTAAGCAAAGAGGTCCGGATATTATGCTCTGACATCTTCTTGTCTTTCCCATGTGGCTTCCTCTACATTATGATTTTGCCATAAAACTTTCACCAATGGGACCACACGATTTCGCAACACTTTGAGTGAGATATCCAGTATCTGTATGGGCCTTTCTTCATATGTCAACGTCGGCATGATATCAAAGTCCACATGTTCCACGATCTGGATTGGATCTCGCACACATTTCCTCAGCATCGAAACATGAAAGACATTGTGAACTCCATCCATAGACGCTGGCAGCTGTAGCCTGTAAGCCATGCTTCCCACACGCTTCAAGATGGGAAAAGGGCCAATAAACCGTGGGCTGAGCTTTCCTTTCTTACTGAATCTCATTACGCCCTTGAAAGGTGACACTTTCAAGAATACTTCATCGCCCTCAGCGAACTCTAAGTCTCTTCTTCTATGGTTCGTATAACTCTTCTGTCGACTCTGAGCAATCTTTATTCGTTGTTTGATAGCAGCTATCACCTCGGACATCTGCTGTAATATCTCAGGGCCTATAAGCTTGGTTTCTCTAACCTCATCCCAACACAATGGGATCTACACTTTCTGCCGTAAAGAGCCTCATAAGGAGCCATGCCAATTGTAGTCTGATAGCTATTGTTGTAGGCAAACTCCACGAGTAACAAATATCTACTCCAAGGAGCATGAAATTTCAGCACGCACGACCTTAGCATATCCTCGAGTATTTGGATTGTTCTCTCAGATTGTCCGTCAGTCTGTGGATGAAATGCAGTGCTGAAATCCAACTTTGTACCCAAGGAGTTCTGCAAACTTCTCCAAAAATCTGGAAGTGAATCTGGGATCACGGTCCAAAACAATTGACACCGGAATACCATGCAGCTTAACAATCTCACTGATGTACAGTTCTACGTACTGATCCATGGAGTACGTTGTCTTCACAGGTGGAAAATGGGTCGACTTCGTCAATCTGTCCACTATGACCCAAATGCTATTATGGCCCTTAGCTAACCTTGGAAGGCCAACAACAAAGTCCATTGTGATGTTCTCCCATTTCCATTCGGGAATCGGAAGAGGTTGAAGCGTCCCACTTGGTCATTGATGTTCAGCTTTGACCTGTTGACATATCATACAAGACTCCACATACTTGGCCACTTCATTCTTCATATTCGGCCACCAGAAGTGAAGTTTCAAGTCCTAATACATCTTTGTGCCTCCAGGATGCACAGAGAAAGAAGATGAATGGGCTTCCGACAAGATGTGCTTCCGTAGCTCTTCGTCTTTCGGAACATACCATCTGTTTTTGAACTTCTGAACTCTATCTCCCGAATAACTGAAATCGGAAGAAGCCATTGGTACTTTGCCCACCATATCAGCCATCTCTTTTGAATTGGTCTTCTGGGCTTCCTTAATTCGGTCCAGAACGGAGGGCCGTAGTGTTAAGTCTGCTAGTATGGTTGATAGCCCATATTGAACTTCTGAATCTCTGTTCTCAAAGGCATTGATACGGCCGACATAACTAGTTACATAGTAGCTGGCATCCTGCTTAGCGCATCAGCTACCACATTAGCTTTACCAGGATGGTATTTGATCTCAACATCGTAATCTTTCGCAAATTATAACCACCGTCTTTGTCTCATGTTCAACTCTTTCTGAGTAAAGATGTACTTCAGACTTTTGTGATCTGAAAACACCTCACATGATTGTCCGTACAAATGGTGTCTCTATACTTTCAGCGCAAATACAACTGCTGCTAGCTCGAGGTCATGAGTAGGGTAGTTTTGTTCATGGTTCTTCAATTGTCTGGATGCGTATGCTACAACTTTCCCTTCTTGCATTATATACATCCCAAGCCAACCTTGGACGCATCACAGTATACGCTGAATTTACCGTCTTCAATAGGCAATACTAACAGAGGAGCAGTAGTCAATTTCTGCTTAAGTGTTTGAAAACTCAGCTCAGAAGCTTCAGACCACTTGAACTTGATGTCCTTCCTCGTTAAGCTGGTCATAGGCTTCGCTATCACAGAGAATCCCTTGATGAACTTTCTGTAATAACCAGCTAATCCGATAAAACTCTGTACCTCACTGGCACATCTCAGTCTTGGCCATTCCTTCATTGCCAGAATCTTGGCTGGATCCACGGACACTCCCTCTGCCGACACCACATGGCCTAGGAAGTTAATCCTGCTCAACCAGAATTCGCACTTCGACAGTTTGGCATACAACCGGTGCTGTTTCAGAGTCGATAGCACAATTGCCAAGTGCTCCTCGTGCTCGACCTTACTCCTGGAATAAACCAGAATGTCGTCGATGAAAACGATCACAAATTTATCCAAGACATCTTGGAATATCCTGTTCATCAGGTCCATAAATGCTGCCGGAGCATTAGTTAACCCGAACGACATCACTAAGAACTCGTAATGCCCGTACCGGGTCCTGAAGGCGGTCTTTGGAATATCATCAGCTCTGACCTTCAACTGGTAATAGCCGGAGCGTAAGTCAATCTTAGAAAATACCCGAGCCCCTTGTAGCTGGTCAAATAAATCGTCAATCCTCGGCAACGGGTACTTATTCTTGATGGTCAACTTGTTCAGCTCCTGGTAATAAATGCACATCCGTAGGGACCCATCCTTCTTCTTAACAAACAAGACGGGAGCACCCCACAGAGAAAAACTAGGGCGCACAAAACCCTTATCCACTAATTCCTTTAGCCGAGCCTTCAACTCCCTCAGCTCAATAGGTGCCATACGGTACGGATTCTTCGATACTGGTTCAGCACCAGGATATACATCAATCTCAAACTCGATTTCACGATCAGGTGGCAATCCCGGTAAGTCATCTAAGAAAACCTCTGAGAAGTCCCGTACTACCGAAATATTTTGAAGTTCCACCTCACCTTGCCTTTGAACGTCTAATACATGGGCCAGAAATCCGATGCACCCTGACTTCATCAGCCGTTGAGCTTTCAAGGAAGATATAACAGGCATACGGTGTTTCTTCGGTATTGCCTGATAAGAGAATTCTACCTCATTCGGGCGTTTAAACGACACTAGCCCAGACCTAAAGTTGATGGTGGCATAATGTCTAAACAGCTAGTCCATCCCCAGAATAACATCATATCCCTTCATCCCGATGACGATGAGATTGGCATACAACCTCTGGTCCCCTACTGACACTATATCACCCCGTACAACCTGCTCGGAGTGCATAAACTCTTCGGACGGTAGCAGAATGCTGTAGCGTTGATCTGACGGCGTACAACAAAACTTCTGTCTAACTACGAAGTCTATTGCCACGAATGAATGTGTGGCGCCCGTGTCCCACAAGGTATAAGCAGGTGCATCACATATCAAAATTGTACCTGTAATTGCTGTGTGCTGATCAGCATCATCAACGTCCTCCATCATTGCAAAAACCCTTGGTACTGCAAGGTTTGGTCTCGTGTCCGGCATCGGGCAATCCCGAACATGATGGCCTCCTTTGCCACATCGGAAACATTGGCCGGTAATAAATCTGCATTCTCCTCTGTGAAGTTTCTAGCACCGCGGGCATACTGAAGGTTGAGGAGCCCCCATTGGTCTCTTTCCCTTGTCTTGATAGATGATGGTCTCATTGGGCCTCTTGATGCCAAACTGCGTTACCAACCTCTTGTCTCGTTAATTTCTACATATTTATATTTGTCTATCATTACATTAATTATCGGTGCCACACGAGACACTCTGTGTGACATCGCATAACTGATCTTAATCTTTCAATTGGTATCAGAACGGGTCGTTTTTGTTTCTTAAGCGGGATTCGCGGGACAAGATCACAGTTCGTGTGCAATGGACTCTATGAAAGAAGGAGACTCTACAATGCGTCCACCGTTATTGGATGGAAGTAATTATGCTTATTGGAAGGCGAGGATGAGAGCATTCATTAAAACTATTGATGAGAAGGCCTGGAGATCTATTTTGACTAGATGGAATCCTCCTATGTATACTGATGCAGAAGGTGTCACATCTCCCAAGCCGGAACAAAATTGGTCAGTAAATGAAGATGCTTTGGCAAATAGTAATTCAAAAGCTCTCAATGCTATCTTCAATGGCGTTGATCCTATTCAGTTCAGACTTATCTCCACATGCAAATCTGCTAAAAGGGCATGTGAAATTCTTCAAACCACCTATGAAGGAACATCAACCGTAAAGCTTTCCAAAATGCAAATGCTAACCACTAGATTTGAGAATCTGAAGATGCATGAAGATGAGAGTATTGGTGAGTTCAATGCCAAACTTTGTGACATAGCAAATGAAGCATTTGCTTTCGGCGAGATGTTTCCTAAAGAAAAATTTGTAAAAAAAACTCTACGGTCCTTGCCACAACGATTTGCCTATAAAGTCACCGCTATAGAAGAAGCCAAAGATGTCTCTAAAATAAAGTTAGAAGAATTGATGGGATCTCTTAGAACCTTCGAGATGAATCTTGGAGAAGACACAGAAGCAAAGAAGGCAAAAGGAGTTACTCTAAAAACCGAGGTACAGAACTTCAACGAACATGATGAGGATGACTTGGAGGATTCTCTAGCCCTGCTTTCAAAGAATTTTAGCAGAGTTATGAAGAGATTTGGTAGAAATACTCGCAGTGTCAAGCACGGTGTCACTAACTTCAAAAATGGTTCTTCAATCAACAAGAAGCACAGGGAAGAAACTTATGTGTCTGATCAACAATCCAAGAACAAAGGCATTCAGTGCAGAGAGTGTGAAGGTTTCGGGCACATACAAGCAGAATGTACTAATACCTTGAAGAAAAAGAAGAATTCTCTGAACGCAACTTGGAGTGAGGATGAGTCAAAGAAGGAAGATGAATTTCAGAGCAAACTGTAACACCCGGTTATATCAAACTAATCCTCTATTCTTTTAATTAATGGTACACTTTAAATGGCAATAATAAAAGTAGGGTTAGTGGATGACTAGGCAAGGACATAAGAGTAATTGAAAATTTAAAAGTGGATAACGTAATTAAGGAAAGAGGTTTGGATTTAATGCACTATAGCCGCTACTATTCCCTATTTTCTCTCTTTCGGTCTTCAGCTCAAGCAGCAGAGCTCTCTAGGTGATTCTTCTACTCGAATCTTCTCCGAACTAGGTGAGCCCTATTTCGATTTCTTGCTGTACTAGTAGCTATCGATGATTGGAGAGAGTATAAATGTGAGTTTTTGTGAATGCCATATGGGTAAGCTAGTTCGGGTTTTGTGGTAAATCGGGAATGTACTATGAACTAAACTTCCAAACTAGTTTCCCTAGATTTCTGGATAGATTAGAATGAGGCTTAGTAGAAATCTGATTAATATTCTGTTTATGACTTAGGTGAACAAAACTTCTGAAGTAGTTAGAGACCGAGCATTTCTAGGAGAGCCAGGTAAGTGAAGTATGCTTGTGCCTTCGGGCCTACATCACAAAACAGTAGGATTATGTTTGCTTGAATGTGTTTGTATGTCATGCATCATATTTTGAAAGTATACAAAAATGAATTTACATGAAATGGCGTGGTAAGGAATGAACAGACTGTAACAGTTGTTAAGGGAACTAATCTGCCCCTTAATCGAGAGAGAGGATGTATGACTTTGGAAGGAGTGATACAACTCCCAATTTTATAGGGGGATCTGAACAGTTGTTAAGGGAACTAATCCACCCCTTAATCGAGAGAGAAGATGTATGACTTTGGAAGAAGTGATCCAACTCCCAATTTCACAGGGGGATCAGATCAGAAACGAATGCATATGCAACTGAGATGAGAAAGTAGAAACTGCATGTTTAGGAATTTATGTTTCAGCATTTCATTTCGTTACTGCTTTACTTACTTAGCATTAGGCTAATAGATGAGTTTTGTGATGTAGGCGAAGAAGTGACAGCAGGTGAATAAGTGACAGCAGGTGTGTT
This sequence comes from Begonia masoniana, assembly GCA_022432975.1. NCBI lineage: Eukaryota > Viridiplantae > Streptophyta > Magnoliopsida > Cucurbitales > Begoniaceae > Begonia > Begonia masoniana. The sequence goes on along the minus strand of CM039510.1, from coordinate 39,168,010 downwards.
CTCTGAGTTTGGTGAGAGCTAGGCAGGTTGGAGGGGTGCATTCATGCATTGATCTGGCAATTTATGGGGCGGTTTAACTGATGTCAGTAGGTGTGATGCGTAGTCTTCAAGGGTTCCTTTAAGTATGTAGAGAATGTCAGTCACATTGGTAGTTTGTTGTTTCCTTCATATCTATGAATTGTGCTTTTCGAGTATGAGAACATGATTTGGTATTAGTCGTAGTTTACTACTCTGGATTTTGAAATTTGTGGATTTATATTGTTTTTTTTAAAGGTTTCAGTGAAATACTCAAGTTCTTAGTAGTTGGAGTAAAAGCCATCAGATGATGTCTTCAGTAAAAGCCATCGGAAGATGTAGGCAGTAAGTTTTGTCGTTTTGTGACCGGTGTGAGTTAGATGAATGAATCATCCGGCTTACGTCATCGGTAGATGTGTATAATAAGTTTTGTCGTTTTGTGACCGGTGTGAGTTAGATGAATGAATCATCCGGCTTACGTATCGGTAGATGTGTCTATAATAAGTTTTGTCGTTTTGTGACCGGTGTGAGTTAGATGAATGAATCATCCGGCTTACGTCATCGGTAGATGTGTATAATAAGTTTTGTCGTTTTGTGACCAGTGTGAGTTAGATGAATGAATCATCCGGCTTACGTCATCGGTAGATGTGTATAATAAGTTTTGTCGTTTTGTGACCAGTGTGAGTTAGATGAATGAATCATCCGGCTTACGTCATCGGTAGATGTGTATAATAAGTTTTGTCGTTTTGTGACCAGTGTGAGTTAGATGAATGAATCATCCGGCTTACGTCATCGGTAGATGTGTATAATAAGTTTTGTCGTTTTGTGACCAGTGTGAGTTAGATGAATGAATCATCCGGCTTACGTCATCGGTAGATGTGTATAATAAGTTTTGTCGTTTTGTGACCAGTGTGAGTTAGATGAATGAATCATCCGGCTTACGTCATCGGTAGATGTGTATAATAAGTTTTGTCGTTTTGTGACCAGTGTGAGTTAGATGAATGAATCATCCGGCTTACGTCATCGGTAGATGTGTATAATAAGTTTTGTCGTTTTGTGACCAGTGTGAGTTAGATGAATGAATCATCCGGCTTACGTCATCGGTAGATGTGTATAATAAGTTTTGTCGTTTTGTGACCAGTGTGAGTTAGATGAATGAATCATCCGGCTTACGTCATCGGTAGATGTGTATAATAAGTTTTGTCGTTTTGTGACCGGTGTGAGTTAGATGAATGAATCATCCGGCTTACGTCATCGGTAGATGTGTATAATAAGTTTTGTCGTTTTGTGACCAGTGTGAGTTAGATGAATGAATCATCCGGCTTACGTCATCGGTAGATGTGTATAATAAGTTTTGTCGTTTTGTGACCAGTGTGAGTTAGATGAATGAATCATCCGGCTTACGTCATCGGTAGATGTGTATAATAAGTTTTGTCGTTTTGTGACCAGTGTGAGTTAGATGAATGAATCATCCGGCTTACGTCATAGGTAGATGTGTATGATAAGTTTTGTCGTTTTGTGATTGGTAGAAGCCTTCAGTTTCTGTTTCTGCCCCTTTTCGTTGACTTTGTTTAGCGGCAGATGTGTTTGACTCTTACGACTTTCAAGTTTTCAAGCTTAAGTCTTGGTTTCTGTTGGCCAAAATTAATCCTTAATATTTTAACTAATATTCCCAAAAATTGCCTTACAGTCCTGTTTAATCTCTATTTTACTCAAATGATTTTTCTTTCGCTGCAAATTTTAAGGTTTGAGGTTTCAGTAAACATCAAATTTTGACCTTCAAGTGAAATAAAAAAAAAGAGAGATTTGTCCAAAATTTCTTACTTTTGCACGAGTTTGTGAGTAGCGATCCGGGTTCAGAAAACTCGGGGCGTTACAGCATGGTATCAGAGACATTCAGTTAAACCGTTCAAAAGATTACTCATCAGTACCGATCGTCGCATGGGAGTACTCCAACAACTGTAAGTGTTTATGTTAGCCTTAGTTATTAGATGTTTATGAGAATAGTTAACCCTGTGCAGGAAATCTAGTAGGATGTCTAGACGACCAGGGAGACCAAGAGCACTAAGAGAGATACCGAATTTGGGACATGAAGAAGACTCTAGCGTGATTAGGTAGCTGACCGATTTGGTGCGTCAGCAAACAGACCTAATGCTTCAGCAGTCCGATCAGTTAGGAGTGCTGTTGAACCGAGAGGTACAGGGAAGTGCCAACTCGAGTTCTAGCAATGAACATTCTGGGGATAGATTTAGGAGGCTACGACCACCCACGTTTGATGGACAGTCATCTGATCCAGTTATTGCGGAAGGGTGGCTTTGGAGGATCGAGAGTATGTTTAGGTGTGCCAATATTGGAGAAGGAGACAAGGTCACATTGGCAACATTTCATTTGGCTGGTGAAGCTCAACTTTGGTGGGAAACAATAGAGACCACCACTGATGTTTTGGTGATGCCTTGGTCATAATTCAAGGACGTTTTCTATGAGAAGTATTTTAACAGCACTGTCCAGACCGTGAAGTAGTTGGAGTTTCTGAACTTGAAGCAGACAGGGTCTGTGGCCTAGTATAGTAGGCAATTTGAGTCCCTGTCCAGGTTTGCTGGACATTTTGCCCACAAAGACGATGATAAGGTGTTCAAATTTGTGCATGGACTGAAGCCGAAAATTTACCGGGGAGTTAAATTTTGTGGTATTAAAGGCTTGACATTCAGTGAAGTTGTGTCCACTGCTCTGGAAGTGGAAGAAGCTGAACGGAAGTTTGCTGGACGAAAGGAAGTCTTAGAAAAGTTTATCCAACCACACCAACAAAGAGGAATGAAGAGGCCAAGTGAAGGCCAGAATAGCCAAGGAACATGAGGGAAGATGCAGAATTTCAGGAAATTTCCCTAGTGTCCTAAGTGCTCGAAGAACCACCCGGGCGAGTGTAGATTAGGCTTTGGGAAGTGTTTCAACTGCGAGGAGGTTGGGCACACGATCAAAGAATGCCCGAAGCCTAGAATCACCAGATGCTACAATTGTAATAAGGTCGGTCATATTAGCAGAGACTGCCCAGCTTCTAAGAGTGGCCCTGCTATGATTAAACCGAGGATATTCTCCATGATGGAGTCGGGTGAGGAACAGCCCGCTGTTGTATCAGGTACTATATTGATCAACTCTATACCTGCTTTTACTTTAATAGATTCTGGTGCAACACATTTTTTTATAGCGTCTACGTTTGCAGTTAAGTTAGATGTACAGTCTTCGCCATCCGAACATGTGTTTAATGTCACGTTACCCTCGGGTGAATGCATGCACTCTAGCCGAGTGATGCTTAATAGTGTGGTAATAGTAGGAAACAAGAATTTACCTGCTGATCTCATTATTATGGATATAATGGGATTTGATGTAATCCTAGGGATGGACTGGTTGTTTAAGCACCACGCTACAATTGATTGTAGGACTGGAATAGTTAGCTTCCAATCCCCTGGTAGTTTAAAGCATACCTTTCGAGCTTCAAAGAAGAGTAAGGAAATGTCTGTGATGACTTCTATTAACACTAGACCTTCCCCATGCGGAGAGTATTTGTGCTTCTTAGCTAGCGTTTTAGACACACAACTTGTAGAGGAGGCAAGTCCTCAAAACGTCTTAGTCGTCGATACGTATGTGCATTGATTATAGGGAATTGAATAAGTTAACTGTCAAGAACAAGTATCCATTACCGATTATTGATGACCTATTTGACCAACTCCGTGGTGAACGAGTTTTCTCTAAGATTGATTTGAGGTCAGGTTACTACCAACTGAAAGTCAAATCAGAAGATATTCCTAAGATAGCTATTCGTACAAGATATGGACAGTATGAGTTTTTGGTTATGTCCTTTGGGGTTACAAATGCACCAGCAGCCTTTATGGATCTTATGCATAGGGTGTTTCACGTGTATTTAGACAAGTTTGTCATTGTGTTTATAGATGACATTTTAATCTATTCGCGTTCTAGTGAAGAACATGCGGAACATTTGAACTTAGTATTAGGGGTACTAAGGCAGCACCAACTCTATGCCAAGTTTTCCAAATGTGAGTTTTGGCTGGACAGAGTCACTTCCTTGGTCATGTGATCTCTGGTGATGGAATATCTGTCGACCCAGCCAAGGTTCAAGCAGTCAAGGAGTGGCCCCAACCGAAGAATGCTGCAGATATTCGGAGTTTCCTTGGACTTGCAGGATATTACAGGAAGTTTATTGAGAGATTCTCAAAGATTGCAACACCCCTCACTCGGTTAACCAGGAAAAATATGAAGTATGTGTGGACTGAGGATTGTGAGCATAGTTTTCAGACCTTGAAACAGAAACTGACCAATGCTCCAATTTTGACCGTTCCTGTTGATGATGGTAAATTTAGCATTTACTGTGATGCATCCAAGATTGGACTTGGCTGTGTCTTGATGCAAGAGGGAAAGGTAATAGCTTATGCCTCTAGACAGTTGAAAACACATAAGAAGAATTACCCTACACATGACTTGGAATTAGCTGTAGTGGTATTCGCACTTAAGATTTGGAGGCATTACCTGTATGGAAAAACTTGTGATATATTCTCGGACCATAAAAGTCTGAAATATATCTTCACACAGAAGGAATTAAACATGAGGCAACGTCGATGGTTGGAATTTGTAAAGGATTATGATTTTGAGATTAAATACCATCCCGGCAAGGCAAATGTTGTGGCAGATGCTTTGAGTAGAGTGACAACTTCAGCCTCAGCCCTGATTCTTGACGTACCATTAGCCTTAGAGTCTGAATTCCAAAGGTTTAATCTAGAAGCAGTGCATAGTGTGTCAGTCATGCTTACTGCAATATCCTTAAGACCTACCATTCTTGAAAGAATAAAGGAAGCCCAGATAAATGATGTAGAGTGCAACAAGTACAGATTAAGCATAGAATCTACTGTTAATTCAGATTTCAACTATTCCAACGATGGGATCCTTAAGTTTAGAAATAGATGGTTTGTCCCTGCCATTAAAGAACTTCGAGATGAGATTCTTTCAGAAGCACATTCTTCTAGATTTTCTATCCACCCTGGAAGTACAAAGATGTACGAGGATCTCAGACAACATTATTCGTGGCCAAGTATGAAAAGAAGTGTGGTAGATTATGTGGAGTCGTGTCTAGTCTGTCAACAGGTTAAAGCTGAACACCAGAGACCTGCAGGAATGTTACAACCCTTACCGGTTCCTGAATGGAAATGGGAACAAATAACGATGGACTTTGTTGTGGGATTGCCTAGAACAGCAAAGGGACATGATGCAATCTAGGTAATAGTTGATCGATTAACCAAATCCGCCCACTTCCTACCAATAAGGATGACATACTCGATGGATCAGCTTGCTGAGCTGTATGTGCAAGAAGTTGTTAAATTACATGGAGTTCCAAATACCATAATTTCAGACCGAGATTCTAGATTTACGTCCAAGTTTTGGAAGAGTATGCACAAGGCTATGGGTACGGAGCTCAACTTTAGCACAGCCTTTCACCCTCAGACAGATGGACAATCTGAAAAGACTATTCAGGCATTGGAAGATATGCTTCATGCGTGCGTTTTAGATTTTCAAGGATCATGGAGTAAATACTTATCATTGGTGGAGTTTTCCTATAACAATAGTTTTCAGGCAACTATAGGTATGGCACCGTACGAGGCATTATATGGACGAAAGTGTAGGTCCCCATTGTTCTGGGATGAAGTTGGAGAGGCACGTCTTATTGGTCCTGACTTTGTGCAACAGACCGTGGAAAAGATTGCCCTCGTCCGACAGAGGATCTTAACAGCTCAAAGCCGACAGAAAAGCTATGCTGACAGAAGACGCAGGGAATTAGAGTTTGAAGTAGATGATGAAGTTTTTCTTAAGGTATCACCATTCAAAGGAGTTGTGAGATTTGGTAAGAGAGGCAAGTTGAATCCAAGATTTATTTGACCGTTCACAATTCTGATGAAGATTGGGAGAGCAGCTTATCAGTTGCAGCTACCGGCTTCTATGGATGGGATACACAATGTGTTCCATGTTTCTATGTTGAAGAAGTGCATAAGGGATCCATACCAAATTATGGAACAGCAGAGTGTCGAAGTTCATCCCACCCTTACTTACGAAGAGAAACCAGTAAGGATCTTAGACTTTGCAGTGAAAGTATTACGCAACAAAGAGGTTCCACTAGTGAAAGTCTTATGGCACAACCAGAACATAGAGGAGATAACCTAGGAGCGCCAGCAAGACATGATGGACCAACATCCAGAATTCTTCAGGTACTGAATTTTGAGGACAAATTTCTTTTAAGGAGGGTAGATTGTAACACCCGGTTCTATCGAACTAATCCTCTATTCTTTTAATTAATGGTACACTTTAAATGACAATAATAAAAGTAGGGTTAGTGGATGACTAGGCAAGGGCATAAGAGTAATTGGAAATTTAAAAGTGGATAACGTATTTAAGGAAAGAGGTTTGGGTTTAATGCACTGTAGCCGCCACTATTCCCTATTTTCTCTCTTTCGGTCTTCAGCTCAAACAGCAGAGCTCTCTAGGCGATTCTTCTACTCGAATCTTCTCCGAACTAGGTGACCCTATTTCGATTTCTTGCTGTACTAGTAGCTATCGATGATTGGAGAGAGTATAAATGTGAGTTTTGTGAATGCCATATGGGTAAGCTAGTTCGGGTTTTGTGGTAAATCGGGAATGTACTATGAACTAAACTTCCAAACTAGTTTCCCTAGATTTCTGGATAGATTAGAATGAGGCTTAGTAGAAATCTGATTAATATTCTGTTTATGACTTAGGTGAACAAAACTTTTGAAGTAGTTAGAAACCGAGCATTTCCAGGAAAGCCAGGTAAGTGAAGTATGCTTGTGCCTTCGAGCCTACATCAGAAAACAGTAGGATTATGTTTGCTTGAATGTGTTTGTATGTCATGCATCATATTTTGAAAGTATACGAAAATGAATTTACATGAAATGACGTGGTAATGAATGAACAGACTGTAACAGTTGTTAAGGGAACTAATCCACCCCTTAATCGAGAGAGAGGATGTATGACTTTGGGAGGAGTGATCCAACTCCCAATTTTACAGTGGGATCTGAACAATTGTTAAGGGAACTAATCCACCCCTTAATCGAGAGAGAGGATGTATGACTTTGGGAGAAGTGATCCAACTCCCAATTTCACAGGGGGATCAGATCAGAAACGAATGCATATGCAACTGAGATGAGAAAGTAGAAACTGCATGTTTAGGAATTTATGTTTCAGCATTTCATTTCGTTACTACTTTACTTACTTAGCATTAGGCTAATAGATGAGTTTTGTGATGTAGGTGAAGAAGTGACAGCAGGTGAAGAAGTGACAGCAGGTTTGTTTTCTTAGTTTGGTGAGAGCTAGGCAAGTTGGAGGGGTACATTCATGCACTGATCTGGCAACTGATGGGGCGGTTTAACTGATGTCAGTATGTAATACCCGACTGTACAGAATACTAATATTTTAATGTAAATGGCATTTTTGTAAATATGTCGAATCAAGTCGGTTTCGTGAAAAGGAAGCGTTATTATGATCCTAATAATTAATATGGATTTTAAGAAAATTTCAGGAAATTTAGGAGTTTAACGCTAATTTTACGAGAATTACGTTTCTCGTAATATAAAGGATACTTTGATAAAAAATAGTAAACGAGGTCCGTTTTGCGAACGGACAGTTTTAATAGAACCTTAGTAATAAGTTGGATTTATTGGCGAAATAAGGAGATTTGGAGAAACCGAATCATTGGTTAATTAACGAAACAAAGGACAAAACAAATAGAAAATCAAAGGAAGGGCAAAAAGGTAATTTGTCAGGTCAAATTTTAATAAAAACATAATTTTCTTTCTTCTTCTCCCTCCTTCACGAATCCTCTCCTTTCCTCTGCGATTTTTCCGGCGACTCATTCCCTCTCAACGGCGTTTCTCATCTCCAACGGCTATTTGTCCTCTGTTCGTCCTCCGTTTTTCACGATTTCTTCTCCATATTCGACCCTAGGTACGATTCTAAGGTTTTAGCAAAGTTTATTTCAGTTTTTACAGAGTTTAAACGATTAGGGTTCGTTTAGGGTTTTGTGAAAAACGCGATATAGGGCTAGAAATCGATAGGTTTACCTTAGTTGTGAATATATTGAACATATTGGACGAAGTTAATCGATTTAGGACGAATATTAGAGATTTATGAATTTTCGAGTTTGGGAGAAATTCGTTAATGGCGGTTCGATGTATCGAACATTAATTGGGTGTGAAAACGCTTCAAGTAGTTAAGTTAGAATCTTAGAAATTCCTTAGTTAAGGTTTCGTTAAATTTGGACGTTTAATAGTTTAAACTTGTTTTAACGACAAATTGTGAATTTGCCTTAGGTAAACAACGCTCGTGGACGGAGCTTGGATTTCAACGGACACGAGGTAAGTTCTCGTGACTTACTCTGGCCGATAGGCCTACACCGTAAGTCGAAGTCGTCTCAAGGAGTTTTGGTGACGTGTTTGTTTAAATCGCTTTGGTTGGGTAGTTAGGTTTAGTCGTTTATAGGTTATGTCTTTAATTACTTTTATTGTCTTAATGGTACGTATGATGCATGTTTAATTATGCTATAAATTGTTCACGCATCACGTATTTTAAAGGAGCATGAAAATAAATTTCCGCACTATGTTTTAAAGAAAATGGCGATGTGGCCTGAAAGGGGGCTATTGATCTATTGTGTGGATCGATTACGGGTCTGTCACAATACCACATCTAATATGAATTGATGTATGTTTATGGTCATGCGAGGTGGGGCTCAGGCATGGCTGTGCGTGTTGCAAGCATGTACCCCCCTCCCTAGGTGGAAAGGGTAGTCCAACCGCAGGATATGCCCTCTCCATTTAGGGGGTCGAGATCTCGATGACAACCTATGTAAAGATAAGAAAATGTTGCATGATTTACGAACTCATATGCACAGCATGCATTTACATTTATGAAGCTTGCTGAGATTTTTATCTCATAGATTGTCTATATGGTGTAGGTGATCTTGACTTAGATGAGGACGAGATCCCTCCACCCGAGGAGTGACGCAGTTGGCGGAGGATGGCTCACGGGGTGTGCTGGCACAGTCGATGCTTAACCCGACCCGTGGGGGTGTATGTATGTGTTTTGAGGATTTTTGGGATATTTTGGGTTAACGGTGGATTAGATAGGTTAATTGTACAGCTAGACCCATTTTAGGTTGTTTGGATCTGGATAACGGATTGATGTTTATGAAATGTTTTGTTAAAAACTTTCGTTTGATGAACTGCTGGATTATTGAATTTCATAGGATTTTGTTTAGGTTTTAAACATATCCATGCAGTTCGTTTTCATGAAAATATATTTCACTTTTAATGTGTTTTGAGTTGTTTATTTGGTCGATGAAATGAGAAGTAAGTAAGGTTATAAATGAGGAGATGTTAGAGTGTTTTTAGGTTTGTGATTTGAGTTTAAATAGGTGATTATGTTGTGTGCAACGGAGAAGAGAAGGAAAGAAGTAGAAGGAATGAAGTGAAAAGAAAAAAAAAAAAAGAAGAAGAGAGAAGAGAAGAAGGGAGGGGCAGAGAGCTTGGCGACTGATCGCCAAGAGGGGCGATCAGTCACCAAGGGATCGCCACGCTCTGAAAATTTCCAGAGCGTGTGGCGATCGATCTCCCAAAGGTGGGCGATCGATCGCCTTGTGAACAATCGCCAGGCAATCGTTCACCACAGTGAGGGGCGATCATGATCGCCCCTTCATTGTACAACTGGCGATCGATCACCGAAAATGGGCGATTGATCGCCCCTCATTTTAGGGACAAACTTCCCTTTTTGCCCTCCGCCTATTATTATTTAGTTTTTATTGTTTTAAATTTGTTTTATAATTGTTTTATGTTTTGTTTTAAATAGTTTATAAACATAGACTCCATCGATTTCGATTCCGACATTAAAAGTTTTATTTCCGCTAAAACGCTAGGTTTAAAGTTTTAAAGTATAAAAAAAATAATACGGAAAAATTAGGAAGAGTGTAAGGGTCATCACACAGTAGGTGTGATGCGTAATCTTCAAGGGATCCGTTTAAGTATGCAGAGAATGTCAGTCACATTGGTAGTTTGTTGTTTCCTTCATATCTATGAATTGTGCTTTTCGAGTATGAGAACATGATTTGGTATTAGTCGTAGTTTACTACTCCGGATTTTGAAATTTGTGGATTTATATTGTTTTTTTTTGAAGGGTTTCAGTGAAATACTCAAGTTCTTAGTAGTCAGAGTAAAAGCCATCGGATGATGTCTTCAGTAAAAGCCATCGAAAGATGTAGGCAGTAAGTTTTGTCGTTTTGTGACCGGTGTGAGTTAGATGAATGAATCATCTGGCTTACGTCATCGGTAGATGTGTATAATAAATTTTGTCGTTTTGTGACCGGTGTGAATTAGATGAATGAATCATCCGGCTTACGTCACCGGTAGATGTGTATAATAAGTTTTTTCGTTTTGTGACCGGTGTGAATTAGATGAATGAATCATCCGGCTTACGTCATCGGTAGATGTGTATAATAAGTTTTGTCGTTTTGTGACCAGTGTGAGTTAGATGAATGAATCATCCGGCTTACGTCATCGGTAGATGTGTATAATAAGTTTTATCGTTTTGTGACCGGTGTGAGTTAGATGAATGAATCATTCGGCTTACGTCATCGGTAGATGTGTATGATAAGTTTTGTCGTTTTGTGATCGGTGGAAGCCTTCAGTTTCTGTTTCCGCCCCTTTTCGTTGACTTTGTTTAGCGGCAGATGTGTTTGACTCTTACGATTTTCAAGTTTTCACGCTTAAGTCTTGGTTTCTGTTGGCCGAAATTAATCCTTAATATTTTAACTAATATTCCCAAAAATTGCCTTACAATCCTGTTTAATCTCTGTTTTACTCAAATGATTTTTCTTCTGCTGCAAGTTTTAAGGTTTGAGGTTTCAGTAAACATCAAATTTTAACCTTCAAGTGAAATAAAAAAAAAAAAAAGAGATTTGTCCAAAATTTCTTACTTATGCACGAGTTTGTTAGTGGCGAACCGGGTTCAGAAAACTTGGGGCGTTACACAATCGTGATTGAAAAAGTTTTGATGTGTCGTCTAGTTGCATCCTAAGATGATTGTTGTAGACGAATTATCTTTTAGTAATTGTGGAAATTGGTTAGATTAAAATCGAACTGGACCAAGATTATCGGTTCGATTTTCGGTTACTTCTTTAAAAATCTTATCAAAATTGAAGCAAACCGAGTTTACAATATTTATATAATTTTTTAAATTTTACATTGAAAATTACAAATTACAGAACTAAATCGGTTAAAATCACTTAAAACGAGTTTAAACCAGACAAAACTGTAACACCCGGCATTTTCGGCCGGGAAATTATCCCTCAAATTGTCGAACGAGATTTGGTTTATGTTGATATAATGTATGTTTTGGTGAAATTGTCTGAATGTTTAGTGGAAAACTAAACCAAGGTGTAACCAAAATATCCATTTAGTTAAAAACCAAACTAATGAATAAGTAAACAAAACCATTAGTTAGAAATGGATGAAGGGGTAAATTGGGATGGAATTAAGGTTGGTGGGAGGAAGCCAATGGATGAATGCCAAGTGGCAGCTTGTTGAAGAAGCTATGTCTTCTTCCTCCTCTTCCTCTCTTCTATTCACTCTTACGCGAAGCTCCTCTCTGTTTTCTCTCTTCCAGTCGACTGAAACAAAGTTCCACACTTTGTTTCTCTTGCATTCTTCTGTTTTCTTCAGTGAAGGTAATTCCCGTCGGTGGTTAACAAGTTTAACTACACTATTTACTGATTTTGAGAAGTTTAGGGTTTATGACCGATTTTACTTGCTGTAGGTTCGTGAACCACTGTGCTTGTGTGTTCACGCTTGCTACATTCCAGCAAAACAGGTAAGTTCATATGCATAGATTCGGCCCTTAAGGCCCTACATCACGGAGGTACTAGGTTTTCAGTTCTGTTGGGGTTGTTTTGGGTAGAAAAGTTAGGGTTATGTCCTGAGATGTCTGTATTTTCTATTGTCTGTTGTCTTATTTCTGTTATCTGCCAGTTTAAGTTCAGGCACCGTTCATGCATACACGTTTTCTCTGAAAGACATGCAAAAGTTTTCTGTGCACAGTTTTGAAGTTAAAAAGAATGAAAATTTGACTGTAATGTACCGGTTAAGTGTGGGACGGAGACTGGTGTTCTGTTCTGAGTTACTAGTGCCTGATAGTGCACTTCTGTTACGTCTGTTCTCCTATAAGCCCCACTTTCTGACAGATAAAAGTAATGTTCTGTAATGTCACTGTATTCTGAAAAGTTCACGCATAGCATATGCATCACTGCATTTATTTCTGATATGTTCTTACTGAGCTCTAGGCTCATAGTTGAACTCTCTGATGTAGGTACTGAACCCGTGGATGAGGATTTTGTGCCTCAGACCGACGAATAGGTGGTTAGTGGTCCGAGCTCTCGCGGGGTGGTTGTGGCAGTCAGACGCGTTTGGACCTAGGGGTGTGTTTTAAAAGTGTATGTCATATCTGTACAGCTTTTGGGATGTTTAAGATCTGTGTAAATGTTTTTAAAACCTTTGTTATAACAGTTGTATATTTTGAAGTTTATGTCAAGTTCTGTACAGCTTCTGAGATTTAATAACCGTGTACAGACTCTGTGTTGAGTTTTATGCCTTCTGTCTTTGTGCCTTCTGTTTATAAGTTCTTATGTTAAATGTTGTCTTTCAATTCTGTTGTCCATACTGCCTCCAGTTTCTGTTGTCTATTTTGCCTTCGGTTTCTGTCTTTTATTTTGGCTAAGTGTTAGTCGTCCACAGTCACTTCTGCCTTCAGTAAAACAGTTGTCATTCTCTTCTGTAAAACAGTCGTCCACGTCCATTATGCCTTCAAAATAATGGTCTATTTTGCCTTTGGGCTCAGTCGTCCACGCCCTCTGTTAAAATAGTCGTCCATCCTACCTTTTGTTTTAACCTCCATCCTGCCTTCTGCTTTTCTTAAAAGTCCAAGCTGCCTTTGAAGATAGTCGTCCACGCCTTCTTCAAAACAGTCGTCCATTCTGTCTTCTACCTTTTAACGTCCACTCTGCTTTTCAGTTTCTGTCCTTCGGGTTTGCACATATTCGGCTAAGTCTAAAAGTCTACTGCTTTTTGTCTTTTAGCGTAAACGTCCACGGACTTCTGTGTCCACTGCTTCTGTCTTTTAGTGCAAATGTCCACGGACTTTTGTGTCCACTGCTTCTGTCTTTTAGTGCAAACGTCCACGGACTCCTGCGTCCATTTTACCTCTGACTTCAAACGTCCACGAACTTTTGTCGTTTTCTGTTTCCAGTCATCAACTTTTAAATGTCTACAGTTTCGGTTTGTCTACTGTTTCTGCCTTTAAATTTAAACGTCCACGGCCCCTGTTAGTCGACAGATTTCTGTTCTCTTTTTTTAGGTCTCTCCTGCATGTCTATCGTCCATTCTGAATTCTTTTCTAAAACGTCCAAATTATCCTGTTCTTATTGTTCTCCCTGTATTCTGTCTTCCTGTTTCAATCGTCCATTTCTGTTTTATGACTTTCTGTTTTCACGTCCAAATTATTTCTGTTTACCGTTTCCATTTCTCCCTGCCTCCTGTTTTCTGTTTTATTCCTGCCATTTATTTCTGAAGTTTGACTTCTAATATGTTTTCCAGTTTCATTTCCAGAGAAAGTTTTCTCTCTCCGTAAAGTTTTAAGAGCCGAAATATTAATAGGTTTGCTGTCTTCGATTCTGTTTTATGTTAAAGTTTTAAAAGTAAAGTTTAAAAAAAAAAATATATTCCACGTTTTTATAAAATGTCCGGTGTGATGGCTCTCGGACCCCAATCGAGTTTCGGGCTGTCACAAAAACCTACACAAAATCAAGTTTTAACTGAAAAAAAATGAAAAACCAAAACCGAAAAGAACAAAACCAGTCCGATTCGGGTTCGGTTGTGAAGGCCGATCAACTCGGTTTCATTTTTAAAATATTAACCAAACTGATCTGTTTGGTTTTAATTGAGGGTGGAACTGAACCGAACCAGATCAATTCCACCCTACCTTTTAGAATAGTGAAAGTACAATATTTTAGAGTGAATTTCATGGAAACAATTACAAAATTGTCGCTAATGGAATTTAATATCTTTCAATAGAAAAAAAAAATAGATCTTTTATTTTCATCACATTCAAATAGTTTATTTAACCACTTATACAAGTATCTCAATTCAATAGCGGATACAAAGTATAACTAGTACAAAAAGATTATTAACTTTTTTTTAATAACACAACGTTTACTTTCTTGTTCTACATTCTTAAAATATTTGATGACGTGTCAAATAGTTATTGTTACAATAAATGTAATAAATTAACTATTTATAATTTATTACATTAATTATACTTTAATGACATCAATTATTGTTTGACACGTTAATGTGTGTTTTAATATGGTAGAATAAAATGATAAACATAACATTTTCTTTAATGTCTCATGTATGAGATACAATAGACATTAAAATTTATTTATTTTTTGTTCGATTGGCAAACGCAAAAAAGTTTTATCGATAATATTTTTGTTTGAATTTTGAGTGGTTGGTGTGGAATGATAATTAAACACATGAAATGTTTATGATATTTCATTGATAGAACTATGCATACTTCAATGTAAAAAATACTAAAAGATGAAAAAATATCATGATATTTATTATTTAATATAAGGTAAAATGTAATTTAGAACTTACTATTTGAAATTACTTAAAGATTAGTGTAACGACCTTAAAATTTATTTTCATTTATCCCTAATTTGAAACCCTAAAATTTTCATCAAATTGATTTTCAAATCGAATCGTTACAAAAGCCTAATTTTCTTAATTCAAAATTCTTGAAATTAACAGTAATCATTTATTATGCAGAAGATTGAAATCAACTTTAAATATTAAATACTAAATAACGTTAAATAAAATCTCACTTATTAATTCGAAAACAATAACGTAGTTTAATAAAAAAATCCAAGATCAACAAAATGAAATTAAATGCAACTAAATGTATAAAATCCTTTTAACGATAGAAAATCATAACTTTAGCTTTTATTCAAGACCAATGTATGCTTAAGAAGAAAGCATCCTCCTCTCTCAAGCCTTCTTTCTCCACCTTCTCGAATTTCTCTCTTCCGCTCTGGTTTTCACCTTCAGGCCTGAGCTAGTGGTGTGTGCGAGCCTGCAGAGTGACGGGTAACGAGCTAAAATTATTTCGTTTTTTCTGTTGGTTCTATAGAGCGAATCCTTGAAGTTCTTATCTTTTTAGAACTTTTTAGAATACTCAACAGCCTCTCTCTTTCTCTCTCTACATGTATGCATTTTATATAGGTAGTGGTTATTGTGAAATTTATCGTATTAGAGCTGTGCATATTTGTTGTTGGTAGAAACAGAGCAAACCTGATTAAGATTTTCTCCTTTCATAATTGTTTTTCTTGCTAATATCAACGTTTATACCTGAGATTTATAAGTTTCGATTTTCAAACCGTGATAATTACATCGACTGAGAATGGCGTCGAAAGTCTGGACCCATGTTTGTCTTCTATTTTCAATTTTCTTTTTTGTTGTTCATAATATTTAAGTTTTTCTTGATAAGAAAATCCATATATCAAAATCACTACTTCACTTGACTATCAAATTCTAGCAAAAGTTGTCAGTTTTTTAATTTCCTTTTTTTTTTGCCACTCTATCTTAAGTAGATTCTAGGTAAAATACATCGTGACATTTAAATCTTGGTTTATAATTTTATATAAAAATAAATTACCAAATATTATAAAATGATATGAAAAAGATTATCAAAGTTCCATTTAAAATGTAGAATGACTAAAATGTCTTGCGTAATTCAAGTTCTCACTTGGTTCCGTGGCAAGTAAATTAGATTTTGTGCCTTCTAGATTCTATAAGAACCAGAACTAGGGTTGAGCGTCCAATAATTTATAGAATTTGAGAAGGAGAGCGGCAGCCACCCTGTTTGCGCACTTTGTTGCTATTTTTGGTCAGCTTCAGGTGAAATCTATATTGCACTATCGTGGCTTTAGTCGATTTGATTCACCTTTCTTATGTATGGGCTATACTTTTTATCGATTTTTTGTTTTGTAGATTAATTTACGGTTCGTGTGTGAACTTATCATGATTGGGGTTTAAGTTTTTTTCTAGGTAAGTTTGTGAATGATTTTCGATTTGTTTATTGGAAACGCTTGCAAGATTATCGTGGATTTTTCTACGCTGAATGTCAAGAAAATTTACGATTATAATTTTATCTATACCATTGTGCAGACGAGGTATTGGTTTGTGTTTTATGATAGCAGAATCATTATAAGGAAGCTTATGAAAATTTTTCATATGCTACCTTGGTGAATTTTAAGATTTTTGATGAATTGTCAGTGTCTATGAAATTATCTTTGTAAATGCAAAGATATTGCATATATGTTGGCATTGATTTTTTGGCAATATTTATATATATTTATGGTGATAATATGTTTTTCCAAATTGATAATTTATTTCTTGGTGATCAAGAAATATTGCATTCTGATTATTGGATGGCTTCATATTAACAATCATGAAGATTCTGTGGAAGAGAAAAATAAGGAAACAAGAATAATAGGAAAGTTATTGAAAATGCTAAAGGCACTTGCTTTTTGGAAAACTTTATTTTGGTAAGACGATTTGATAGAGATTTGGTGAAATTTGTTAGGCTTCGAGATAACATGAATCGTGAGATGCTTACCTAAATTTTCAGAGTCATATCAAGGAAGTTAGAGATACTTTCCTAAAGTGTCACACGGTGTGTCACTCAACCGAATTTGTTAAGATTTGTTTTCCTTAATTCTTGCGGCATTAATTCTGTTTTGGTGACTGAATTAAATTGAAGATATAGTTGTTACCCATTATATTTAAGCCTTCGTTTTCTGAAGAAGGTTGCTGAAGTTATTAGTCTTGAAAGCTAAAAGTTTTTATTCTTTGGGGCGATTTTATTCTACACTGACGATTGTGCGAGTCCAGCAATTGTTAATCCTTTCATTCACACTTACTGTGAGTCGTCGGTGATTTTTCTTCAGACGACAGAGTTTTGATTTTAACGAGAGAAGGTTTCTTTGTTTTCGAAGCCGTCGCTTTTTCTTTCACTCCCTATGTTTCTTCGTATGGGTCTGTGATTGTTTTAAACACTCTTCTTATGCTGTGGATTTCATCGATTTATTGAGTGTGTTGAGTATTGCGTTCAAAGACAACGTCTTGGTATTCCAGGAGGTGTCAGAGGAGGCAATCTCCTTTGATCTTCATTGAAGCTCAGTCTCGGGAGGAGTTCTATTTTTAGACAAGGGGAGCTTGTCGTTCTTGATCGTGGGCAAGGGGATCTTGCCATAACATGGATTTCGAAAGGAATCAACAACAAGGGGATCTTGTTGTTTTCTAGATCTCGGGAGAGGTTGATCTTAAGTCGAGGGGATCTCGCAAAAACAGTTTCCTTGGGAAAGTTAGCTAGAGGCGGCGACAAAGATAAAAAGGAGTCTTTATTTGTATAAGTCCGATTGTCTTGTAACTTTGTAAACTCAAAGAAATGTTTTTATATCTGGGCGTGGCCCCGCAGACGTAGGCTGGATGCCGAACTGCGTTAACAACCTCCTGTCTCATTTATTTCTGCATATTTATATTGTTCGTCATTGCATTCATTATCGGTGTCACACGTAACACCCTGTGTGACACCGCATAACTAATCTTAATCTTTCAATTGGTACCAGAGTTGGTCGCTTCTATTTCTTAAGCGGGATCAGCGGGACAAGATTATAGTTCGTGTGCGATGGACTCTATGAAAGAAGGAGGTTCTACAATGCGTCCGCCATTGTTGGATGGAAGTAATTATGCTTATTGGAAAGTAAGGATGAGGGCATTCATTAAAGCTATTGATGAAAAGGCTTGGAGATCTATTTTAACAGGTTGGAATCACCCTATGAACACCGATGCAGAAGGTATTATATCTCCAAAACCCGAAGAAAATTGGACCGTAAATGAAGATGCTTTGGCACTTAGCAATTCAAAGGCTCTAAATGCTATTTTTAATGGTGTGGATCCAATTCAGTTCAGACTCATCTCCACATGCGAATCTGCAAAAAGGGCATGAGAAATTCTTTAAATCACCTATGAAGGAACATCTACGGTAAAGTTGTCCAAAATGCAAATGTTAACCACTCGATTTGAGAATCTAAGGATACAGGACGATGAGACTATTGGTGAGTTCAACGCCAAATTATGTGACATAGCTAATGAAGCGTTTGCTCTCGGTGAGATGTTTTCTGAAGAAAAACTTTAAGGTCTTTGCCACAACGGTTTACCTATAAAGTCACTGCCATAGAAGAAGCCAAAGATGTCTCTAAAATGAAGCTAGAAGAGTTGATGGAATCTCTTAGAACTTTCGAAATGAATCTTGGGGGAGACATCGAAATAAAGAAGGCAAAGAGAGTTGCTTTTAAAACTGAGGTACAGAATTACAACGAGCATGATGAAGATGACTTGGAGGAGTCTCTAGCCCTGCTATCAAAGAATTTCAGCAGAGTTATGAAGAGATTTAGAAGAAATACTTGCGGTGTCAGACAGGGTGTCACAAACTTTAAAAATGGTTCTTCAAGCAACAAGAAGCACAGAGAAGAAACTTATGTATCTGATCAACCATTTAATAACAAAGGCATTCAGTGCAGAGAGTGTGAAGGTTTTGGGTATATACAAGCAGAATGTGCTAATACCTTAAAGAAAAAGAAGAATTCTCTGAATGTAACCTGGAGTGAGGATGAGTCAGAGAAGGAAGACGAATTTCAGAGTAACCATGTGGCGCTTGTTGGAAAGGCAGAACGAGAAGAAAACGGTGGTGTTATACCCGGTGTCACAGATAGTTTTTCCAATAGTAGTGATGAAGACGAAGAACCAGTTACAAAAGATCTTATTGGAGAATACAAGTTTCTGCATGAGAAATAGACCGAGCTTGTGAAAGTAAATCAGCTTCTACACATTCAGATTAGAAATTTGAAAGATGAGAAGAATGATCTTCAAAATGCTATTGATGATTTGGAGACCAAGCTGAAAACAAGTTAGGATGAAGTTAATGATCTAACCAATGAGATAAGTCTCATGAAAAAGAATGTCAAAATGCTGAATTCGGGTTCGTCTAAACTTGATGATATTCTAAACGTCAGCAAATCTAGTGTAAATCGGTCTGGATTGGGGTTCCAAGGTGAAAGTTCTATTTCACAGACGATAGCTATAAAGGAAAAACACTCGGTGATGAATTTCGTAAGGGCAAGCTCGGTGTCACAGATTTGATTACAAAGGAAAGCATGTTGCCAACAGAATGCCAAGAACTAACAGAAAATCAAATTCCTATAACTTCTATCATGCCTCAAGCAGTAAAGGTAACAAATATGTTTCTATATGTCATTATTGCTAACGTCGTGGTCATATTCGTCCTAAATGCTTCAATTATCTTGCGGATCTAAGACTTGGTACTATTAGAAATGCTTCTTCTTACAGATTCACTTATCAGAAATGGGTGATGAAATCAAGTTTGAAGTGTAATGTTACACATCTTTCACTAAAGGCAATCGGAACTAATGCATGATATTTTGATAGCGGATGATCTAGACATATGACAGGTGAACAGAGATATTTGAAGGATATTATACCCGAATCTGTGGGAACAGTAACATTCGGCAACGGTGTCTCAACAGATGTCATTGGAAGGGGAACGTTGAATGTTCTTGGTTTACCAAAGTTGAGTAATGTTTTATTGGTAAATGGTCTAAAATCTAATCTGATCAGTATTAGCCAGCTTTGTGATCAAGAATTGAATGTGCAATTCACAAGAGAAAAATGTGTGGTGTCCGATCAAAACAACAAATGTGTTATTGGAGGAGTTAGATCATCGGATAATTGCTATCTTATTTCTTCCTCCTCTACCTGCCTTCGGTCGAGTATGGAAGATACTATTCTATGACATAGAAAATTGGGACATGTTAATTTCAGAATGCTTGAAAAGATTATTTTGAAAGGTGCTGTCCGAGGAATTCTTGTATTAAAGTTTGATGAAGAAAAATTATGTGGACCATGTCAAATCGAAAAGCAAACCAAGGTGCCACACCCGATGTCATAGTCATCCACAACTACCTGGGTACTTGAATTACTCCACATGGATCTAATGAGACCAATGTCTCTTGAAAGTATTGGAGGAAAACAGTATGTCTTCGTTACTGTTGATGATTTTTCACGCTACACATGGGTGGAATTTCTTAGAGAAAAATCCGACACTTTTAGAGCCTTCAAATCAATGTGTACTCGACTTCAACGTGAAAAAGATTGTGTTATCTTGAAGATTATTCGAATTCAGAGTGACCATGGAAGAGAGTGTAAAAATTCTGATTTCTCGAATTTCTGTAAACACTTAGGGATTACTCATGAATTCTCAGCACCAACGACTCCTCAACAAAATGGAATCGTTGAAAGGAAGAACCGTACATTGGCTGAAATGACTTGAGTAATGCTACATGAAAGGGATGTTCCTCAAAAGTTCTGGGCTGAAGCTATGAGTACTGCTTGTTATACCATAAATCTGGTGTATTTCCGTGGCAAAACTTCTATGACACCCTATGAGACATGGAAAGGTAAGACTCCGAATCTTCATTATTTTCATCCGTTTGGCAGCATCTATTTTGTGTTGAATGACAGGGAACACATGGGGAAACTAGATCCTAAGAGCGATGAGGCTATCTTTCTTGGTTATGCTATAAATAGCCGTGCTTATCGAGTTTACAATAAAAGAACTCGAACTGTTATCGAATCTTCCAACGTACATGTAGATGTGTAGCAACCGGTATTGTCCACCTTATTTAATTAATAACGTCATTTTGTAACTTTTATTTTTATGGAATTTAGTGAATTTGATTGGTTGGTTAAATAGGTTAAATTTGGTTAGCCAATGGCATTTGAGTAATTGTGAAGCAGTATTATAAATAGAAGGTTTAATGAAGGTTTAGCCGCCACTATTTCTCATTTTCCTTTCTCGGCATTCAGCTCAACTAAGCAGAGTTTCTCTCGGCGATTTTTTCTCCCATTTTCTCCAAGTTAGGTGAGTTCTACTTTGATTTCTTGCTACATGGTAACTATCGATGTTAGAAGGGATTTTAAATGTGAGTTTTGAGAATGCTGTAAGTGAGAGTTAGTTCGACTTTGGGGCAAATCGGGAATGCACAATGAACAGAGCTCCCAAATTAGTTTACTTAGATTTCTGGATGGTTAGAATGAAGTTTAGTGAAGATTTAATTAATGCTCGGTTTATGGTTTTAGGTTTGAGCAAACTCCTGAGGTAGATTCCAACCAAGTTTTTCAGGAGACCAGGTAAGTAGAGTATGTGTGTACCTTTAGGTCTACATCACAAAACAATAGGTTTATGCTTGTTTGAATGTTTTCTGTATGTCATGTATCATGTTTTTGGAAAAAACACGAAAATGAATTTACATGTAACGACATGGTAAGGCATTAACAAATTGTAACAGACCAACTGTTAAGGGAACTAATCTGCCCCTTAATCGATGAAGAGGATGTATGACTTTGAGAAATTGATCCACTTCCCAATGGAATATAGGATCAGATTAGCTGTTAAGGGAACTAATCCGCCCCTTAATCGATTAAGAGGATGTATGACTTTGGGAAAATTGATCCAACTCCCAATGGAACTTAAGGATCAGATCAGAGAAAGAACATGAATGCAACTAAGATGTGAAAGTAGAAACTGCATAACTAGGAGTTATGTTTTAGCTTATCATTTCATTATTGCTCTATTTATTTAGCATTAGTCTAATAGATGAGTTTTGTGATGTAGGTGCTGAGGTAACCACTAGAGAATTCTCTGAATTTATTGAAGACTAGGAGCAGTTGATGGAGCACACCAATGCCTCGACTTGGCAATCAGATGGGGCGGTTTAACTAATGTCAGTAGGTGTGAAAGTCTAGTTGACAATGGTACAGTTTTAATATGTTGAGAATGTTAATGACAGCAAGTGTAACACCCGAGAAATTTTTCCTCTTATGTACGTAAAGTGGTAGGAGTGGGTTAATTAAATTATGCTCGGGAGTTTCGGTGGAGGAGTTAAACCGAGGGTGAGGTGAGAGATTTAATGAGGTTTCGATATGGCTGAATGTACGGGAGTTAGTAATGTTTTAATAGGATAGATTATTAGTATTAGTATTATTATTATTATTATTATTATTATTATTATTAATTAAAACAACAGAATGGCCGAAGTCATTCTGTTGTTCATGCCCGAGCGCTCCAGCGCCGAAGACCGAACAGCGAAGGAGAGTCTAGCGACGTCCCTCCGATGACTACCACCGGCGACTTTCGACACTCTCCGGCCAGACGACGGCGGCAAGCGAGTCTGGTTGTCTCTGTGCACGAACTGAACGGTAAGCCCTGTTTCGATTCGTTTTGAGGCCGTGAGTGACGTGCCCGATTTGGCTCTGATCACCGGCCATTTTTGGGCTGTCTTGGCTCGGGATTGCTGGACATTAGGCCGACTTTAGTTGTCTGGCCGTGAGGAGCCCAATTTGGGCGAAAAACCAGCAAGCCCGATTTGGGCATTTCGGGTGTTGTGTGTTTAGCCTCGGGATTTTGATTTGTTTATGCTAATTGAGGGTGTGGGGGATTGATTGGTGAAGAATTTGGTGAAAATTGATGGAAAACCGAGAGGGATGAAATTCTCGGTTTATGGCAGTTCGGGTTTTACCAGATTTGACCTAGCTACGGTCGTTTGTTTTAAAATTTCTTTTGGCAGGTTAAAATAGGTTATTAGAGGAGTGCATGGCCGCTGGAATCGTTTGATTCTGATAAACGATGCAAAAGTTACGCGTGTTCGAAGTTTAGGGTCGATTTTTACCGAACCCAAATTAGTTGCCCGTTTAGTGAGATTTTAGTTGGATTATGCTAGAAATAGTAGTTTGAGAGTAATTGGTGAATATAGGCTTGAATGTAATGAAGTTTGAATAATTGTCGTAGGTCGAGCTATAGATGGACAGGTAACCGAATATCCTCAGCGAGCTACGACGCCAGGTAAGTAGTGGATATGTGCCTTTTGCCTTCGGGCCTACATCACAGAACGGTAGGGATGATTGTTTGTTTGTTGTTTGTGTGGTTGCTTCGTTTTGTTTTTTGTTGAGCATGGTGTGAGTCATGCATCCTTGTTTTGAACTACGAAATGAATGAGAGTTTAGCATGTTTTGAATTGTGTGGATGAAATATAAGATATGCAACAGTGTGATATGCAAATGTGTCTCGAGTAGAAGGATTTCTACTCGAGAGGTACGCTGATGTGTCTCGAGTAGAACTCGAGAGGTACGCTGATGTGTCTCGAGTAGAAGGATTTCTACTTGAGAGGTACACTGATGTGTCTCGAGTAGAACTCGAGAGGTACGCTGATGTCTCGAGTAGAACTCGAGAGGTACGCTGATGTGTCTCGAGTAGAAGGATTTCTACTTGAGAGGTACGCTGATGTGTCTCGAGTAGAACTCGAGAGGTACGCTGATGTGTCTCGAGTAGAAGGATTTCTACTTGAGAGGTACGCTGATGTGTCTCGAGTAGAACTCGAGAGGTACGCTGATGTGTCTTGAGTAGAACTCGAGAGTACGCTGATGTGTCTCGAGTAGAACTCGAGAGTACGCTGATGTGTCTCGAGTAGAACTCGAGAGGTACGCTGATGTGTCTCGAGTAGAAGGATTTCTACTTGAGAGGTACGCTGATGTGTCTCGAGTAGAACTCGAGAGTACGCTGATGTGTCTTGAGTAGAACTCGAGAGGTACGCTGATGTGTCTCGAGTAGAAGGATTTCTACTTGAGAGGTACGCTGATGTGTCTCGAGTAGAAGGATTTCTACTTGAGAGGTACGCTGATGTGTCTCGAGTAGAAGGATTTCTACTTGAGAGGTACGCTGATGTGTCTTGAGTAGAACTCGAGAGGTACGCTGATGTGTCTCGAGTAGAAGGATTTCTACTTGAGAGGTACGCTGATGTGTCTCGAGTAGAAGGATTTCTACTTGAGAGGTACGCTGATGTGTCTCGAGTAGAAGGATTTCTACTCGAGAGGTACGCTGATGTGTCTCGAGTAGAAGGATTTCTACTCGAGAGGTACGCTGATGTGTCTTGAGTAGAACTCGAGAGGTACGCTGATGTGTCTCGAGTTGATTTCGAGAGGTACGCTGATGTGTCTCGAGTAGAAGGATTTCTACTTGAGAGGTACGCTGATGTGTCTCGAGTAGAAGGATTTCTACTCGAGAGGTACGCTGATGTGTCTCGAGTAGAAGGATTTCTACTTGAGAGGTACGCTGATGTGTCTCGAGTAGAACTCGAGAGGTACGCTGATGTGTCTTGAGTAGAACTCGAGAGGTACGCTGATGTGTCTCGAGTTGATTTCGAGAGGTACGCTGATGTGTCTCGAGTAGAAGAATTTCTACTTGAGAGGTACGCTGATGTGTCTCGAGTAGAACTCTAGAGGTACGCTGATGTGTCTCGAGTAGAAGGATTTCTACTTGAGAGGTACGCTGATGTGTCTCAAGTAGAACTCGAGAGGTACGCTAATGTGTCTCGAGTAGAAGGATTTCTACTTGAGAGGTACGCTGATGTGTCTCGAGTAGAACTCGAGAGGTACGCTGATATTCTACGAGAGAGGTACGCCTACGATTAATGAAGTGAGAACGTGATGCATACAACCGAGCGTTAGAAACTACATGTGATAGAATCTATTGCATATTGTTTAGTCGCATTTGTTATACAACCGGGCAGTTGTCGTGGCGCCTCGACCATGGTCTTCGGGGGATGTGGGCTTTGTCTTTTGGTAGTTTATTGTAAATATCTATTTGTGGAAATGATGGGAATGCGTAACTTTCTTTTTGGTTGATGTTTTGAGAGTTATGGTATAGCTATTTGTAATTGTTGTATATAGTCATAGTTAAGGGTGATGTGTGACCCTATACTGTGAACTTTCTTCACTTAAGGATGTTAGTATTTTAGTTTCCCTCTTTACTGCTATTTAGTGATTTCGTATGCTGGATAAGTTGATGAGGAGTATTCTGGATTGGTTGGGATTTATTCCTTTGCAGGTACCTAGCATTTTGGAGGCGCCATTTTCAGGCGTTACTTTGTCGAAATTTTCGGGAAGGACGCCGTTGTGCTAAAAGGTTAGGATTAAGGGAAATTAGTGAGTCTAGGCAGCTAGGTATGACATAAGAGAGCTTCGGGAGATTTAGTTTTAAATTCCGCTATGTTCGATTTTATTTAAATTATTGGGGTTAATGTGAGCCAGGTAGCGCTCCGAGCCAGGGTGGGTTCGAGGGTGTTACAAGATGGTATCAGAGCAAAATGGTCGAGTCGTTCAAAGGATTACCCAACAATGCCGGCCGCCATACAACGTGCTTCACCGACTGTAAGTATTTCTTTACCTTTAGTTAGTTAGCTGAGAGTAGATTTTTTAGCCTTGTTCAGGATTAGACTGAAAATCTTGAATGTACCGTGACAACTTCGGTGGATCCCATTAACGAACTTATAGATGTAGTGAACCTATGGTTTGAATAGCTAGGAATTTAATAGTTATGAATTTAATTGAAAAGCGAAACAGACAAGGTAACATCTGTAGGATAGATAGAAGTAGAAATGATGTGTCTCGAGTAGAACTCGAGAGGTACGCTGATGTGTCTCGAGTAGAAGAATTTCTACTTGAGAGGTACACTGATGCGTCTCAAGTAGAACTCGAGAGGTACGCTGATGTGTCTCAAGTAGAATGATATTCTACGAGAGAGGTACGCCTACGATTAATGAAGTGAGAACGTGATGCATACAACCGAGCGTTAGAAACTACATGTGATAGAATCTATTGCATATTGTTTAGTCGCATTTGTTATTCCCTACTTGCTAAGCGTAAGCTTACGTGTGTGTGTGTGTGTTCTGTGGTGTAGGTGATGACAGAAGTACAGGTTAGAGCTACGAGGAAAGCTAGGATTGGGACGCAGTCGTTGATGTACGCTGTATGCCGGTGCGAGCAGTTGTCAGGGCGCCTCAACCATGGTCTTCGGGGGATGTGGGCTATGTATTTTGGAAGTTTATTGTAAATATCTGTTTGTAGAAATGATGGGAATGCGTAACTTTCTTTTTGGTTGATGTTTTGAGAGTTATGGTATAACTATTTGTAATTGTTGTATATAGTCATAGTTAAGGGTGATGTGTCGCCCTATACTGTGGACTTTCTTCACTTAGGGATGCTAGTATTTTAGTTTCCCTCTTTACTGCTATTTGGTAATTTCGTATGCTGGATAAGTTGATGAGGAGTATTCTGGATTGGTTGGGATTTATTCCTTTGCAGGTACCTTGCATTTTGGAGGCGCCATTTTCAGGCGTTACTTTGCCGAAATTTTCGGGAAGGACGCCGTGGTGCTAAAAGGTTAGGATTAAGGGAAATTAGTGAGTCTAGACAGCTAGGTATGACATAAGAGAGCTTCGGGAGATTTAGTTTTAAATTCTGTTATGTTTGATTTTATTTAAATTATTGGGGTTAATGTGAGCCAGGTAGCGCTTCGAGCCAGGGTGGGTTCGGGGGCGTTACAGCAAGAGTTTAATGTTTTTAATAATTTTGGAGCTTTACTGATTATGAAAACACGATTTGGTTTTAGTTGTAGATTGTTATTCTGGATTTATAAAGTTGTGGATTTATGTTGTTTTGAACAGCTGCTGTAAAAATTTACAAGTTCTTTTAGTAGGCAGAGTTGTCCGTTTGTTTAAAGTGTTACTGTTCACCGGTGGATGTTGTCTATCGGTGAATGTAGTCTATTGGTGGATGTAGAGTGTTACTGTTCACCGGTGGATGTTGTCTATCAGTGGATGTAGTCTATCGGTGGATGTAGAGTGTTACTGTTTACCGGTGGATGTTGTCTATTGGTGGATGTTGTCTATCAATAGATGTGAGTAATAGATTTTGTCGTTTTGTGATCGGTAGATGTGAGTAATAGATTTTGTCGCTTTGTGATCGGTGAATGTCTTTTGTTTCTGTTTCTATCGCTGGAACTATTCAGCGGTAGAGGTATTCTGTTTTCTTTTGTTTTCTTTCAACCGATTGACTTTAATATTTTAACTAAATTAATAAATGTTGTTTTATATACAAATGAATTTTCGCTGCAAGTTTTAACGTTTTTAAGGGTCAAACTTTGACCGTTGAGTGAAATTTTGAAATTTTCTCAGAATGTCATAGTATGGTTCAGTGTTATGAGTAGTGAACCGGGTTTATATAATTCGGGGCGTTACAGTATGGTATCAGAGACATTTTATTAAACCGTTCAAAAGATTACTCATCAGTGCCGATCGTCGCATGGAAGTACTCCAACAACTGTAAGTGTTTATGTTAACCTTAGTTATTAGATATTTATGAGAGTAATTAACCTTGAACAGGAATATAGCAAATGGCTAGACGACCAGGAAGACCAAGAGTATCGAGAGAGATGCCAAATTTGAGAAGTGAGGAGGATCCTAGTGTTATTAGGCAGCTGACAGATTTGGTGCGTCAGCAATCCGATCAGTTAGAAGTACTGTTGAACCGAGAAGTACAAGGAAGTGCCAACTCGGGTTCCAGCAATGAGTATTCAGGAGACAGATTTCGGAGGCTACAGCCACCCACGTTTGATGTGTCATCCAATCCGATTGTTACTGAGGAGTGGCTCAGGAAGATTGAGAGTATGTTCAGGTGTGCCAACGTTGGTGAAGGAGACAAGTCACTCTGGCAACGTTCCATTATGGTGGGGACGCTCAACTTTGGTGGGAAACAATAGAGACCACCACTGATGTTCTGGCTATGTCTTGGTCACAGTTCAAGGAGGTTTTCTATGAGAAATATTTTAACAACACAGTCCAGGCCGCAAAGAAGGTGAAGTTTCTGAACTTGAAGTATTTAGGGTCTGTGGCTGAGTACAGTAGGCAATTCGAGTCTCTTTCTAGGTTTGCTGGGCATTTTGTTCACAAGAATGAGGATAAAGTGTTTCAATTTGTGCATGGACTGAAGCCGGAAATTTACAGAGTCAAATTTATTGGTATTAAAGGGTTGTCATTCAATGAAGTTGTGTCCACAGCATTGGAGGTGGAAGAAGCTGAAATGAAGTGTTCTGGACCAAAGGAAGCCCCACGAAAGTTCGTTCAGCCACACCAGCAGAGAGGAATGAAGAGGCCTAGTGAAGGCCAGAGTAACCAAGGAACAGGAAAAAAGGTGCAGGATACCAGGAAGTTTCCCCAGTGCCCGACATGTTTTAAGAGTCACTTGGGCGAGTGCAGGTTTGGGACGGGAAAGTGTTTCAACTGTGAAGAAGTTGGACACACATTCAAGGATTGCCCAAATCCCAGAGTCATTCGATGCTTCCACTTTAACAAAGTCGACCATATTAACAGAGACTGTCCAGTTTTGAAGAGTGGCCCTGCTAAGATAAAGCCGAAGATATTCTCCATGATGGAGTCGGGTGATGAAGAACAACCCGCTGTAGTGTTAGGCACCATATTGATCAACTCTATACCTACTTTTACTTTAATAGATTCTGGTGCAACACATTCGTTTATAGCGCCTGTGTTTGCTGTCAAGTTAAATGTACAGTTTACCCTAACTGAGCATGTATTTAACGTCGTGTTACCCTCTGGTGGACGCATGCACTCTAACCAAGTGATGCTTGATAGTGTTGTATTAGTAGGAAACGTGAATCTACCTGCTGATCTCATTATTATGGATATAATAGGATTTGATGTAATCTTAGGAATGGATTGGTTTTTCAAACATTATGCCACAATCGATTGTAGGACTAGAATTGTTAGTTTTCAACCCCTTGGTGGTTCGAAACATACCTTCCAAGCTTTGAAGAGGAGTAAGGAAATGACTGTTATGACTTCTATCAATGCTAGACCCTCCCCATGTGGTGAATATTTATGCTTTTTGGCCAGTGTTTTAGACACACAACTTGTAGAAAAATCGAGCCCTCAAAATGTCTTGGTTGTCCAAGACTTTCCAAAAGTATTTCTAGATGACTTTCCTGGCTTGCCGCCAGATAGGGAAATTGAATTTGTTGTAGATGTTTACCCAGGCGCCGAGCCTATATCTAAGAATCCCTATAGATTAGTGATAAGTGTGTATTTTACATACTTATTTATACCTTTTTATACTTGAGTTGATAAGTTTTTCTCAAGTGTTTTAAATGAATTTGATATATTTTGTGCAAGTGTGCAGATATTATATTTAAAACAGGCGGCGGTAAAAGAGGTGAAAAAGAATTAAAATGTAAAGTTAAAGAAGAGGCGATCGATCTCTATGTTATCCAGAAATCGATCGCCATGCATAAAGAGAAGGAAGTTTGAAAGCAGCAGAGATCAATCTCCAATCTCCATAAAGAAAGCAGCGATCGATCTCTGTAGATTGGCAGAGATCGATCGCCATGCATAACAAGACCGAAGAAGAAGCGATTCAGCAACTGATTACTATACACAGAAAGAAGCAGCGATCGATCTCTATGAAATTCCAGAGATCGATCGCCACATATTTGAAGATCGATACACAAGACATGTTTGCAAATAAAGAGATGCCGCGATCGATCTCTAGATTCTGGCAGAGATCGATCGCTGATCAAAATTCTTAATATGGAAAGAGGACGTGTTTTAATCCGAGCCGTTTATCTTAAGTCAGAATTAATCTCACCCATTGATCGGCTGAAAAACCACATTAAAAACCTGGAGCAGACCTAAATTGAGGAGGGGATCCTGGAGTCGGCAGAGAACAATTAGGCGGCGACTGAGAGCAATTCAGAGGCGATTTTCGTCGGCGATCAGGATATTTTCAATTTTCTTTTCTTTTTCCTTTCACTGTTTAATTATGCAACTATTTAGTATTATTGTTGTTTATTTTTCTAGTATGAACTAATCTTCCCGTTCTAGGGTTTCGATGTAGCTTTACTATGATTGTTTATTTTTCTTGATTCAAGTATTTAATTTTCTGTTCTTTATCTGTGTTGAGTAATCTATTCTGAACGTAATACTTAGGTTTGCTTGATCACCAAAACTAAGAACTTTAGGGTTAATTCGGGATGCGAGAGCGGAGAATTTAACCGTGCACTGAATATTTTGCCTTGAAAAGGATCCTAGGCTAGAGATAGTTAGGACGTTTGAGTGGTAATATAATTTCTTGTTCCTAATGTATTCAATTAATTCTCAGGATTAGAGACCGAGAGGTGATAATTCGTTAGTTGAATAAGTTTGTCTTTGCTCGAGAGAGATTGATAAATATTTTCGTGAAATTGCCATCAACACATAGAAATAGGATTTAATTATTTGGATTAGGTCTAATAAATAGGATTAGTTAAGTGAAATCGGAACCCTAGATTTTCTCATCATATAATCTTACTTCTTTATTTTTAAATCTTTTATTTAAATTGCTGCTTAATTTTATTTGAATTATTATTTTAGTTTTACAATCTAAATAACAAAAATTATTATTTCTTTTCAAATTAAACTAAAATTTAGATACTCAATATTTAACATAATTATTCCTCGTGGGATCGACACTCGTACTTACACACACTTTATTACTTTTGCGACACGTGCACTTGCGTATCACGATTTTTCACAACAATTAGCACTTACGGAGCTTAAGGAATTAAAGAAACAGTTGGAGGAACTATTGGAAAAAGGGTTCATACGCCCTAGCTTTTCACCGTGGGGTGCACCAGTTCTTTTTGTCAAGAAGAAGGATGGATCAATGCGTATGTGCGTTGATTATAGGAAATTGAATAAGTTAACTATCAAGAACAAGTATCTATTACCGAGGATTGATGATTTATTCGACCAACTCCGTGATGCACGAGTTTTCTCTAAGATTGACCTAAGGTCTAGTTATTACCAATTGAAAGTCAAATTTGAAGATATCCCAAAGCCTGCCTTTCGCACCAGGTATGGACATTATGAATTCCTGGTGATGTCCTTTGGATTGACAAATGCACCAGCAGCCTTTATGGACCTTATGAATAGGGTGTTTCACGGGCATCTAGATAAATTTGTCATAGTGTTTATTGATGATATCTTAATTTATTCACGTACTAAGGAGGAGCATGCAAGGCATTTGAGTTTGGTGTTAGAAGTACTAAGACAGCACCAACTTTATGCCAAGTTTTTCAAGTGTGAGTTTTGGTTGGACAGAGTTCACTTTCTTGGTCACGCGATTTTTGGAGATGGAATATCTGTCGATCCAGCCAAGGTTCAAGCAGTTAAGGAGTGGCCTCAACCAAAGAATGCTACAGATATTTGAAGTTTCCTTGGATTAGCAGGATATTACAGGAAATTTATTGAAGGATTCTCGAAGATTGCAACACCCCTCACTCGGTTAACAAGGAAAAACATGAAGTATGTATGGACTGATGAATGTGAGCACAGTTTTCAGACTTTGAAACAAAGATTGACCAATGCTCCAATATTAACACTTCCTGTTGAGAATGGTAAATTTAGCATTTATTGTGATGCTTCCAAAGTTGGATTTGGCTGTGTGTTGATGCAGGATGGAAAAGTAATAGGTTATGCCTCTAGACAGTTGAAAACACATGAGAAGAATTATCCTACACATGATTTGGAATTAGCTGTGGTTGTGTTTGCATTGAAAATTTGGAAACATTACTTGTATGGACAATCTTGCGAAATATTCTCGGACCATAAAAGTCTAAAATATATTTTCACACAGAAAGAATTAAATATGAGGCAACGTCGATGGTTGGAATTTTTCAAGGATTATGATTTTGAGATTAAATACCACCCCGGTAAGGCGAATGTAGTGGCTAATGCATTGAGTAGAGTGACGATTTCAGCCTCAGCATTGATTCTCGACATACCGTTAGCCTTAGAGACAGAATTTCAAAAATTTAACTTGGAAGCTGTGTCTAGTGTCAGCTATGCTTTCTGCCATAACCTTGAAGCCTACTATTTTAGAAAGAATAAAGGAAGCTCAGATGATTGATGCTGAGTGTAACAAGTATAAGTCATTTATGGATTCTACCGATAAGTCGGATTTCAACTATTCTGTTGATGGAATTCTCAAGTTTCGGAATAGATGGTTTGTTCCAACAGATAAAGAATTTAAAAAAGAGATCCTTTCGGAAGCTCATTCTTCTAGACTCTCTGTTCATCCTGGTAGTACAAAAATGTACAGAGACCTTAGACAATACTATTGGTGGCCAAATATGAAAATAAGTGTGGCAGAGTATGTAGGATCGTGTCTAGTTTGCCAACGGATTAAAGCTGAACATCAGAGACCTGCAGGAACATTGCAACCATTACCAGTTCTTGAATGGAAATTGGAACAAATAACGATGGACTTTGTTGTGGGATTGCCTAGAACAGTAAGAGGACATGATGCAATTTGAGTGATAGTAGATCATCTAACCAAATCTGCCCATTTCCTACCAATAAAGATGATATACTCAATGGATCAACTCGCTGAGTTGTATATGCAAGAGATTGTTAGGCTGCATGGAGTTCCAAGCACTATAGTTTTGGATCGAGATTCTAGATTTACATCTAAGTTTTGGAAGGGTCTACACAAGGCTATGGGTACGCAGCTCAATTTTAGTACAGCTTTTCACCCTCAAACAGATGGACAATCTGAAAGGACCATTCAGACATTAGAGGATATGCTTCGTGCATGTGTATTAGATTTTTAGGGTTCTTGGAGTAAATACTTATTATTGGTAGAATTTTCTTATAATAAAAGTTTTCAGGCAACAATAGGGATGGCACTGTATGAAGCATTGTATGGACGAAAATGCAGATCTCCTTTGTATTGGGATGAAATTGGTGTTAAGCACGTTTGCTTGGTCCTGATATTGTGCAGCAAACAGTGGAGAAGATTGCCCTCATCCGACAGAGAATCTTAACAGCTTAAAGCCGATAGAAAAGCTATGCCGATAGTAGGCGTAGAGAACTAGAGTTTGATGTTGGTGATAAAGTCTTTCTTAAGGTTTCACCGTTCAAATGAGTTACAAGATTCGGGAAGAGAAGTAAGTTGAACCCCAGGTTTATAGGGCCTTTCTCAATTTTGAAAAGGATTGGGAAGACAGCTTATCAGTTACAATTGCCAGCCTCTATGGAAGGAATTCACAATGTGTTCCATATTTCTATGCTAAAGAAGTGTATGCGGGATCCAACTCAAGTTGTGGAACAGCAGAACATTAAAATTCATCCTACCCTTACCTATGAGGAGAAACCAGTGAAAATTTTAGACTATGCAACAAAAGTACTGCGCAACAAAGAGGTTCAGCTAGTGAAAGTCTTATGGCATAGTCAGAATGTTGAGGAGGCAACTTGGGAAAGCCAGCAAGACATGATGAGCCGTTATCCTGGGCTGTTTAAGCACTGAATTTTGAGGACAAAATTCTTTTAAGGAGGGTAGATTGTAGCAACTGGTATTGTCCACCTTATTTAATTAATAACGTCATTTTGTAACTTTTATTTTTATAGAATTTAGTGAATTTGATTGGTTGGTTAAATAGGTTAAAGTTGGTTAGCCAATGGCATTTGAGTAATTGTGAAGCAGTGTTATAAATGGAAGGTTTAATGAAGGTTTAGTCGCCACTGTTTCTCATTTTCCTTTCTCGGCATTCAGCTCAGCTAAGCAGAGTTTCTCTCGACAATTTTCTATCCCATTTTCTCCAAGCTAGGTGAGTTCTACTTTGATTTCTTGATACATTGTAACTATTGATGTTAGAAGGGATTTTAAATGTGAGTTTTGAGAATGCTGTAAGTGAGAGTTAGTTCGGATTTGGGGCAAATCGGGAATGCACAATGAACAGAGCTCCCAAATTAGTTTCCTTAGATTTCTGGATGGTTAGAATGAAGTTTAGTGAAGATTTAATTAATGCTCGGTTTATGGTTTTAGGTTTGAGCAAACTCCCGAGGTAGATTCTAACCAAGTTTTTCAAGAGATCAGGTAAGTAGAGTATGTGTGTACCTTCAGGTCTACATCACAAAACAATAGGTTTATGATTGTTTGAATGTTTTCTGTATGTCATGTATCATGTTTTTGGAAAGAACACGAAAATGAATTTACATGTAAACATGGTAAAGCATGAACAGATTGTAACAGACCAACTGTTAAGGGAACTAATTCGCCCCTTAATCGATGAAGAGGATGTATGACTTTGGGAAATTGATCCGCTTCCCAATGAAATATAGGATCAGATTAGCTGTTAAGGGAACTAATCCGCCCCTTAATCGATGAAGAGGATGTATGACTTTGGAAAAATCTATCCAACTTCCAATGGAACCGAGGGATCATATCAGAGAAAGAACGTGAATACAACTGAGATGTGAAAGTAAAAACTGCATAACTAGGATTTATGTTTCAGCTTATCATTTCATTATTGCTCTACTTATTTAGCATTAGGCTAATAGATGAGTTTGTGATGTAGGTGCTGAGGTAACCACTGGAGAATTCTCTGAATTTATTGAAGACTAGGAGCAGTTGATGGAGCACACCTATGCCTCGACTTAGCAATCTGATGGGGCGGTTTAACTAATGTTAGTAGGTGTGAAAGTCTAGTTGACAATGGTACAGTTTTAGTATGTTGAGAATGTTAATGACAGCAGGAGTTTAATGTTTTTAATAATTTTGGAGCTTTACTGATTATGAAAACACGATTTGGTTTTAGATGTAGATTATTATTCTAGATTTATAAAGTTGTGGATTTATGTTATTTTGAACAGCTGCTGTTAAAATTTACAAGTTCTTTTAGTAGGCAGAGTTGTCCGTTTGTTTAGAGTGTTACTGTTCACCCGTGGATGTTGTCTATCAGTGGATGTAGTCTATCGGTTGATGTAGTCTATCGGTGGATGTAGAGTGTTACTGTTCACTGGTGGATGTTGTCTATCGGTGGATGTAGTCTATCGGTGGATGTAGAGTGTTACTATTCACCGGTGGATGTTGTTTATCGATGGATGTTGTCTATCGGTAGATGTTGTCTATCAGTAGATGTGAGTAATAGATTTTGTCGTTTTGTGATCGGTAGATGTGAGTAATAGATTTTGTCGTTTTGTGATCAGTGGATGCCTTTTGTTTCTGTTTCTATCGCTGGAACTATTTAGCGGTAGAGGTGTTCTGTTTTCTTTTGTTTTCTTTCAACCGATTGACTTTAATATTTTAACTAAATAATAAATTTGTTTTATACAATGAATTTCTGCTGCAAGTTTTAACATTTTAAGGGTCAAACTTTTGATCGTTGAGGTGAATTTTGAAATTTTCTCAGAAGTCATAGTATGGTTCAGTATTATAGTAGCGAACCGGGTTTTATCGGTGGATGTAGTCTATCGGTGGATGTAGTCTATCGGTGGATGTAGTCTATCGGTGGATGTAGTCTATCGGTGGATGTAGTCTATCGGTGGATGTAGTCTATCGGTGGATGTAGTCTATCGGTGGATGTAGTCTATCGGTGGATGTAGTCTATCGGTGGATGTAGTCTATCGGTGGATGTAGTCTATCGGTGGATGTAGTCTATCGGTGGATGTAGTCTATCGGTGGATGTAGTCTATCGGTGGATGTAGTCTATCGGTGGATGTAGTCTATCGGTGGATGTAGTCTATCGGTGGATGTAGTCTATCGGTGGATGTAGTCTATCGGTGGATGTAGTCTATCGGTGGATGTAGTCTATCGGTGGATGTAGTCTATCGGTGGATGTAGTCTATCGGTGGATGTAGTCTATCGGTGGATGTAGAGTGTTACTGTTCACTGGTGGATGTTGTCTATCGGTGGATGTAGTCTATCGGTGGATGTAGTCTATCGGTGGATGTAGTAATTTTTAAGGGTCAAACTTTGATCGTTGGGTGAAATTTTGAAATTTTCTCAGAATGTCATAGTATGGTTCAGTATTATGAGTAGCGAACCGGGTTTATATAATTCGAGGCGTTACAAGATGACTCTCCTGACATAGCCCATAATCTGAAAGAAGATGCGAATCAGATTTCAAACAATGAAGGCACTAGTGTTCCATCCGGTGTCACAGATGGTGTCTCAGGCGGTGTCACAGATCAAACAGAGACAGTTGATGAAGTAGAAGTGTCTACCTTACACAACAGACAACCATCTACACGTGTTCAGAAGAATCATCCTGCAGATGAGGTTATTGGAGGTCTGAATGATGGTATACGAACCAGAGATAAGCCGAGGGTTAATTATCGAGAAATGATATAGATGGCATGCTTTACATCAACAATCGTGCCCAAAAATGTGAAAGAAGCATTACTAGATGAATACTGGATAGAAGCTATGCAAGAAGAACTCAGTCAATTCTCCCGAAATTAAGTATGGGACTTAGTACCGTGTCCTCCCGATGTAAACGTTATTGGTACTAAGTGGATTTATAAGAACAAGACTGATGATCATGGAAACATTACTAGCAACAAAGCTCGGCTAGTTGCTCAAGGGTATTCTCAGATTGAAGGTATTGATTTTGATGAAATATTCGCTTCGTTGCTCATCTTGAATCTATTCGGCTTTTATTATCTATCGCTTGTGTTATGCGGTTCCAGCTATATCAACTGGATGTGAAGAGTGCTTTCCTCAATGGGTTTCTCAATGAAGAAGTTTAATTTACTCAACCAAAGGGTTTTGAAGACCCTCATCATCCCGAGCATGTTTATAAATTGAAGAAGGCATTATATGGGCTTAAACAAGCCCCTCGTGCGTGGTATGAACGACTCAAGCAATATTTATTAACCAAGAGATATGAGCGAGGGGGAGTAGATAAAACCATTTTCGTCCGCCGTGCCAAAGGTCAGTTCCTACTTGCTCAAATTTATGTTGATGATATAGTGTTTGGCTCGGTGTCACAGGTTATGGTGGATGAGTTTGTAGCTCAAATGACCAACGAATTTGATATGGGTATGGTTGGAGAACTAACTTATTTTCTCAGTCTTCAAATACAACAAGAGAAGAATGATATTTTCATCTCTCAAGCCAAATATGCCAAGGATTTATTAAAAAAATTTAAGCTTGAGAATGCACGCCCGAGTAGAACACCCCTTAGGACACATGAGAAACTTTCTAAAGATGAAAAGGGCATTGTTGTTGATCCGCGTTTATATAGAAGCATGATTGAAAGCCTATTATATCTTACTGCCAGGCGACCAGATATTTGTTATAGCGTGGGCTTATGCGCTCGATTTCAAGCAAATCCGAAGGAGTCGCATCTAGTGTCGATTAAACGAATTCTGAAATATGTTAGTGGATCAACTGATTATGGCATCTGGTACTCTTTTGATTTTAATGCAAATTTGGTGGGTTATTGTAATGCAGACTGGGCAGGAAGTTCTGATGATAGAAAAAGCACTTCGGGTGGATGTTTTTATGTGGGACACAATTTAGTATCATGGTTTAGCAAGAAGCAGAATTCTATTTCTCTATCTACGGCTGAAGCAGAGTATATTGCAGCAGGTAGCAGCTGTACACAGCTTCTTTGGATAAAACAAATGATGAAAGACTATGGTGTCACACAGGGTGTCATGACACTCTATTGTGATAATTTGAGTGCTATCAATATTTCTAAACATCCTGTTCAGCATTCACAGACAAAGCATATTGACATACGACATCATTTTATTCGATCTTTAGTGGAGGACAAAATTATTAATTTGGAGCATATGGTGACCGAAAAATAAATTGCCGATATTTTCACCAAGGCTTTGGATGGTGTATGATTTGAAGAGTTGAGGTATGCCCTAGGCCTCTATGTTATGTAAGTCGTTTATCGAATTTATTTATTTAAAAATAAAAAAATAAAAAATAAAAATAAAAAATTTTCGCCACGTGCTTTAGGCGTTTGTTTATTTTTTTATTGGGCAATCTATTGTGTATTACTCACCCCCTGCTGAGAGTGATCCTTGCTGATATTATTATTCTATGGAGCAACACCGTATGTGACATGCAAAATTCTGACTATTCTCTTGCAAACTTGGAAGTCTATTTTTATGAAGTTTGGAGCATCATTATATTGGATTTATTTCCCAAATTGCAGAGATCTGACGCATGTTCAAAGATTCATGAGAAATTAATTATATTGATTGATTTATGGAAACTTGGTAGATTGTTGGATTTATTTTCTAAAAATTTACTAAATATATGGGATTCTCCTATTTATTTCTGAGATTTGATATTTTTATGGAAAACAAGTTAAATATATCAAACATAAAGAATTTCCAGAACTCTCCTTCCCTTGCTTCACCTCGATCTACAATCTGCTTCTAGGGTTTTCTTTCGCTCTCTCTACAGAATGGTTATTATCGAAGAAATTTCTGATGAACAGTTCTCAGGCAATGTCTCAATGCCTATTCTGGAGAAGAAGCCGAGCTCTGAATCGGCTGTTGTGATCTTTTCACTGCTTTCACCACAAGTAAAATCCTCTATTCACGGAAAGGAAAAACCAAAAATTACAGAAGGCGCCATTCCCATTACACAAGTAGATTCGTTTGGGGTTAAACAAAGATTTTGACAAACCAGTGGGGATAAGTTCAAAACTAGCTCAGTGCCCCCCAAGGCACCAAGAAATTCAAAAGTAACTATAGCCTCAAAAGGTAAAAGGCCAAGAGTTGAAAAAGAATCCTCTTCCGACAGTTCATGGCTTCAAGAAGCCATCTTGGAAATTAATGCAGATGATGAAGAAGATTTCATGGAAAAAGCTCCAGAGAAACCGACCCGCAAATCCTCCAGAATAGCTGTTCCGAAGCGTTCAAAATCTTCTGCTCCAAAGGCCACAAAAACCTCTGTCCCAAAAGCATCAAAATCCACTGCCTCAAAGTCATCTAAGCCCTCTGCTGAGAAACTTCAAAAGCCTGCCATTGTCGAAACACCAAAAATAAATCCATCAACAGCTCCAAAATCCAAAAAGCAAAAGACCAGTGAAGGCTCTGTTTCTAGAAGCTCTGCGAAATCCAAATCTCCACAGAAAGGTGAGTCCAGTAAAAGACCAAGTAAGACTTCTTTAAAAGTTTCAAATGAAGATTTAAAGTCACGATTACATGCTAGCCGCTGGTTAAATTTTTCTCAGAGAAATATTTGGACAGAACGGAAAATTCATGAAAGTGATTTTTCCCAATGTGAATCCCTGGTTTATCATTTAATAAGTCTGGGTTTAGAGAAAACGTTCAGAAGTATCAATCCATTTGTTTGGAAGATTATTCAAGAATTCTATTGTAATATAGATTCTAATGTAAAAAACCCAGCCCATTCTGATTTTGGCTGGGTATTTGTTCGAGGTCATTTCCTTAATTTTACCCCTACAATCATTAATGATTATTTGTGTTTAAAGATGACTGATTCCACCAAATTTGTGCCTGACTATAATAAAATTATCTTTGATGTCACTGGGGGTGTCAGACGCATCTGGCCCCATGGCAAAGACTTCCCGGTTTTACAACTCTCGGTCAAGTATGGAATACTTCACAAAATAGCAATGTGAAATTGGTTACCTACATCCCACGGCACTGGGATAAACAAAGCAATGGCAGTATTACTTTTCAAAATTGAAAATTCAGTACCCTTTGATTTTGGAAGCCTTGTATTTGATCAAGTTACGAAACATGCAGAAGGGAAGAATGAAATGTTAGCTCTTCTGTTTCCCTCTCTGATTTTTAGTATCTTAACTGCTCAACAATCTATCACTAGAGAAAATGAAGAACTATATGTTGAGAAAAAGGAAATTCGGAAAGCTATAAATTAAGGATGGGGGAGCACAAAAATGATTTGGACGAACGCATGTCTATATCTGAGTCAAACACCGACTCTGCCTTCTTGGCCCGAACTGTAAAATTCTTGGTAGGCACAACAAATTCATTGTCTATTCACATTTTGGAACTTGAAAAGCAGAGATCTGATATTTTTGAACTTTTAAATGATATCTACAAAAAGAACCCCCACATGAAGGACTCAGATTCACAGGCCAAAGTAATGGAAGATGCTGGTACCTTTGGTGTCCCAGACGATGTCCCAGAGGGTGTGCTCGATAATATTGATGCTACGAATTAAATTCTACAAATTTGATGGGGTCGTTGAATGTTTTTAACTGTAGTGTCTCACTGAACTACTGTTCTAATTTGTCTATTCTCTGAATATTTTTCTTCTTCTGGATAATTTTCTTTTACTGGTTGGATCTTATGCTTTGACTATAGTACTTTTATGATGATTTTCATACTTCTCTAAATATTCCTGATATTGGTTATCTTCCTATGGTGTTGCTAGTGTTTATACTGACTATTTCAGTAATTATCTGGTGATGTTGCTGATTTTATGGTAAGTGCAATTCTCTTATATATATATATTTGTCTTTTTATGGCAAAAAGGGAGAGTATTTTGGTGATATGAATGGTTGGGTGAATTATATGGTGATATGCTCTGCTCTCTGATACTATATGATGATATGATGATGAGTGATATTTTTATGATGTTTGAAGTCACAATTCAGGGGGAGTTATTGAAACTCTGTGCTATATTGATTTTGCCAAAAAATGCCAAAGGGAGAGATTGTAAATACAAAGATATTGCATATATGTTGGTATTTATTTTTTGGCAATATTTATATATATTTATGGTGATAATATGTTTTTCTAAATTGATAATTTATTTCTTGGTGATCAAGAAATATTGCATTTTGATTATTGGATGGCTTCATATTAACAATCATGAAGATTCTGTGGAAGAGAAAAATAAGGAAACAAGAATAATAGGAAAGTTATTGAAAAAGCTAAAGGCACTTGCTTTTTAGAAAACTTTATTTTGGTAAGACGATTTGATGGAGATTTGGTGAAATTTGTTAGGCTTCGAGATAACATGAATCGTGGGATGCTTACCTAAATTTTCAGAGCCATATCAAGGAAGTTAGAGATACTTTCCTAAAGTGTCACACAGTGTGTCACTCAACCGAATTTGTTAAGATTTGTTTTTCTTAATTTTTGCGGCATTAATTCTGTTTTGGTAACTAAATTAAATTGAAGATATGGTTGTTACCTATTATATTTAAGCCTTCGTTTTTCTGAAGAAGGTTGCTGAAGCCATTAGTCTTGAGAGCTAAAAGTTCTTATTCTTTGGGGCGATTTTATTTTACACCAACGATTGTGCGTGTCCAGCAATTGTTAATCCTTTCATTCACACTTACTGTGAGTCGTCAGTGATTGTTCTTCAGACGACGAAGTTTTGATTTTCACGAGAGAAGGTTTCTTCGTTTTCCAAGCCGTCGCTTTTTCTTTCACTCCCTACGTTTCTTCGTATGGGTCTGTGATTGTTTTACACACTCTTCTTATGTTGTGGATTTCATCGATTTATTGAGTGTGTTGAGTATTGCGTCCGAAGACAACGTCTTGGTGTTCCAGGAGGTGTCAAAGGAGGCAATCTTCTTTGTTCTTCATTGAAGCTCAGTCTCGGGAAGAGACTGCAACCGAAATCGGGAGGAGTTCTATTTTTAGACAAGGGGAGCTTGTCGTTCTTGATCGTGGTCGAGGGGATCTTACCATAACACGGATTCCAAGAGGAATCAACAACAAGGGGATCTTATTATTTTCTAGATCTCGGGAGAGGTCGATTTTAAGTCGAAGGGATCTCGCAAAAACAGTTTCATTAGGAAAGTTAGCTAGAGGCGGCGACAAAGATAAGAGGGAGTCTTCATTTGTATAAGTCCGATGTCTTGTAACTTTGTGAACTCAAAGAAATATTTTTATATCTGGGCGTGGCCCCGCAGACGTAGGCTGGTTGCCAAACTGCGTTAACAACCTCCTGTCTCATTTATTTCTGCATATTTATATTGTTCGTCATTGCATTCATTATCGGTGTCACACGTAACACCCTGTGTGGCACCGCATAACTAATTGTAATCTTTCAATCTTGGCCAGTTCAATTTAGTCTAAAGAGATATCTTTGTTATATGAATGAGATATTGGTTTGGTAGGTTCCTCTTAGTTTTAATTTCTGTAATTTTTATGATTGTACAAAATGGATTCTCAAGCAAAATACGTAGTCGTGGTAAAAGTCATAGGTCGAGCTAGATCAAGAGGGCAGGTGGCTCAAGTGAGAGTCAAGTTTCTCGATGATCAGAATCGATACATTATGAGAAATGTGGAGTGATCGGTAAGGGAAGGTGTAACAACCAGCACCTTGGTCAGGTATTTATCCCGTGTTTTATTATGGAATGATTTATGGAATAAGTTGATTTCAAAAGAAAAGTAGGTTTAGTGGCAAGATTGTAATTAATGTTGTTTTGAATCGTTATAAATAGAAAGAGGAAATTCTAAAACCTCACTTTAGCCGACTTTCCTCTTCGGGCGAATCTCCTCCAAAGCCTTCTTCCGGTAGCAGACACCGATTTCCTCCACCATTGTTCAGCTCTTCCTCTACTCTTTTCGAAATATTAAGCTCCAGGTATATGTGATTCACTCATTAAATCTTCGATTTAAGGATGGTTATTGATTGATTTTTGAAGATTTAGAATCGGACAATGTTAGAATAACGATAGTATTTTCGAATTTATGATTTATGGCATTGGTGATAGAGTTCTAGGTGTTGTTAATGTTAGCGTTGATAATCTGAGATTGGTATGAATCTGGTAGTTTTAGTACACTAATGCCATCAATGCCAGTGAGGATTAAGCCACGCACACTAGGTGCTTGACTATAAGACTCAGAGGCTTGAACTAGTTTCTAGGAATTATTTCTTTAGTTAGAATTTTACCAGCTTTGAGATTAGATTATTCAAGATACATTTAACATTAAAATATGAAATGTCTAGGTGGAAAAGAATTCAAGTGAAGGCACGACATTTCTAAGGGGACCAGGTAAGTGAGTGTATTAGGATTTCGGCCATTAGGGCCCTACATCACGAGGACGTTAGGAAGATTTTTAAGGATAATGCCTTGATGTTCATGATCTGTACCATGATATATGCTGAATGTCTGAGTTTTCTCTGGTGTGAAGTTCTGTTATGCATACATAATCCATGCATCATGATTTATCTTCCAAGTATACGAAAATGTCTTATGTGCATGTTTCTTTTATGAATAAGATAAGAATATGAAATGTATGCAAGTATGATTAAGTGAGGGTTAAGGCGGTTTGGCAAAGTCACTGTCCAGAAATGGACCAAGATTTCTGCCTGAAGGGCCAAGTACACTTACTCTGCCTGCCCTCCAGCACGACCCCCTCCTTAATCCATGCTATGTAAACAATGAACAAGAATATGATTCCCACGAAATGATCAAGAATATGAACATGAATATGATTTACCGGATTTGAATAAAGAACTTGAACACGATTTTATTGAGTATGCATTCATGAGTATTTATGTATATGTTGCACCCCTTACTAAGCATTAGGCTTAT
Organism: Begonia masoniana; assembly: GCA_022432975.1. Classification (NCBI taxonomy): domain Eukaryota; kingdom Viridiplantae; phylum Streptophyta; class Magnoliopsida; order Cucurbitales; family Begoniaceae; genus Begonia; species Begonia masoniana. Next base: position 39,124,501 of record CM039510.1, on the reverse strand, counting down.
AGTTTGAACCTTATGATGTTGACGAATTGAAAGGTAAGGATTTCAATCCAAGTGATAACGTCTAAGAAGGTTGCTGGATGGTACTCGTGAAGGAATTTATGGCTGGGAAGCGATTCGACCCGAGGTGCTCTTAGTCTGTCATATTATAAGACAATGAAACAGAAGTTTAAGTAGAAAAGAACTTTAATGTTTATGAGCTATAATGATTTTAGGATTTAAGGATTCCCATCTGTTTTGTAACACCTGGTATTTTTGCCTATGTATTTATTCCCCAGATATGTAAGCGGAATTACTCTGATATTAATTCAATGACTATTTTTAATTGCCAACGTGTTCAATTGAATGAGAGTGGTTGTAGAACCGATTCGACGAACTAAATAAAAATTTAGTTAAAAACCTATTGAAGGGTAAAATTGGAAGCCAATTAAGGTTGGTGGGAGATGGCCAATGGATGAGTGACACCTGGCAACTTGTTGAAGAAGCCATGTTCTTTTCTCTCCCCTCCAACGTGAAACCCTCACTTTTCTCATATGCTTCCTTCTGCTTCCTTTCATTTCTCTCGGTTTTCTCTCCTTCTGGCGATTTCAATCTTTCCAAAAACTTCCATTCTCCTGTTTTCTCCAGTAGAGGTAAGCATCTGTTTAAGCTAATGAGTTTGGATAAGTAAAATGTGAGTTTTGTAGAAGTTTAAGGTTACGGCATTTTGAGAGAAACTCATTGTTTTTGGATGAAAACACGTTAGTTTGTTTTCCAAAGGTTTGAAAGGAGTTGCTGCATACCCTACATATTATTAGTTAGCATTTGCAGCTTTGCTCATTTTCTTTACATGCATGTTCAGGTTCGTGCCTCACCAAGGCAACACGTTCAACACTTTCAACACCACAGCAAACAGGTAAGTTCATGTGTGTGGACTGGCCCTTAAGCCCCTACATCACGGAGGTACTAGGTTTTCATTTCTGTCGGGAAGTTTCGGGTAGATAAGTTAAAGTTTTGTTCTGAGTTTCTGTATTTCTCGTCTTCTCTGCTGTTTACTCCTATTGTCTGCTGTTTTAAATTGTAAACACTATAAATGTCCATGCATACACGATTTTTCTGAAAGTTCATGCAAAAGCTGTTTTCTGTACACGGTTTGAAACTAAGCAAGATAAAACCTGACTGAAATGTATTGGTTAAGTGTGAGACGGGGACTGGCCTACTGTACAACTCTGTCTGTTCTGTTCTGTTCCTGTTTCTGTAATCTGTTATGTGTCTGTCGTGCACCTGCCAATTCCCCTATAAGCCCCACTTATACCCCTCTGCCACTGAAATGTAATGTACTGTACTGTCACCGTATTTCTGAAAGTCCATGCATAGCATATGCATAACTGCATTTATATATGTTCTTACTGAGTTTTAGACTCATAGGTGAACTCCCTGATGTAGGTACTGAACCCGAAAATGAGGACTTTGTGCCTCAGTCTGATGAATAGGTGGCTGGTGGTTCGAGCTCTCGGGGGTGGTTGTTGCAGCCATACATAATTTTCTGTCTCGAGGTTTAAGTCTTTAAAGTAAAGTTCATATCTGTAAACTCTTTTGGAATTCTGGTGTTTTGTTCTAAAACTCTGTTATAGTCTTGTGTTTTGTTTAAAAATTCTGCTGGAAATTTTGTAATGTATAGATTCTGTTGTTGATGTATTTAAAACCTCTGTATTTGATAGTTGAATTTATGTTCTGAAGTATTTTGGAATTGTTTAGAATATTTTCTCCTTTAGGATGTGCATGGATTATCTCTGATTTTATAGTCATCCATGCAATCTGTTTCCTTAAAATTCTGTCGTGTTTCCCTGATATGTCCAAAATCATGTTTTGAATCGTTTTCTGAAGTTTGAAGCTTTCATACCTTCTGTTTTCACGACTTTTGTTTTATGGATTCCTGTTAAAAGTTGTCAATTTTGTCTTTAAACTCTACATCCACCGGTTACTGTTCACTTTTGTCTTATTCACATCCACCGGTTACTGTTCACTTTCTTCTTATTCACATCCACCGGTTATTATTCACTTTCGTCTTATTCACATCCACCGGTTACTGTTCACTTTTGTCTTATTCACATCCACCGGTTACTGTTTACTTTTTTCTTATTCACATCCACCGGTTAATATTCATTTTCTTCTTATTCACATCCACCGGTTACTGTTCACTTTCTTCTTATTCACATCCACCGGTTACTGTTCACTTTTGTCTTATTCACATCCACTAGTTACTGTTCACTTTTGTCTTATTCACATCCACCTGTTACTGTTAACTTTCTTCTTATTCACATCTACCGGTTACTGTTCACTTTTGTTTTATTCACATCCACTGCTGCTACTATTCTCCTCCATTTTATTCACATTATCCACTGTTTACATTTTCCGCCGCTGCCTTTAAAATTATATCTTCCGTCTGACGTCATTCGCTTGTCTTTCAGCCTTCACTCCCAGAGAAGGTTTACGACTAAAAATTTAAATGTTCCTGTTTTTCCTATTTTCTTTCGCCATCAATTTATAAAAGTTCTCTGTTTTATGTATTCCGATTTTAATTGTCATCCAGCTTAAATGTGTCTTCCAGTTTCACTTCTAGAGAAGGTTTATACTCTCTGTTAAGGTTTTAAAAGTATAAATGTTTTTTAAAAAAATAGTCCCCGTTTTGGAATGTCTCGGAGTGATGGCTCCTCGTCCCCAACCGGGTCGGGGGCCGTCACATGTTTTTCTTTAAGTCTTCCGCTACGCATGTTTAAGTTTTATGTTAAAGGAATGATTTCTGTGAATTGAGATGTGAGGTTACTTGTACAGTTAGTTCTAGAGAGCTAGCCGAACGTTCGCCAGGGGAGGCGATCGATCGGTTGTTTATGTATTCTGTTTTGCAAGAGTTGTAAGTAAATCGTTGACTAGAATTGCATGGACAAATACGTCGTCCATAGTAAGTGAATGAGTCATCGTCCAAAGTTAGGGGCGAGTCCAAGTCCGGAGAACGTTGTTGAGTTTTCGTCCAAAGTAAGTAGTCACATGACTGTGGACGACAAATCACGTGGTCCGTGGACGATAAACTTAAGTAAGTCCATGGACGATAGTTTGTGGATGATGAGTTTATGTAGCCCGTGGACAATGAAGTCACCTGGACCGTCTAAGTAAGTCTGTGGACGATAAAGTTTAGTTAAGCATCCTGGCAAAGAAAGTCAAACGTCCACACTGCCTTCTGTTTTCAGTCGTCCACGCTGTCTTTTGTTTCTGTTATCCATTCCTGTCTGATATAACGTCTACCCCTACTGTTTAAATTGATGAAACCCGATATGAAAGAGTCGAGTTCTGAGAATTTAAGGTTTTTAATTTGTTATTCTTTTAAACGTCCACGAGTTATTTTAAAGAAAATAATCAGTAGTTGTTCTAAGATTTAAATGACTAAGTTGTAATTAAGAATATGTCGCAATCTACTGGGGTCGTTACAGAAGGTGACATTCTCACTGTAACGACCCCTTTTCCCAGCAAGATATTGTCCGCTCCGGGGATTAGGCCGCAGCCCAATATCCTCCCCTCACGGCTTTGTTTGGCGAGAGCACTTCCCGGAAGGTCACCCAACCTGGAATTACTCTCGCCGAAGCCCTCTTAACTTCGGAGTTCTTATGAGATCCGTCGTCAATTAAGCTCCAAACGCGTCTTGCTATCTTGGGAGGGTCTCTTTACATATGTTTCATTTCTATGTACTTCCCCAAGCGCTGTGGGATTGTGACGACCCCCTCTTTAGGACCCGGGATTCGCCTATACTCGAGTCCACAATTCCGGTTGTACAGTCTCTGATACCATTTGTAACGACCCCTTTTCCCAGCAAGATATTGTCCGCTCCGGGGATTAGGCCGCAGCCCAATATCCTCCCCTCACGGCTTTGTTTGGCGAGAGCACTTCCCGGAAGGTCACCCAACCTGGAATTACTCTCGCCGAAGCCCTCTTAACTTCGGAGTTCTTATGAGATCCGTCGTCAATTAAGCTCCAAAACGCGTCTTGCTATCTTGGGAGGGTCTCTTTACATATGTTTCATTTCTATGTACTTCCCCAAGCGCTGTGGGATTGTGACGACCCCCTCTTTAGGACCCGGGATTCGCCTATACTCGAGTCCGAGATCCATACATCCCGCAACCCGAGGTTTGCCCCGCAGTCGTACACATACGTTCACATTCGAGTCATCACAATCACCCCCCCTCAGGGGCCCAACGTCCTCGTTGGCCACAATTCCGGTTGGGTACAGGCTCTGATACCATTTGTAACGACCCCTTTTCCCAGCAAGATATTGTCCGCTCCGGGGATTAGGCCGCAGCCCAATATCCTCCCCTCACGGCTTTGTTTGGCGAGAGCACTTCCCGGAAGGTCACCCAACCTGGAATTACTCTCGCCGAAGCCCTCTTAACTTCGGAGTTCTTATGAGATCCGTCGTCAATTAAGCTCCAAAACGCGTCTTGCTATCTTGGGAGGGTCTCTTTACATATGTTTCATTTCTATGTACTTCCCCAAGCGCTGTGGGATTGTGACGACCCCCTCTTTAGGACCCGGGATTCGCCTATACTCGAGTCCGAGATCCATACATCCCGCAACCCGAGGTTTGCCCCGCAGTCGTACACATACGTTCACATTCGAGTCATCACAATCACCCCCCCTCAGGGGCCCAACGTCCTCGTTGGCCACAATTCCGGTTGGGTACAGGCTCTGATACCATTTGTAACGACCCCTTTTCCCAGCAAGATATTGTCCGCTCCGGGGATTAGGCCGCAGCCCAATATCCTCCCCTCACGGCTTTGTTTGGCGAGAGCACTTCCCGGAAGGTCACCCAACCTGGAATTACTCTCGCCGAAGCCCTCTTAACTTCGGAGTTCTTATGAGATCCGTCGTCAATTAAGCTCCAAAACGCGTCTTGCTATCTTGGGAGGGTCTCTTTACATATGTTTCATTTCTATGTACTTCCCCAAGCGCTGTGGGATTGTGACGACCCCCTCTTTAGGACCCGGGATTCGCCTATACTCGAGTCCGAGATCCATACATCCCGCAACCCGAGGTTTGCCCCGCAGTCGTACACATACGTTCACATTCGAGTCATCACAATCACCCCCCCTCAGGGGCCCAAGTCCTCGTTGGCCACATGCCGGGTTGGGAGTACAGGCTCTGATACCATTTGTAACGACCCCTTTCCCAGCAAGATATTGTCCGCTCCGGGGATTAGGCCGCAGCCCAATATCCTCCCCTCACGGCTTTGTTTGGCGAGAGCACTTCCCGGAAGGTCACATTCTATGTACTTCCCCAAGCGCTGTGGGATTGTGACGACCCCCTCTTTAGGACCCGGGATTCGCCTATACTCGAGTCCGAGATCCATACATCCCGCAACCCGAGGTTTGCCCCGCAGTCGTACACATACGTTCACATTCGAGTCATCACACTCACCCTTCTTGAGTTTGAGAGGGAGGCTAGGAGGTTGCAGTGATCGATTTTGTTGCTTCTCTTTCTTAGTTTTGGTTTATTGCCGATTGTTCTAAGTTCTATGTTTTAGTTGTTTATGATGATGATCGACTCATCTACTTGTTAATTTCGAGACCCGAATGCTTCTAAAATTTTCACTGACATTGTTTTTGCCAATTGATGTCTATCTTTGCTTGTGCATGATAAGGATAATGCATCTTTTTCGCAAAGGGTTAAAGGTATAGAGACTTCTTGCATCTTAACTAAGTATATCACCACCTTCATCATTATGTCTGAAGTGGGTGATTTATTGTTTTAATGCTTTAAGGTAAATTAAGGTTTACTCTGCAGATTCTCAGTCAAATCTTACCTCTTGCTTATCTATATTTGATTTTAAATGTTATACTGATCAATTAGTTATCGATTAGTGTCACGTTATAAGGTAATTTTAGAGTGTAGAATTATATAATAAACTTATCATTACTATTGTAAAGTCACAAGGGAACAAGCGTTAGATCCAACTTGCAAGTTGGATCTAACGGTGAATGAAGGTTAGATCGTGGGTTTTGTTTTTTGTCATAGGTTGGTGTAAAGTCGATTCAAAATTTGACTCATAGGCTGGTCATTGCGTAATCGGTCTTTATTTTCAATCATTTAAATCATAATTTTTTTTTTATTCTTCAAATCTTTGTTGATAAGCAAATTCATATATCAAAATCAATTTAAGTAGAGTCTAAAATTTGAAGTTTCAGTTTGTTAATTTTTGATATCCCGATAAATTATATCAATATTTTGAATCACTGATAAATTTGTCACAGTTTGTAGCGTCATAATTTCTCTAATAATCACGTATTTAAGTGAAGAAACACGTTGAGAGGAAAATGAAAAAAATGGAAATATACGCCTAATTTTGGTAATTATTTTCATGACCATTTCGTTTAATTTTCTTGCACAAATTTTGGAAGAACATTATTAAGATCAAGAGTGATGGAGTGGGATTAATACTTCTAGTGAACAGACATTTTTAGAATTTTTTTCAATATTATTATATTTGAAAATACACGTCATTAATGACTTTCAACTTTAGTTGGACGGTGTCCGTTCACTTTTTTCAATTATTTACTATATATAAATTAATAAATAAATAAAATTTTCAATTCAAATTATTTTACTCAAGTTAATGTTTTATCTTTGCTAAAAATGATGACATAGATTTTTTTTTAAAAGACTAATGTTATGTTGACACTTTAATTATATATTTTAATTTTACACCCTTTATCTTTTGACTCATTGATTCAAATAATATGTTATTTTAAATATTTATATTTATAGCATATTAAAGTTTTTAAACTTAGCTTCAGGTGAAATTCATATTGTACTATCGCTGCTTTAGTTGTTTTGATTCATCTTTTTTATGTTTGGGCTATACTTTTTATCGATTTTTTCTAGATAAGTTTGCGAATGATTTTCGATTTGTTTATTGAAAACGCTTAAAAGATTATCATGGACTTTTCTACTTTTAATGTCAAGAAAATCTAAAACATCTGTCCTTTTTATCTACGTAGGTAGATATGAGAAGAGAATATAAAGAATAAACAAAGTGACTTCCATTTACAAAAGTTGGCCAACAAGAGAGTTTTACACTAACCAAACAAACATTAGCATATTAACAAAACTCGAATTTGCGTTTACATATAGAAATGAGGTTTTGCATTTCATCAACAACTGAAGAAACATAAATTTACAACCCGAATGATATTCAAATGATTTTGAATTGATATTCAAACATGTCCAAGAGAACAACAAAAAACTCAAAAAATATAGCAACTTTGAACGCATAAACTTCATTAAAAGAAAATTACAAGTGCACAACTGAAAAATGAAACAAAAAGAGAAAAACCCTTCACTGGCAATGAAGAAGACGATGAAATGTAGAGCTCAAAAAGCACAATAAAAAAGAAAATTTAGAAGAAATTTCACTCCACGGAGAAGAGAGAAAAAAGAAGTGTAGGAGAAGAAAATGGCAGACCAGACGAAAGAAGACGATGTTTCAATGATCGAACAAAATACAGAATGAATAAAACAAGAGAAAGAATAGAGACCTACACTGATAATGAGTGATTTGACCACCTAAAATGAAATTTGTGAAGGGAAACAATGTAAATTTTCCACCGCTTGAAATGGACATGTTAGCGCGTATAATTTCCAATGATTTTGCTGCTTTGTTTTAATTTTTTTTTCATTATTAAAACACAATATTTTCATTTAATTTTAGGTATTTTCAAATGAGTGAAACTAGATTTAATCACTAACTCTACACTTTAATCTTACCTACTAATATGACGTCTATTTGTTAATACAATTTATGCCTAATTTTAATTAATTATTATATTAATTAGTGAGTGACACATAAGTGTCATGTCTAGATATGAGATTAGATTGTATAATTAAAAAGTAAACTTAACATTACTCTTTCAAAATTTGCATTAAGTATTAATGGAGGTTTGGATCAATGTAATTTATGCCTAATTTTAATTAATTATTATATTAATTAGTGAGTGACACATAAGTGTCATGTCTAGATATGAGATTAGATTGTATAATTAAAAAGTAAACTTAACATTACTCTTTCAAAATTTGCATTAAGTATTAATGGAGGATTTGGATCACTTTGGTCAAACCGAACCAGATCGTATACATCCCTAATCGGTTCGTGAAATCTTTATGAAAAGTAAAATTTTTCAACATGAGTTTCAATGTATAATACTTCACGATTTCAATTTAAATTTTGAACACGAAGCTTCTTCCATTTTAGTTCAAGTAGTGAAATCTCGTCTACCTGATTAACAAGCAACGTTGGTTGTGTTATAACTTCTTGGAAAGAGCATATGAATTTCATTAGTAATGCGTCTAGCTAGGCTTGTAAAAATGAAGAATAAATTGAACTTCTAATATAATAAAGACAATTGGTACACGCAATAATATCTTATAGAACAATAGTAACGAAAAGACTAATTGCAAGTAGCCAATCATTTGATCTCGCAATCATGATTGAACTTTAAGAAGCTAATTCTAATTTGATGATTAAACAGACAAGCGTGATAAAATCATCGGCTAAAAGTAAAAATCCAACAAATTTAAGTTGTATTTGAGCTTTGACAAGACTAGTTAAGGTTACATGGAGTGCAATTATTATAATTTAACAAAACCTCCTCAATTATGCGTGGACAAAGGGACATTATTACCATTTGGAAAACAAAAATCAGGATTTTCCATTGACCTAGTCTATGACACGTGTACGGTTCTAGGAACACACAGCGAAGGCAAACTACAGGACCAGGTGTGTCATGTCATTAAATTTGGCGAGTTGTGAACCTAACCCATGATTTTTCAAAGCATTCAAATCAGACGGCGAAGATGGCTGGAACGTGAAGCACGTCGTTTCACGCACCTCTGTCGACCGCGTATAACAAACCAGGAAGGACCACTTACGTCTTTTGTCCTGTCTCCTTGATTTCCACACGTTTAAATGTATTAGCTGTTATTTTATTAATAAACATGTTATACGAAACGAATCATTCGAATCTTTTAACTCGTCATATTAACCCATCTTAAAATTCAAAACATTCATGTACAATTGAGAATGAGTTACAAAAAATATAAATTATTATTCAATTCACGAGTTTAATTTCCTAGAAATGTTAGCAACCATAGTCAAATCTACAACAAAAAAATTTAATTTTTTCGTAATTTATGTGCAAATCTAAGGACCCTTTTAGATTCGAAGAGAGGAGAATGTTAGATTTTGAAGAGATATTTTATAAAGTTTGGACTTTTATCGAGTTTGAACACTGAATTTGTTTATTCATAGAAATAAAATAACAAGGTTTAAGAAAGTGGTTTGGTCTCTACTTCTTAAATTTATGGAGCTCTCGTTACAACTCAACTACAACTATTTTTTTAACAATAATATTATACTTTATGTTTTTATTTTAAAAAATTCACTCAAAAAATAATTAATATAATTAATATAATAAATTATTAATAAATAATTTATTACATTAACTTTAATGGTATCAATAGTTATTTATTATATCAACAAATTTAAAAATAAATAAAATAAGAGAGTGAATTAAAAATTATTATTATTTTAAATATTATGATGACGTCATAATTCAAGAGATAGGAAGAAGCTTCTGAGGCTCATATAAGAATCAAGAATGTGTGATCTCCGTTTTCATCTTCTGAAACGTTGGATTCATCAGCTTACTCTTTCATCGAAAAATCCAGCCTTGCCAGTATCTCTCTACATCTCACAAGAGCTATCTACTCTCTTCCTGTCTCTCTCTCTCTCTCACACCGGAGCTTTTAGAATAATGCTGTTGAGAAGCTCATCGACACCACTTCTCCGATCAGTCCTCTCGGAGTCTCCGAACTGGATCGGCCACCATGAAATCAGCTCACTAGCAAAACACCCCCCTTCTCCATTCCTTCCTAGCACAAAAGGCAAACTCTCGTTTCATCAACTTGGTCACTACCATATAAACTCTATTTCTTGCGGGTCTTCTCCGATCTCCCCATCCATTTCCGAATTCTCCGAGAGTCACAGATACCCTCGGAGTGGATTTCGGAGAGCTAGATCTGAGGGAAACTTGGAAAAACTTGCATATGTTTCCAAGGAGGATATTGAAGAGCAATTCTTCGACTCTTATCCGCATAAACACTCGATGTTGCAAAGCATACCGTCTTTTACTTTCGAAGGCGTCGAAACCGACGAAGAAGAAGAAGAATTTGGTCCAATGGAAAGGATGAGTAATATGATTACACCTAATCAAGAGCTATTGAATATGGGATTTGATAAAGAGAGAGATTCGACAAACCAAAACATGTATCTGTCAAGAGGGCTCGAAGTTGACGACTGCGATTGCACGAGTGGAGGCGGATGCGGCAGAGGTGTGGGCGGTGTAGGAGGAGGAGGCTTTGGTTCAGGAGATAGTGGTCATGATGGTGGTCATGGGGTTGAGGAGTATTACAAGAAAATGGTGAAAGAGAATCCTGGAAACCCTCTTTTTTTGAGGAACTATGCTCAATTCTTATATCAGGCAAGTCTTGTTCTGCCCCTTTCAATTCGCCTCTCAAATGTTGCTTCTTGATCTTGATTAGGAACATGCAAATAACAAGACTAAATTTGAAGCTACTTGATTATTGGTCTATCATGTGTTTGGTTTATCTGACTTGTTTCTATGGGATCTATAAAACAGAGAAAGGGTAACCTTCACGGAGCCGAAGAATACTACTCCCGAGCCATACTGGCCGATCCGAAAGATGGTGAAGTTTTATCGCAGTATGCTAAGTTAGTGTGGGAGCTGCACGGGGATCAAGAAAGAGCTGCAAGCTACTTTGAAAGAGCAGTCCACGCTTCTGCACATGATAGGTACGAACGCAGTTCTTGTTTAATACAAACTTCATCACATTTTCAAAACATTAGAATGTAGTTTAAACTTAAAAAACAAGGTCTAGAACACGTATTTTGGCATGTTCGATTCAAACAACAACAGTTCTAAACAAAACTAACTCAAAAGTCAAAAGAGTCGAAATTCAAGATCAAAACGACAGAGAATGTAATTGAAGCAGCAAAGAATGTTATGTGATAATAGTGCAAATGTTTTTGCAGCCATGTCCATGCGGCATATGCTTCTTTTCTGTGGGAGACAGAGGAAGAGGAGGAGGAATTGTGTGCGGCAGAGGAGCTTGTCAACACTGCTACTATCAAAAGTCAATTTAATCAACTTGGGTCTATAAGAGCTTGAGCAGCATAAGTTAGCTTTGTTCATACACTTGTTTTTATTTTTCGCAACTCTTAAGTTTTGTACAATACCACTAGGCTATTATCAGTCTTTTAAGTAACTATGCACTTCTCTCTATTAAATTCAACCTGTCTAGATCATGAGATAAGCTTACAGTGTAGAATTAAACAGTGAACTTAAATGTTATTCCTATAAAAGTTGTGTGTAGTTTCTAACGTAGCCAACTGCATATCGTCTCATGATAAATGCAACTTTGAATATAGTGATTTAGCACTAACTCAAACCTGATAAACGCACCAGTGAAGAATCCTGAAGCTCCGAAAATTGTTCGAAGAAAAGGCGAGAAAAGAGATGCACAAATGACAAATCTGTCAAAGAAAAGATTGGCACTCCACCAGCAACTTGAGAGGAAATTCAAATTCACTGGAATAGAGCTATTCATTATTATTAACAGTCATTTTGCTGTGATGACAAACTCAAATTCAGATCAAACTGTCGTCAAATATGTCAGAAAGCCAGGCAATCACAGCCTAAGGAAAATGAACATCTCACCCACCTGCAATACTTAAAAGAAAATAAGCAGAGACTAAGGTAAGTACTTTTAGAGGCCGTAGACGATGGTTGTCTCCGTTCTAACTTAAACAAAGCTATGCATCCAAATCGTAACAAATATCCTAAAGGGTACATAATCACTTGTTCTGAATATGCTGGAAAATGTAAAACTCATAACACAAATAAAAGCCATTATCTCAATGCGAACATGATTTCTATACAATTCATGATGAGATGTCAGCAACATGCCTTCAAACTAGTACCTTCAAGCATTATAATAAAGCATTAAGGGTAACTACAAGGGAGGAAAACAATAGGTGCTTGCTTAACATGCCAAAATTTCCCATTTGAATTGCTTCATGGGGAAAATATCATAATGAAAACCCTCACTATTTCCATTTATGCAAGTATAAACAAAATAATTAAAGTATCAATACATCTTTTCTTCCTGAAACAGCAAAGGCTAATAATAGTCCATTGAAATAACTGAGAGCAGAAAATGGCATAGCTTAGATAGATATGGCTCCACAGGCAAACTTGAGAATTAGTTTATCGCCAACCCCGCTGCACAAAACCGTTCCCTCGCACCCTGTTGTACTCAAAAGCATCCTGGCTGCTCCCCCTACCCATGCTCCGACCACCAAAATGGCCCCTGGGGGCATCCATCTGATAACTGCCTCTAGAGCGTCCCTTTCCTGATCAGATCCATCTGATAACATGCCAATCAAATACCTTATGACAATTCACAGCTCCCCATACAAGAAAACAGAATGGTAGCTCCAAGCAGTTATGCAACTAGGAAAATAGATTTGAAATTGACCACACTTTGAGGCCATATTCGTGCAAAACCAGAATATAAACTGACATGAAGAGAAATTCATTTTCACACAAGAAGCGCATCTCCTGGCACAAAATTTTTAAATTTATAAATTAGATAGAAAAGTTGAGAAGCTAAGCATCACTTCTCAAATTGAACTCCAAAGATAACACAGGCGCATCAAGCACTCATTGACTAACAAAAGAGTAACCCCTTCTTTACAAGACAAAAATGATACATTTACTATCAAACAATTGACAAAACTACAACCCAACAAAATTCTATCGTATCCTTAGGCCCGTGAAGGTGATAAACCTGAGCCAGAAAATAGCGAAAGTTCAAAGGGTTCTCCTAGATCAGACAGAAAGTAGGCTTTGAAAGAATAATTTGATCATTCTACTCTAATATCAAGGTGTTATTCGACAGTTCTATAATATTTCCAACTAATACTTATGTTAGTAGGCCGATGATCCGAGATAAACTGATTTCAAGCTCTGTGAACAGAGATCCCTACTAAAAAGAAGCTAAAACCCACAAGCCCGCAGATTCGGCACCCTTTCCGTTACAAATTTAGACAGGAAATGATCAAAAGTCTTCCCCTAAATTTTCCCTCCCTTATGTACTACTCCCCTGGTCACCCAAAAACCCAGCCTACTCAATCCACCCAGCTACAGAATAATCAACTCCGCCACTTCAGCCAGGAACAATATCCAAGCTGCCCCCTCCTCCCCATATCATCCGCAACAGTTGAATCACTTTTACTAGATTAAAATAAATTACTGCTAATTAGCTAGATTCTAATTAAATGAAATGTAATATGCTGCATATCAAAATGAAAAAAAAATAAAAGACTCTGACTAAAGATGGAAATGGAAATCCATTATTTGGAAGGTAATAATCCAAGAGCATACAGAAATACCCCGGGGGAAAATAAGTAACATACAATAGATGCGTAATTTTTTCAGGTTCTGCAAAAGATTCTTCTATCAAACCAGAAGGTTCTGACACGCTCTGGAACACACTTTGATGCAAGGCCGATGAATCCTCAACGGGGGCTCTCTCCACCACAACTTCCGTTTCAAAATCCCGTTCCTCTACTTGCTCATGAAGACTGTAGTTATCAAATGTATCGTCTTCTTCTATCTGAACGGAATTCATAGTCTGTTGCCTCTTCCTCCAAAACATGGCCTGAAACTGCTAAAATCATTTAGTTAGTACAAAAGGGATGGATTGCATACGATTCAACGAAAATGAAATACCAGCTGAAAATATTTGTGGAAAAAAATACCTTTTAACCATCTAAAAATTTATCATTTGCTTATTTGATACGATTACCCCGTCTTCTAGTCCGTAAAACCATAAACATAAAGTTAAAAGATCATTGAGCCATGATGTCTGCGACAATGGTGACACATAACTTCATACATCAACACCAGCCGTTTTCACAGTCTACAGATGGTAGTAATTTTGTCAGCTTTAACAAAAAAAGAATTAAAGAACATTTTTTTTTTACTTTATATAAGTAACCAAAAATTGCAGTAATAGAAAACATATTCAAGAGGATGTGAGATATGAAAATGCGCTCAAAGAAAATCTACTCTCTAGAAAGAAAACATTGTTAGGAATCTGTTGGGTATCGCTGGATGTATTTGAGAGAAAAATCTAATTCAATTTCCAAATGAACAAAAAAACTCTCAAACCTCTCTCTCTCTACTCTTCCTCTATTTGGGAATTTGAGTTTTGGGGATGATTGAAACCGTATACTAAAGCCTCTATTTATAGAGAAGCTTCAGCACACCTTTCATGAAAAAACAAGAGAGAAAGAAAAAATGAATTTTGCCGCAGCAATTGGAGACTTGAACTTCTAGATGGAGGCTGTGGCTGGAAAAAATCAAATTGAGTTCTTCAATTCTCCCCCTCCAACGATATCCGAAACAAGCATTCCAACTATGTTTCTGCATAGCTCCAACTTCTCTCGAGTTACCATCTTTGTCAACATATCTGCTGGATTCTCCTTCATATGAATCTTAACTAGTTTCAACAATTGTCGATCCATAACTTCGCGTATCCAATGATATCGAATATCAATATGCTTCGTACGAGAATGGTACATGGAGTTCTTGCTCAAATCGAGAGCACTTTGACTGTCACAATGTAGTTTGTAGTCTTTCTGCTTGATTCCAAGTTCTTGGAGATATCGCTTTAGCCACAACATTTCTTTCCCAGCTTCAGCGGCAACAATATATTCTGCTTTTGTTGTGGATAAAGCAACACATTTCTGCTGTCTTGACTACCATGAGACAGATTGTAACACCCTACATTTTCAGTCAGGTGATTTTCTTAACGGAATTAACTGTCACCCTTATTTTTGGACCTTTTGATTTAAATTTAATACCAAGATTTGTTCCAATTGTGTGAACTAGGTTGAGTGGCAAAATTGAAATTAGGGTGGGCTGTGATCGATATATAAAGGAAATGGAAAGCTTTTAAATCTCACCAACACCACTGTAGCAGCCGACACTTTCTTCTTTCAGCGATTTCCCTCTCCCGAGCTCTCGCTCTCTGCCTGCCAGTAATCCTTCCTTTGACAATCGGTTCCCTTGCCATTTCTCGGATACTCTACGCTCGAGGTATAGATTAGACAATGTAGTTGTCAGTTAGTTGTTAAACTCTGTTTTTCAGCTTGGTGTTGGAGTTTGGTTTCTCCAATGGCCGAGTAGCAATAGCAACATTTATAACCTGGATTTTTGTAATGTCATTTCCGAATCGATTTTGGACATTTAATATAACCGACCCTGATTAATCGTTAGTTGGACCTAGCTGTTTTGATTTTGGATTTCTGACTGCACACAGAGAACTAGATTAGGGGATTCGGGAATGACTTTAGTTATTAGATTCTAGGATGACTTGTGATTGGAACTTTTAGGGTTTTATTTTAACTACTGTGATGTGAAATGTTTTAGGTGAAGAAGTTTGAAGAAAAGGAGTTCAAGGTGCTAAGGAAACCAGGTAAGTGAATGTGTAAGATTCCCGGCCATTAGGGCCCTAAATCACAAGGATGCTAGGTAGAAACCGATACGATGATTAGAAGTTATTTAAGCTACTGTCTATTACTTATGTTGATGTTTGACTTAATGGTATGATTTCCCGTCGGATGAATGCACTATTCTGTGGCTTGATGAGTTAGGAGTTCTCATGTTCATGCATCATGAACGTTTTATGCATATGATAATGTTTTAAGAGCATGTTTTCCTCATGAACAAGATAAGAACATAAAACTTATGCAATGTGAATTAAGTGAGGGTTGGGGGTGGTTTGGAGTATGTCACTGTCCAAAAGGAAGGACCATGATTACGACCCGCAAGGGACTATGTACACTCTCACTGTCAACCCCCCTTACCGGCACAAATCCTCTCTTAATTCACACAACCTGAATGATAAATAAGAATGATGAATATGAATGATGAATATGAATGATGAGCATGAATGATGATTATGAACGATGAATACGAACAATGAATAAGATTCATGAGCATTTGTTTTCTTAAAATGAGCATTCATACATACTTGTTAGCATTGCATTCCTTACTAAGCATTAGGCTTATAGTTTAAACCTTATGATGTAGGTGACGAGTTTTCAGGTGAGGATCTCAAAGTTAATGAAGATGTCTAAGTTTGGTTGCTGAAGGTATTCAGGGAGCAATTCTGTGGCTGGATGGCGATTGAGACCCCTGGTTAATGCTCTATGATTTTGTTATGATTAAGAATATGATAGTTTAAGCAGGATGAGTTTATTTTATAACATTGAGTTTTGAAATTGTCTGGTTGACTACTGAGTCTGGGAATGGTTAAAAGGATTATTAAATGATTTGTTGTTAAGTCTTCCACTCTATGTATTCTGGAGAGTCTCTGATTTTCCTACATATGAGTGTGAGTCAAGTGGATTGAAGTCTGTTAAGAGTTTGCATCCACCGCTAGATGTCCCATATCGGAAGATGTAAGAGTTTGCATCTACCGACGGATGATTTCTATCGGAAGATGTTAAGAGTTTGCATCTACCGACGGATGATTTCTATCGGAAGATGTTAAGAGTTTGATGTTAAGAGTTTGCATCTACCGACGGATGATTTCTATCGGAAGATGTTAAGAGTTTGCATCTACCGACGGATGATTTCTATCGGAAGATGTTAAGAGTTTGCATCTACCGACGGATGATTTCTATCGGAAGATGTTAAGAGTTTGCATCTACCGACGGATGATTTCTATCGGAAGATGTTAAGAGTTTGCATCTACCGACGGATGATTTCTATCGGAAGATGTTAAGAGTTTGCATCTACCGACGGATGATTTCTATCGGAAGATGTTAAGAGTTTGCATCTACCGACGGATGATTTCTATCGGAAGATGTTAAGAGTTTGCATCTACCGACGGATGATTTCTATCGGAAGATGTTAAGAGTTTGCATCTACCGACGGATGATTTCTATCGGAAGATGTTAAGAGTTTGCATCTACCGACGGATGATTTCTATCGGAAGATGTTAAGAGTTTGCATCTACCGACGGATGATTTCTATCGGAAGATGTTAAGAGTTTGCATCTACCGACGGATGATTTCTATCGGAAGATGTTAAGAGTTTGCATCTACCGACGGATGATTTCTATCGGAAGATGTTAAGAGTTTGCATCTACCGACGGATGATTTCTATCGGAAGATGTTAAGAGTTTGCATCTACCGACGGATGATTTCTATCGGAAGATGTTAAGAGTTTGCATCTACCGACGGATGATTTCTATCGGAAGATGTTAAGAGTTTGCATCTACCGACGGATGATTTCTATCGGAAGATGTTAAGAGTTTGCATCTACCGACGGATGATTTCTATCGGAAGATGTTAAGAGTTTGCATCTACCGACGGATGATTTCTATCGGAAGATGTTAAGAGTTTGCATCTACCGACGGATGATTTCTATCGGAAGATGTTAAGAGTTTGCATCTACCGACGGATGATTTCTATCGGAAGATGTTAAGAGTTTGCATCTACCGACGGATGATTTCTATCGGAAGATGTTAAGAGTTTGCATCTACCGACGGATGATTTCTATCGGAAGATGTTAAGAGTTTGCATCTACCGACGGATGATTTCTATCGGAAGATGTTAAGAGTTTGCATCTACCGACGGATGATTTCTATCGGAAGATGTTAAGAGTTTGCATCTACCGACGGATGATTTCTATCGGAAGATGTTAAGAGTTTGCATCTACCGACGGATGATTTCTATCGGAAGATGTTAAGAGTTTGCATCTACCGACGGATGATTTCTATCGGAAGATGTTAAGAGTTTGCATCTACCGACGGATGATTTCTATCGGAAGATGTTAAGAGTTTGCATCTACCGACGGATGATTTCTATCGGAAGATGTTAAGAGTTTGCATCTACCGACGGATGATTTCTATCGGAAGATGTTAAGAGTTTGCATCTACCGACGGATGATTTCTATCGGAAGATGTTAAGAGTTTGCATCTACCGACGGATGATTTCTATCGGAAGATGTTAAGAGTTTGCATCTACCGACGGATGATTTCTATCGGAAGATGTTAAGAGTTTGCATCTACCGACGGATGATTTCTATCGGAAGATGTTAAGAGTTTGCATCTACCGACGGATGATTTCTATCGGAAGATGTTAAGAGTTTGCATCTACCGACGGATGATTTCTATCGGAAGATGTTAAGAGTTTGCATCTACCGACGGATGATTTCTATCGGAAGATGTTAAGAGTTTGCATCTACCGACGGATGATTTCTATCGGAAGATGTTAAGAGTTTGCATCTACCGACGGATGATTTCTATCGGAAGATGTTAAGAGTTTGCATCTACCGACGGATGATTTCTATCGGAAGATGTTAAGAGTTTGCATCTACCGACGGATGATTTCTATCGGAAGATGTTAAGAGTTTGCATCTACCGACGGATGATTTCTATCGGAAGATGTTAAGAGTTTGCATCTACCGACGGATGATTTCTATCGGAAGATGTTAAGAGTTTGCATCTACCGACGGATGATTTCTATCGGAAGATGTTAAGAGTTTGCATCTACCGACGGATGATTTCTATCGGAAGATGTTAAGAGTTTGCATCTACCGACGGATGATTTCTATCGGAAGATGTTAAGAGTTTGCATCTACCGACGGATGATTTCTATCGGAAGATGTTAAGAGTTTGCATCTACCGACGGATGATTTCTATCGGAAGATGTTAAGAGTTTGCATCTACCGACGGATGATTTCTATCGGAAGATGTTAAGAGTTTGCATCTACCGACGGATGATTTCTATCGGAAGATGTTAAGAGTTTGCATCTACCGACGGATGATTTCTATCGGAAGATGTTAAGAGTTTGCATCTACCGACGGATGATTTCTATCGGAAGATGTTAAGAGTTTGCATCTACCGACGGATGATTTCTATCGGAAGATGTTAAGAGTTTGCATCTACCGACGGATGATTTCTATCGGAAGATGTTAAGAGTTTGCATCTACCGACGGATGATTTCTATCGGAAGATGTTAAGAGTTTGCATCTACCGACGGATGATTTCTATCGGTCGATGCGAGTCTATGACTCTATCGGCAGATGCAGTTTAGGAGATGTTTGCAAAATATATATATATATATATAATACTAATAATGAACAAGGTGCATGAAGTAAGAACCGATTGATTAAGAGGTTAAGTTATGAATTATGTGGTGACTCCAAGTGGGGTTGTTACACAGATCCCCCCGCGAAAGTATAGATAAATCCTGAAGTAGATTTTCCACTATCAATATCTCTGGCCATATCTGCATCTGTATAGCCCTCCAAGATTGGATCAGCTCCCCCGTAACAGAGACATATTTTAGTAGTACCCTTTAGGTACCTGAGAATCCAATTTACTGCTTCTCAATGCTCCTTCCTAGGGTTAGAGAGAAAACGACTTACCATTCCCACTGCATGAGCAATATCTGGTCTTGTACACACCATTGCATACATCAGACTTCCAACTACTTAAGAATACGGTACTGATGACATTTTCTCGATCTCTTCCTTGGATGAAGGGCACGCACTCTTGCTCAACTTGAAATGATTGGCAAGTGGAATGCTGACTGGTTTGGCATTGTTCATGTTGAACCTCTCGAGCACTCGTTCAATGTACTTCTCCTGAGATAACCATAACCGTTGATTGTTTCTGTCTCGAACAATCTGCATTCCCAAAATCTGTTGAGCTGGTCCCAAGTCCTTCATTTCAAAAGACTTAGAGAGTTCATTTTTCAACTGACTAATCTTCGTTGCATCTTTTCCTACGATCATAATATCGTCTACATAAAGTAGAAGTGCAACGAAACTCCTGTCTGAAAATCTCTGAATGTAAACACACTCATCTGCAGCAGTTTTCTTATAGCCTTGACTCACCATGCACGAGTCAAACTTTTTGTACCACTGTCTTAGAGCCTGCTTCAGACCGTACAAGCTTTTCTTAAGCTTGCAAACGAGGTTATCACCTGAAACCTCAAAACCTTCTGGCTGCTCCATATAGATTTCTTCTTTTAGATCTCCGTGAAGAAAAGTTGTCTTCACGTCCATCTGTTCAAACTCCAAGTTCATACTTGCTACCAAGCCAAGTATAACTCGGATTGACGTCATCCTAACTACTGGTGAAAAAATCTCATCAAAGTCAATTCCCTTCTTCTGCTGGAATCCTTTGACTACCAATCGTGCTTTGTATTTCACCACTTTTCCGCAGCCATCTTTCTTCAGCTTGAACACCCATTTGTTTCTAAGTGTCTTCTTCCCTTTTGGAAGTTCTACGATCTCATAAGTATAATTCTTTTGCAGAGATTCCATTTCATCCTTCATTGCTAACAGCCATTTTTCTTTATTCTTATGAGATACTGCTTCTTGAAAACTCTCCGGTTCTCCATCTTCAGTAAGCAAAAGGTACTTGGATTCTGTATATCTTATAGATGGAATCCGTCCTCGTTCAGACCTACGAACTTCTGGAATAGTCTGAGAAGATTCACCATTATCTGGGCCTTGTGATGGTTCTGGAACATCTGGCGAAGCGGGTTATGGCTCCCCCTGCTCAATAACCCCTTCTTCCTCATCTTCTGCTTCTGGCACTATGTCAGCATCTCTCTCAAACGGTTTTAGTGCTGCATCTGAGTTTTGACCACCAACATTTGACTCCTGAGACATTGTGGGCTTTTCAATGTCTTCTATTGTCTGGCTTTCATGGAACACAACGTCCCTACTTCTGATCACCTTTTTCTTTTTTGGATCCCATAATCTGTATCCAAATTCTTCATCTCCATAGCCAATGAAAATGCATAGAGTGGTCCTTGCATCGAGCTTCTGTCTGAGCTCTTTGGATACATGTGCGTATGCTAAAAATCCAAATACTCTTCAGTCAGAGTATGATGGATTCTTTCCAGACCACAGTTTCTCCGAAACTTCAAAATTCAATGGTACTGATGGTGATCTATTGATTAGATAACAGGCGGCTCTGACTGCTTCTCCCCAGAATGGCTTAGGCAGCTTGGCCATACTGAGCATACTCCGAACACGTTCTATGATTGTTCGATTCATTCTTTCAGCTACACCGTTGTGTTGAGGGGTGCGAGGGACCGTCTTCTCATGTCGAATATCGTATGTTTTGCAATACGCATCGAACACCTTGGAAGTGTATTCACCTCCATTATCTGACCGGAGACACTTCAACTTCTTCCCAGTTTCACGTTCTACATTGACATGAAACATTTTGAAGTATTCAAACACCTGGTCCTTCGTCTTCAGAAAATAACCCCATACCTTTCGAGAAGCATCATCAATGAATGTCAGAAAATATCTGTTTTCGCCTAGTGATTCAACCTTCAGAGGACCGCAAACGTCAGAGTGTACCAGACTGAGTAACTCTGATCTTCTTGTGGAAGAGGAATTAAATGAGACTCTGTGCTGCTTGCCAAGTAGACAATGATTGCAAGGATCTAGCGCAACATTTTTTTCAACAGTGATAAGCTCCTTCTTTATTAGGGTAGACAACCCTTTCTCACTCATGTGGCCGAGTCTCTGGTGCCACAAATTTTGAGAAGCTTCCTTCTCTGCTACGTTGAGGTTGTCTGTACATATCTTCACATGAGTCTTGTACAGCGTGCCACAAATATGTCCTCGAGCAACTATCAGAGCGCCCTTTGACATCTTCCATGTGCCGTTGCTGAAATGATTATCATAGTCCTGTTTGTCAAGGGCTATTCCAGAAAGAAGATTGAGTCAAAGATTTGGCACATGTCGGACATCCTTCAAAGTGATTGTACTCCCAACACTTGTCTTAACTTGGATATCACCAATTCCTAGAATCCCAGAGGACGCTGCAGTATCTACCACCCATTCTATGTCTTCTCTTGAGACGTGAAGGCATGTCTCATTATGGGTTGAACAGAACGCTACATCTTCAGGAATAATGACTAGCGTTTCTCCACCCTTGTTCTTTGACTGGGAACTGCTTTGACATTGCTCCTCTAGCCATTTGTAGCAATTCTTCTTCATATGACCCTCTATTCCACAGTGATGACATTTATATAAAGGTTTTCTACCATCGGTGGTTCTGTCCCTGCTCTTGCTTCTGCCTCTCCATTTGCCTCTACTACTCCTTTGTTGTTTTTCCTGTTGTCTTCCTCGGTGCTCTGAGACAAGAGCATGGGTCTAGTCTGTGCCCATGTCCTTTCTCCTAGCTTCCTCGTTGAACATGGCATCCTTAACCATGGACATGGTAAGTTTTCCATTTGGAGTCGAGTTGCTGAGAGAAACTACAAGTGTTTCCCAGCTATCAGGAAGTGAACTGAGAAGTAAGAGTGCCTGTATCTCGTCTCCAAGCGGCATCTCTACAGACGATAACTTGTTTACCAGACTCTGTGTAACGCTCCCAAACCCCGGCTCGGTGCGTTACTTTGCATAACAATCCCAGATTTAAAACAAAATTTAAAATAATTTCTGATAAAATTTTGATTCGGTTTTCGAGTTTTTCGAACCCTCGAAATTGGTTGGAAAACGTGTCTAAAATACATTTAAAATACGTCGAAAAATGTCGGGTTAAAACAATTTGGAGAACCAAAAAATTAAAAAAAAACCGGGCTGGTCTGGTTTGGTCAACGCAAAAAAAAAAAGGGGGGCAGAATAACGACTGAAATTTCATAAACCAAAACCTGAAATACAAAGTCTTAAAACACCATCACACAAAGTCTTAAAACACCATCATTTACGTATCAATCATCCAACAAAACAACCACTAGCCACAATCATCCAAAATAACTAGAAAAATATCTACAAGACAAAATACCAAAAATCCCCACCAAACTACCCGAAGAACGTGGCCGAGACGCCCCGACAACTACCTGCACCGACGTGCCTCGTGAATCACCGACTGCTCTAATCCTGGGCTCCATCATCCAACTCACCTGAACATATATAGTCACCTATACCAAATAACACAAAAAGGTAAGCCTAATTCTTAGTAAGTAGGAAGGAATGCAAATGAAAACAACGCACATTCAACTCAACCCCTAATGCAGTTTCTACACACTCTGTTGTTTTCATTTCATGTTTGTTGCATTTATCTTCCACTTACATGTGAATCAAGTAGGCCCACGTCCTAACACAATCCGGGACGGCCACACCTTGACTCACCGAGCAAGATCGGAGGCACACGTCCTAACACAATCCGGGACGGCCATACCAGATCTCCTCTGCATCGATCACGGAACCCTCAATGTGCCTTCTAGCACGAACAGATCGAGGCATTCACACTCACGACACATTACGTAATTTAGCAAAGCATTTCTCGTAGAATCCCTCTCGGGGTACTACTCCCTAGCCACTCGCCTGATAAGGCTATCCTACTCGAAACCAAGTTGTAGAGCATTTCTCATAGAATCCCTCTCGGGGTACTACTCACTAGCCACTCGCCCGATAAGGCTATCCTACTCGAAACCAAGTTGCATATCCATTATCTTATTGTCTTACGTTTCACATTTAAAACACCAAACATGCTAGAACACTTATTTCATAAGTTGAAAAACAATGATGCATGAAAACAAAATGTCAAACCAAAACAAACAATAACCATCCCTACCGTCCTATGGTGTAGGCCCGAAGGCAATGGAAAAGTTCCTCTACTTACCTGACTGCTCAGAATGTGTTTACTCACTTCGTCTAATTAAATTATTTGCTCGTCTACCTAACAAATAGAAAAAATTCACTTAGTCACAACTCTAGGAAATTCTAAGAATTATATAAGCCAAAACTATCAACAACTCAACCAAATTCACAACATAGCTCTAAAACCCGATTTTCCATTCATTTTTAGTGTCCAACTTCAAACGGCCATAACTTATTCGTTTTTCAACGGATTTTGACATGCCACCCCATTCCGTAAACCTCTACACATCTATTATCCATTGAAACACTCAAATTAACCAACCAAATAACTTGGCCAACTTGAAAACACCGAAACAGAACCGGCGCACAAAGTGTTCCAAACCGGTTTTTAACTACCCTTCACCATAACTTCAATTTATCTTTAAAAATTACCTAAATTAATCCATCCAACATCTAAACCATGAAATTTGGAAAGAAAACAAGCAATCACAAGAAAATTTTGGACTCTTTGGTTAGGGTTTTCCAAACCCTAATCAAATACTCCAAAAATACCTTAAAAACCCTAAAAACTATCACTAACATGTATTAAACTCAAAACCCACTTGATTTTATACCTTAAAGCTTGAAAACTCTTGATGAAATGAAGAAGAGGGAGGGCTTCAATGGCTGAAATCTCGTGGAGGGCAAAGGGAAGAAGAAAGGGTTTTTGGTGTATTTTTCCTTTACTTTAACTAATTTATAAAAAAAAACATTCTTTTTACTTTTAATTCTTTCCACCCTTCTTTCAAAATTTATAAAACAACCCTCCCTTGCATCATCACTCTCCAACGTGAAAACACTTCATCAAAAGTCACCACATACATTGTTTCATTGGTTCTTATCTTCTTTTGAATTTTCAACATACCCTTTTTTGACTTTTCAACCAATACACTTTTCAACATTCATTTAACTTTGCATTAACTTGAAGCCTCATCACACACCGTAACTAGGGCTATGCACGCTGTAGAAAAATTACGGGTGTTACACTCTGGTACTCACTGGTATGCTCGGCAACAGAAGTTCCACTTTTGAACTTCATATTGACTAATCGCCTCATCAACAGGGCTTTATTCCGAGCAGTCTTGGCCTGGTACATGTCCTCCAGCTTCTTCTAGAGAGCATATGCGTCTGTTTCCTGTGCAATATGGTGGAAGACACTATGATCAATCCATTGCCGGATTTGACCAATAGATTTTTTATTTAATTTATTCTATTCTGACACTTTGGCTGGATCAGGTATTTCACCCTTCAACTCTACGAGATCGAACAAATCTTTACAGCTGAGGAGATCTTCCATCCGAGGTTTCCAGAACATGTAGTTGGTGGCAGTGAGCATAATCATAGCTCCGGAAGATGATGTTGACTCTTCTGTGGTCATTTTTCACCTTACAAAAATTTATTTATAGAAATAGGAGCTGAATCTTGCAAAATAGAGTCCACCATTGCGTTCGGAATGGCCAAAAATGGTTGAATAGACACTTCGGGATCACAAATTCAATTTCTAAAAATTTATGGGGTCAAACTAAAAATTTCTAAAAAGTTCAGGGGCCAATCTGTACCTTTTAAAAACAATAGGGACCTGCTTGAAAATTTCAAAAAAATAGGGACCCAAATGCAATTTGCAGCAAGTGTAGGGACCAAAATGCAATTTGTAAAAAGTTTAGGGACCACAATGCAATTTGCAGAAAGTTTAGGGACCAAAATGCAATTTGAAGAAAATTGCAGCTGACTTGGTGACACGTGGTACTGACTGGGCGCTGAGATGGTGCTGACGTGGCTGATGGTTGTACTTTGTGTTCCTCAACCAGATTTTTTGAAAAATCTTAGAGAGCTCGTTTGATGTCCGTTTTTCGATCCGGAAAAACGTATAGACTCGTGGGAGCAAGAGCTACCTCGTGGTATAATCAGAAAAATATTTCAAAAAGTTTCAAGAAAAACTCAATTTTTCCGACCGAGCTCGTTCAATGGCCAATACCCTAAAAACTTGGCTATGATACCACTTGTTGGGTATCACATGATGTATTTGAGAGAAAAATCTAATTCAATTTCCAAATGAACAAAAAAACTCTCAAACCTCTCTCTCTCTACTCTTCCTCTACTTGGGAATTTGAGTTTTGGGGATGATTGAAACCGTATGCTTAAGCCTCTATTTATAGAGAAGCTTCAGCGCACCTTTCTTGAAAAAACAAGAGAGAAAGAAAAAATGAACTTTGTCGTATCAATTGGAGAAGTCTCCAATTGCTGCCACCAACTGTTGAACTTCTAGATGGAGGCTGTGGCTGGAAAAAATCAAATTGAGTTCTTCAGAATCTTCACTCCTGACTAAAAAAAAAGAATAAATTTGCATTATTGAAGTAAAGCGAAATGGAATCTGCATCAAATTTAAGATGGAAATATATTGCACTCACTAAAACTCTCTGAATCAACAAAAGCAAATTAATTTATCCAAGGCATAGTTAACATTGTAAAAATCCATTTTTTATATTAAAGCACTGAGAAGTCAAAATTACCTAATGCCTTTGGAACAGGGCTAGAAGCACTATGTTGGGTGTCAAACTTGTTTTCTAATTGTATAGGAGGTGGATGTTGGTAAGTCTTCCCATCCTCAGTGAATTGAAAGATGTCATTAAGAATAAAGTAACTTTTCTCCTAAGGAGCAAGGAGAAAAGTCTGAACAAATTTTCTCCTCCCATTGAACTCCTTTGTCATTACAAAACCTGAAAGCATCACTAAAACACCTCCATTCCAAGAATCAAGAGAATTGATAGTCTTGATCTTAACAGCAATGAAATTTAGTAATATAATAAGTGTGTGCAGTTCCTGCAGGAGGCTAGAAGGGACAAATAAGCTAATTACAAAAACAGTTTTATAACTAGAAGACTGTTTATAAAAACTATCCCAAAAAGTTAAAGCACATAAAGCCTTCTCGTCATTCATTTTGGTGTATTTTGAAATGTCATGAATAGGATGATAATATAGGGGGGAAACCTATCTATGGTTAGATTCTTCAATTCGTTTGCCATATCTTGGGGTTAAGCTAATAGGTTATACAAAATTTTCTTATTAGCGGAAAGTAAAAGCAATTATGCTTAAATGTTTTTTCTCATAGCTTGTTTTGGCGATCATACAATTAAAGAATTGTAAGGATAGCAGAAAAAATTTACTGTTGCAAGCTGTATATCATGCAATCGATTTTAACCTTAAACTACATGCACGAAATCCCTATAATTTTGTTTATTAACAAAAGAAACATTCATCATATGCCTCAAATATCAATAAAAATGTTCACAAAGTAAAGAGATATTTTATTAGTAACTAACAAGCTAGAAGCACGTAAAGAAACGCATAAAGCACATCTACGCCCTCGCGTATGAGCAGTTCAAGAACAGAATTACAAATATTGAAAAGGTAGTTGATAGGAACTTCACTTTTGTTCAAGAAATATACAGAACCGTCCTTTCTACAACTAGGACACTAACTCACACACACTTCCCCAGGCAAGTGCAAGAAATATACAGAAACGTCATATCTACAACTAAGACACTAACTCACACACACTCCCCCAGGCTTTAGAGATCCTAGAATCTCCTTGATTTTCTCTCCCCAAAATACTAGATAATCCTTTCTGTTCTCATCTTCTTGTATTTATACAATTCAGTTATAAGTATTTTATTAACTTCATTAGACTTCTACTAATTCCTACTAACTACCACTAATTTCTAATATACTATCTTATTAGTAGTCTTAAAAACACAAATAAAAAATTACAAGCACGGTGGAAAAAAGGTACACTTATATCTATAGACGTAAATAAGTTTAAACTTGTAAGTTTTAGGCGTGATTTATCGTTCACAGATTAACAATCTTTAACAAAGATAACAGCAAAGAAATAAAATGCAGAAAAGATAAAGAGACAACCGATTTACATGGTTCAGTTATCAATAATGACAACCTACATCCACGGCAGCTCGATGCGAGCTCAAAATGCACTATCAACCTCAAATGTACAGGAATCTCCCTCAGATCTCTCAGATCTCAGAATACATCACAAGAACTTTCAAAGAATACACAATCGCATCACTCGTTCCTCAACCAAGAAAGGAAATAGACAAAACCGAAATCCTGATGATCAAGATGATCACCACGCACAACGATCGATCAAACTCTCAAAGATCTTGACATCGGCAGAGAAGAGATTGCCAGAAAAGAAGAAGAAACCCTTGGGAGAGAAAACTGCAGCTTCTGGAATACGCACACTCTTTTCTCTGGAAAAACAGAATAGAAAACTTAACTTTAAATGAAGTGGGTAGGCCAAGCAACCGGGTTGTGGGCCGGGTCAGATCCACCTCCAACAACTGGTTGGGTTGGGCTGAAGATCTGGCCTGCAGCAACACAACACCTTGCTTCACCTTCCAACAAACTCCACCTTGAAGCAAGTCCTATAAAAATATCATCGGTATCTAGTGCACTCGCTGGCTATCAAGCATCTTCATCACTACAATTTTGATGCCTAAAGATTATTCTAGCCTCAACAAGTCCAAGTAATGCCTGAACTTAGAAACAGGGACAATCTTTGTACCAAAATCGGAAGGATTATCCTCAGAGGAAACCTTCTGTATCTTCACAGTACCTGCATCAACAACATCTCTCACATAATGGTATTTAATATCAATATGCTTAGTCCTATCATGATATACAGGATTTTTACTCAAGTAAATAGCACTCTGTGAATCACACAAAATAACAGGAATATCACAAACAAGTTTAGTTTCAGAAAGTAAACCAGATAACCAAATAGCTTCCTTACAACAATCACACAACGCTACATATTTAGCTTCAGTAGTTGAAAGAGTAACTAAAGGTTGTTTTTGTGATTTCCAAAAATGCAATTACCACAAAGAGTAAAAAAGAAAGCAGTAGTAGATTTTCTTTTATCTCTATCACCACCAAAATCAGAATCAACATAACCATTTAAAGTTAACTCTGATTTTTTGTATATCAGTCCTATATCACTATATGCATTTACATAATTCAAAACCTATTTTAAAGCATTCCAATGTTCAATTCTTGGATTAGACATGAATCTAGATAATAAAGATATAACATATGACAAGTCAGGTCTAGTACTAATCATAGAATACATGAGAAAACTAATAACATTTGCATATGGTTTATCTAACATTTTCATAGATTCAGTAGAATTTTTAGGTGATTCACCCTTATGCAAAATAAAATGATTTGCGAGAGACATATGAACAGGTTTCGAATCGACATTACCAAAATTAGAGATTATCTTTTTCAAGTATGACTGTTGATGCAATTTTAACATGTTACTCTTCCTATCTCTAACAATATGCATACCAAGAATCTTTTTAGTACTTCCTAAATCTTTCATGTCAAATTTAGAATTTAAAGAAGATTTCAGATCACATATAAGAGACATGGATTTGCAAATAAGTAACATATCATCAACATATAACAGCAAGAATATAGGTACATTATTCACAGTTTTAAAATAAAAGCAGCTATCATAACTACTTTTAGAGAAGCCAATACTCAAAACAAATGAATCAAAACGTTTGTACCACTGCTTAGGAGATTGTTTCAAACCATAAAGCGATTTATGTAACAAACAGACCCTATCAGGATAATTTTTGTCACTAAAACCCTCAGGTTGTGCCATCACAATATATTCTTCTAACTATCAATGAAGAAATGCAGTGGTAACATCTAATTGCTCTAACTCAAGGTCAAACTGGACTACATATGCTAACATAATGCGAATGGTTTTAAACTTAACTACATGAGAGAATATCTCATCAAAATCTATCCCTTCCTTTTGTGTATACCCTTTTGCCACTAACCTAGCTTTGAACCGATGAGGTTCATTTGGGTTTACCCCCTCTTTAAGTTTAAACAACCATTTACATTGAACAACCTTTTTATCCTTAGGTTTATCTATTAAAGTCCAAGTTTTATTCGTTTTAAGTGAATCTATCTCAGATTTCATAGCACTTAACCATTTATCCTTGTCTTTTGATCTCATAGCTTCTCTATAGTAACTAGGCTCTACCAATTGGATATTATGAGCCATAATCAAAGCTGTAAACACAAGATCAGCATAGGAGTATCTCATATTAGGTCTTCTTACCCTAGGTTCTCTATCCCTAATCAATTGATAGTCAGCCAATCCACTTTGAATGGCTTCCTGTACCTCCTCATTATGATCAACATGATCCTCCACCTCCATAGATGGATGGGCTGGTTCAGACTCTCTCTCAATACTAGGGACTTGATGATCAACAACCACTTGCTGAGCATCTTCACTAACATCACTATTTTCACCATGAATCTCCACCTCAAAAGGTGAAGGATCAACTTGAATCGAATCTACAGGATCTGATCTAGGGATGTTGTTGACTTCCTTACAAGGAAAACTATCCTCATTGAAAATTACAACACCACTCACAAGAATTTTTACCCCCCTACACTCTCTATCCAATAATCTATAACCCTTAGTACCATGTTGCTGCTAATATCCTAGGAAGACACACTTGGTAGACCTAAGATCTAATTTACTCTCTTTGGAATGAGCATACAATGCACACCAAAATATCCTTAGGTTAGTAAGATCAGGTTTCCTACTGGACCACATCTCTATAGGACTTTTGAAATCTATAGAACTATTTGAGCTTCTATTAACTAGATAGGTGGTTGTACGTAAAGCTTCCCCCCAAAACCCTTTAGGTAGCCCTGAGGTGAACAAAAGACACCTTACTTTTTCTAGGAGGGTTCGGTTCATCCTCTCGGCCACTCCATTCTGTTGAGGTGTTTTTCTAACCGTTTTATGTCTAAGGACACCACTATCTTTACATAGTTTATCAAACTCAAAATTGCAAAACTCAAGACTATTGTTAGTTCTCAAACACTTAAGCTAACACCAGGTTTGGTTCTCTTCCATGGTTTTCCACTCTCTAAATCTATCTAGGGCCTCATTCTTTGTTCTAAGCAAGAAAGTCCACACATATAGAGTAAAATCATCAACAATGCATAAAAAATAATGATTATTTCTATGAGTTGCATGCTGTTCAAGACCCCAAAGATCCGCATGGACATATTCTAACCTATCTTTAGATAAATAAGTACCCTTATCAAATTTTAGTCTATGTTGTTTGTAACACCCGGCATTTTGGCCATGTAATTATTCCCCGAATCATTAAGCGGGATTAATTTGATATTAATACAATGAATGTTTTAGTGGAAATTGTCGATGTGTTTAATTGAATGAGAGAGATTCATGAGACCGAGTCGACGAACTAAATAACAATTTAGTTGGAAACCAATGAGGGGCAAATTAGGAAGCCAATTAAGGTTGGTGGGAGGAAGCCAATGGATGGATGTCAAGTGTTCAACTTGTTGAAGAAGACATGTTCTTCCTCTCTTCTCTTCCTCCTACGTGAAACACTCCTCATTCTCTCTTCTCTGCTACTCTCTCTCTTTCACGCAAACCAGACAACCTCCTCTCCACACCGACGATTTTCAACCTCTAACTTTTCTTGTTTTCCCCAGTAAAGGTTTGTGAATTATCGAGGACATATATATGTGCTGCAACTCACGGACAACAGGTAAGTTCATACGCGTAGGTTTGACCCTTAAAGCCCTACAGCACGGAGATACTAGGTTTTTGTTTGTCTGAGATGTGGTCGGGTAGCTAGGTCGTAAATTATGTTCTAAGTTGAATGTTTTATGTTATATGTCTTGCTTTGTTATTCTATCGCCTGTTTATGTTATGTTTAAGCACCATAAATGTTCATGCATACACGTTTTCCTGAAAGTCATGTAAATGTTTTATGCACGAGGTTTGTAATTAAGAAAGATAAAACCTGTAATATAATGTACGGTTAAGTGTGGGACGAGGACTGACATCCTGTTATGTACCTGTTATGTATCCCTGTAATGTGCCTGTTGTGCACCCCTGTTATGTGCCTGATAATGCACCCATGTTGCGCTAGTTCCTCTATAATCCTCCCTTATACCTCCTGTGCACTTGAACGTAATGTAAAGTAATGTTCATGTATTTCAAAAGTTCATGCATAGCATATGCATCACTGCATTGTATGTTCTTACTGAGCTCTAGGCTCATAGTTGAACTCCCTGTTGTATGTATGGATCCTCCAGATGAGAACTTTGTGCCTTAGGCCGACGAATAGGTGGTTGGTGGCACGAGCTTTCGGGGGTGGTTGCGGCAGCCAGACACATTTTTGACCCAAGTGTGAAGTTTTAAAATGAATGTCATGTTTATATAGTCTATATTGGGATTCTGTTGGGATTTTTAGTAACATATAGGTTTTGGTGTTGATGTTTTAAAACCTCTGTTCTGACAGTTGTATTCTGTATTGGAATCGTTTGAGATTTTCCTTTACGTTATTCATGGATTGTTTCAGGTTTTAAAGCTATCCATGTAGTTAGATTTCTCAATCTTTGTCATGTTTTCAAGCATGTTTTAAAACTTCGTTTTGAATCGGGTTTTTGATCGCTTGGGGTAACCGATCGTTCGGCGGAGTATATTTGTCTTTCCAGTTTTCAAGTCTTCCAACTTTCTCAGTCGTCCATTTCTGTTGTTCATTCTACTGACTATTTCGTCGTCCAAAGTTATTGTCCAAAGTTGTGGGCGATCACGTCGACTCCTGTCATCCAGTTCTGTCATCCAGACGCATTAGAATTCTTTTCATAAATTTTCAGTTAAGTGTTATGGCCAAGGTCACTTCGATCGATTTCATCGCCGAGGTCACTTCGACCGATTTCATCACCGAGGTCACTTCGACCGATTTCATTACCGAGGTCACTTCGACCGATTTTGTTGTGGGTCATAATGTAACAACCAGCACCTTGGTCAGGTATTTTTCTCACGATTATTATGGTGTGAATTATGTAATAAGAAAAGTATAAATGAAAGTAGGTTTAATGGCAAAGATTGTAATTAGTGTGAGCTGGCTCGATATAAATAGGAAGAGGAAAGCATAAAATCTCATTTAAACCCTCCTGTAGCTGACTTTCCTCTTCTGGCAATTTCCTCCTTCGGCAACCGATTCCTCCCTTCTCTTTCTTCGACGATTCAAGCTCAGGTAAGGTTTAGGTGACTCATTCATTAAGCTTTTGATTAAAGGTGATTACTGATTGGTGTTTAAAGATTTTAGAATCGGACAATGCTTGAATAATGACAGTATTTCGAGTCTTCTGTATTGGCATTGGTATAGAATCCTAGAAGTTGTCGACGTTTTAGTTGAGAGTCTGAAATCTATATGAATCTGGCAGTTTAGGCGACGATGCCATTAATGTTTTGAAAGTTAAGCTCTGCACACTAAGTGCTCAACGAAATACCTTAGAGGTTCAAGCTAAAATCTAGGATGATTTCTTTAGCTAAGATTTTACCAGCTCTGAGTTTAGATTATTTAGGACATATTTAACATTGATGTGTGAAATGTCCTAGGTGGAAAATGATTCGAGTGAAGGCACGGCATAACAAAGGAATCCAGGTAAGTGAGTGCGTTAAAACTTCCGGCCGTTAGGGCTTTACATCACAAGGGTACTAGGTTAAGCTTGTTGTTGACAATGTTTGGATGTTTGTGGTTTGTACTACGGTATATGCTGGATGTCTGAGTTTTCTTAGTGTAATGTTCTGTTTTGTATGTACATTTCACGCATTGTGATTTACCTTCCAAAAATGTAAAACGTTTTATGAACATGCCCCTTTCATGAACGATATATGATAATGAAACGTATGCAACTATATTTAAGTGAGGGTTGGGGTGGTTTGGCCATGTCACTGTCCAGAGATGGACCAAGATTATTGCCCGAGAGGAGGCCATGTACACGTACTCTGCCTACCCCCCTTCGGCACTAATCCCTCATTAATGCACGATATATGATCGATGAATAAGAATATGATTTTATTGAGTATTCGTTCATGAGTAATTATGCATATGTTGCACTTCTTACTAAGTATTAGACTTATAGTTTGAACCTTATGATGTAGGTGACGAATCGAAAGGTGAGGATTTGTGTCACGACCCCAACGGAATCGCCACACAAATTCATTACTTGATCTCTTTATCATTTGGTTCTTACTTCCATACACCTTGTTCATTATTAGTGTTAATATTATTCCCTCTTTGGTTTCTCCCCTTTTTTTTTCTTATTTTC
This sequence comes from Begonia masoniana, assembly GCA_022432975.1. Taxonomy (NCBI): domain Eukaryota; kingdom Viridiplantae; phylum Streptophyta; class Magnoliopsida; order Cucurbitales; family Begoniaceae; genus Begonia; species Begonia masoniana. The sequence goes on along the minus strand of CM039510.1, from coordinate 39,090,442 downwards.
AAACATCTCTTGATCTGCATCTTATAGACTCACATCGACCGATGATCACGTGTCCACCACGCGACACATAAGATCTCAACCAGCAATAGACATCCACCGGTGGTCACGGGCATTGCACGTGCCTAATTAAAGACATCGCCCGGTCCCGAACATTCTCCACTAGATGTTCATATTTACCCTATATCGACCGGTGGTCATGTGTGCTTCACGTGACCGATTTAAAACATTTCCTGACATTAAACAATAAGAAAATACTTACGTCATCCGGTCACTAGACGACAATTTAACATCTACATCATCCGGTGAAGAATTACACTTCATCCACCGAACACTAGACGACAAAATACCATTTACATCATCCGGCGAAGGAATACACTTCATCCACCGAACGCTAGACGACAAATTAACGTTTCCAGCATCCGGTGAAGAAATACACTTCATCCACCGAACGCTAGACGACAAATTAACATTTACATCGTCGGCGACGAAACATACTACATCTTCTGGTGACGTCATCCGGAAGACTCAATCATTCATCTTCCATCATTTGACATCCGCTGATGACGTCAGCCGGATGATTGCCTCATCCAACCTCCATCATACGGCAGTAAAACACTATAATCATCAAACATCTTCATCCGATAGAACACATCACAACTCACCCGATTCTTAATTTAATAACTATAAACCTCAAAGAGTATGGATCATAAACTCATTCAAAATACGCATAGCGGAAGACTTAAGCAAAACAAACCATTCGATAATCCTTAAGATCGTACTCAGACTCTAAAGACAAACCCTTCAAATCCAAATCCCATTGTTATAAGAAATCCTGTTCTACTTAGTCATTTGTTTATCATAAACTTTTCTGACTTACTATGAGCATAACCAGGGAACTTAATCGTCTATCCAGTCTTCACTGTCACACTGAGTATCCTCCGGCAACCAGCTTTAAACATCATCTCTGGACTGGAAATCCTCACCTTCTAACTCTTCACCTACATCATAAGATTTAACTATAAGCCTAATGCTTAGTAAGGAATGCAACACTAACATGAATCCATGAATGTATAATTTGGGAAAATCACATGCTCATAAGTCTTTTCTTGTTCATATCTTTGCTCGTAATCATCATACATAGTCATGGATCATATTTATCATTCATAGTCATGGATCATATTTATCATTCATAGTCATGGATCATATTCATCGTGCATAGTCATTGATCATATTCATCATTCATAGTCTTTGATCATATTCTTCATTTAGGTTGTGTGGATTAAGAGAGGATTTGTGCCTGTAAAGGAGGTTCGACAGTGAGTTTGATCTTGTTCCCTACTGCGAGTCGTATTCATATGTCCCTCTTTGGACTGTGACATACGCCGAACCGCCCCCAACCCTCACTTAGTCTACGTTGCATAAATCTTATATATATATATATACATACATATCCTGTTCATGGAAAACATGCATTAAAACATTTTATTATGCTTGAGAAACATTCATGATGCATGAACATGAGAACTTTTAACCCATCAGACTATGACAAGGATCATACTAGAGCAGACAACTTCACATTCACTAGCAGGTCATCAAATAGTATAACTCACAATATTCATCAATCTTTCAAGTGCAGACAAGCTCATTATCATAAGGTAAACATTAGACATCTAAAAAAACCTAGTACTCCCACGATGTAGGGCTCTATTAGTCGGAAAACTTAATACATTCACTTACCTGGTCTCCTTAGCAATGAGAGCTCCTTTCTCTAAGACTTCTTTACCTAAAACATTTACATTACAGTAGTTAAAACACAATCCTAAAAGTTCTACTCACAAGTCATCCTAGGGTCTAATAGCTAAGAGTCATTCCCACTCTCAGATTTCAAATGTTCTTATTATTAGTCGGCCATTGGAAAACTCAAAACTCCAATGCCGAGTAGGAAACAGGGCTAACAAACTAACAGATAGCTACGTTGTCTATTGCTTACCTCGGGCACAGAGTAGTCGAGTAATGGCAGAGAAACCGATCGTCGAAGAGAGTATGCTGAAAGCGAAGAGCAAGAGCTCGGGAGAGAAGAAATCGCCGAAAAGGAAGGTGTCGGCTACAGTGGTTTAAATGAGGTTTAAAACATTTTCTTTTTCTTTATATACTGGTCATCACCCTCCATTATTACAACTTTGCCACCAAACCTAGTTTAAATCCACATGAAATTAATTATTCTTGGTATAAAACTCTAAACCGTGAAGATTGAATATTTATGACCATTAATACAGTTAGAAAGTCACCTGGTTGAAGTTGTCGGGTGTTACATCCACCCCTCCTTAAACAAAATTTTCGTCCCAAAAAATTGATCAATCAAATAACTCTGGATACTTGTCTAACATGTCCTGTCGTCGCTCCCAAGTGGCTTCTTCAATGCCATGATTCTTCCATAAAACTTTGACCAACGGAATCTCTTTATTCCTCAGAGTCTTAACTGCGGATTCCAATATCTGCACTGGCTTCTCTTCATACGTTAATGATGGTTCAATCTCAATGTCCACTGGCTTAACAACTTGCGTCAGATCTCGTATGCATTTCCTTAACATTGACACGTGAAAGACATTATGAACTTTATCCAATGATGGAGGCAACTGCAGTCTGTAAGCTGTACTACCGATCCTAGCCAAAACAGAGAATGGTCCAATGAATCGTGGAGTAAGTTTTCCCTTTTTGCCAAATCTTAAGACCCCTTTGAACGGTGAATCCTTCAAGAATACCTCATCTCTAACAGAAAATTCAAGATCTCTTCTCCTTTGGTCTGCATAACTCTTCTGTCGGCTCTGTGTAGTCATTAACCTCTTTCTAATAGTAGAGATCTTATCTGACATCTGCTGCAGAAGGTCGGGTCCAAGAAATTTTGCTTCACCAACATCATCCCAATACAAAGGTGATCTACATTTCCTGTCATACAGTGCTTCATAAGGTGCCATGCCAATGGTGGACTGGTAGCTGTTGTTGTAGGAGAACTCAACCAGAGGTAAGTATCGACTCCAGGATGACTGGAAATCTAGTACACACGCCCTCAGCATGTCTTCAAGTATCTGAATAATCCTCTCCGATTGACCATCTGTCTGCGGGTGAAAGGCAGTGCTGTATGATAACCTTGTGCCAAGTGTGCTTTGTAGACCTTTCCAAAATCGTGAGGTGAACCTGGGGTCACGATCAGAGACAATAGATGCAGGGATTCCATGCAACCTAATAACTTCTCGTACATAAAGATCAGCAAGCTGGTCCATCGAGTTGGTTGTCCTTACTGGTAAGAAATGGGCTGATTTCGTCAATCTATCAATCACAACCCAAATACTATCATGTCCCTTAGTTGTCTTAGGTAATCCTACAACGAAATCCAAAGCTATGTGTTCCCACTTCCACTCGAGAATAGGTAAAAGCTGAAGAGTACCTCCTGGACGTTGGTGCTCGGCTTTAACCTGTTGGCAAACCAAACATGACTCTACATACTTAGCAACATCTCTCTTTAAGTTTGGCCACCAATAGAGTAACTTCAGGTCTCGATACATCTTGGTGCTGCCAGGATGTACAGAAAAGGGAGACGAATGCGCCTCGGCCAAGATTAACTTACGTAATCCTTCATCATTAGGGACATACCATCTATTTCTAAACTTCAGAATCCCATCCTTGGAAAGACTAAACTCGGAGGTAGTGTACTTCACCTTGTTCATCATACTGTTATTCTCCTCTGAGTCCTTCTGTTGTGCCTCTTTGATCTTTTCCAAAACCGTTGGTTGAATGGTCAAATTTGCGAGCAAAGCTGACAACTCTGGAACTATCTCCAATTCAAACCTCTGAACTTCTGTCCCCAAAGGTATAGACATGGTTGACACAACGGATTGCATAGTTGTTGACATTCTGCTCAATGCGTCAGCTACAGAGTTAGCCTTACCCGGGTGATACTTGATCTCAAAGTCGTAATCCTTAACAAATTCCAACCAACGCCTTTGTCTCATGTTCAATTCCTTTTGTGTAAAGAGGTACTTCAGACTTTTATGGTCAGAAAACACCTCACACTGCTGTCCATACAGATAATGTCTCCAAATCTTCAAGGCAAAAACAACAGTGGCTAATTCTAAATCATGGGTGGGATAGTTCTGTTCATAACTCTTTAACTGCCTAGAGGCATACGCTACAACTTTGCCTTCTTGCATCAAAACACAGCCCAAACCAACTTTTGATGCATCACAAAATACGCTAAACTTTCCTTCTTCGGTTGGAAGGGTCAATACCGGGGTTGTCGTTAACTTCACTTTCAATGTCTGGAAGCTATCCTCACAAGCTTCGGTCCAAGAATACTTATTGTCCTTCTTTGTCAGATTCGTCAAGGGCTTAGCTATCATAGAAAATCCTTTGATGAACTTTCTGTAATAGCCTGCCAATCCAAGGAAACTGCGGACTTCACTGGCATTCATTTGGTTGTGGCCAATCCTTTACTGCCTGAATTTTGGTCGGGTCCACTGATATGCCATTAGCAGAAACTACATAACCAAGAAAATTAACCTTGTCCAACCAAAATTCACACTTGGACAATTTGGCATAAAGCTGGTGCTCCTTCAATGTTGTCAAAACTATTCTTAAATGTTCTGCATGGTCAGCTTCTGTCCGTGAGTATATCAGGATATCATCTATGAACACAATTACAAATTTGTCCAAATACTCACGAAACATTCGATTCATTAAGTCCATAAAGGCTGCAGGTGCATTGGTCAGTCCAAATGACATGACCAGGAATTCGTAGTGTCCATAACGGGTTCTGAAGGCTGTCTTTGGTATATCTCCTTCCTTAACTTTCAGTTGGTAATAACCCGAACGCAAATCTATTTTTGAAAATACCTTTGCTCCTTGCAGTTGGTCAAACAAATCATCAATTCGGGGTAAGGGGTACTTATTCTTGATTGTCAACTTATTTAACTCCCTATAGTCTATGCACATTCTAAAGGAACCATCTTTCTTCTTGACAAATAAGACAGGTGCACCCCAAGGGGAACTGCTAGGGCGTATAAATCCTTTGTCTAATAATTCCTGTAGTTGGACTTTTAACTCCTTTAGCTCAACAGGTGCCATCCGATAAGAATTCTTAGATACGGGTAAGGCCTCAGGGTACGTATCTATTACAAACTCTATTTCTCTATCAGGTGGTAATCCTGGCAAATCATCCAAGAATGCCTTAGGGAACTCTCGGACTATGGGGATATCTTGTAACTCTATCTTATTCTTCACCCGAACATCCATTATGCTAGCTAAGTAACTCTCACAACCATTTTTCAGTAACCGGTAAATTTCTAGTGAGGATATAATCGGTATTTTGCTTATCTTAGGAATAGCTTGGAAGGAATAATGATCACCATTTGGGGGTCGAAAATCAACCATCCCAGATCTACAATTTATCGTGGCATAATGCCTAAATAACCAATCCATTCCTAATATCACCTCATACCCTTTCATGTCAATTACAATCAGTTCAACATATAGTTTCTTACTTCCTAAGGACACAACATCACCTTTAACAATTTGTTCAGAATGTAGGGACTTCCCTGATGGTAACATAACATTATATGGCCTTTCGGCTGGTAAAATTTCTAAGTTGTGTTAGCATACAAACAAAGTTGATATAAACGAGTGTGTGGCTCCCGTATCTATAAGTGTGTAAGCAGCAAAACCACAGATCATAATGGTACCTGTTATGACTGTATGCTGCACGGCTTCCTCATCCTCCATCATTGCATAGACTCTAGCTGCTACCCTTGCACGGTTCGGATCTGGCGGCATGGGGTAGTCTCTGACTATATGTCCAACCTTATCACATCTGAAACAGCGGCCAGAACGCAACTTGCATTCGCCGGGATGGTTCTTCTGACAGGTGGGGCATAAGGGTGCCAGAGGCCTTCTTCCCTTTTCCTTGGTCATCATTCTGGTTGAAGGGTCTCTTTATACCTTGTTGTTGTTGTTGTGGTCCCCTGTTCTGTTGCGGCTGCCAACCTTTGTTCTGACGTGGTGGCGGCTGAGTTTCCTTCGTGAATTTTCTTGGCTGCTCACGCTGTGCATATGCTGTCATTTCCGCCTCTTCCAGCTCCAAGGCCTTAGCCGTCACTTCACCATAAGGTACATTGTGTATCCCAGCAGTCTTTACTTTCATGTACAGACTCGGCTTCAATCCTTGAACAAATTGGTAATCTTGTCCTCGTCATCTTCAATCATTCGGGGAGCAAATCGTGATAAAGCATCAAATTTGCATATGTAATCCGTCACAGAGCCAGTTTGTCGTAGATTCATGAACTCCTTCTTCTTATTGGCCCGAACAATCCTATTGAAGTACTTGTCAAAGAATGCAGTCTTAAACATTTCCCAAGTCATAGCTCCGACATTAGCGGTGTTCTGGATCAAGTCCCACCAATGTCTTGCACTTAATTCCAAATGAAAAACAGCATATGTGACCTTATCTCCTTCATCAACCTTTGCGTACTTAAACATGTCTTCTATCTTTAGAACCCACTCCTCAGCATAAATAGGATCTGAAACATGTCCATTAAACACCGGGGGTCGAAGCCGGTGGAAACGTTCACCCCCATGATCATGAGTTGCATTAGTACTGGAGTTGCCTTGTTCCTCTCTAGCAGTCATCAGTTGTTCGATCTGGTGAGATTGGCGCATGACCAACTCTGTCAACTGAGCAATGGCATTGCTATCCTCATTGGTCTCTCTCTGCTGACCTCTAACCATTTTGGGATTCCTAGACAATTAATTATAAATGCATCTTAACTTAGTGACATTTACTGAAATCATAAATACTTACAGTTGCTGGAGTGTGCTCACGTGACAGTCGTGCTGGAAGGCAGTCTGCAGAATCGGTTTTAGAACCCGGTTTTGCTCTGATACCATAATTGTCACGACCCCAATGGAATCGCCACACAAATTCATTACTTGATCTCTTTATCATTTGGTTCTTACTTCCATACATCTTGTTCATTATTAGTGTTAATATTATTCCCTCTTTGGTTTCTCCCCTTTTTTTTTTCTTGTTTTCAAACATCTCTTGATCTACATCTTATAGACTCACATCGACCGCTGATCACGTGTCCGCCACGCGACACATCAGATCTCAACCAGCAATAGACATCCACCGGTGGTCACGGGCATTGCACGTGCCTAATTAAAGACATCGCCCGGTCCCGAACATTCTCCACTAGATGTTCATATTTACCCTATATCGACCGGCGGTCATGTGTGCTTCACGTGACCGATTTAAAACATTTCCTGACATTAAACAATAAGAAAATACTCACATCATCCGGTCACTAGACGACAATTTAACATCTACATCATCCGGTGAAGAATTACACTTCATCCACCGAACACTAGACGACAAAATACCATTTACATCATCTGGCGAAGGAATACGCTTCATCATCCGAACGCTAGACGACAAAATAACATTCCTAGCATCCGGTGAAGAAATACACTTCATCCACCGAACGCAAGACGACAAATTAACGTTTCCAGCATCCGGTGAAGAAATAAACTTCATCCACCGAACGCTAGACGACAAATTAACGTTTCCAGCATCCGGTGAAGAAATACACTTCATCCACCGAACGCTAGACGACAAATTAACATTTACATCGTCGGCGACGAAACATACTTCATCTTCCGGTGACATCATCCGGAAGACTCAATCATTCATCTTCCATCATTTGACATCCGCCGATGACGTCAGCCGGCTGATTGCCTCATCCAGCCTCCATTATACGGCAGTAAAACACTATAATCATCAAACATCTTCATCCGATAGAACATATCACAACTCACCCGATTCTTAACTTAATAACTATAAACCTCAAAGAGTATGGATCATAAACTCATTCAAAATACGCATAGCGGAAGACTTAAGCAAAACAAACCATTCGATAATCCTTAAGATCGTACTCAGACTCTAAAGACAAACCCTTCAAATCCAAATCCTATTCATCATTCATAGTCATGGATCATATTCATCATTCATAGTCATGGATCATATTCATCATTCATAGTCATGGATCATATTCATCATTCATAGTCATGGATCATATTCATCATTCATAGTCATGGATCATATTCATCATTCATAGTCATGGATCATATTCATCATTCATAGTCATGGATCATATTCATCATTCATAGTCATGGATCATATTCATCATTCATAGTCATGGATCATATTCATCATTCATAGTCATGGATCATATTCATCATTCATAGTCATGGATCATATTCATCATTCATAGTCATGGATCATATTCATCATTCATAGTCATGGATCATATTCATCATTCATAGTCATGGATCATATTCATCATTCATAGTCATGGATCATATTCATCATTCATAGTCATGGATCATATTCATCATTCATAGTCATGGATCATATTCATCATTCATAGTCATGGATCATATTCATCATTCATAGTCATGGATCATATTCATCATTCATAGTCATGGATCATATTCATCATTCATAGTCATGGATCATATTCATCATTCATAGTCATGGATCATATTCATCATTCATAGTCATGGATCATATTCATCATTCATAGTCATGGATCATATTCATCATTCATAGTCATGGATCATATTCATCATTCATAGTCATGGATCATATTCATCATTCATAGTCATGGATCATATTCATCATTCATAGTCATGGATCATATTCATCATTCATAGTCATGGATCATATTCATCATTCATAGTCATGGATCATATTCATCATTCATAGTCATGGATCATATTCATCATTCATAGTCATGGATCATATTCATCATTCATAGTCATGGATCATATTCATCATTCATAGTCATGGATCATATTCATCATTCATAGTCATGGATCATATTCATCATTCATAGTCATGGATCATATTCATCATTCATAGTCATGGATCATATTCATCATTCATAGTCATGGATCATATTCATCATTCATAGTCATGGATCATATTCATCATTCATAGTCATGGATCATATTCATCATTCATAGTCATGGATCATATTCATCATTCATAGTCATGGATCATATTCATCATTCATAGTCATGGATCATATTCATCATTCATAGTCATGGATCATATTCATCATTCATAGTCATGGATCATATTCATCATTCATAGTCATGGATCATATTCATCATTCATAGTCATGGATCATATTCATCATTCATAGTCATGGATCATATTCATCATTCATAGTCATGGATCATATTCATCATTCATAGTCATGGATCATATTCATCATTCATAGTCATGGATCATATTCATCATTCATAGTCATGGATCATATTCATCATTCATAGTCATGGATCATATTCATCATTCATAGTCATGGATCATATTCATCATTCATAGTCATGGATCATATTCATCATTCATAGTCATGGATCATATTCATCATTCATAGTCATGGATCATATTCATCATTCATAGTCTATCATATCATCGTGCATAGTTCATTGATCATATTCATCATTCATAGTCTTGATCATATCTTCATTTAGGTTGTGTGGATACGAGAGGATTGTGCCGGTAATGGGGGTCGACAGTGAGTTTGCTCTTGTTCCTACTGCGGGTCGTATTCATATGTCCCTCTTGGACTGTGAATACGCCGAACCGCCCCCAACCCTCACTAGTCCACGTTGCATAAATTTATATATATACTATATACACCATATCCTGTTCATGAAAAACATGCATTAAAACATTTCTTATGCTTGAGAAACATTCATGATGCATGAACATGAGAACTTTTAACCCATCAGACTATGACAAGGATCATACTAGAGCAGACAACTTCACATTCACTAGCAGGTCATCAAATAGTATAACTCACAACATTCATCAATCCTTCAAGTGCAAACAAGCTCATTATCATAAGGTAAATATTAGACATCTAAAACAACCTAGTACTCCCACGATGTAGGGCTCTATTAGTCGGAAAACTTAATACATTCACTTACCTGGTCTCCTTAGCAATGAGAGCTCCTTTCTCTAAGACTTCTTTACCTAAAACATTTACATTACAGTAGTTAAAACACAATCCTAAAAGTTCTACTCACAAGTCATCCTAGGTTCTAATAGCTAAGAGTCATTCCCACTCTCAGATTTCAAATGTTCTTATTATTAGTCGGCCATTGGAAAACCCAAAACTCCAATGCCGAGTAGAAAACAGGGCTAACGAACTAACAGATAGCTACGTTGTCTATTGCTTACCTCGGGCACAGAGTAGTCGAGTAATAGCAGAGAAACCGATCGTCGAAGAGAGTATGCTGAAAGCAGAGAGCAAGAGCTCGGGAGAGAAGAAATCGCCGAAAAGGAAGGTGTCGGCTATAGTGGTTTAAATGAGGTTTAAAACATTTCCTTTTTCTTTATATACTGGTCATCACCCTCCATTATTACAACTTTGCCACCCAACCTAGTTTAAATCCACATGAAATTAATTATTCTTGGTATAAAACTCTAAACCGTGAAGATTGAATATTTATGACCGTTAATACAGTTAGGAAGTCACCTGGTTGAAGTTGTCGGGTGTTACAATTTGATTTTATTGAGTATACGTTCATGAGTAATTATGCATATGTTGCACTTCTTACTAAGTATTAGACTTATAGTTTGAACCTTATGTTGTAGGTGACGAATCGAAAGGTGAGGATTTCATTCCAAGAGATAATATCTAAGCTGGGTTGCTGGATAGTACTCATGGCGTGGATTTTGTGCTGGGTGGCGATTTGACCTGAGGATGGTGCTCTTGGTCTGTTATGGTATAAGATAATGACATAGAAGAAATAGTAGAAGAGAATTTTTATATGATGATAAGTAATTGACTTGTTCAATATTTATAAATTTTAAAGGGGATTATAAGATTAAATGTTTCATCTGTTTTTGAACCTCTCGCCATGCGTATTCTATCCAAGACTATAAACCTACATACATGAGCATTCTGGAAATGAGGTTTGAAGTCTATAGAAGATAAGAATTAAGTTGTTGAATGGTGGATGTGTTTTGTAGATGTATTCAGTAGATGAGCAATGGATGTGTTTTGTAGATGTTGTGTGTTACTGTTGAGCGGTGGATGTATTTGATAGATGTAATCGGAAGATGGACGGTAGAAGTGTAGCGGTGGATGTAGATTGGTTACTGTTGAGCGGTGGATGTGTTCGGTAGAAGTATTCGGAAGATGGGCGGTAGAAGTATAGCGGTGGATGTAGATTGGTTACTGTTGAGCGGTGGATGTGTTCGGTAGAAGTATTTAGAAGATGGGCGGTAGAAGTGTAGCGGTGGATGTAAGTTGGTTACTATTGAGCGGTAGATGCGTTCAAATCTAAGGCATTTAAATATTCTACACTTTTATACCCTCGGTCCCTTCGGCCGATTGTTTCTAATATTCTAATTGATACTTAAATATTGTTTTATCAAGTAATATCACGACGATTTCATCCATCATAGATTTTGATTAAAGTTTTTTTTTTTAAAAAAAAAAAAGAAATTTTACGGGAATTCAAGAATTATGTTTAAGGGTCGTTACAGTCATAGCTCTTCAAGTGCTGTGTCTTGTCGACCAAAAACCCTGCTTTATTGTTTTAACATCGTCCATTTTGTTCTTTAAATAGTCGTCCAAAGTTATCGTCCAAAGTTATGGGCGGTAACGTCGTCCGAAGTTATCGTCCAACGGTAACGTCGTCCGAAGTTATCGTCCAAAGTTATCGTCCAAAGTTATCGTCCAAAGTTATCGTCCAAAGTTATCGTCCAAAGTTATCGTCCAAAGTTATCGTCCAAAGTTATCGTCCAAAGTTATCGTCCAAAGTTATCGTCCAAAGTTATCGTCCAAAGTTATCGTCCAAAGTTATCGTCCAAAGTTATCGTCCAAAGTTATCGTCCAAAGTTATCGTCCAAAGTTATCGTCCAAAGTTATCGTCCAAAGTTATCGTCCAAAGTTATCGTCCAAAGTTATCGTCCAAAGTTATCGTCCAAAGTTATCGTCCAAAGTTATCGTCCAAAGTTATCGTCCAAAGTTATCGTCCAAAGTTATCGTCCAAAGTTATCGTCCAAAGTTATCGTCCAAAGTTATCGTCCAAAGTTATCGTCCAAAGTTATCGTCCAAAGTTATCGTCCAAAGTTATGGGCGGTAACGTCGTCCGAAGTTATCGTCCAAAGTTATCGTCCAAAGTTATCGTCCAAAGTTATCGTCCAAAGTTATCGTCCAAAGTTATCGTCCAAAGTTATCGTCCAAAGTTATCGTCCAAAGTTATCGTCCAAAGTTATCGTCCAAAGTTATCGTCCAAAGTTATCGTCCAAAGTTATCGTCCAAAGTTATCGTCCAAAGTTATCGTCCAAAGTTATCGTCCAAAGTTATCGTCCAAAGTTATCGTCCAAAGTTATCGTCCAAAGTTATCGTCCAAAGTTATCGTCCAAAGTTATCGTCCAAAGTTATCGTCCAAAGTTATCGTCCAAAGTTATCGTCCAAAGTTATCGTCCAAAGTTATCGTCCAAAGTTATCGTCCAAAGTTATCGTCCAAAGTTATCGTCCAAAGTTATCGTCCAAAGTTATCGTCCAAAGTTATCGTCCAAAGTTATCGTCCAAAGTTATCGTCCAAAGTTATCGTCCAAAGTTATCGTCCAAAGTTATCGTCCAAAGTTATCGTCCAAAGTTATCGTCCAAAGTTATCGTCCAATTCAAGTTACTCGTCCACAGCCCATTCGTCCAAATTTTTAATGTTCCTGTCTTCCTGTTTTCTTCTGTCATTTATTTTTGTAGTCCGATTTTAATTGTCTTCCAGTTTTAAATATGTCATCCAATTTACCATACCTTTTAAATATGTCTTCCAGTCTTCAATTCCAGAGAATGTTTTCTCTCTGTCAAGGTTTTAAAAGTAAAAGTTCAAAAAAAAAAATAGTCCACATTTTAAATGTCTGGAGTGAGGCTCTTCGACCCCGATCAGGTCGGGGGTCGTCACATTGTTTGCCAAAAACACAAGTTTCACAAAAGGACAGATCTGAAATAGGTTTCTTATCGAGCATACATTTGCTATGAAGCACCTTTAGGCCCTTATGACTCATGTGGCCGAGTCTAAGATGCTATTTTTCAGTATCTGCATGGTTAGTACTCAAGGACACATGATTTACATTAGCACAAACATGAGAACCATGAAGAATATATAAATCGGAAAGTTTAGAAGCAGACAATACATGTTTGCTACCCTTATACACATTCATAATGGTGTTTTAAATCTTATAACTACAACCAATATCAGCTAAGGTACCAAGAGAAATCAGATTTCTTTTTAATTCGAGGATATATTTAACATTTGTTAATTTTATTTTCTTGTTATCATGTAAACATAGAATCACATCACCTATTCCTTTTACTTCACAAGGTTGATTATTTTCCATATAAATAGTTTCAGAACAATTTTCACTAAAATTAACAAAACATGATTTATTAAGAGTCATATGAAAAGAGCATCCTAAATCTAGAATTCAGCGGTCATCACAAGGAATATCAGAAACATTAAGTATTTCAAACAAATCAGAATCAGAACCTAGCATGCAAGCTACATTATTTTCATTTTTATCCTTATTCTTTTGTTCTTATAAGTACTTAAAACATTGTTTTATTAAATGTCTTTTTTTCCCACAGTGATGGCAGCTCCTAGTTTCTTTCTTTTTCTTTTTATTGTTATCCTTTTTATTCCAATTCTCTTTCTTTTTGTTATTATTGTCAAAAATGTTATTCCCTTTAACAAACAAGTTATTTCCAATACACTTCATTTGGTTTAGCTCAAGCTCTCTAGCCTTAAGGCCCGAGATCACTAGATTCAATTGAGGTACAATACCAGTGTATTGAAGTGAGTCTTTAACAACCTTATAACGTTCAGGCAATGAATTTAAAAGAATTATTGCAAGACTAGCATCATCCAAGTTTTGTTTTGTTCCTTTTAAAGACAATGTTAATTTTAAAAACTCATTTAGATTCTCATCTAGTGTTTTATTGTTATCCATTTTATAAGAAAACAAAGCACCTTTCAAAAACACTATATCATGCATAGAAATAACAAAATAAAGGGATTCGAATTTACCCCAGATGGCAAGAGGAGTTTCATTGCCATCTACTTTCCTTAGCACGTCATCTGATAGGTGAGTACTATTAAGTTGTATGTCATTTCATTTATTTCGGCCTTTTTGGCCTTTTGTTCCTCGGTCCACTTGTCCTCATTTGATTCCAATGCAATAGCCACCTTGTTGAAGGAAAGAAGAGCCTGCATCTTCTTTTTCCATGACCCGAAGTCATGTTTGCTATCAAATGGCAATATCTCCATACGTGCAGCCATAGAGTAAAAAGATTCAAATCAGAGTAAACAAAAAATTGTGTCAGTATATTTAGATTTGCTCTAAAAATGGCAAACCAGAATTCTAACAAAAACAATTAACTGAGATACACAACAGGATGACAGAGGTAGCTTTAATACAAAAAATTATGATTAAAAAATCAGAGTGACAGAGAGTAATTAACAAAGAATTAAACTCAAGATTAACTCGTCAGAAGCACAATCAATAACGAGATCAGATCAAAGCACCGAGACTATAAGATCATAAAATCAAGAACCTAAATCTGCGGAAGTTAACAGACACAATAAAGAATCTAGCAAACGATTCAACAGGCTCTGATACCACTGTAAGTTTTAGGCATGATTTATGGTTCACAGATTAACAATATTTAACAAAGATAACAGCAAAGAAATAAAATGCAGAAAAGATAAAGAAACAACCAATTTACGTGGTTCAGTTGTCAATAATGACAACCTACATCCACGGCAGCTCGATGCGAGCTCGAAATGCACTATCAACCTCAAATATACAGGAATCTCCCTCAGATCTCTTGGATCTCAGAATACATCACAAGAACTCTCAAAGAATACACAATTTCATCACTCGTTCCTCAACCAGGAAAGGAAATAGACAAAACCTAAATCCTGATGATCAAGATGATCACCACGCACAACGATCGATCAAACTCTCAGAGATCTTGACATCGACAGAGAAGAGATCGCCAGAAAAGAAGAAGAAACCCTTGGGAGAGAAAACTGCAGCTTCTGGAATACACACACTCTTTTCCCTAGAAAAATAGAATAGAAAACTTAACTTTAAATGAAGTGGGTAGGTCAAGCAATCGGGTTGTGGGCTGGGTCAGATCCACCTCCAGCAACTGGTTGGGTTGGGCTGAAGATCCGGCCTGCAGCAACACAACACCTTGCTTTACCTTCCAACAAAACTTAAAACATGAAGTACCAGCATTGAGGAGGCAGACTCCTCAGAATCCCCATCGACGCGAATCATGGAGCTAGCATCTAAGTAAAACTGGTGAGCAAGATCCAGTTGTTGCTGAAGAACCTGATAATTCTACCGCACAAAATAGGAGTCTACCTGCAATATGCGAGACCATCCATATTCAACATTAACATTCGCATTGCTTTTCAATAGATAGAAAGTAGTTCAAAAATGAGAGAAAATGATTTGGAGAAAGAGAGGACCTGAACAACGCAGAACAATCGTGGATAAGCACCTGCCATCGTCACAACAGTGTTCAAGCTTACCACTTAGCTCACCAAACAAGTTTAGAATGTTGGATAATATTTGATGTCTTGTTTTCTTTTGGAAATCCAAACGTTTATTCTTGTTTTGTTTTCTTTTGGAAATCAAAACGTTTATGCTTGAATGTTAAACATTAGTTAAAGCGTGACCTATGTGACATATTAAATCCTATTGGTCAACAAATAAGGTGTATACTAATGGACATTAGTTAATATATAACTTAACAAGATTTGGTCCTCTCTCTCAACTCAACATACCATAGTTTCATCCATCAAAACTATTAGAAAGAAAAGATTGAAGAAAGAGAGAAATCATATCTTGGTTGTTCTTCAAAACTTTAATATGTATCAATGTAAGTTCTCTCTCTCTTTCTTCATTAGTGAAAATTAACTTGTTCAATATCTTGGTGTTTTCTCTTTATTCAAAATTAAGGTTTAAGTTGAGAAAACTTTTGCGAAAATTTCAATATGTGGTATCAAAGCAACGGTTTAGAACATTTGATTTTCCGTTATGAATTTATTTGTTAATCGCATGTTTATCCGCGGCCTAATGTTTAGCAATTAAAAGTATGCGAGATCAAGAAATTTAGGTTGGAATTTTTTTTTCCGCGGGTACTGTTCACACTGCGCCAATCACTGTTAATGGTTTTTGGGGGTTTTTTTTTTGGGGGGGGGGGGGGGGGTGTGTGTACTGTTCACGGCCGTGGTTACTGTTCACACGCGGGTGCTTTTCATGCCACACCGGTACTGTTCACCGCTTGCACTGTTCATGCCAAAAATATATTGAAATAATTTCTTGATATTTTAGATTATTTTGTGTAATTGTATATATGACAATTACATTTTGTAATTGTTAATTATTGAAACAGAAACAAGATATTATTTACAATTTCATGATTATTTAATTAGATATCTAAATTATGTATAATTTGTTAGTCACCAAAGTAGCTGAATTATAAAGTTTTTCTTAAATGTCAAATTAAATAAATTCAATTACTTATGTTTTATGTGATACACGCTAATGAAATGACATGAGTATATTGATTTTCATTATTATAAAATATTTTGAATTGCCCAAAGGTTGATCGGTCATTTTATAATTATAAATATAACCGTGGTAAATTGATATGGTTTGATTAGATGTGTTTAGTATATCCAAAGATAACAAACATGTCTATTTTGAGTATATTAGTTGCCAATTATGCGAAATTAAATTGAGCTCGATTATGTTTATTATTATATATTGTTGTATCACCCAAAGAAGAACTTCAATATATATACTTATGATTGTGTGATTTCATTGTTACTCAAAGCATTAACATGTGTGCACATTTAATTTTTGTTTTGTAGCATCTGTTCATGTTTCTCTTCATTCGCAAGCTACGTCTATTGTAAAGTTTTCTAGTCTCAATTTCTCTGAATGGTGCGAATAGGTTCAGTTTCATCTTGGTGTTCTGGATCTTGATTTGACACTTTTAACTGAGAAACTAGCTGTTATTATTGCAACTAGCAGCACTGATTAGAGATCTTCCTATAATGCTTGGAAAAGATCAAACAGGCTGAGCTTAATGTTTATGTAAATGACTGTAGCAAACAACATCAAGTCCACATTTCCTAAAACTGAAAATGATAAGGAATTTATGAAGTTTGTAGAAAAATGGTCTCAGTCTGAATTTGCTGATAAGTCACTTGCTGGGACGCTAATGGGTACCTTAACTACCATTGTGTTTGATGGTTCTCGTATCATGTATGAGCATGTCGTTGAAATGACTAGAAATATCATTAAGAAGATCTGAAAGAGAAAGAAGATTTGCTATTTCAAATGATTATGTGGTTTATCTTCAAGAGTTTGAATTTGACTTAGGAATTGATAATGAACCAGTTTCATTTTCACAAGCCATGGAAAGTGAGAATTCTAATAAGTGGTTAGATGTCATGAAAGATGAGTTAAAATCGATGCAACAAAATGATGTTTGGGAACTCGTCGAATTGCTTGAAGATTGTAAAAGAGTTGGGTGCAAATGAGTCTTTAAAACTAAACGCAACTCAAATGGCAATATCGAACGTAATAAAGCTAGACTTGTTGCCAAAAGTTATACTCAGATAGACGGCATTGATTACAAAGAGACATTTTCTCCTGTCTCGAAAAAGAATTCTCTCAGAATTATTATGGAAATGGTAGCTCATTATGATTTAGAGCTCCATCAAATGGATGTGAAAACTGCTTTTTGAATGAGAGTTTAGATGAAGAAGTTTATATGGACCAAATTGAAGGTTTTGTAATTAAAGGAAAAGAACACATAGTGTGTAAACTTAAGAAGTCAATATACAGACTTAAACAAGCTTCCTAACAATGATATCTTAAGTCCAATGAGACCATCATTTCCTTTGGATTTAAAGAAAACATCGTTGATCGATGTATATATCAAAAGGACAGTGGGAGTAAGTTTATATTTTTAGTTTTGTATGTTGATGATATCTTGCTTGACACTAACGATCTTAACTTATTGTATGAAACCAAGAAATATCTCGATATGAACTTTGAAATGAAAAATATGGGAGAGACATCTTATGTGATCGAAATTGAAATATTTCGTGACAGATCACAAAGATTATTGGGATTGTCTCAGAAAACATATATTAATAAGGTTATAGAGAGATTTAGGATGTAAAAGTGCTCTGCAAGTATTGTTCCAATTCAGAAAGGATATAAGTTCAATCTCAATCAATGTCCAAATAATGAACTGGAATGCAAACAAATGAAAGATATTCCTTATGCATCTATTGTTGGAAGCTTGATGTATGCACAAATTTGTACCAGGCCAGACATTAGGGGTGTGCAAAACCGAACCGGAACCAATGAATCGAATCGAAACCGGTAAGATCGGTCCGGTTCAGGTCGGTTTTGAGCAAAATGAAACTGAACTTCGATTCTATTTTGTAGGAACCAAATTTATTGGTTCGGTTTTTGGTTTGGATCATTCAAAACCGATAGTAACCGAACCGAACCGAACAATTAAAGATTTCTAGAAAACTAATTTGAAACCCTAGTTAAAAAAAAAAAAAAACAGTCCACCTTCCCCCATAAAATCAATCGTATTTCATTTTTTTTCTCCTGAGCCCTAAATTTCTTCCAGCTTTCTCTATGCTCTTTGGTCGACAGGCAACGCGACGCCGAAGCTTTCCTTTCGTTCCCTTAAGTCCTCAACAACATTTTGAAGCTCGACTCTCTGGGTTCCATCTGATTGTGCATCGAAACCAGATCAGGAAAGGACAGATCGATCGAGCTGATTTTTAGGCCATAGAAAATGGTGAAGCCGTGACTCAGTTTCTCCTTCCTCGCCGAAGCTTTTGCGGGTTGTCAACGAGTTCTTATGCGATGATGGGTAGAGAAGGAAGTCGCTGGAGACTAATCCAAACCCAGTTTGAAGAGATGTTTCGTATGAAATTTGCAGTTTTGGAATCAAGAACGAGGCCTGTTTGGACTTGAGAGCATTATCAAGAGATGGCAGAGCCGAGAAACATGATGCATTTAGCACTCTACCTCCTCCATTATCTTTTTGCACCAACATTGTAACGACCCATGTTCCCAGCAAGATATTGTTCGCTCTGGGGATTGGGCCGCAGCCCAATATCCTCCCCTCACGGCTTTGTTTGGCGAGAACTTCCCAGAAGGTCACCCAACCTGGAATTGCTCTCGCCGAAGCACCTTTAACTTCGGAGTTCTTATGAGATCCGTTGCCAATTGTGCTCCAAAATGCGTCCTACTATCTTGGGAGGGATCTCTTACATATGTTTCATTTCCATGTACTTCCTCAAGCGATGTGGGATTGTGACAACTCCCTCTTTAAGACCTGGGATTTGCCTATACTCGAGTCCGGGATTGCCTATACTCGAGTCTGGGATTCGCCTACACTCGGCTTAGTTCCCGAGGTTTGCCCCGCAACCCGAGGTTTACCCCGCAGTCGTACCCATACGTGCACATTCGGGTCATCAAAATCTGTGATGACCCGAATATGCAAGTATGTGTACAATGGCTGCACGAACCGAAACCCGGATGGCGATACGTCTGCACAGGCGAACCGGAAGGTGACAGGTCGTAAAAAGGGGGGTCGTCACAATCCCACATCGTTTGGGGAAGTATGTGGAAATGAAACATATATAAAGAGACCCTCCCAACATAATAAGACGCATTTTAGAGCACAATTGGCAACGGATCCCATAAGAACTCCGAAGTTAAAAGTGCTTTGGCGAGAGCAATTCCAGGATGGGTAACCTTCTGGGAAGTTCTTGCCAAACAAAGCCGTGAGGGGAGGATATTGGGCTACGGTTCAATCCCCAGAGCAGACAATATCTTGCTGGAAAAAAGGATCGTTACAAACGGTATCAGAGTCTGTACCCAACCGAAAATGTGGCCAACGAGGACGTTGGGCCCCCGAGGGGGGTGATTGTGATGACCCGAATGTGCAAGTATGTGTACGATGGCTGCACGAACCAGAACCCGGATGGAGGTACGTCCGCGTGGGCGAATCGGAAGGTGAAAGGTCGTAAAAAGGGGGTCGTCACAATCCCACATCGCTTGGGAAAATATGTGGAAATAAAACATATGTAAAGAGACCCTCCCAACATAGTAAGACGCGTTTTGGAGCACAATTGACAACGGATCCCATAAGAACTCCGAAGTTAAAAGTGCTTTGGCGAGAACAATTCAAGGTTGGGTGACCTTCTGGGAAGTTCTCGCCAAACAAAGCCGTGATAGGAGGATATTGGGCTACGACCCAATCTCCAGAGCGGACAATATCTTGCTGGGAAAAGGGGCCGTTACACAATCACCCCCCTCGGGGGCCCAACGTCCTCGTTGACCACATTTCCGGTTGGGTACAGGCTCTGATACCATTTGTAATGACCCATTTTCCCAGCAAGATATTGTCCGCTCTGGGGATTGGGCCGCAGCCCAATATCCTCCCCTCACGATTTTGTTTGGCGATAACTTCCCAGAAGGTCACCCAACCTGGAATTGTCTCGCCGAAGCACCTTTAACTTCGGAGTTCTTATGAGATCCGTTGCCAATTGTGCTCCAAAATGCGTCCTACTATCTTGGGAGGGATCTCTTACATATGTTTCATTTCCATGTACTTCCCCAAGCGATGTGGGATTGTGACAACTCCCTCTTTAAGACCTGGGATTTGCCTATACTCGAGTCCGGGATTCGCCTATACTCGAGTCCGGGATTCGCCTACACTCGGCTTAGTTCCCGAGGTTTGCCCCGCAACCCGAGGTTTACCCCGCAGTCGTACCCATACGTGCACATTCGGGTCATCAAAATCTGTGATGACCCGAATGTGCAAGTATGTGTACAATGGCTGCACGAACCGAACCCGGATGGCGATACGTCTGCACAGGCGAACCGGAAGGTGACAGGTCGTAAAAAGGGGGGTCGTCACAATCCCACATCGTTTGGGGAAGTATGTGGAATGAAACATATATAAAGAGACCCTCCCAACATAATAAGACGCATTTTTAGAGCACAATTGGCAACGGATCCCATAAGAACTCCGAAGTTAAAAGTGCTTTGGCGAGAGCAATTCCAGGATGGGTAACCTTCTGGGAAGTTCTTGCCAAACAAAGCCGTGAGGGGAGGATATTGGGCTACGGTTCAATCCCCAGAGCAGACAATATCTTGCTGGAAAAAAGGATCGTTACAAACGGTATCAGAGTCTGTACCCAACCGAAAATGTGGCCAACGAGGACGTTGGGCCCCCGAGGGGGGTGATTGTGATGACCCGAATGTGCAAGTATGTGTACGATGGCTGCACGAACCAGAACCCGGATGGAGGTACGTCCGCGTGGGCGAATCGGAAGGTGAAAGGTCGTAAAAAGGGGGTCGTCACAATCCCACATCGCTTGGGAAAATATGTGGAAATAAAACATATGTAAAGAGACCCTCCCAACATAGTAAGACGCGTTTTGGAGCACAATTGACAACGGATCCCATAAGAACTCCGAAGTTAAAAGTGCTTTGGCGAGAACAATTCAAGGTTGGGTGACCTTCTGGGAAGTTCTCGCCAAACAAAGCCGTGATAGGAGGATATTGGGCTACGACCCAATCTCCAGAGCGGACAATATCTTGCTGGGAAAAGGGGCCGTTACACAATCACCCCCCTCGGGGGCCCAACGTCCTCGTTGACCACATTTCCGGTTGGGTACAGGCTCTGATACCATTTGTAATGACCCATTTTCCCAGCAAGATATTGTCCGCTCTGGGGATTGGGCCGCAGCCCAATATCCTCCCCTCACGATTTTGTTTGGCGATAACTTCCCAGAAGGTCACCCAACCTGGAATTGCTCTCGCCGAAGCACTTTTAACTTTGGAGTTCTTATGGGATCCGTTGCCAATTGTGCTCCAAAATGTGTCTTGCTATCTTGGGAGGGATCTCTTACATATGTTTCATTTCCATGTACTTCCCCAAGCGATGTGGGATTGTGACAACCCCCTCTTTACGACCCGGGATTTACCTATACTCGAGTCCGGGATTCGCCTATACTCGAGTCCGGGATTCGCCTACACTCGGCTTAGGTCCCGAGGTTTACCCCGCAGTCGTACCCATACGTGCACATTCGGGTTATCACAAACATCCTACAACAAAAATAATCTAGTAAAAAGACGAACCGGAACCGAATCGAAAGTTTTGGTTTGGTTCCGGTTCGGTTCCAGCAAAGTTGAAGATTAGTTTCAGGTTTAACAAACCGAAAGCTTGTCGGTTCAGTTTAGTTGTATTCCATAATTGAACCGAACCAAACCAACAAATGAACACCCCTTCCCCACATCAGTTTTGTTATCGGATTGCTGGTCAGGTATCAAAGTAACCCAGACATAGATTATTGGAAAGCTGCAAAGAAAGTACTTAAGTACTTGCAAGGAACAAAGGATCACATGCTCACATATAAGCGATCTAATCATCTTGAGGTGATTGGATATTCAGACTCTGATTATGCCGGATGTGTGGATACCAGAAAATCCACTTTTGGCTACTTGTTCCTTCTAGCCGAATGAGCAAATCTAAAAAAGAATTAAAAAAATGAAAAAAATGGATAAAGAAGCGTTTTAAAATTCTGAAATTTTTTAAAGCAAGAACAAACTTGCTTTTTCTAAAAGAACTACTAAAACAATTCTCAAGTGCAAAGCAGTCTGTCAGTGCTACATCCACTATGAAGGCTGAATTTGTGGCGTGCTTTAAGGTCACAATTCATGGTTTATGGCTGCGAAACGTTATTTCAGGACTTGGAATTGTTAACAGTATTGCCAGGCCGCTGAAAATTTATTGTAACAACTCTGCAACAGTCTTCTTTTCGAAAAACGACAAGTATTCCAAAGGTGCAAAACACATGGATTTGAAATACTTGGCAGTTAAAGAAGAAGTTCAGTAACAAAGAGAGTCAATCGAACACATAAGCACCAACTGTATGATTGCAGATCCGTTGACAAAAAGATTGCCACCAAAGACATTTACATAACATGTCGAACGAATGGACATTACTAAATATTAACTTTATGTTTATATTATATGTATTTGACACTTTTGAGCTTATTTATTTATTGTTTCTGATATACATTTATGAATCATGTTTAATGAAATTGAATGCATTCATGAATGAAATTATGAACTTATGATATTAACAGGATATGTCTTTATTAAAACATTAATGTGGACCATTATGGTATATCTTCTTATATATCATATTGAGTATAAAATTAATATTGTGATACATAGGAGGGACTGTGTCGCTACACTGGCATACAACTGCTATGATCCATATTAGTTACATACTTGAGAGTGATATTATGTTTGATTGATATAATGAATGATTTATAAGATAATATCACAAGGGCCAAGTGAGAGAATGTTGGATAATGTTGTTGGATAATATTTGATGTTTTGTTTTCTTTTGGAAATCCAAACGTTTATGCTTGAATGTTAAATATTAGTTAAAGTGTGACCCATGTGACATATTAAATCCTATTGGTCAACAAGTAAGGTGTATACTAATTTGATGGACATTAGTTAATATATATCTTAAACAAGATTTGGTCCTCTCTCTCAACTCAACATACAATAGTTTCATCCATCAAAGGTGAGCAGAATTCTCTTCCCGACTTTTTAACGTGTGAATTCTTGCAGGATGGAACCCCCTATACGGGGTAGAGGTCGCAGTTGAGGTCGTGGTCGAAAATCTGGATCCAATCAGTATAATCTCAACTTCCCAGCTCTGGGAGCTTCATCCTCCCAATCTCAATCAGTAGAATCTTTTAATCAGAAAACTGTAAAAGAGGCTCTCGAACAGGGACCTTAGTTTATTAAAAAGAAAGTGGCTGAACCACTAATCACTTTATCAGTACAGGATCTAACTTTAAATTAGAAAGATTCATGGTATCTCAAAGAAAGATACCTTCAAACCCAGTAGTATACTGTTCCAGAGGGAAAGTCTCGATACATTTACAAGGCTATCATATCTGAAATATCATTAGTACAAATATTTCATCATTATCTGAAAGAGGAGAACAGTAAAACCTCAATAACGTACTCCAAGTGTTATATTGTTAAAGTTCTTAGTCTTCACGAGTGGGGATTATCGACTTTCACTATCAGGACTCAAAATTAATGATCAGAAATACAATTATTGGGATTATATGAGGATTTGGACATTTGCCTTCTATTATCAGAATTCAGTTATTGTTGGTTCTTTATTTTAAATATGGAGATATTAAAATATGAAGCAAAATATCCGACTTGGTTTCTTCATTAGTGAGAATTTCATTCTCCCGAACTAAGTCTTTTTTAAAAAAAAATTTTAGGACAATTTTGCTTTATGGGAAAAATATCATCTGATCTTATACGTTCAAAAACCTGTCATTGGTCACGATATTCTATGAAGAAGGAGGAGGAGGAGGAGAAAAAGGAGAAGGAGAAAGGAGGATGCGAAGAAGAAGGATGGGACAAGATAATATAAAATACCAAGTTTATATTTTTAATTTTTGTCCAATTATTGTGATCAATCATTCCGCCTACATTCTGAACTGAAAATTTATTTCTCGTCAGATTCGGCTATGTCAGGACCTTTGTTTTCCTAGGCGAACTAGTTTATGGGCAGACTTTTTGTAACTTGTGTCGCAGCGTTGAGCTAAAAAATCGAGCAGACCTAATTTGGGATCACCCAAATTGAGGTGGGACAGTTTGACCCGCTAATGAGTTTAACCAAACTTTGGTGTCATTATAATTGAATTTAATTAAATTCTAAATCTAGAAGTTAAATTCTCACTTCTAAAAAGTAAAACCTTGTTTTTTGCCTCATAAATTTGCAAAAAAAGGAATTTATTTAATTACATTTACCTCAAAATTGAGCTAAAATAATGCCCAAAACGAGTCTCAGAGCTAAAAACCGAACCGGATAAAAGAAATTTCCTGTTTTGTTTGGTTCAGTTTCTATCCAAGTTATGTTTAGTTTCAGTCACATCAAGAGATAATTGGTAATGTCATTACAATTCAACTTGAATATGAAATTTGACCGAACCCAGTGAACCCACTATTTCATAAAATGTAGACAATAACATTGAATGTTGCGTGAGTCTAAACAATGCCGATCGAGAAAGACCTACAGCTTTACCTAACAATATACATGTATTATTATGCATCAAACTGAGATTACTTACGAAATAAAGACACATCACCTACTAAATCTCTCAATCCTCCGTCGCCGCAGCTCTTGAATGCTAAGATCATCATCGTAGGCCTCAGAAACTTGGGATAGACCATTTCCATTCCATGTTGTCCCACACATTTCGCATTCATCTACTAAACTGGAATTGTCATATGTACAAGCTTGACATCTCCACGTACCGTAAGGCATTGCCCTTGATGTCTCGTTTCTACTCGCAACTCCCCGGCCGTGGATTCTACCTCGCCTCCTAAACGGAAAAAGGTTGGTTAAAAGCCGAACCGGCCAGCCGAGTAGTCTAGTGAGAGGGTTCGGCCCGGAGTACGCAGATTTCAGACGTAGATAGAGAATTCCAGCAAGTATTCCTCCCAAGTGGCCGAGGAAAGAGACACCCGGAACGAACATTTGAATAAGCAGTAGTTCGGCCCAAGCCGCATAACGGGTGGGTACTATTATTCCATGGACATCAGTATAATTTCCCGACGAAGAATTGAGAACTACTTTCATGGCAAAAAGGACACCTGAAAATCCAACTGCATATTCAGAGTAGAAAGGTCTCTTGTAGTCGAAAAAAACAAGGGATTTTGCGAGAAGCAATGTGATTCCTTGAGACATAGTGAGCAACACGGCAACCATTGAAGCAAACTCTGTACTTCCCATGGAATTCTCCAGTCGAATACCTTTCCACAAGAGTGAGAGCATGTTGTATACGAGGTGAGACTCGCCCACGTGATAAAATGCTGACATGAAAAACCTCTTCAAGTCACGATGCTGATGCAAAAAAAACCAAATAAAAATAGTGACCATCAATAAAATGTAGTACAGCAACCACAGCTCAAATGACAAAAGTATCAATAAAGCAACAAGAACAGTACTGAAAGATTGAAGTTCAATAGGCAGAAAAGCTTCTCGCTCATTTTCTAAGTTAAATGTTGAATCCCTTTATTGTCCACTTGCTAAAGTGAAACTTACTAGTGCAGCTCAGCAGTTGCAGTAAAACATATAAACTCGGTACCATCTAAGAACTACAGCTAAACATAGGTAATTATCCAGATGCGACATCATGACCATCTACTCACTCCATCAAGGACGTAATTTCAAGACATTTTCAGAAGATAGGCAATTTCGAAGAAACAAGAGAATGAGAAATTACGGTAAACTATTGATCACTTATAATGGAGGCCACTGTCCTGCTAACCTTACTACCAATGCCTATTCAGATAACAATACAATAGATACAAGGATGTCATCCAGCATTTGTTCCTTAACAAAGTAACTGGATACATTTTTTTTCTGTTTTTTGGGTGTCCATGGGAACCTACACAAATCAAAATAAGTCACTTGTGCTTCACTGTGAAGAACATTGCCCCCACGTTTATGCAATCAAGAGAATTGAAACTTCTACAGAACATACTTTCAGAGCGAAAGCTTTTAATCACTGGAATCCATCCTTAGGGCTTACAGTTTACAGTCAATAATGAGCAAATCAGTTCGATAAATTTTATAAAAGAACAAATCGGACTAATCCCAGCTTCCACAGATTCAAGATTGAAAGGAACGGAGTTTGATCAAATTAAATACTCGAAAATCTTACCTTAAGGATGAGATGGGCGTTGAACCAAACCTCGTCGATCGAAGGGAGAATCGAGCGAAGAAAAGCGGGCCTGAGGTAAATAAGAGTATTTGCAGCAACAAGACCGGCGGTGACCGGTGGTTTTCTTTCAAGTCTGCAGTACTCCGCAGCGGCTTGGAGAGCCAGAAGCGGAAGCAATCCCCCACCCCCCCGGCCTCTACCTCTCTCCATAATAAACTACGACGATTCAGGTGATGGGTTTTGATTCTCTTCTTCAATTGGAAGATGGGTTGCACTTGAAATTCGATGAGGAACAATCAGGAATCAATCCACCGACTTGTTCAATGGTTTTAGACAAAGACTCCTTGACGAATGTTGTATATCAACAGTTATATAATCAAAGTAGGGGTGGCCGCGGTACCGTGCTGGGAAGGAATTGGAATCAAACAGCCAATTTCGAGACTTTTTTGTCGGTCAAGAAACCGGCACCCGGAGGAACCGAAACGGGACCGAAACTGGACCGTGAAACTGGACAAAGACTCCCAAAAGTTTAAATTTTGTTTTTTTTTAATAAAAATAAATAAAAAAAATAAAAATAAAATACACATATATTAAATTCAACTATTCAACATTAAAATTCAATCAAACAAACTCAATCCAACCTCTACAATAAATAAAAATACTTAAAAATCCAAATTAAATACTATTTTCAAGATTTTTTTGATTCTTCGAGATTTTTGTATCCGAACCATGGACCATGTTAATGCTAATGTGTGTTGGCATTATATTTTTGGCAAAAGATTATTTTTGGTTATATATCTTTTTGGAAATCATATTCTTTTGGAATATATATTTTTCTATCCTTCGATGTTGGAGAATATATTTGGCAAAATATTTCGTCAATTCAAATGTGATTTGTTGAAAAAGGAATCGTAACAAACTTGGTTCATATTCCTGATTATTTGGGATACTTTTCTAGAGTGTCATTGGAAATGTCTCTGCGACATGTTTGTTAAGCAGAATTTTTGGAAGCCTTAGACTGATTTCGTGGGATATGATCTGATTGAATGAAAAGTCTGTTTCGAGAAGATATTGGTGCGAGAAACAGATCTGCATCTTGTGTTTTGATATAAAAGTCTTTTCTCTTTATGTTTAAACTAGCCAACGCTATTACGTGTGTGTGCTGAATTTCTCTATCGATCTGGGCGTTCTTATTTCTTCACCCACGTCTCTGTGTGGTGTATGTGATTATTGATTCGGTCTTGTTAAAGACTGGTTTGTTGAAGCCTGTTCTGGGTGATCATATCCTAAGACATTGTCAAGCGTCACAGACAGTGTCATAGGAGTTTATTCTTGTGATTGTCATCTTTATCGTGGGCAAGGGGAGCTTGCCATACTTAAGTCGAGGGGAGCTCGCAAAACAGTTTCACCAGTGAAGGTTGAAGGAGGCGGCATCAAAGATAAGAGGGAGTCTTATTTTGTTTTAGTCCGAGTGTATTGTAACCTTGTTTGAACTAGTGAAATGTTTTCATATCTGGGCGTGGCCCCGTAGATGTAGGCTGATTGCCGAACTGCGTTAACAACCTCCTGTGTCGTTAATTTCCGCATTTTAATATTGTCCTATATCGTATTTATAACTGGTGTCACACGAAGTGTTACAACACTTTATAACATCGAGTCACTAACCTTGATCTTTCAATTGGTATCAGAGCGGATCGTCTCTGTTTCTTAGGCAAGATCCGTAGGACTTGATCTTGGTTTTGCTACGATGGACTCTATGAAAGAAGGAAGTTCAACAATGCGTCCACCCTTGCTAAATGGAAACAATTATGCTTATTGGAAAGCTCGAATGAGAGCTTTTATTAAGGCTGTTGATGAAAAAGCCTGGAAGTCTATTCTGACCGGTTGGGATCCACCAACTACTACAAGCGAAGCTGGAGTCATATCTATCAAACCTGAAGAAAGCTGGTCCGTCACTGAAGATGCTCTAGCAAATAGTAACTCAAAAGCTCTTAATGCTATATTTAACGGTGTTGATCCAACTCAATTTAGACTTATCTCTACATGTGAGTTTGCTAAAAAGGCTTGGGATATTCTTCAGACGACTTACGAAGGTACTTCAGCAGTAAAGCTATCAAAAATGCAGTTTTTAACAACGAAATTCGAGAACTTGAAGATGCATGATGATGAAAACATTACCGAGTTTAATGCAAGACTTTGTGATATTGCTAATGAAGCTTTTGCTCTTGGTGAAACTATTTCTGAAGAGAAACTTGTGAGAAAGACTCTAAGATCTCTGCCCCAACGCTTTGCTTACAAAGTTACAGCAATTGAAGAAGCAAAAGATATCACCAAAATGAAATTAGAGGAGCTGATGGGTTCTCTTCGAACATTTGAGATGAATTTCGATGTAAATGTGGAAACAAAGAAGGTAAAAGACCTGGCTTTAAAAGCAGAAATGCAGAATTCTGAAGAATCTAATGAAGATGATCTCGAAGAGTCTTTAGCATTGATATCTAGAAATTTCAGTAGAGTGTTGAAGAAATTTGGTAGAACTAATCGTGGTGTCAAGCAAAATGTCACTAACACCAAGAATGACTCTACAAATCTTAAGAAGTCCAAAGACGAAAATCAAACTTCAGGTAAATCCTTGAATAACCGAGAAATTAAATGTAGAGAATGTGATGACTTTGGACATATTCAGGCTGAGTGTGCAAATACCTTGAAGAAGAAAAAGACCTCTCTCAACACAACCTGGAGTGAGAGTGATTCGGAAAAAGAAGATGAAATCACAAACCAAAATATGACACTTGTTGCTAAAGCCATTTCTACAAGTTTTGATAATGTGACTCAAACTGTCTCTGAAAATATATCCGAAAATAGCGATGATGATTCAGAAGAAGTTACAAAAGAAGATCTTGTCAAAGAATATGAGAAGTTTTATGAAAAATGGACAGAGTTGGTTGAAATAAATCAACATCTTCGAAGACAGATTGGAAGCCTGAAAAATGAAAATGGAAGCCTCCAAGAGTATGTTACTGATTTGGAAATTAAACTGAAATCAAGTTAGAATGAGGTAGAACGGCTGTCAAAAGATCTGAATCACATGAAGAAAAATGTCAGAATGCTCAACTCAGGTTCTTCTATTCTTGATGATATTCTAATGGCCAGAAGATCATGTGATGATACCTCTGGGATTGGTTACAAAGGAGAATGCTCAATGTCACCAAAAGTGTCAAACATCAAAGCTGAAGATAAAGGGAAGAAAGTTGCGATATCCAACAACAAAACTGAACAGAAATCAAAATATAAAGACAGTTATCAGATGAAGCCAAATCCACATGCTTCCAAGGCCAAAGGTAACAAATTCATTCCTATTTGCCATTACTGTTTTCGTCAAGGTCATATTCGTCCTCGCTGCTTTGTTTATCTTGATGACTTGAGAAAAGGTACAGCTAGATATATCTCTTCATACAGATTTCCTAAACAGAAATGGATAAAGAAAGCAGTTGTTAAGTGCAATGTTACGCATACGTCTCTAAAAGCAACATCTGTTGATGCATGGTACTTTGACAGTGGATGTTCTCGACATATGACAGGTGAAGAAAGATTCTTAAAGAATATCACATCAGGAGGTTTGGGAAAAGTAACTTTTGGTAACGGTGTCACAGAAAATGTCATTGGAAAGAGGACACTAGACGTTCCAGGACTACCTTCTCTGGAAAATGTTCTTCTTGTAAAGGGATTGAAATCAAATCTGATCAGCATCAGTCAGTTGTGCGATCAAGATCTGAAGGTGCATTTCACTCGTGACAAATGTGTTGTCTCAGACCATACAAATAAATGCATCATCGAAGGAATAAGATCTTCTGATAATTGCTATCTCATTTCATCACGATCTACTTGCGCTCGTTCAAGCATTGAAGATACTACATTATGGCATCGCAAGTTGGGTCATGTTAACTTCAGAATACTAAAACAAATTATCTCAAAAGGAGCTGTACGAGGAGTTCCCATGATTAATGTTGCTGAAGATAGAGTTTGTGGCCCATGTCAAATTGGAAAGCAATCTAAAGTGTCACACCAAATGTCTCAGACACCAGGAACTAAACGTGTTCTGGAATTATTACATATGAACTTAATGGGACCGATGGCAGTGGAAAGCGTTGGAGGAAAACGATATGCATATGTGGTTATCGATGATTTTTCAAGATACACTTGGATAGAATTTCTTCGCGACAAATCTGACACTTTTAGTGCTTTCAAAACCTTATGTTTACGACTTCAGCGAGAGAAAGATTGCATTATTGTGAAAATTGTACGAATTCAAAGTGACCATGGAAGAGAATTTGAGAACACTGTGTTTGAAAATTTCTGCAATCAACTTGGAATTTCTCATGAGTTCTCTGCACCAAAAACTCCTCAGCAGAATGGAGTCGTTGAGCGAAAAAATCGAACCATAGCAGAAATGTCACGCGTAATGTTACACGAAAACAATGTTCCACAGAAATTTTGGGCTGAAGCTATGAACACTGCTTGCTACACTATCAACTAGAGTGTATTTACGTTGTGGAACGACAATGACTCCTTATGAATTATGGAAAGGTAAAACTCCGAATCTTAGTTATTTTCATTCTTTTGGGAGTACGTGTTTTGTTCTTAATGACAAGGAGCATAGAGGGAAGATGGATCCCAAGAGTGATGAAGGTATCTTTTTGGGATATTCTACAAATAGTCGTGTCTATCGGATATACAACAAAAGGACTCGGAGTGTAATTGAATCTGCCAATGTATGTGTAGATGATTCACTGCCATCTGTTGATATTTCTATAGATGATTCATATCAACACTCAAACACAGAGAATGTCGACGTTTCAGCCAATATTCCCGAACATGTCACAGATAGTGTCACTGATCAACTTGCTTCAAACAATACGGGGAATGAAGTTACTCCTGATAATCAGCAACCGTCTACACGCGTTCAAAAGAATCACTCAGCAGATGACATTATTGGAGGACTGGATGATGGAATTCGAACCAAAGACAAACCTAGAGTAAATTATCGTGAAATGATCCACACGGCATGTTTCACTTCGACGTTTGAGCCAAAAAATATCTCTGAAGCTCTTCTTGATGAACATTGGATTAATGCTATGCAAGACGAACTCAGTCAATTCACCAGAAATCAGGTTTGGGACTTAGTTCCTTGTCCTCCCGACACTAATATTATTGGCACAAAATGGATCTACAAAAACAAAAGCGATGAGCATGGAAACATTATTCGCAACAAGGCTCGATTGGTTGCTCAAGGATATTTACAAATTGAAGGAGTTGATTTTGACGAGACATTTGCACCGGTTGCTCGCCTCGAATCCATTCGACTTTTATTAGCCATTGCATGTGTTATGCGCTTCAAACTTTACCAAATGGATGTTAAAAGTGCGTTCCTCAATGGTCATCTCAATGAGGAAGTTTATGTTGCTCAACCTAAGGGTTTTGAAGACCCTCATCATCCCGATTATGTGTACAAGTTGAAGAAAGCATTATATGGGCTTAAACAAGCTCCTCGTGCGTGGTATGAACGTCTTACGGTGTATTTATTGTCCAAGGGATATGAGCGAGGGGGAGTGGACAAAACCCTCTTCATTCGTCACCATAAAGGTCAGTTTCTGCTTGCTCAAATTTAGGTTGACGACATCGTTTTTGGTTCAGTGTCACAGAAAATGGTAGACGAATTTATTGACCAAATGAAGGGAGAATTCGAAATGAGTATGGTAGGAAATCTCAACTATTTCCTTGGACTCCAGATTCAACAAACACAGGAAGGTATATTCATTAGTCAAAGCAAATATGCCAAGAACATGTTAAAGAAATTCAATTTAGAAAAAGGACGTCCAAGAAGAACTCCGCTTGGTACAAATGAAAAACTATCTAAAGATGATAAAGGAATTGCTGTTGACAGCCGCTTATACAGAAGCATGATTGGAAGTCTCTTATACCTTACAGCTAGCAGACCTGATATTTGCTATAGCGTGGGTCTATGCGCTTGTTTTCAAGCAAATCCTAAAGCGTCACACCTAGCGTCAGTAAAACGCATTCTAAAATATATCTGCGGAACAACCGATTATGGGATCTGGTATTCTTTTGACACTAACACAAATCTTGTAGGGTATTGTGATGCTGATTGGGCTGGAAGTGCTGATGATAGAAAAAGTACATCTGGTGGATGTTTCTACTTGGGAAATAATTTAGTTTCATGGTTTAGCAAGAAACAAAATTCGATATCTCTTTCAACTGCCGAGGCAGAATACATTGCAGCTGGCAGTAGTTGTACCCAACTTCTCTGGATGAAGCAAATGCTGAAAGATTATGGTGTTACACAGAATGTCATGACATTTTATTGTGATAATATGAGTGCAATCAATATTTCGAAGAATCCTGTTTAGCACTCTCGTACAAAACATATTGACATCAGACATCACTTCATTCGATCACTAGTTGAAGACAAAACTATCATCTTGGAGCATGTGACTACAGAAAAACAATTAGCAGATGTCTTTACAAAGGCATTAGATAGCTTGAGATTTGAAGAACTAAGGTCAGCTCTGGGCCTTTGTATTCTCTGAAGAAAGTACTTGTAAGTTTTGTGTTCTTGTTTATTTTTTCTGCATTATTATTTAAAAAAAAAAGGACAATTTTTGTGCTACTTTCGGTCTTCTTAGTTATGCAAGAATCAAGTGATGATCTATGAAGATTTAAGTTCTAAATTTCTGTATGGAATTATGGTTTATTTCCATAATATTTATAAAGATTTGGCGGAATTTCAGAAAATATGGTGATATGTTATATTTATGGAATCTTAGATTTTATTTTTGAAGCTGTCTTCTTATTGGTTTTTCCCCAAATTGGTGAAAACCCTTTCTTTCACTTTCTTACTGCTTCGAGTTTTCAAATTCGCGCTAAGCTTCTCTCAGCCTTCGTGCTCTCTGGTCTGCGCAAGCTTCTAGTTCCGCTCATCAATGGCAAACTTAGTAGACTACAGTGGTGATTCGTCTGATAGTGAGCCACTGTCTCGCAAACGGGTTCACAGTATAGGTACGCAATCGGTTCCCTCTGAAGAATTCTTTCTGGATGTTATTGATGCAATCCCTATTAGCCAGTATAAACCTTCCGGTGATGTGAGCACTACAAGCCAGGATCCACTGGCACGTTTGAAACATTTGAAAGTTTCCTATGGACCACCAAGGGTTTGCTCACAGGTTGTAACTCCTTCAAAAAGAAAAATCGCTCCTTCGCTAGTTGATCAAGACTCTTCTGATAAAGAGTGGGATAGTATTGCTGAAATTCAATCCTTATCTTCTGGGGAAGAGACCAGCTCAAAAGTTTCGAAGAAGAAAGTGTCTTCTCCAAGAAAATCTGCAAGATTAATGAATAAACCTCCTAGAAGAAATGTTCCTAAGTCTCGGGCCAAAACTGACAGGAAGGAAAAAGGAAAAGCACCAATGCTGTCGCCTACCACTCCCAGACCAAAGAAAGTGTCAAGAAAAATGTCTCACAAAAAGCCCCGTAAGTCCTCTAAGTCCCCTGCAAAATCTGATGTTTTTAGAACTCCTTTCCATGCGAATCTCTGGAGTACAGTGTCAAAGAAGAGTCTCTGGAGTGAAAGAAATATACACATGGTTGATTTTAAAGAATGCAAGGATCTTGTAAATCTACTTATTAGCCAAGGACTGGGAAGGACATTCAAAGGATTAAAACCTTTCTCTGCTCAAATTGTCCATGAATTCTACTGCAACTTGACTCCAACTATCAATGACCGAGAACATTCTGATTTTGGTCATGTATTTTTAAGAGGTTCTCTATTCGAATTCAGTCCATCCTCAATCAACACATATCTTGGAAGTTTCTGGTCTGACTCTGAAGCTTTCTCGCCAGATTTTGATGAGATCATCTCCAGTGTTACAGGAAATGTTAGAACAATCTGGCCACGTGCTAAAGATTTTCCTGCTTCTCAGCTCTCAGCCAAATTTGCTATTCTACACAAAATAGCAATTAGAAACTGGCTACCATCCTCTCATGCCTCCGGGATCAACAAGAAAATGGCTAAACTTTTATTTCAAATTGGGACTGGAATCCAATTCGATATTGGACAATTTTTCTTTGACCAAATTCTGAAACACATCAATGGGAAGCATGACAGGTCTGCATTACCTTTTCCTTGTTTAATATTTGGTATTCTATCTGCTCAACAGATTTCTCTAAGTGCTTATGATAGCCTCACCATGGATCGAGAGGAAATCAGGATTAGTCATAAACTTCGTTCAGGTGGACATGTGGATGACTTACACAATGTTGCAGATACTGAGAATGTTGTTGAAAATAGCATTATCTCCCGTACTATTCGGATAATTCGAGGAGAGTTATAGGACCTGGAAAATAGAAAGAAAGTTCTAACTGATCTTCTGGATGAGCTTGTTCAATATTCAGTTGCAAAGAATTCTTCCATTCCAATGGATCAAGTTCCTGAACAGGAGAAATCTCCCTCTGGTGCCTCATCTCCTGCAAATGTTTCTCAAAATGTCTCTGCAGCACATTCTGATTCCTTTGATAAATCTGGTTAGATGCATGTCTGTCTTTTCTATGAAACTTCTTTCAGCATTTTTAGTTTGCTGGATTCTATGCACCTGCTTGACTATGGCTTGATTGACAATTTTGTTTCCGTTTGTCTTTTTATGGCAAAAAGGGGGAGTAGTTTTGGAGATAGTATTTTTGGAGACTGATTGTTTCTATGCTGCTGTGATGTCTCTTATTGTGGTTGTTTCTATGCTACTGTGATGTTTCTTATTGTGGAGCTAGTATTTGAAGTGACATTATATTTATCAGACTGTTTCAAGAACTTCTCATTCAGGGGGAGTTTCGAATTCTCTCCTTCAGGGGGAGTTATGTTTTGCCAAAAATGCCAAAGGGGGAGATTGTTAATGCTAATGTGTGTTGGCATTATATTTTTAGCAAAAGATTATTTTTGGTTATATATCTTTTTGGAAATCATATTCTTTTGGAATATATATTTTTCTATCCTTCGATGTTGGAGAATATTTCGTCAATTCAAATGTGATTTGTTGAAAAAAGAATTGTAACAAACTTAGTTCATATTCCTGATTATTTGGGATACTTTCCTAGAGTGTCATTGGAAATGTCTCTGCGACATGTTTGTTAAGCAGAATTTTTGGAAGCCTTAGACTGATTTCGTGGGATATGATCTGATTGAATGAAAAGTCTGTTTCGAGAAGATATTGGTGCGAGAAACAGATCTGCATCTTGTGTTTTGATATAAAAGTCTTTTCTCTTTATGTTTAAACTAGCCGACGCTATTACGTGTGTGTGCTGAATTTCTCTATCGATCTGGGCGTTCTTATTTCTTCACCCACGTCTCTGTGTGGTGTATGTGATTATTGATTCGGTCTTGTTAAAGACTGGTTTGTTGAAGCCTGTTCTGGGTGATCATATCCTAAGACATTGTCAAGCGTCACAGACAGTGTCATAGGAGTTTATTCTTGTGATTGTCATCTTTATCGTGGGCAAGGGGAGCTTGCCATACTTAAGTCGAGGGGAGCTCGCAAAACAGTTTCACCAGTGAAGGTTGAAGGAGGCGGCATCAAAGATAAGAGGGAGTCTTAGTTTGTTTTAGTCCGAGTGTCTTGTAACCTTGTTTGAACTAGTGAAATGTTTTCATATCTGGGCGTGGCCCCGCAGATGTAGGCTGATTGCCGAACTGCGTTAACAACCTCCTGTGTCGTTAATTTCCACATTTTAATATTGTCCTATATCGTATTTATAACTGGTGTCACACGAAGTGTTACAACACTTTATAACATCGAGTCACTAACCTTGATCTTTCAGACCAAATTGTGGATCACGGGATTTGTGATGTTGGAACAGGTTCTGAACTGTGCAACTTGTAGAACCGACCGAAACCAGATCAAATCGTTCAATCCGGTATGGTCCTGCGATCCCAGTCCGATTCTACCTACCATTAATCAAAGTTATCAATCCAACAACAATATTACGTTGAAAATTATATCTTATAGTAAAAATGAAAGAATGCTACGATTATTCTATTAGAATACTTTAACAGATCAAATAATGATTAGTGCAATTAAACTGTAATTGATGTTATAAATTATAATTAGTTAATTTATTATTGCATCAATCATTGTTTGACATGTCAACGAATAAGATAATAGAATAAGAGAGAAAAAGTCACATTATTCATAAAAATGAGGTATTGTATTTTCTTATAAAAAATAGAGTATAATACATATTAGCCTTTAAAATTAGGAGCAAAAATCAAATAAATTTTGAACTTTCTTTTACATAAATAACTTCGTGAAGTTAAAGATATTAACAATTAAATATTTATCCTTACAAATATCATTAACGAAATAATATTTTTTTTGTTACGTAATCTTATTTGTTGGATGATTGCTAAAGAAAAATCACTCTCAATAGAATTAGCGATAGCCAATTTTGGCGATTCTAGACTTAGAATTTTCTATCTTGTTTCTTTATAAAAATTGTTAAGATTGTTTTAAGGATAATTGTTTCTCTATGAATCATCGAAAACAAGATCATATGATAAAAACGTAATTTATTTGATGACATTCTTAATAGTAGAGACTTAACCTTTAATATTTCTAAGTCCAATGAGTTATTTATCTAAAAAAAAAAATTAAGAGCGCTTATTATTTTAAATTTATTTAGTTCCTTATTAATTAAGGGATCACAGTTTGAAGGATAAATTCCTTCAAATTAGACATCAAAAGCAAGTAAGATGTTAATTTTTTTTAAGCAAATAATCTACTGAACTTCAAGAGCTTAGAAATTAAGCCCTTGCCAACAAAAGAATTATCGAAGAAATTAAGTTGTTGCCACGCGATGTTCTCTTATAGGCAATTTCAAAAGAGTAACAACTCTTGTTAAATGGTTTTGGAGATTTTGACCATCTTAAACTTTTGCCAACTTGTTTTTATTTAGAAACCAACAAAATTATCAAAATCATTCCAAGATAAGTGTTTTTTCTTTGAAAATCAACTAACAAGAGAGACCAAGTGATAAAACATGATATTTTTTTGACATTCTTCCCATGACGATACTTAATTGCTAATGCACTTAAAAGTTTAGAGTTATTTGTCTAAGAATATACTTGAAAAACTTGATGACTTGTTCACGTGATAAATATTGATGATATAATTAATATAATAAATATTAATTTATGTAATTAAAATAATAAATAATAAATAAATTTAATAGAGTGAGTAGAAACAGAGCAAATATTTACAGTGTTCGTAAAATTAAAATTAAGAATATGGAACCAAGACAGAGAAGCAAGGCCGTTTGGTGAGAGACTCGAGGCGGGATGAAGAAGCTAAGATGGACAACGGACAGCGGGGGGGTCTGGGACCTGGACGTGTCAACTCCGATGACCCTTGACGGATCGGCTCGGCAGATTCCCGGCGACCCTCTTTCCTTGGGAATTACCAGGGGCGCTAGGCTTGCCCGGCCAAAGCAGGTCGACTTCTTCCAGCGATTCATGGCCGTTCCACTCATTCCCTCCTACTCTCCCGCTCATGGCTTCGCACTCCAGCGCGTTCTCACTCTCCCTTTCGCTGACTCTTGGTAATTATTTTGCATTTCTTCGAGAGCTTCTCTCCTTCTCCCCATCTCTACTGAGTCTCAGTTCGAACTCAAAATTTTTATCGAAGTGTAGTTTGCTTGGTGAATTATGAGATGCGGTACGACGATTGGTTCATTTTGTGATGAATGGGTTTAAAGCTTTGCAGGTTCGCGACATTGTTGGCTCAGTTTGATTTGCAGAAATTTGCGACGTCTGTTTATGATGGAGCAAAGCCTAATTCATCGATATCCTCTTGGTTGGAAAGAATTTGGGGAAAACTACGCAATGAATCCTTATATTCATTTGGTTTCTCCTCCGATTTCTTATTAACTTCTGATGATACAATGGTTGTTAACTTAGACACTTCTGGAGACAACAAATTGTCTAGAAAAAAAGCTATCTATCGTCACAAGGTATGATTCTACCCGTTTATCTACAGATTGTCTCAATTTTGATTATTTTCAATGTCGAGAATATGTCCCATTAATTCGTCTTGTCTTGTGATTCCTTTGAAACATTATGTTTGCTTGTTTGTTTGTTGTAAATATGCTTAATTTAGATTCAATTATGTACTTTTTGCAGTTCCCACATCATGATTTAACAGTCGAGGCTGTTTCTCCAGGACTTTTCGTTGACAATCTGGGTAATTATTGGGATGTTCCATTTTCAATGGCTATTGATCTTGGTTCCATCGCTTCTGAGGCTGGTGCAAGTTATCACTTGTCTCTGCAACACAATGCTGGGTCACCTTCACAGTCTGAAGGTGAGCAAACAAGTGCAGTTCCCGCTAATCTACTTTCTGGTTTGTCAGTAAAAGGTGCATTTTCCTTGAAGAAGAATTTCGACATCTGGAGAAGCAAAGCTCAGAAGTTGAGGATGATACAGCCGTATGACGTTTTCCTTTCAAACCCACATATTTTAACGTCGGGAACTATTGGTAAGATCACAATTTTTACTAGTATGTTATAAATCAGCCTTCCACTTGTCTTAGTGAGATATTAGACAATAGATGCAAGGTAAACTATTTCAAATCAGCTTGCTTTGATGGGCTAAACTAAAAGAACATCATATGCGTATTAAAATTGTCATTGCTCGCAAGGGAAGAAAAAATTGATCCGAAAGATCCAGTTGCTTACTTTTTGTACCTATGTTCCATTATTCTTATATTGAAAATCATCATTTTGTTACCTGTGCTTAAAGCTTTTTGGAAAAATTAATGTTAAAACGAATTCCGACTTATGACTTATATTTGAAACTTTTGCTAATAAATTCTGAAGGTGTTATTTTGACTAATTAGGTGCTGTAGTGACTACTATACATGGAGAAAAATTAGTCAGATCACAAGCCGATGAAGATCCTCAGAAATCCAAAGGATTTTATCTTCATGCTCCAGGACTGAAGTCAGCCATCCGGACTGATGCATTTGCTACTGTTGCTCTTTCAGCTCAGTATGGAAACTTCCAAAAATTATTTTTAGATCTTACCCACTTCCATGCTTGTTTGGATTTTCCTTCTGGTTTGAAATTTCTTTGGGGCGCCACTCTCTTAGTAGAAGATGCTATTAATTCTCGACAATTCAGGGAGGAGGCCGTTAAATCAATTTTTCCTAGCGTCACTCTTTCTCTTCAGCAGCAGGTAGCTTATTCGCACTATCATAAAATTTTGGGCCCGGAAGAATACAATTATTGGTCAGGACTTGATAATGCTTTTTAATCACCTTTTCCGGCTTATACCCTGAACTGTGATCCGCAAAAGT
This sequence comes from Begonia masoniana, assembly GCA_022432975.1. Taxonomy (NCBI): domain Eukaryota; kingdom Viridiplantae; phylum Streptophyta; class Magnoliopsida; order Cucurbitales; family Begoniaceae; genus Begonia; species Begonia masoniana. The sequence goes on along the minus strand of CM039510.1, from coordinate 39,050,053 downwards.
CTTGTCTAAACAATGGATGCTTCGAGTTAATGTTTTGTAACAACACTCGGTTTAACTTCTATTCTGGTTTTTTAGCAGTATACCGTTGGATTTACCCATAATCTATGACTGTTTTCGAGACTGCCAACATTCTAAACCCAATTAACTGATTAGAACTATAATTGCTTTCATTACTTCACTTGTCTAAGAAAATGGCGTATTTTTTGTTTTTCCTTCTAATTTCATCTCTTGTAAAGTGTCTTGAATTCAATGAGGGTCTAAAAATTTGCCTTCGCTGACTGCAGATTGCGGGGCCTGTGAGTTTTAGGGTGGATTCAAGAGTGGCATTGGAGTTGCAGGATAAAGAGTTTGGCGTGAGTGTGGAGGAGCCTGTGTTTGCTTTGGAGTATGCACTACAGGTCCTTGGGTCAGCCAAAGCTATTGCTTGGTATTCCCCAAAGCAACAAGAATTCATGGTAGAGCTACGTTTTTTTGAAACTTAAGTATATGTTTATGTTATTGTTAATTGTTGAATTCCCTTTCACTGTAATTTGGAAGATGGAATTGTCGTATTAGACGTCGGTTATGTGAGAACAGTATTGAGAGTCATGAACTCTCTCTTCCTATTGTTCTTTCTCAAGGATGAGAGGATCAGGATAAAGTGTAATTTAACCTCAAATGTTCGAGGCCGTTTACTTATTAGATCTTTGCTCATTCAACAACTACAACCTTAACATTAACTACGCTCTGAGGCCGTTTTGAATCGTACATGGACAATGTCTATGGGTAAAAGAGAAGAAGAAGTCTATTCTTGGGTGGCCCTCGGTCTATCGATCCAGACAGAACTACTACGAGGGAGTAGTTGGGAATGGAGAAGGCAGAGATAGAGCCAGTTTGTAAGCTGGACAAATCAAATTTCCACATTTTAGTTATAAATAATTTAAATTTTATTGTTAATTTATTCGTTAAATTCATCAATTGTAAACTGCATTTTTCGATTTCTAAATTTTCTTACGATTTTTCACTTGATTTCAAATTTTATTTTGCATTTGACAAAGTTCAAAATTATTGAATAAGATATGGATTAACTTTGAAATTGAATTAGAAATTACAAGAAGGTTTGAAATCAGATTAAAACACCGATTTAAATAGACATACACAATGTAGATTTAAAAGATTAATTGACGGCATAGTTCAAATATTGATATTTGAAATTGAAGGTTTGATTTGTTCGAAAAATATATTAACGTCTAATTCTTAAATGATAAATAGTAAGTATAAATTGTACTTATTTTTATTTACATTATATTGCAATTATTGGAATTATATTTAGGGTAAATTTCAAAAAAAAAAATCCTGAAGTATGAGTATTTCTCAAAAAAATCCTCAAACTAAAAGTCGTCGCAGTCAAAACCTCAAAGTTTTAAAAACTGTCAAAATGAACCCTGGCGGGGGATCTGTGGATTGACGTGCGGGGGGCCTTATCAGATTCGCGGCCCCCCGAATGTCAATCCACAGATCAATAATTGATCTGTGGATTGACGTGCGGGGGACCGCATAAGATGTTCGGCCCCCTACATTAATTATTTTACATGACGTGGGGGGGCCGCGTCGATACATTGGGGGGCCGAACTCCTTTATTATTTAAGGAGCTCCTCCCTCCATTCGAAGAAATCACCGAAATTTCTCAAGAAAATTTTCTTTGCATAGTCTAATTTTCTTTGTTTTAGCAAGGACGATGAATTTTGATCCAGATAGATGGTTTGAATTAGACGAGGAAGTAGATAGTGATGCCGGAATGAATTTGTATCCGGACAAGAGTCCTCCACATGGTGATGATGGCTCGAATGAAAATGAACAAATACCGGTGTGTTCGACATCCAGAACTCTAGACGATCAGTTGCGAACACCAGTTATGTCGGACGATGATGAGGTAGAAAGCGTTCAGGTAAGGGAAGAAATTTATATGGAATTTTTTGTTACTAGAGAATATGCAACTTTAAAAGAGCTGAAAGATGAAATAAAAAATTATTCTGTAAAATACGGATTAGGGATAAGATTCAGTAAAAGTGAAAGTAGCCTATTGACGGCGAAGTGTTCAGTTGGGTGTGAGTGGCATTTGCATGCCTCACAGAAGCAAGTTGAGCAAACCTTTCAAATAAAGGCTTTGGTCGATACTCACAGTTGCGCCAGAATAGTTGAAAATAGACACGTTAGTGCAAAATGGGTGGCAAACCATTATCTGGCGAGCTTCAAAAGTCACCATAGGTGGGATCTATCTTCCATTGTAGAGACAGTAAAGATGGACCACAGATGTCATATCACACTTAGTCTTGCCAGAAGAGCGAGAAACATTGCTCTCACACTTAACGAAGGCAAGACTGATGAACAGTACAAGTTAATATGGTCCTACAAAGCCAAAATTCATAGAACAAATTTGGGGAGCACTTTCGAAGTGCATATTTATGATGCGGGGGACACATTAGTGTGCCAAAAAGTGTATATGTGTTTGGCCGCTTGTAAGGCAGGTTTGTTACAGTTTGGTCGCCGAATTATCTATTTGGATGGCTGTCACTTGAAGGGGCTCCTGTCCTGGACAATTACTGACAGCCGTTAGTATTGACGCGAACGATGGAATATATCCCATCGCTGTTGCTAACGTCGAAAAAGATACCGAGGAAACATGGACATGTCTATGGGTAAAAGAGAAGAAGAAGTCTATTCTTGGGTGGCCCTCGGTCTATCGATCCAGACAGAACTACTACGAGGGAGTAGTTGGGAATGGAGAAGGCAGAGATAGAGCCAGTTTGTAAGCTGGACAAATCAAATTTCCACATTTTAGTTATAAATAATTTAAATTTTATTGTTAATTTATTCGTTAAATTCATCAATTGTAAACTGCATTTTTCGATTTCTAAATTTTCTTTGTTTTAGCAAGGACGATGAATTTTGATCCAGATAGATGGTTTGAATTAGACGAGGAAGTAGATAACCGTGTGTCGACATACAAACTCTAGCGATCAGTTGCGAACACCAGTTATGGACGGACGATGATGAGGTAGAAAGCGTTTCAGGGAAGGGAAGAAATTTATATGGAATTTTTGTTACTAGAGAATATGCAACTTTAAAAGAGCTGAAAGATGAAATAAAATTTATTCTGTAAAATATATACGGATTAGGGCTAAGATTCAGTAAAAGTGAAAGTAGCCTATTGACGGCGAAGTGTTCAGTTGGGTGTGAGTTGGCTTTGCATGCCTCACAGAAGCAAGTGGAGCAAACCTTTCAAATAAGGCGTTGGTACGATACTCACAGTTGCGCCAGAATAGTTGAAAATAGACACGTTAGTGCAAAATGGGTGGCAAACCATTATCTGGCGAGCTTCAAAAGTCACCATAGGTGGGATCTATCTTCCATTGTAGAGACAGTAAAGATGGACCACAGATGTCATATCACACTTAGTCTTGCCAGAAGAGCGAGAAACATTGCTCTCACACTTAACGAAGGCAAGACTGATGAACAGTACAAGTTAATATGGTCCTACAAAGCCAAAATTCATAGAACAAATTTGGGGAGCACTTTCGAAGTGCATATTTATGATGCGGGGGACACATTAGTGTGCCAAAAAGTGTATATGTGTTTGGCCGCTTGTAAGGCAGGTTTGTTACAGTTTGGTCGCCGAATTATCTATTTGGATGGCTGTCACTTGAAGGGGCTCCTGTCCTGGACAATTACTGACAGCCGTTAGTATTGACGCGAACGATGGAATATATCCCATCGCTGTTGCTAACGTCGAAAAAGAGACCGAGGAAACATGGACATGGCTTTTGAAACATTTGAAGGTAGACCTGACACAAGAGATGGAGCCAGATGGACGATTGTTTCGGATCGACAAAAGGTATGTTGTTTAATTAAATTAGTTGTAGTGTAATTAAGGTGTGTAACTAACTTTGTTTTAATATCAGGGCTTGAGGAATGCCATGGATGAGGAATTCAGTGAAGCCGAACACTGCTTTTGCCTACGGCACATGTACACAAACTTTAAAGGGCTATTTCAGGGCAAAGCATATAGAGAAGCGATGTGGAAGGCAGCTAGGGCACCCACAAGAGCTCATTTCAATTTAGAAATGAGGAAATTACAAAGGCTCAACACCGTTGCCCACGAATGGCTTCAAGGAGAAAAGCCTAGATATTGGGCTAGTCATACTTTCTCACCGATTCCCAAGTGTGATATTGGCTTAAACAATTTGTGTGAGTCATTCAATGCACTTATATTGACTGCCAGAGACAAACCGATCATCACCATGTTCGAGACGATCCGAACGTATATGATAACTCGGATCGTTAAAAAATTTGAGAAGATGGCGGGATTGACGACTCTCCTGTGTCCCCAAATATATAAAAAGATTGGGAAGCTCGCAAATGCAGCTGCATATTGGTGCCCTACGCTCGGGGCAGGTTCACGATTTCAAGTGAGTAACGGCAACGAACAATTCGTTGTCGAAATGAATATGTGGGAGTGCTCCTGTACCCGGTGGACGCTTACTGGAATCTCGTGTGCCCATGCTATTTCATACATATTTTTCTTGAGAGTGGAGCCGGAAAGTTAGGTACATCCATGCTATCACCGGGTGACATTTCTCGAGATGTACGCTAATTTTATTCAACCCATGAACAGTCAATTAATGTGGCCAGATGTGCCAGGTATGGTGGAACTATTCCCGTCAAAAAGATATCGCCAACCTGGTAGACCCAAGAAGACTAGAGTGCGAGATGCCGATGAGCCGTCAAGTTCGAGAGCTAGTAGGCAGAACTCAAGGATGTCGTGTTGTATCTGTCGGCAGTACGGACACAATAGTTGCACTTGTCCTAACCGAGGATCCACTTCAAGCACTGCTGCTTCCCAATACACGTTTATGGGTTACAACACAAATGATGAGACACAGGTACAGTTCTAAACAGTTCGCTCATAAATACGTTGTCATTTTTTTTTAATATAGTTTTCATGCTATTGTAGGAATCTACGACGCGCGGCCGAGGCAGGAGTAGAAGAAATTGACTGTTGTAATTTGTGTTGGATTTCATCTACGTTAATATAATTTAAATTTTTTTTCACATGATAGTTGTTTAAATTAGTTTAAATAAATATTAATTATTTACATAAACAATTAGAACATTACTTAGATTAGTTTAAATAAATATTAATTACTTACTTAAATAATCATTTAAATACAATAAGTGAGTTGAATAAAGTAATTAATTAATTTTTTTATGTTTTGTATATTAATTAATTGAAATTCATAACTTTATTTCAGTACATTAATTACTTAATTAATTGGAATTCATAACCTGACTAAAGTAATTATATTAATTAAAATTAATTTGAAAATATTATTTTATTAATTTATTTACTAAAATATAATTTAGATACATTAATAATTTGAATAGATTAATTACGTAATTAATATATTTTTTTACATTAATCATTAATTTATTTGAATACATTAATGATTTTATTGAAATAAATTAATTAATTTTAAAAAGTGAAAAATTGAAAAGAGTTTCGTTTGTTTTGTGACTCCCCCATAGCTATCTTTAAATAATTCCTGTTAATTTACATAACAAATATATACCCAAACAGTTCTAGTAAAGTATAAACAATAATGCACGTGTGACGACTCCTCTTTCAACGTACCTGTGAGGACCACCCATTCTCCGCGGATCCTGGGGCTGACCTGGGCCGGAGGTGGGTAAAGCTCCGCGGATCCTGGGGCTGACCTGGGCCGGAGGGTTCTATCGTTGAAAGAGGGGCCGTTACGAACCCACATCGCTTGGGGAAGTATGTGGAAATGAAACATATGTAAAGAGACCCTCCCAACATAGCAAGACGCGTTTTGGAGCTCAATTGACAACGGATCCCATAAGAACTCCGAAGTTAAGAGGGCTTCGGCGAGAGTAATTCCAGGTTGGGTGACCTTCCGGGAAGTGCTCTCGCCAAACAAAGCCGTGAGGGGAGGATATTGGACTGCGGCCCAATCCCCGGAGCGGACAATATCTTGCTAGGAACGGGGTCGTTACAGCACGTCAACGTAAATATAAACAGTCATGTACATCAAACTCAAATAAAAGTACATCAAATGAAATATAAACAATAATGTACATCAAACTATTCTGGTGGTATATCGTCGTCGTCGTCATCTTTGTTGGACATCTAATTCCCCAGCTTCTCAGTGACCTCCTTAATGGCCTCACTAAGATAGTCTTGTGACTCAACCACCTTCTTCTGGCCCAGGGTCAGCTGCTCGACACTGCCTACGAGGAACTCAATCCTCTGCTCCATCCGTCCGAACATCTGCTGCCCTTCTTGACGCTCCTCCAGAAGCCTCTGCTGTATCTGCTGCAGTATGTCCCACATCCTGTCACCCTCAGGGGCAACTGGCGGTGCTGTGGCGGTGGTGGGGGTGTCCTTCTCCATCGGAGCATCCTCGGCTAGAGCATTCTGAGCTGGAGCGTCCCCGAGCTCCCCCTTAAGCATCCAAATCCCGCAGATCTCGACTAGACCCATCCTAGATAAATAAAGTCTGTTAAATACATCTAAGGCTCGGGGAGCTCTCAACTGCTCTCCCACGGGTAGCTGAACCTGTGACCGCCGCACAAGCCGCCAAATCAATGTACCATACGGCAGATTTTTGTTGCATGTGCAAGCGATCTCGTGCATGTGCCCCAATATCATGAACTCGGGATCGAAGATGGTGCCACTGTACATCTTCTCCATCACATAGAGATCCATCCAGTTGACTAGATCTCTATGGCAATCCCTCGGCAACAGGGAGTGGCTGATAAGGTTGTGAACCACCCGAGCTTTCGCGTTCAAGTCCTTCGATTTTGGTTTTGTGAAATTTTCAATATCTGAATTGCGGTGAATCTGTCGAAGAAATTGCAATCCCTCGAGTGTTCTAACAAAATCACACTCTCGAGAAGCTCGATAGTATTGTGTACATGGCTCGTGAGGAAATCCCAACAGCTCGTTCACATTCTTGGCATAAAAACTAATATCTTTACCACAAACATATGACTTCATGCACCCCTCCCTCCCGGTGCTGGTCAAGTTCGCGTAAAATAAGCAAACCACTCGATCACAGGTCTCTCCGCTCATCGTGTATAGGCCTCGCAAGCCAATTCTGTTGAACAATTCTTGGATCTCCAAAAACTTCCAACCGGTGAAGTTGACAGTCTTTTTATAAATAATTTGTCGTAATGAAATATCTCGATCGAACCTCTTTTTACACTCCTCGGTTCGAAAATCGATCGAGAAATGACCTGGCGGTGGTCGGGGCACTTCGGCTGGAGGCCTTTGTGATGAAGATCCTGGCCGGTTTGATGGGCCAGCTTCTGATGAGGAGATGTGAGGACGCTTGAACTAGATTTTTGGGGCCATTTCAGCCTCGGATTTTCAGAGAAAATGGCTCGGATTTGGGAGGCAATGCTCGGGTTTGACGATTTTCGGCAATAACAGGCTCGGGTTTGACGATTTTTGGCTTTTCGACTGGTTGGTTTTGGGATTTTCAGAGATTAAAAGGCTCAAATTTGGGAGGCAAGGCTCGGGTTGGCGATAGGGGTTTCGCCGGCGATAGGGTTTTGGTATTTTTGGGGTTCTCGACGATGAGGGGCCCGATTATTGCGATTTTCGGCAATGACAACGCACCTTCGACGTTTCGGGAAAAAATCAAAAATTTAGTCATTCCTCCTCTCGGTTTCAGAGTGTGGGAGGCTGGTAGGTGGTCGAATTTTTTAAATACCAACGCAAGTTTGGCCCCCCGAACTAAAATTCAGGCCCCCGTGTTTGGAACTAGGGCACAGTCGAGAGGCCGAATTAAAATTTCGGCCCCCCCCCCCCGCATATAGAACACGCCGGGGGCCGAGTTGGACATTTGGCCCCCTTACTTAAATTCGCTGCAAATAACGGGGGGGCCGAGCCAGATGTATGGCCCCCCAAAATGTTTTCATGTGCATTGCACGTGCCCCCGAATTGGGTTGCACGTGAGCGAGGGCCAGAGGCCCTTGCATCTTCCCCCCGTGGCGTGCGGGGGGCCGCGATTGGTATTCGACCTGCCAAATAGATGGGTGTGCAGCGCACGTGAGAGGCAAATTTGCTATGCGGGGGGCCGCGAAATGAAGTTGGCCTCTCGAATTTGAATTCGGGGGCATGCGGGCCCCCGCAATGGTTCATTTTGACAGTTTTTAAAACTTTGAGGTTTTGACTGCGACGACTTTTAGTTTGAGAGTTTTTTCAAGAAATACCATACTTTAGGGTTTTTTTTTTTTTGAATTTACCCTTATATTTCAGATCCATGGTACTTAAATTTTAGAAGATTAATTAAAAAAAACTGATCGAGTTTGAAGAAAAGGTTGGATTGAATGTAATTTCAAACTTCAAACACTGCAACCAGTAAACAGACCGATGGAATTCATGTGCTTCTGTTCGCCACCCAATCTTGATTTGAGAGTTGTTCTCGTTGGCTATCTAGTATCTATAATTTACGTCATCGGAATTCGGTAGCAGCGGTGAAGTTCGAGCCGACAAGAAAGTACACTTGCAATGCCACCGCGCCACGTCAAACTGTTAAAAAAATTGTACGCATTCCCACTCTGCCACCGCGCTCGACACTTGTCGTCCCTCTGCCGGCCATGCATCTTCCCTCCGATTTATAAATTCACAGTCGTCTCTAACCTCTTAACACTCAAATCATCGTTTCCGCCTCGTTTTTTGCATCAGTTCTTTCTTCTGTAATTTCCTTTTTATGTACAGTAAAGCGATGGCTCCCAAACCAGTTTCTTTGACATGCTGCTGCTGCTGCTGCTGCTGCTGCTGCTGCTGCTGCTGCTGCTGCTGCTGCTGCTGCTGCTGCTGCTGCTGCTGCTGCTGCTGCTGCTGCTGCTGCTGCTGCTGCTGCTGCTGCTGCTGCTGCTGCTGCTGCTGCTGCTGCTGCTGCTGCTGCTGCTGCTGCTGCTGCTGCTGCTGCTGCTGCTGCTGCTGCTGCTGCTGCTGCTGCTGCTGCTGCTGCTGCTGCTGCTGCTGCTGCTGCTGCTGCTGCTGCTGCTGCTGCTGCTGCTGCTGCTGCTGCTGCTGCTGCTGCTGCTGCTGCTGCTGCTGCTGCTGCTGCTGCTGCTGCTGCTGCTGCTGCTGCTGCTGCTGCTGCTGCTGCTGCTGCTGCTGCTGCTGCTGCTGCTGCTGCTGCTGCTGCTGCTGCTGCTGCTGCTGCTGCTGCTGCTGCTGCTGCTGCTGCTGCTGCTGCTGCTGCTGCTGCTGCTGCTGCTGCTGCTGCTGCTGCTGCTGCTGCTGTTAACACTCAAAGCATCGTTTCCTCGCCTCGTTTTTTGCATCAGTTCTTTCTTCTGTAATTTCCTTTTTATGTACAGTAAAGCGATGGCTCCCAAACCAGTTTCTTTGACATGGGTTGTGCTGCTGCTGCTGCTGGCCCTGGCCTTGGCTGGCTGCGGAGCCTCTAGTGTCGAGCATATGCCTTCCTCGAAAGAGAAAGGCAGAGAGTTTGAGCAAGTGATCAAGGACAAGACGACGGAGACGGAAGATCGAGCGGCGGAGACAACCCGGGAAGCTAAAGAGAATTCCGAGTCGTGGGCAGACTGGGCAAAGGATAAAATTTCTGAAGGACTCGGGCTCAAGCATGATGATCACGTAAAGGGAGCTCGTGATGTAGTTTCCGACACTGCCAAGAAGTCCAAAGAAAAAGCAGAGGATGTCGCCTCTGGTTCGTAACTTCTCAAAAATTCTTCCATTTCCATCAAACTTTTTCCGTTTACCTTGAATATTCTATTCGAGTTATGCTAACTCTTACGATGCCCTTTAATGGCAGAGGGGAGTCAAAAGGCCAGAGAAATAAAAGATGGTGCGAAAGAAAAGGGCAGAGAGGCCTCCGATTATGCGAAGGAGAAGGCGAGCAAGTTGAAGACCGCAGCCACCGAAAAAACAGGCCAGGCGATGGAGGAAACCAAGGAGAAGATCTACGACACCGAAAACGAAGCGAAGGAGAAGGCGTATAAGGCTTCAAAAGCAGCGAGAGACAAGGCGGAAGAGAGCAAAGAGAAGTCGTCTGAGAAGGCGGAAGAGACGGGGGAGAAGGTGTCTGAGGCGGGGAAGAAGGCGAAGGAAGAGACGGAGGAGCTGGCGGGTTTGGCGACGGAGAAGGGAAGAGAAGGGTACGAAGGTGGAAAGGCGAAAATGGAGGATGTGGTGGAGGCGGGTAAGGACACCACGAAGAAGAAATCACAGCAGATGAAGGAGGAGCTTTGAGAGCAAGAACAGAGACTTCTAGATTCCGATGAATAAATTGTTGTACGTTCAACGTTGTTTATATTATCTGCGGGCTTTTTTGGATTTATGTATGCTTTTTTTTTTTTTTTAATTTCAGTCTTTTTCTTTTTTATTCATCCTTTTGATTTAGTTTTTTAATATATGAAAAAAGATAGTAGAAAAAAAAATCTTAAAACTGAGTCACTATACCTAACTTTTTAATTACTAGTTTTGGACACGTGCTAGACATGTAAGTTTAAGTTTTATATATTTTCATAAGATAACTTTTGAGCTTAAAAATAAAAATTAATTAAAAATTTATAAATAATATAATTATGGGAAGAATGTTTTTACGTTGTTTTAATTTTTGAAAACAAGAAAGATGTACCGGCCATACATGTATAATCTCAATACAAGTGTTAGTTGAGTTTTCTAACGGTTGGTAGAAGCTGTAGAACTAGAAGAATGGAGAAGAAAAATAAGATAGAGACGACAGAGAAAAAGGCTGCACTGAAAAATGAGTGTTCTATATATTGTTTTCCCCAAGTGTTGAGTGTTTTGTATACATCAATAAATGTAACTGAACTATGAATCTAACTATAAATGAACAGTGATGAACAGTATGCTAATATTCCCCTGCAAGATCACGGGCGTAGGTCGAAGATCTTGGACAAAAAGAGGTTGAACGGTGTCGGTGGTAGAGGCTTAGTGAGTGCATCAGCCAGTTGGGTATCTGACGAAGTGAATTTGACCAATAGCTATTTTTGAAGTACCTTTTTCTAGATGAAATGGAAGTCAATCTCCACATGTTTAGATTTGGAGTGCAATACTGGATTGGAGGCGAGATAGGTTGAACTCAGGTTATCGCAGAGAATGAGAGGTAATGCGGGAGACAACATATCTAATTCCTTGAGTAACGACTGAAGCCATAGGACTTCAGCCGCACCATTTGCAATGCTGCTATACTCTGTTCTGTGCTGGAGCGGGAGACAATTTTCTGTTTGGTGGAAGACCAAGAGATGAGGTTTGTGCCGAGAAAAACACAGAAACCACTAGTGCTTTTGCGTTCATCGGGACAAGAGGCCAAGTCAGCATCCATATAGCATGTCAAGTCAAGAGAGTCAGACAGTGTGAAGGAGATGCCGAGAGAGGAAGTACCGTTGGAATATCGCAGGATTTTTTTGGCTGCTTGCTAGTGGGTGTCAGATGGTGCATGCATGAATTGAGAGACCTTATTGACGGCGAAGGCAATATCAGGTCTTGTAAGGTAGCAATACTGGAGGCCCCCAACTATGTTGCGGTATAGAAAACCATCACGGAGAGGTCCCTGAGTGTATAGATAGAACAGGACCAACCACCATCGGAGTGGGAACTGGTTTGCAAGACCTCATATTTGCCTTCTGAAGTAACTCAGATATATATCGTGACTAGGAAAGAGTCATACCCGTAGGTGTCTGAGTGACTGAGATACCGAGAAAGTATGATAATGGGCCAAGGTCACGGACTTTAAACTGAGAATGTAGATATGTCAACATCTGGGCTAATAAGGGAGCAGAGTCATCTGTCAAAATAAGGTCATCAACATACACCAGCATAATAAGAATGGATGACGATGTACGACGGATAAAGAGGGAGGAGTCGAACTTTGATGTTGAGAACACTTAGTCAATGCGGTGTATAGCTTGGTGTATCATGCTCTCCGAGATTGCTTGAGACCATAAAGGGCTTTGTGTAGGAAACATACAGCCAACGGAGAAGCTGAGTCAATAAAGCTGGGAGGTTGTTGCATGTAAACCTTCTCGGTCAAATCTCCATGTAGGAAAGCATTGCTGATATTAAGCTGTCGGATAATCCAGTGAGAGGAGACAACTAAGGAGAGTACGGTGCGAACTAAAGTTGGTTTGACCACTAGGCTAAAGGTCTCATCGTGTAACGCCCCGAATTATATAAATCCGGTTCGTTACTTATAAATACTGAACCGAACTATGACTTTTGAGAAAAATTTAAAATTTTATTCAATGATCAAGATTTTGACTCTTAGAACGTTAAAACTTGCAGTGGAAAATCATCGTATAAAAACATTATTTGCTAAATAGTGAAAATATTCAAGACGGTTGAAAGGGAAAAGAAAACAGAACACATCGACCGATCACTAAACGACAAAACTATTTCTACATCTTCCGATAGATATAAAACTCGACATCTGCCGATCACTAACGACAGAACTATTTCTACGTCTTCTGATAGATATAAAACTCGACAACTGCCGATAGACGATAACACTCAACATCCACCGATAGACGATGACACTCAACATCCACCAGTGGACTACATCCACCGATAGACGAGCTTGCAAATTTCACTGAGAACATTCAAAACAACCTGACCCTAAGAAACCTCTGAAATCCGACAAATACAAAAATTTAAAACCAACATTTGTATCATTATCCAATAAAACTCCCAAAATAGCAATATGTAACAGAGCCAAATCAGGTCTTCATAAACAGGAAAAACTCAAGACATTCTAAAACCTTCACCTATCGCTATCATCAAAATCCTCTACACCACTCAACAGAACATCTGAAAAGTTAGACTCCACATACAGACACTAGTTAAACCGCCTCATCAGAATCACCAATCCGTGGCATTGAAGTGCTCCCCCAACAGCCTAATCCTCAACATGTTTAGAGAACACACCTTCCGAGACTTCTTCACCTACATCACAAAACTCATCTATTAGCCTAATGCTAAGTAAGTAAAGCAATAATGAATTGAAATGCTGAAACATAAATTCCTAAACATGCAGTTTCTACTTTCTCATCTCAGTTGCATATGCATTCGTTTCTGATCTGATCCCCCTGTGAAATTGGGAGTTGGATCATTTCTCCCAAAGTCATACATCTTCTCTCTCGATTAAGGGGCAGATTAGTTCCCTTAACAACTGTTCAGATCCCCCTGTGAAATTGGGAGTTGGATCACTTCTCCCAAAGTATAAATCCCTTCATAAGTTAAGGGGTGGATTAGTTCCCTTAATAGCTTGTCTGTTACAGTCTGTTCATTCCTTACCATGCCATATCATGTAAATTCATTTTCGTATACTTTTCAAAATATGATGCATGACATACAAACACATTCAAGCAAACATAATCCTACTGTTTTGTGATGTAGGCCCGAAGGCACAAGCATACTTCACTTACCTGGCTCCCTGAAAAAGCTCGGTTTCAACTACTTTGGAAGCTTTGCTCACCTAGAGTCATAAATAGAATATTAATCAGATTTCTACTAAGCCTCATTCTAATCTATCCAGAAATCTGGAGAAACTAGTTTGGGAGTTTAGTTCATAGCACATTCTCGATTCATACGAGACCCGACTCAACTCCTACGCCCTGCATTTCCAAGAATATGCATCTACGATACACCTCTATCATCTATAATCATAATGCAGTAAGATACCTTAGTAAAACTCACCTAAGCCGAAGGGAAAATCGAAGAAGAATCTCCTAGCGCACTCTGCTGAGCTGAGAAGCTGAGAGTCGAAAATGATTTGGGAAAAACAGTGGCGGCTACAGTGCATTAAACCCAAAACCCCTTTCCTTAAATACGTTATCCACTTTTAAATTTTCAATTACCCTTATACCCTTGCCTAGTCATCCACTAACCTTACATTTATTATTTCCATGTAAAGTGTACCATTAATTAAAAGATTAAATCATTAGTTCTATAGAACCGGGTGTTACAATCTACCCTCCTTAAAAGAATTTTGTCCTCAAAATTCAGTACCTGAATAATTCCGGATGTTGGTCCATCATGTCTTGCTGACGCTCCCAGGTTGTCTCCTCTATGTTCTGGTTGTGCCATAAGACTTTCACCAGAGGAACTTCTTTGTTGCGCAACACCTTCACAGCATATTCTAGGATTCTTACTGGTTTCTCCTCATATGCAAGGGTAGGATGAACTTCAATACTCTGCTGTTCCACAATCTGTGATGGATCTCGTACACTCTTCTTCAACATAGATACATGAAACACATTATGGATTCCTTCCATAGAGGTGGGTAGCTGTAACTCGTAAGCTGCCTTCCCGATCCTTTTTAAGATTGAAAAGGGTCCAATAAATCTGGGGTTCAACTTGTCTCTCTTTCCAAATCTCACAACTTCTTTGAATGGTGATACTTTGAGAAACACCTCATCGCCAACATCAAACTCCAATTCCCTACGTCTTTTATCAGCATAACTTTTCTATCGGCTCTGAGCTGTCAAAATCCGCTGGCGGATGAGGGCAACCTTCTCAACAGTTTGTTGCACAATGACGGGATCGAGCAATTGTGCTTCACCAACCTCATCCCAGTACAAAGGTGATTTGCATTTTCGTCCATACAGTGCTTCATAAGGTGTCATTCCTATTGTTGCCTGAAAACTGTTATTATAAGAAAATTCCACCAATGATAAATATTTACTCCAAGATCCTTGAAAATATAAAACGTACGCACGAAGCATATCTTCCAATGTCTGAATAGTCCTCTCGGATTGTCCGTCTGTTTGAGGGTGAAAAGCTGTGCTAAAACTAAGCTGTGTTCCCATAGCCTTGTGCAAACTTTTCCAAAACTTAGATGTGAATCGAGAATCTCGGTCTGAAACTATGGTACCTGGAACTCCATGTAACCTAACAATCTCTTGCATATACAATTCAGCAAGCTGATCCATCGAGTATGTCATCCTTATTGGCAGAAAGTGGGCGGATTTGGTTAATCGATCTACTACTACCCAGATTGCATCATATCCCTTTGCTGTTCTAGGCAATCCCACAACAAAGTCCATCGTTATTTGTTCCCATTTCCATTCGGGAACTGGTAAGGGTTGTAATGTTCCTGAGGGTCTCTGATGCTCAGCTTTAATTTGCTGGCAAATCAAACACGATCCTACATACTTTGCCATACTCCTTTTCATACTTGGCCACCAATAATGCTGTTTGAGGTCCTTATACATCTTCGTACTTCTAGGGTGGATAGAAAATCTGGAAGAATGTGCTTCAAAAAGAATCTCATCTCGAAGTTCTTTAATGGCAAGAACAAACCATCTATTTCTAAACTTAAGGATTCCTCCAGTAGAATAGTTAAAATCTGATTTCTCTGTAGAATCCATGCTTAACTTGTACTTGTTGCACTCTACATCATTTATCTGGGCTTCCTTTATTCTTTCAAGAATGGTAGGTCTTAAGGATATGGCAGTAAGCATAGCTGACACACTATGCACTGCTTCTAGATTAAATCTTTGGAATTCAGACTCTAAGGCTAATGGTACGTCAAGAATCAAGGCTGAGGCTGAAGTTGTTACTCTACTCAAAGCATCTGCCACAACATTTGCTTTGCCGGGATGGTATTTAATCTCAAAATCATAATCCTTTACAAATTTCAACCATCGACGTTGCCTCATGTTTAATTCCTTCTGTGTGAAGATATATTTTAGACTTTTATGGTCTGAGAATATTTCACAGGTTTGTCCATACAGGTAATGTCTCCAAATCTTAAGTGCAAATACTACTGCAGCCAGTTCCAAGTCATGTGTAGGGTAATTCTTCTCATGTGTTTTCAACTGTCTAGAGGCATAAACTATTACCTTTCCCTCTTGCATCAAGACACAGCCAAGTCCAATCTTGGATGCATCACAGTAAATGCTAAATTTACCATCATCAACAAGAAGGGTCAAAATTGGAGCATTGGTCAGTTTCTGTTTCAAGGTCTGAAAACTATGCTCACAATCCTCAGTCCACACATACTTCACATTCTTCCTGGTTAACCGAGTGAGGGGTGTTGCAATCTTTGAGAATCCTTCAATAAACTTCCTATAATATCCTGCAAGTCCAAGGAAACTCCGAATATCTGCAGCATTCTTCGGTTGGGGCCACTCCTTGACTGCTTAAACCTTGGCTGGATCGACAGATATTCTATCACCAGATATCACATGACCAAAGAAGTGAACTATGTCCAGCCAAAACTCACATTTGGAAAACTTGGCATAGAGTTGGTGCTGCCTTAGTACCCCTAATACTAAGTTCAAATGTTCTGCATATTCTTCACTAGAACGCGAATAAATTAAAATGTCATCTATAAACACAATAACAAACTTGTCTAAATACTCGTGAAACACCCTATGCATAAGATCCATAAAGGCTGCTGGTGCGTTTGTTAACCTAAAGGACATAACCAAAAACTCATAATGTCCATATCTTGTACGAAAAGCTGTTTTAGGAATATCTTCTGATTTGACTTTCAGTTGGTAGTAACCTGACCTCAAATCAATTTTAGAGAAAACTCGTGCACCACGGAGTTGGTCAAATAGGTCATCAATCCCCAGTAATGGATATTTGTTCTTGACAGTTAACTTATTCAATTCCCTATAATCAATGCACATGCGCATCGATCCATCTTTCTTTTTGACAAAAAGAACAGGTACACCCCACGATGAAAAGCTAAGGCGTATGAACCCTTTCTCCAACAGATCTTCTAACCGCTTCTTTAATTCTTTAAGTTCTGTTGGTGCTAATCTATATGGATTTTTAGACACAGGCTCAGCGCTGGGATAAACATCTACAATGAATTCAATTTCCCTATCTGGCGGCAAACCAGGAACGTCATCCAAAAATACTTCAGAAAAGTCTTGGACAATTAAGACATTCTGAGGATTTGCTTTTTCTACAAGTTGTGTGTTTAAAACGCTAGCTAAGAAACACAAATACTCTTCACATAGGGAAGGTCTAGTGTTAATAGAAGAAGTCATCACAGACATTTTCTTACTCTTCCTTGAAGCTTGAAAGGTATGTTTCAAACTACCAGGGGGTTGGAAACTAACTATTCCAGTCTTACAATCAATTGTGGCGTGGTGTTTAAACAACCAGTCCATTCCTAGGATTACATCAAATCTCGTTATATTCATAATAATAAGATCAGCAGGTAGATTTACGTTCCCTACTAACACATCACTGTCAAGTATCACTTGGTTAGAGTGCATGCGTTCACCAGAGGGTAATGCAACATTGAACACATGCATGGAAGGGGTAAACTGTACATCTAATTTAACAGCAAATGCAGACGCTATAAATGAATGAGTTTCACCAGAATCTAATAAGGTAAAAGCAGGCACAAAGTTGATCAATATAGTACCTGACACAACAGCGGGCGGTTCCTCACCCGACTCCATCATGGAGAATATCCTTGATTTAATCATGGCAGGGCCACTCTTAGAAGCTGGGCAGTCTCTGCTAATATGGCCGACCTTGTTACAATTGTAGCATCTGGTGATTCTAGGCTTCGGGCATTCTTTGATCGTGTGTCCAACCTCCTCACAGTTGAAACACTTCCCAAAGCCCAATCTACACTCGCCCGGGTGGTACTTCAAACACTTAGGACACTGGGGAAATTTCTTGACATTCTGTATCTTTCCTCTTGTTCTTTGGCTACTCTGGCTCTCATTAAGCCTCGTCATTCCTCTTTGTTGGTGTGGCTGGATAAACTTTTGTGGGACTTCCTTTGGTCCAGCACACTTCCTTTCAGCTTCTTCCACTACCAGAGCAGTGGACACAACTTCACTGAATGTCCAGCCTTTAATACCACAAAATTTAACTCCTCGGTAAATTTTCGGCTTCAGCCCATGCACAAATTTGAACACCTTATCTTCGTCCCTGTGAGCAAAATGTCCAGCAAACCTGGACAGGGACTCGAATTGCCTATTGTACTCGGCCACAGACCCTGTCTGCTTCAAGTTCAGAAATTCTAACTTCTTTGCAGTTTGGACAGTGCTGCTAAAATACTTCTCAAAGAAAATGTCCCTAAATTGTGACCAAGTCATCGCCAAAACATCAGTGGTGGTCTATATTGTTTTCCACCAGAGTTGAGCATCACCAGCCAAATGAAATGTTGCCAACGTGATCTTGTCTCCCTCTCTAATGTTGGCACACCTAAACATACTCTCAATCTTTCTAAGCCACCCTTTAGCAATAACTGGATCAGACGACTGTCCATCAAACGTGGGTGGTCGTAGCCTCCTAAATCTATCTCCAGAATGTTCATTGCTAGAACTCGAGTTGGCACTTCCTTGTACCTCTCGGTTCAACAGCACACCTAACTGATCGGACTGCTGACGCACTAAGTCTGTTTGCTGACGCACCAGATCTGTCAGCTGCCTAATCACGCTAGGATCTTCCTCAGCTCTTAAGTTGGGCATCTCTCTTGGTACTCTTGGTCTTCCTGGTCGTCTAGTCATTCTCTATACTCCTGTTCAAGGTTAACTACTCTCATAAACATCTAATAACTAAGGTTAACATAAACACTTACAGTTGTTGGAGTGCTCCCATACGACGATCGGCACTGATGAGAAATCTTTTGAACGGTTTAACTGAATGTCTCTGATACCATACTGTAACGCCCCGAATTATATAAATTCGGTTCGTTACTCATAAATACTGAACCGAACTATGACTTTTGAGAAAAATTTAAAATTTTATTCAATGATCAAGATTTTGACTCTTAAAACGTTAAAACTTGCAGTGAAAAATCATCGTATAAAAACATTATTTGCTAAATAGTGAAAATATTCAAGACGGTTGAAAGGGAAAAGAAAACAGAACACATCGACCGATCACTAAACGACAAAACTATTTCTACGTCTTCCGATAGGTATAAAACTCGACATCTGCCGATCACTAAACGACAAAACTATTTCTACGTCTTCCGATAGATATAAAACTCGACATCTGCCGATCACTAAATGACGAAACTATTTCTACGTCTTCTGATAGATATAAAACTCGACATCTGCCGATCACTAAACGACAAAACTATTTCTACGTTTTCCGATAGATATAAAACTTGACATCTGCCGATCACTAATGACAAAACTATTTCTACGTCTTCCGATAGATATAAAACTCGACATCTGCCGATAGACGATAACACTCAACATCCACCGGTGGACTACATCATCCGATAGACGATGACACTCAACATTCACCGGTGGACTACATCCACCGATAGACGATGACACTCAACATCCACCGGTGGACTACATCCACCGATAGACGAGCTTGCAAATTTCACTGAGAACATTCAAAACAACCTGACCCTAAGAAACCTCTGAAATCCGACAAATACAAAAATTTAAAACCAACATTTGTATCATTATCCAATAAAACTCCCAAAATAGCAATATGTAACAGAGCCAAATCAGGTCTTCATAAACAGGAAAAACTCAAGACATTCTAAAACCTTCACCTATCGCTATCATCAAAATCCTCTACACCACTCAACAGAACATCTGAAAAGTTAGACTCCACATACAGACACTAGTTAAACCGCCTCATCAGAATCACCAATCCGTGGCATTGAAGTGCTCCCCCAACAGCCTAATCCTCAACATGTTTAGAGAACACACCTTCCGAGACTTCTTCACCTACATCACAAAACTCATCTATTAGCCTAATGCTAAGTAAGTAAAGCAATAATGAATTGAAATGCTGAAACATAAATTCCTAAACATGCAGTTTCTACTTTCTCATCTCAGTTGCATATGCATTCGTTTCTGATCTGATCCCCCTGTGAAATTGGGAGTTGGATCATTTCTCCCAAAGTCATACATCTTCTCTCTCGATTAAGGGGCAGATTAGTTCCCTTAACAACTGTTCAGATCCCCCTGTGAAATTGGGAGTTGGATCACTTCTCCCAAAGTATAAATCCCTTCATAAGTTAAGGGGTGGATTAGTTCCCTTAATAGCTTGTCTGTTACAGTCTGTTCATTCCTTACCATGCCATATCATGTAAATTCATTTTCGTATACTTTTCAAAATATGATGCATGACATACAAACACATTCAAGCAAACATAATCCTACTGTTTTGTGATGTAGGCCCGAAGGCACAAGCATACTTCACTTACCTGGCTCCCTGAAAAAGCTCGGTTTCAACTACTTTGGAAGCTTTGCTCACCTAGAGTCATAAATAGAATATTAATCAGATTTCTACTAAGCCTCATTCTAATCTATCCAGAAATCTGGGGAAACTAGTTTGGGAGTTTAGTTCATAGCACATTCTCGATTCATACGAGACCCGACTCAACTCCTACGCCCTGCATTTCCAAGAATATGCATCTACGATACACCTCTATCATCTATAATCATAATGCAGTAAGATACCTTAGTAAAACTCACCTAAGCCGAAGGGAAAATCGAAGAAGAATCTCCTAGCGCACTCTGCTGAGCTGAGAAGCTGAGAGTCGAAAATGATTTGGGAAAAACAGTGGCGGCTACAGTGCATTAAACCCAAAACCCCTTTCCTTAAATACGTTATCCACTTTTAAATTTTCAATTACCCTTATACCCTTACCTAGTCATCCACTAACCTTACATTTATTATTGCCATGTAAAGTGTACCATTAATTAAAAGATTAAATCATTAGTTCTATAGAACCGAGTGTTACACATCGTAATCAATACCTTCTATCTGATCATTAACCTTTGGCTACTAGACGAGCCTTATACCGAGAAATTTTTTCATCAGTGTTTAACTTAGTCTTGAAAACCCACTTGCAGCCTATTAATTTGGCATGGCTCGAAGATGAACTAATGACCAATTATTGGTTTTTATGAGCGCAGAGATTTCCTCTTTCATGACAGTGAGCCCGTGAGGACATTTGGTAGCTTGGTGGAAGGTTTTTGGTTCAAGTACAGGCTTAATGAAAAGAGCCTCTGGCTTAAACACACCTCCTTTGGCCTTGGTCATCATAGGATAGGCGTTTTGGATAGGTGGGTTGGGCAATTGGAATGGGATGGTGTTAGGGAGTGTAGATGGAGTCAGGGTGGTGATGGTGTGAGGAGGGGAAGAGGGAGTGGGTACACACTGTGCTGTAGGGGTGGGTGAAGATAGAGGTATAAGAGAAATGGGAGGAGTTGGATTGGTAGAAGAATGAGGGTAAGGTATGTGAGGAATTTGAAGTGTGAAGGGAGATGGTTGGGAGAGGTTGCTGGTAAGAAGAAAATGGGAATTGAGATTCCACGAATGTGACATGACGAGAGATATATAGTTTATGGGAGGTAGGATCGAGACACAAAAAGCTTTTGTGGTGGACACTAGGGCCTAGGAAGACATATGAAAGAGATCGAAGCTGGAGTTTGTGTTGATTGAAAGACAGAAGAAGGGGAAAATAGAGACAACCAAAAACACGAAGAAATGAATAATCTGGAAGTTTTTGAAACAAGCATTCAAAGGGGGACTTGTGATGGAGGACACGAGTGGGTAGGAAATTTATCAAGGTGACAGCTGTGGTAAAGACATAGGTCCAGAAATGATGAGAGACTGAGGAGTGAAAGAGTAGAGCGAGGCCGGTTTCAACAACATGTCGATTTTTTTCGTTTGACTCTACCATTTTGATTTAGTGTATAGGGACATAAAACGTGATGTTGAATGCCTAAAGATTGAAACAGAGGAGTGAGAGACTAGAATTCGCCACCTTAGTCAGATTGGACAGTTTTGATTTTAGTACAGAATTGGGTATGAACAAATTGATAGAAATTTGCAAAGGTATTGTATACTTCACTTTTTAATTTGAGGAAAAAAAAACCAAGTGAAGTGGGTACAATTGTCCACAAACAAGACAAAATATCCCCAAATATTAGTATGGACAAGATCTATAGGAAATTGCACATGAGGTTTAGAAATTGGAAACGGTAATTTATGACTTTTGCTCATTTGGCAATGATTATAAAATTGATGCACAACATTTTTTGAAGGGAAATTAGATGACTTGAGGACTTGCTGCAAAATTGGAAAAGCATGGTGATCCAACCGAAAATGCCAAAGGTTGGCTAAAATAGAGGTTGAAAGAGCTCCTTGCCGAGCAGTAAAGGATCAAACTTGACCGACCGACAGCGTGTGAGTATGCCGAGCAGCAGGCAACAAAACAGGACAGACCGACAGCGTGTGAAAGAGGCCATCATTGAGGGAACCACGAAGCAGGATTCAGTGAGTATTCCGATCCTTGACAAAAAAACTAGTCGAGTGAAATTCAACGAAAACCGAGTTCTATCGGCACATTGTGAGACACTTAGCAGGTTGTGAGATAAATGTGGGGTTTGATAAATATTTTGCAGGTGAAGAGATTGGTCGATGGTCGGAATAGCAGTAAAACCAGAATGTCAAAGAGGAAGAAATTTGTCTTCTGCAGTGGCGACCTGAGAGGGTGCAAAAAGATTTTGAAGGTGACTGAGAAGCTTGGGTTGCGGCGTAAAATGATGAGTAGCACCGGAGTCGAGAACCCACGAAGTAGACGGCGAGGAAGAGTTCGGCGTCAGAAGGAGACCATAGGAGCTGTTCTGGGAGAAGGAGTACGGGTTAGAAATAAAAGGCTGGATCGGGTCAAATGAAGGGTGAAGAGGCTGGACCGGGTGAGGGGTGAATTCAGAATGGGCTGAGTGGTATGGATAATGGGCGAGGGCCAGGTCGGTTGAGAGACTGGTTAAGTGAGCTTGGGCCGGAGCGGAAGAGAACAAATAGTGGGCTTGCTGGGCTGCAGATTGAAGCTGGTAACATTTTAGGGCCGAATGACCCATCTTGTTGCAGATCTAGCACCTGGGTCGGTTCTGCTGAGTGGGCCGAGGAGAACGCCAGGGGCCGGTCGGGTTGAGTGAGCTGGGTCCACGTGGATAAAAACTGCTGGAGACAGTCGAGGAAAATTGGGCAGTTGGCTTAGAACTCCATGACAAACGGAATGGCTGATGAGCAGCAACATTCACCTGCATCAGAGTCAGCGTCAGAAGAGCAACTACAGAGTTTTGCTTCTCCAGGAGGAAGTCGAAGCTCTGAAGAAGACTATGGATTTCTTCAAGAGGGGGCTGTTCGGCGCGATGCGTACTGGAGATAATCGCAGTGACAAAGACATTGTATTCACTGCCTAAACCATTGAGGAAGTAAATGATTTTGTCTCGGTAAGAAACCGGTTCCCCAACCGCCGCAAGGGTGTTGCAAATTGTGGTGAGTTGCTGAAAATAAGAGGCAGCTGAGAGTCTGTCTTTGGACAGGGAGTGAAGGCAGCTCCGAAGATCGGTAATTCTCGCCATAGAGGAGGAGGAAAAAATTCTGTCCAAAGCAGACCAGACCTCTTGGGCAGTAGTGAATGATATCATTTGGGGAAGAAGATCTTTCAATAGTGAGGAAAAGATCCAATTGAGAAGAAGGCTGTTGTATCGTTGCTATACCAAAAATTCTGGGTTGATTTGAGATTGGAGGTGATCCAGAAATTGAGTAGGGGCAACCGAAACACTCTGTAGAAGATGCTGGATGCCGTTCGCAGTAGCAACATGGAGAAGTTAAGCCTTCCACACCAGGTAGTTGGTGCTATTTAATTTGACTGTAAGCGTCTGGTTGACAGGGGGAAGAGAAGGGAGAGGATGGGGATTAACGTTAACAACAGTGAGAGTGATAGAGAAGGGAGCAGATGAACTAGAGGATGCCATCCTTAGCTTTGATACCAAGTTGAGTTTTCTAACTGTTGGTAGAAGCTGTAGAACCAGAAGAATGGAGAAGAAGAAGAAGGTAGAGACGACAGAAGAAAAGGCGGCAGTGAAACATGAGTGTTCTGTATATTGTTTCCCCTAAGTGTAGAGTGTTTTGTATACATCAAGAAACATCAATAAATGAATGAAAAGATTGTAAGTGAGCTATGAATGTAACTAGAAATGAGCAGTGATGAACAATATGCTAATAGTGTTGTGGTTGATGGAAGACATGTTTGGAATTCTGCGTATCTTACAAAGGTGAGAGTCGTGGAAGATAAGAAAAAAAGTTGTTGAAATTTTTTTAGAAAAATGATAAACTGATTATTCGGTTTACTTACTCTAGGAGGAAAAAGAAAATGTGTAGCCAATAGTTGACAAATAGGAAGCTGTTTTTAGACAGTTACAAGGGGGAGAGGGAAAAGAATTAAAAAAATGAAGAGTTTTTGGGAGTGGGTGGAGAAAAGTTTGGGGAGAGAAGGAGACTCTCGAATATCCTCTGTTGTAATAGTGTTGTTGTGTGTTTATATGGTTGTATTACCAAATTGTGTACTTGGTTTCTAAGAAAAGTATAAAATTGTTGTGTTGGTACTAAGTTCCTATCAATTTTGGTATCAGAGCCATTTCCTGAGTGATGAGAAGTATGTTGACAAGGGTAGAAACACAGAAGGAAGCAATAGGAGATTGGCATAAGGAAGTAGCCGAAATGAAGATAGAGTTACAAAAAATTGGGAAGATTTCGGCTATCGAAGCAACAATGTTAATGTTGCAGGAACAATAGGCGAAACTGTTAGTGCAATCGGAAACTTCGCACACCCAGAACTTAGAGGACTTATCGGAATCGTCGGACGGACGAAAGCCCATAACGTATGATACTGGATTTACAGAAGCACCGTGAGGTCATCTTCCCAGAAAACCTGAACTTTCGATTTGCTCCGGCGATGATGTTGAAGGTTGGATTTTTTGAGAAGAGCGATATTTCTCAATTAATCAATTATCGAAAGAGGAGAAAGTTGAAGCAACATCGGTTTGTTTTGAAGGACCGACGCTTTCATGGTTTCAATAGGAGAATAGGGCTTGGCTGTTTCGAACATGGCGAGAATTGAAACAGTTGCTGTTAGAAAGGTTTCGATTGGTGAAAGAAGGATCAAACTGTGATCGACTGTTGACATTGAGACAAGAAGGAACAGTGGATGAATTTTGAACAAGGTTTGAGACACTAATTTCAAACCTGGAAGGCATTCCAAAAGAAGTGTTGATCAGTGCCTTCTTTAATGGCTTAACAAATAAAATTAAGGGTGATGTGAGATTGATGCGGCCTTCGGAATTAAAAGAGTTGATGCAATTTTCACAGATTGTAGAGAATAAAAATTCTCTGGTGTGACCGACAATACAAAGTAACTACAAATATTTTCCAAAACAGAATCAGGAAGCATTAATCAATAATAGTCGAACTACTCCTGAAGGTTTAACGAGACAACAAGGGAACTTTAAAACAAAAGTTCCCAGAAGGCGATTGACAGAGGCAAAAATGCAGATAAGGAGGGAATAAGGGCTGTTTTACAGGTGTGCTGAGAAGTTCAGTCCTGGACATCAGTGCAAAAAAAGAATGTTACAAGTTTTAATAATGGAGGATGACGAAGTTGATGATCAAAATGCAAGGACTGATGATTCTGTCGGCAAATGGGAAGATCGAGCAATTCTGGGTATAGTGGAATTATCATTAAATTCCATTATGAGAATTTCTACACCGCGCACAGTTAGGCTAAGAGGGAGAATTAAAGGCAAAGACCCATAACTTTATAGCCAGCAAATTAGTTCATGAATTGAAATTGCCTATTCAGAACACAACACAGTATGATATATCGATGGGGAATGGCATATCGTTGGGAGGATCAGGTATTTGTAAGAATTTGTTATTAGAAATTATGGATGAATTCCTTCCAATTGAATTGAGAAATACCAATGTGATATTGGGTATGTTGTGGTTGGAGTCAGTGGGTGACATGTACGTTGATTGGAAACGAAAAATAATGAAGTGGAAAGTTGGCCAGAAAATGGTGGAAATAAAAAGAGATCTGAGTTTAGATAAAAAATTCATTTCCTTGAAGCTTATGATGAAAACTGTGAGAAAGGAAAAGCAAGCTGTATTAATACATGTTGGGAGTATGGAGGAAAATGGAAGAGCAGAACATCCACCATTGAATGCAGGAATAGCTGATCTGTTGCTGAAATATAAAGAAGTTCTTTCAATGCCGGCTGGGCTACCTCCTCATCGGCAATATGAGCATAATATCGTGCTTAAAGAGGGGCAATTCCTGTGAATGTAAGGCCATACAGATATCTGGTTATACAAAAGGATGGAATTGAGAAGTTAGTGAAGGAAATGTTAGAAACAGGACTAATACAACCTAGTTCAAGTCCTATCATTTTGGTCAAGAAGGAAGATAATAGTTGGAGGTTTTGTGTTGATTATAAAGCTCTAAATAGGGAAACAGTTAATGATAAGTTTCCAATACCGATCATTGAAGAGCTTTTAGACGAGTTACATGGAGCAAAAGTGTTCACTAAACTGAATTTAAAATCCAGTTATCATCACATCCAAGTGAAGCAAGAAGATGTCCACAAAACAGCCTTCTGAACTCGCGAATGACATTTTGAATTCTTAGTCATGGCCTTCGGTCTTACAAATGCTCAATCTACGTTCCAATCTTTGATGAACAAAATCTTTCATGAATTCCTTTGAAAATTTATATTAGTGTTTTTTGATGACATTTTAGTATACAACAATTCTTGGGAGGAGCATTTACTGCATTTGGAAACGACCTTACAGGGGTACTGTCAAAGGAGAAACTCTATATAAATTCGAAAAAATGTTTGTTTGCAAAACAAGAATTAGAATATTTGAGGTATATAATATCTGATCTAGGAGTTGAAGTGAACCTGAATAAAGTAGCGGCAATAAGGGAATGACCAGTACCTAAATCTCTTAAGCAATTGAGAGGATTTTTGAGTTTAACAGGATATTAACGAAGATTTATGTCCGGGTACGGTTTTATCACTCTACCCTTTACCGAACAACTTAAAAATGACAAATTTGAATGAAATGAAGAAGCTGCTACAGCATTTGAAAAATTAAAAACAGCCATGAGTACAGTTCTTGTTTTAGTATTGCCCAACTTTAAAGGGATTTTTGTAGTAGAGACAGATGCTTCAAGAAAAGGTTTGGGAGCTGTTTTGATGCAAAACAACTGCCCTATTGCTTATTATATAGCCAACAATTGTCTAAACAGAGCAAATTCAAGTCGGTTTATGAGAGAGAGCCGATGGCTATTGTATTGGCCATTCAAAAATGGTGACCTTATTTGTTGGGAAGACATTTTGTAGTGAGAACCGATGAAAGGAGCTTGAAATTTTTGCTAGAATAAAGACTAGTAACTCCAGAACATCAAAAGTGGTTGATTAAGATAATGAGTTATGATTTTGAGGTACAATATCTGATGTGAGAATAAAGCAGCGGATAACCTGTCTAGAAGAGAGGACAATGCAATAGAATTAGCAGATTTAAATGTGTCAATGTCACGTAGCCTTGTTTCTAAAGAATAATTGGAAATGGATTTGTAGGAAGATGAAAAATTATGCAAGATGAAACAAAATCTGCTTCGAGAAGAATCGGGGGTTTCTAAATTCAGATTACAAGAAGAACAATTTTTCTACAAAAACAGGAAGGTTATTTCTCAAAATTCTACAACAATACCGAGAATTTAAAGCTGTTTCATGATAGTCCGATTGGAGGCCATCGGGGAATTACAAAGACCTATAAGAGGATTGCAACAGAACTGTTTTGGTTCGGGATGAGAAAAGATATAGCAGTTTATATTTATAATTGTGCAATCTGTCAACAAAACAAATATGAAGCCTTGTAACCAGCGGGTCTCCTTCAGGTACTTCCAATTCCTAATGATATGTGGGAAGATATTTCAATGGATTTTATTGAGAAGCTACCTAAATCTAATGGATTTAATACTATTATGGTGATGGTTGATAGACTAAGTAAATACAGTCGTTTTATCGGGCTTCATCATCCACATTCAGCGAAAATTGTTGCTGAAAAGTTTCTGCAAAATGTATTTCGATTACATGAGATGCCAAAATCAATAGTTTCCGATAGAGATAAAGTGTTTATTAGAATGTTTTAGAAGGAATTGTGGCGCTTACATGGAGCTACATTAAAGTTCAATTCGGCATATCACCCACAAACGGATGGACAATCTGAAGTGCTCAATCGGACGTTAGAGACATATTTGCAGTGTTTTACAAATGACAAGTGGAAAGAATGGCATAATTGGTTGTATTGGGCATAATTCTAGTATAATTCTTTGTATCATTCGGCCATTCAAATGAGTCATTTCAAAGCGGTTTACAAAAGGGACCCCCCAAACCTTTTGAGGTTAGAGAATTTTCATTCTATAGTTTCAGTTGTTGATATTCAGATTCAAGCAAGAGATAAAATTTTAGTTCTTTTGAAATCTCATTTGAATTGGGCTCAACAATTGATGATACAGTTAGCCAATAAGAAGAGGAGGGACATGGAGTTTGAAGTAGGAGAAATGACTTGGTTAAAGATTCAGCCTTGCAGGTAGAAATCATTAGTAAAAAAACGATTTGAGAAATTATCTCCCAAGTTCTTTGGTCCTTTTGAAGTGTTGAAAATGATTGGCAAGGTAGCTTACAAGCTTTTGTTATCGGGGACGGCTAGAATATGTCCTGTTTTTCATGTTTCTCTGCTGAAAAAAGTGAAAAGCGAGGTAAAAGAAGCAATTCCAATATCAGAAGATGTTAATCCCGAAGGGGAATGGAAGCTGGAGCCAGAATCATTATTGGATGTTAAGCAATCCCAAGACAATTCTAAAACAGATTTGGTTTTGCTTAAATGGAAGCATCTTCCTGCTTTTGAAGCGACATGGGAAGATTTTGATATTATTCGGTATCAATTTCCACAATTTAACCTTGTTGACAACGTTTCTTTTTGGAAGGGGAGTAATGATAAACCGATTATTCGGTTTACTTAGTCTATAAGGAAAGCAAATAAGTAACTGCTTTTAGGCAGTTACATGGGGGAGAAGGAAAGAATTAAAAGAAAAATGAAGAGTTTTGGGAGTGGGTGGAGAAAAGTTTAGGGAGAGGAGACTCTCGAAGATCCTCGGTTGTAATAGTGTTGTTGTGTGTTTGTATGGTTGTATTACTAAATTCTGTACTTGGTTTCTAAGAAAAATATAAAATTGTTGTGTTGGTAGTGGGTTCCTATCAAAAAATTTCAACATGCATAAATTTAGCTTCAAGTTCCTTAGGTTTTCTATCAAGGTTTTCTATCATTTCTATTTGCGGCTCTTCCAAGGAATTTGAGATTTTGATTTATTCTAAAAATTGTCTTCTGCATGCTATTCAGGAAAAGCAGACATGAAATCTTTTAATTTTGGAAAAGGAATTTGATGAAATCACACATAATTTAGAGCATTTTCAAATATCATTTGTTGTATAAATGCAAAATAAATCTTAATTAGAAGTCATGTAAATATAATAGAAAGAAAGAACAACTAACAGTTTTAAATTAAATTACTTTTTCAAGATAATAAATTAAAAGTGTGTTCAAGAAATCAAATTCAGAATCATACAGAGGAGAAGATCCAACACAGAACATCATTCATCATGTACTAAATCGACCACGCAGCCCGAACAACTAAGAATGAACATTATATATTAAAACTGGTAGATGATCGAAGGATAGAATTTAATCCCAGTAGCTAAGCAACAATACACGAGGCTTAAAACGATGTGGTCAAACAACAGAGGTGACCAGCAACCAAACAAGTATAATATTTGGTTAAAAAGTTTGAACTTCAAAGTCAAATGTTTTTAAAAAGAGAGGTGCACGCAGAAAGTAAATACGAGAATATTGCATTAATAAATAAAAAATATACTCTCTCGTAAATATGCTTGTTAAAAGAAATATAAGTAGTAGGCTTCTTTTCAAAATGAATCATATTCTCTAGTAAACATTCAAGCAACATTGTCCTAGTCCGAATTTCTTTTCCTCAATATTGAGGTGAACATTTCTCAAGACATTACAAGAGTAAGCATGCATGTGCATGTAATGCTTACCAAAAATTCTGGATTATTCTTATACGTGAAAGAATCATAAGATGAATAATCTACAAGCACTATTGGACTTAAAAGGAGCGACAGAAGGTGAATATACTTGTAATTATAGGATAAAGCATCAGGTACCTGAAACTCACCAATACTAGGTTACGTCCATCGTATTCGTTCCGAAAAAGCAAGTTATTTAAGTTCACCAGAAGCTCCCAGTCCTATTTCTATAGCAGACAGAAGACGGTCAATGAAAAGATCATCATACTCAGTCTGACAGCTTCTCATGCAATCAAAATACACCTGCAAAGATTTCAAAATGCTTATGAACAAGAAAAACAAGAAAGTGATGTCAAGACGTCCCAAAAGAGAAATGTAAATCTAGTTGTTCTGTCAAATGAAAAGAAGATTATGTTTAACCTTGGTGATTAATGTTGACAGGTAAACAGTAAAAAATATCCCACCAAAGATCAATAAAAAAAATAGTAGTGAATATAAGAGCCTTAAGATGTGGGTTGTGATCCCACCAGTACTAATGCATCAGATTGTATCATAACTTCGAGAATGAACTAATGCACCAGCTTCGTTAGGAATGAACTGCCTCGCATACTTTAATAAATCCTCAAATTTAGTTTGGTAATCCGAAACGCTCATGTCTTTTTAGGTCAACTCTAAGAACTCTTTAATTTTGGTTTGTCTAACATATTTGAGAAAGAATCTCTCTAAGAAAACATCATCGAATCGCTGCCAATCACATTGGCCACCAATGGATACCTTAGTCTTATCCCACCACTCCTCTGCCTTATCATTTAATTGATTTACGGCGAATTTAACTTTGAGTTCATTCGAAATTCTCACTAATTCGAACTTCTTCTTCATGTGTCAAATCGCTCTCTTGTACGTCGGACGACATGGTTGGTTCATGGTTGTAACCCTCGCCGAGACAGCAGTGGTGAACGACGGTGTCATGGATTGGGCTAAAATGTCTGGGCTGGGCTACGTAATGGGTTGAGCCTTTATGCCAATGTGGTCTTTAGTTGGGTGGGGAAAATGTTTACATAAAGGAGTAAAGGGTAGTGAGAAGGGTGTGGAATGTGTGTTTGCTTTTTCTGTTTGTTTTTCATTCCTTTAGCTTTCTTTCCTCTCTGTAACTCTTCTTTTGTTTCTGCAAAAAATCAATGCCAATCTTCTTCTGTTATTTTGTATTATGGCCACTGCCATAACAGACGGGAATAACAGCCATAACAATGCTCTAACTGAGAACATGGTCTGAAAGCCGTTGAAGGTCATAGATACTTCGAAAGCTAAAATCTTAGTATCTGATCAATTCAAGAGCAATAACATTTGGGTACTCCTCTGTTATGGAAGCGGCATCTACTCCAATGAAAGACTACACAGTTGGATTGCCAGGAAATGCCAGCCCAAGCCCAATTAATAAGTTGATGACGTGTCCAAACCGTTAGATAAAACCAACTGAGAGAGGCGTGAGAGAGGAGGGATTGTTTGGTTATCTTTCTTTTTCTAGTTTGTTATTTTTCTGCATTTTCTAGTTTTTCTCTGTAGAACTCTACGAATCGATCGACGATTGAATGGAGATTGCTTGATTCTCTGAAACCCTTGCTATTTCTGAGTTGTGAACCCTGGGTTACACAACAAGTGGTATCAGAGCAGCCATGATCGAGGAAAATGGGAGAGACGAGAGCAAAATCAAACGAGGAGAGCCTGAGAAAACTCACTGAGGGATTACAGGAGCTGAAGAATGAGATGGCTAGCATTGCAGCGAAGGCGACCACTACCGATCAAAATTTCCAAGACCTAAAAACGACCCAGGAGGCGGAGGCGATGTTAGCACTGCTGACCAAGCTAACACACTCCAAGCCGGATTTCGGAACGGGGCCACCCGGAGCAGCAGACCCAGGTGAGAAGCCCAGGACGCCGGGAATCCAACCGATGCGGAACTTGCCCAACTCACCTATTCTATTGAAGGCGGGGCCAGACAACGCTAGCCAGAGGGAAGCTTGGCTGAAACGACCTATGGGAAGCGAACCTGTAACACACTCAGGATCTAATACTTGGATCCCGCCCCATCTGCAACCCATGCCACCAAATGGCAAGGCGAACCCCATTCCACGACCTCCGCCCTATTCACCACCTCTAGCCGCGGAGGAGCATCTACAATTCGGCTTCCAGCCACCACCAAGATTTCCAAAAATCGACGACGACAATTCTTCTTTTGGCTCAAGAACGATGGATTCAAAGAACACTCGAGGGAACATATTCCGGAACTCTAGTTATGATTTCTGGAATGACGTTGAAGGCGGAGATAATGCGACTAGTTCTACTGCTAGAACAGGTGATAGCTTTGATTTGGCTCGACAACGGCCAACTCTAGACGAACCACCTTCGAAGCTGATTGGACAATTTGGTGTTGGTTTCTATTCAGCTTACCTTGTTGCAGTGAAGGTCATTGTCACCACAAAGCACAATGATGATGAGCAGTATGTCTGGGAGTCCCAAGCAGGTGGTTCGTTCACAGTAACCAGAAATACCTCTGAGAAGTTCTAGGCAGGGGTACAAAAATTACACTTCACCTCAAGGAAGACCAGCTTGAGTATCTTGAGGAGCGCAGACTGAAGGATTTGGTTAAGAAGCACTCCGAGTTTACTAGTTACCCAATTTCTCGTTGGGTGGAGAAAACCACCGAGAAAGAGATCTCTGATGATGAAGATGAAGAGGAAAAGAAGGAAGAGGAAGGACAAATGGTTTCGGGAAGTCCAACAGATTTTATCGTGAGTTCCGACGTTTTAATTTTTAAGATTCTGAACTATAAATGGACATGAAAAAAAAATTATATTATAAACCTTCTTCTGCTATAGTTTTGTGTTAGTCCAGTCTATCAACGTGTATCTTTTGTTCACTCATATCCGCTACATCATTCTCATGTTCATCTTTAATCACATTCACATCGACTACATCATGACACTTATCTGAGAAGATGGTACCTGTAATGCCCCGAATTATATAAACCCAGTTTGTTACACATACTACTGAACCGAACTACAACTTTTGAGAAAATTTAAAATTTCATTCAATGGTCAAGATTTTTGACTCTCAAAACGTTAAAACTTGCAGCGGAAAAATCATCATATCAAATCAATCTTTATTAAAATTAGAGTATTCAAGGCAGTTGGTTGAAAAGAAAGAGAAAACTAATCACGTTGTCCGGTCACTAAACGACAAAAGGAAGTCTTCTATCACAAACAAAACAGAGCACATCATCCGGTCACTAAACGACAAATTACTTCCTACATCTACCAATCACTAAACGACCACTTCTACTACATCTTCCGATAGGTCTAATACATGGCATCCACCGATCACTAAACCGATAGCTTTACTGAAGACATCATCCGATAGCTTTACTGAAGACATCATCCGATAGCTTTACTGAAGACATCATCCGATGGCTTACTGAAGACATCATCCGATAGCTTTACTGAAGACATCATCCGATAGCTTTACTGAAGACATCATCCGATAGCTTTACTGAAGACATCATCCGATAGCTTTACTGAAGACATCATCCGATAGCTTTACTGAAGACATCATCCGATAGCTTTACTGAAGACATCATCCGATAGCTTTACTGAAGACATCATCCGATAGCTTTACTGAAGACATCATCCGATAGCTTTACTGAAGACATCATCCGATAGCTTTACTGAAGACATCATCCGATAGCTTTACTGAAGACATCATCCGATAGCTTTACTGAAGACATCATCCGATAGCTTTACTGAAGACATCATCCGATAGCTTTACTGAAGACATCATCCGATAGCTTTACTGAAGACATCATCCGATAGCTTTACTGAAGACATCATCCGATAGCTTTACTGAAGACATCATCCGATAGCTTTACTGAAGACATCATCCGATAGCTTTACTGAAGACATCATCCGATAGCTTTACTGAAGACATCATCCGATAGCTTTACTGAAGACATCATCCGATAGCTTTACTGAAGACATCATCCGATAGCTTTACTGAAGACATCATCCGATAGCTTTACTGAAGACATCATCCGATAGCTTTACTGAAGACATCATCCGATAGCTTTACTGAAGACATCATCCGATAGCTTTACTGAAGACATCATCCGATAGCTTTACTGAAGACATCATCCGATAGCTTTACTGAAGACATCATCCGATAGCTTTACTGAAGACATCATCCGATAGCTTTACTGAAGACATCATCCGATAGCTTTACTGAAGACATCATCCGATAGCTTTACTGAAGACATCATCCGATAGCTTTACTGAAGACATCATCCGATAGCTTTACTGAAGACATCATCCGATAGCTTTACTGAAGACATCATCCCATTTTAAAAGAACTAACAGAGTATCATTATTAGAAAAGATTCGGATTGTATCCAAAACATCCAAAACTACTACTGTCACTAAAACTCCCAATATGTATATTGTATCATGGTTCACTAAACCTTCTCATCTACTGACACCAGTTAACCCGCCTCATCAGAATCACCAATTTGTGGCATTGAAGTGCTCCCACAACAGACTAATCCTCAACATGTTCAGAGAACACACTTTCTGATGCTTTTTCACCTACATCACAAAACTCATCTATTAGCTTAATGCTAAGTAAGTAAAGCAATAATGAAATGGAATGCTGAAACATAAATTCCTAAACATGCAGTTTCTACTTTCTCATCTCAGTTGCATATGCATTCGTTTCAGATCGGATCCTCCTGTGAAATTGGAAGTTGGATCACTTCTCCCAAAGTCATACATCCTCTCTCTTGATTAAGGGGCGGATTAGTTCCCTTAACAACTGTTCAGATCCCCCTGTGAAATTGGGGTTTGGATCACTTCTCCCAAAGTCATACATCCTCTCTCTTGATTAAGGGGTGGATTAGTTCCCTTAACAACTGTTCAGTCTGTTCATTCCTTACCATGTCATTTCGTGTAAATTCATTTTCGCATAATTTTCAAAATATGATGCATGACATACAAACATATTCAAGCATGCACAACCCTACTGTTTTGTGATGTAGGCCCGAATGCACAAGCAAACTCTACTTATCTGGTCTCCGGGAAATCGCTCGGCTGTAAGTTGTCTTAGAAGCTCACACACCTAGAGTCACAACAGAGCATCAATCAAACTCTCACTAAGCTCCACCAGAAATTTAAGGAAACTAGTTTGAAACCCTACTACTCGTGCATTCCCATTTATCACTAATAACCCGAACCCACTCTCACTCGCAGCATCCTAGAAAGCCTCACATTGCACTCCCTCGGTCATCTAACTACTAAAACATAAGAAAATGAGGAAAACGTACCTAGGTTGAAGGAAAATCGGGCGAGGGAATTGCCTAGAGGGCTCTGCTGCTTGAGCTGAATATCGAAAGAGAGAAAAGTAGGGGAAAATGGTGGCGACTACGGTTCATTAAATCCAAAACCTCTTCCCTTAAATACGTTATCCACTTGTAAATTTCCAATTACTTTTATGCCCTTGCCTAGTCATCCATTAACCCTACATTTATTATTGCCATGTAAAGTGTATCATTAATTAAAAGATTAAATAATTAGTTCTATAGAACCGGGTGTTACAGTACCAACTTCAAGTGGATGTACTTCAATTGGTCTTGTCTGGTCTTTTGCATTTTGGATGGTTGGAGAGTTTCAATAGGTAGGGGTGGCAACTCAGAATCACCTTCTGAATTTGATGTCGCATCTTCAGTTGATCTTAATCCATCGTTTCTGAATTTCGATCTTGGATTTTGCTTTTCGGGTGGTCGAGCCGAAGATGGAGGAGTTAACAGAGATGTGACCGAAGAAGGTGTTGGAGAAGCATTTGCTGCCAGTGACTGTGCATAGAATATGAGTAACTTCTGCTGCTGGCGGGCTAATTACACCCTCAATTCATGATTCTCTTTCTGCAATTTGAGTAATAACTTGGCCTGCTCGGATTCTGATCCAGGTAATTTTACTACTTCTTCATTTCCCTTGCAGCCTTGGCTCAATCTGCCCAATGAAGCGTGTTTTGAGCCTCGTCAAATGACATATAGCTCGGGCTGATATTAGCAATCATGACAGTGTTACAAGCTCCTCCCAGTGAGTCTTTGAGAAGTTGAGTAAGTTCGAAGTTTCTAAAGGGTATGTGTTTCTTGCCTTCAACTAGTGCATTTATACAGCTACTTAGTGCAAGCAATGACCTGTTTATATTAGCACCATCTAGAGACCGAAGGGTTCGCAAATCGGTTGCAAGAGCTCTCTCTAACCCGGCAAGATCGATTAGCGAGGGTTTACTTACTTTATTAATGACATTCATGCACATGTCTTTCACTGGGTATTCAGCCATCACCTGCAAAAATAGTGTGGGAACGCGACGAGGTTCCGTTCATGCAAGTCGATTCAGTGGTTTTGTTAAGATTTTCTTGCTGAAGTAAAGTCATCACTTCATCTTTGGAATAAGTTCCGTACTGTGTAAGACCTACAGCAACAATTCCTTGTTTATCTTCTCTAAGAATAAGTGGCTTTCCAGGAGCGAGCAAGTCTCTGACTGTTTCGTTGTAGACCTCTATGTAGGAGAGATGAACGACATGATTGCCATCGCAGCTCCTTTGCCTAATCTTGGTGAAAAGACCCTTAATTTCTAAAACCATCACTCCGGGATTCTCCACTGTTCCAAGCATTGTGTAAGTTTTTTTTTCCAGCTCTTGTGGCACCATAGCAAATTACTGTGCCATTTCTTTCCTGTAGAACCGCTTCCATGAGCTCAGCAGTTGTTGTGGAGTAAACTTCCTGTTGGGAAGGGGTATCTGGAAAGCAAGCATCGAAGTTAAGAGAAAGCTCTCAATGGGAGTTCTGGTCTTAAGAAATCTCCAGTGTTCCAATTTATCTCAGTATATATTCTCCAAATATTGTCAACTTAACGCTCATTGATCTTTCTGGTCTCACAAAAGTTGCTGTTGATGGACAATCTGATAGCATTATGATGGACATTGAGAATATGGTTCGCTCATTTATTGAGAGGCCCAATTGTATTATTCTTGCTATATCACCAGCCAATCAAGTCTTGCTAAATCGGATGCTAGTAAAAGCTCCCGTGAAGTTGATCCTATAGAGGAAAGGACATTGGGTGTCTGGACAAAGATTGATTTGCAAATTGTCCGAGGATATTGTTGCTGAGCGACTCTCTAAATTTTTATCTTTGAGAACAATGATACATTATGGGGGAGGACTGTTATGGAAGCGGCCTCTACTCCAATGAAAGACTACACAGTTGGATTGCCAGGAAATGCCAGCCCAAGCTCAATTAATAAGTTGATGGCGTGTCCAAACCGTTAGATAAAACCAGCTGAGAGAGGCGTGAGAGAGGAGAGATTGTTTGGTTATCTTTCTTTTTCTAGTTTGTTATTTTTCTGCATTTTCTAGTTTTTCTCTGTAGAACTCTACGAATCGATCACGATTGAATGAAGATTACTTCATTCTCTGAAACCCTTGCTATTTCTGAGTTGTGAACCTGGGTTACACAACATCCTCCTTTCCTCTGATGAAACTTTTTCTTTTTCATTAATCTTTGTCGTGAGAATGCTAGTATTGATAGGGAAAAGCTTGGATTTACTCTCACGAAAACGTTTACAGAAAGGAAATGCTAAAAAGAAAAGTACTGAAAGGAAAATGAAAACTCTAAAGCTTAACAAACAATCCACACTCTCTCACGCTTCGCTGTGCTGCTTTTATGGATTCTCAGTGCTAACGGTTTAGGCCACATCAGCCTGCATGGACACGTCAGCTTGTATTTGGGTTTGGGCTCAGCTGCGCTGGCTACGTTTCTTCTTGGAGGCCCAGTTATGCAATCCGTTCAGAGGTGCACTGTCGTGACAGTCCTCCCCTTCAGACGGACCTTGTCCCCAAGGTCGGAAATCGGGAAACTGAGCAGTGATAACCTCGGAATCGACCCATGTGGCGTCGGAGATCGGGCGGTCTCGCCATTGAATAAGCCATTGGGTAACAAGAAAATTACCGCGCTTGACCACGCGGGTTTGGAGGAGACAGAGAGGCACGTCAGCCGCATTGTCGGAGAAAAGGTCAGGGGGAAGGAGAGGAGTGCAAAGGGCCTGCCGGCCGATTGTTTTCTTAAGCAAGGAGACGTGAAAAACCGGGTGTATTCGTGCCCTTGCGGGCAACTCCAGCTTATACGTGACCTGGCCAATCCGAGCCAAAATCCGAAAGGGACCAAAATACTACAGAGCGAGTTTGTGGGAGGGCCTGGCAGCCACCGACTACTGTCTGTAGGGTTGAAGCCGGAGGTATACCCAGTCCTCAGGCTGAAAACTCCGCTCGGTTCGGTTGCGATCAACATAGACTTTCATTCGACCCTGTGCCTAGGAGATGTTTTCTTTGAGTGAATTATCCATTGTATGGCGATCGCGGAGGTAACCATTCGCAGTGGCAGACTGGGACTGAAGATAAGGGCCCAGAGCTAGCCGCGGCGGTGGCATTCCATAAAGAGCTTCAAATGGCGACATTTTGATGGCTGACTGAACCGTGGTGTTGTACCACCATTCAGCGAGTGGAAGCCACTGCCGCCAAGCTGATGGTTTCTGGAAGGTCATGCATTGAAGATACATTTCCAAACACTGGTTCAGACGTTCTGTTTGGCCATCTGATTCGGGATGGTAAGCGGTGGACGTATCCAATGTGGTGCCCAAGGATGAAAAAATCGACTGCCAGAAGGTGGAGAGAAAAATCGGGTCTCTGTCGGAAACCATCGACTGTGGAATGCCATGCAGTTTAACAATGTTATCCAGAAAAGTGTTGGCTACTTGGACAGCGATGAAGGGATGTCAGAGCGCCAGAAAGTGAGCATATTTAGTAAGGCGATCCACCACCACTAATATGCAGTTGGAATGAAGGGAGCTGGGAAGCGCTTCAATGAAGTCCATGGCGATGTGAGTCCATGGTTGTTGAGGAATTAGCAGAGGCTGAAGAAGGCCGGGGTAAGGAACATGTTCATGTTTGCACCGTTGGCACGTGTCACAATTCTGAACGTGGTTCTTGACATCAGTGGTAATCCCTGGCCACCAGAACAAGGATTTTGCTCGATGGAGTGTGGCATGGATTCCCGAGTGTCCCCCCTCTGCTGAATCATGTAGAGTGTGGAGAACTTTGGTGCGTATGGCATTCCCCTGTCCCAAAACAAGTTTACCTTTGAAACGAATGATGACATTAGTGACAGAGAAGGAGGAATCCTGTGAAGGGTCTAGGGAAATTCTGGTAAGAAGATCTTGTACCCAGGTGTCTCCTTCATAGCTGGAGAGAACCTCTTGCACCCACCGAGGAGAAATAATGGTCAAGGCTTGGCACTGTGGACTTCCCGGTGTTGAGTTAGAGGGTACTCGTGAGAGAGCGTCAGCCACGACATTGTGTCTTCCCAGCCTAAATTCAATCTGGTAATCCAATCCCAGCAGTTTAGATAGCCATTTTTGTTG
Organism: Begonia masoniana; assembly: GCA_022432975.1. Lineage (NCBI taxonomy): Eukaryota > Viridiplantae > Streptophyta > Magnoliopsida > Cucurbitales > Begoniaceae > Begonia > Begonia masoniana. Next base: position 39,010,557 of record CM039510.1, on the reverse strand, counting down.
CAGAGGAGTGGTAATCCGTTGTTCAAGGAGATACTTCAGAGACTGGTGATCGGTCTGAATAATGAAAGAGTTGCCCTCTAAATAGTGGCGCCAGAGCTGTACCGCCGAAACTAATGCCGGTAACTCTTTCTCGTACGTTGACAGTCCCATGTTTTTCAGGTTAAATGGCTTGCTCATGTATGCAATCGCCTGTCGGTTTTGCATCAGTACTGCACCCATTCCCCCCTGGCAAGCATCGGTTTGAATGATAACTGGCTGCGAGAAATCAGGAATCGTTAATACTGGAGGTTCACTCATAGCAATCTTTAAAATCTAGAAGGATTCCTCTGCCGCCTTATCCCAGACGAATGCATTCTTCTTCAACAAATTGGTAAGGGGTTTAGCCATTATGCCATAACCACGAATAAATTTTTTGTAGTATCCGGTGAGTCCCAGAAATCCTCGAAGTTGCTTGACATTGATGGGAGAGGGCCAGTTTATCATTGCTGCTATCTTGGCCGGATCAGCCTTGACCCCCGATTTGGAAACGATATGGCCGAGGTAACCAACCTCTGATTGGCCAAAGGAACACTTAGCCTCTTTAGCTACTAACTTGTGGTCTCGCAAAGTTTCAAATAGGGTAGTCAGATGAACACAATGGCTCTCTATAGATGGGCTGTACACCAATATGTCGTCAAAGAAAACCAGAACGAACCTCCGTAAGTAAGGTTGGAAAATGGTATTCACGAGGGCCTGAAAAGTTGTCGGTGCATTGGTGAGGCCGAATGGCATTACTCGGAATTCGTAGAGACCCTGATGAGTTCGGAACGCTGTCTTATGGCAGTCTTCCCCCCTCACCCTGATCTGATGGTAACCGGCACGTAGATCTATTTTGGAAAATACCGTCGAGCCATGAAGCTCATCCAGTAGCTTGTCGATAATGGGCATCGGAAATTTGTCTTTCACGGTGAGAGCGTTCAGTTGCCGGTAGTCAACACAGAACCGCCACTGTCCATCTTTTTTCTTCACTAGAAGCACCGGCGATGCAAACGGGCTATTGCTCGGAGTGATAATGCCTTCCCTCAACATTTCTTGTACCATTTTCTCGATCTCTGTCTTCTGTGTAAATGGACAGCGGTATGGCACTATTCGAAATGGTTTGGCATCAGGTTTGAGTGGGATCTGGTGATCGAGGTCTCTCTCCGGTGGTAAACCCGACCGAGGGGGTAAAAACATCTACAAATTGTTGAACGATGGCCCTTATACAATCCGGCCCCTGTTGTTGAGAATTCGTCACTTGCAAACTAAGTTGGGCTATGTACCCTCCGTTTGGCGTAGCCCAGCATGCTTTAATGGCTTTCGGACAAGTGATTGTGTTGGACTCTAATGGGTCTGCGTAGGGAAGAGTTACTGGGCTTCTCTTATATTGGATCAGCAATTGTCTATGTGGTGGATCGAAGGTCACTGGACTGTGGGCCGAGATCCAGTCTATTCCCAGAATCATATCACTTCCTCCAAAACGCAGGGTCCTCAGTGGATAGGAGAAAGAGAGACCCGCCATGCTCCATAATACTGGATCCGACAGTTCCTTGATAAATATCTTCTCTCCGTTAGCCACCATCATCTGTACAGATTTCCCAGCCATTGTTGACAACCGAAAATGTGTCGCTAGTTGTTCGTCGATGAAACTATTAGTGCTTCCACTATCAATGAGTATTGAGATTGGTTGCTGGCCCAGTCGCCCAGAGATTCTTACTGTTGAGTTAGTGGTCTGGCTGGCAATCGGATGGAGCAAAACTTCTAAGGGAGTATTTTCGTGACTGACCTCTAGTTGTGCCTCCCCAGATGTGTACCCATCGTCGTCTTCCTCAGGGTCCACGATGAGTAAGTTTAATGTCCGGTTTTTACAAACATGCCCGGCGACATATTTCTCATCACATTTAAAACAGAGGCCGAGTTTCCGTTTGAGCTGGAGATCAGATTGTGGTACTCGCTGAAATTTGTAAGGGGGTTTCGGTTGTTCCAACTCGCCAGACACAGTATTAGTTGGAAGAGCCCTAGGAGGTTCATTCCATTTGGCAGGCGCTGGGTGGCGTAGGAATTTTCCCCCTCTGTTAATGACCCCAAGGGCGGCTTCTTGGAGAGATGCCACTTCAATAACTTGCTCCAGGGTGGAAGATCGATTGGTTTTGACCATTGCCCGTAATTCCTCTTTCAATCCGCTAGTGAAGCCAGTTAGAAAATATACAGCAAGCTAGAAGTGTGCAGCGTTGGTGAAGGTTGAACAACTGGAGCTAGAGAGCGATCTGGAAGGAGGAGGAAGAAGAAGTGAACAGTAACAAGAGAGGTTTACAGAGAAATAAAATGATGATCGTTGTCATTTCAAAATGTCCTCCCTAGAGCCTTACATGAAGAAGCCAGAAAAACTAATGATGAGAAAAGTAACTAGAGTCTAACTAGAGTACAAAACAAACTATTAAAATCAAACTATTACAACCATAACAGTGGATACGTTAACATCCCCCCTCAAGATCAAGGCCGTAGGCCAAAGATCTTGGATGTAAAAAGACCAAATTTTGCTGGTGAAAGAGGTTTTGTTAAGGCATCAGCTAGTTGGTTGTCTGATGGTGTAAATTGGACAAGCAATAATTTGGTGAGTACTTGCTCTCGAACAAAGTGAAAATCAATCGCAACATGCTTAGATTTTGAATGAAGAACTGGATTTGAAGCCAAATATGTAGCACTCAAGTTATCACAGAGAATAAGAGGTATCGTGGTTGGCACAATACCTAATTCTGCTAGTAGTGATTTTAACCAGAGGACTTCCGCTGCACCATTTGCGACGCTCCGATATTCAGATTCAGTACTAGATCGAGAGACAACTTTTTGTTTTGCCGAGGACCAAGATATCAAGTTATGTCCAAGAAAGATACAAAAACCTCCTGTGCTTTTTCGATCATCTGGACAGGATGCCCAGTCGGCATCCGTATAGCAAGTTAAATTGAAGCTGTTAGAGGGCGAAAAAGAGATACCTAAAGAAGGGGTACCTTTGAGATATCTCAGAATGCGCTTGACGGCCTGCCAATGTACATCTGAAGGAGCATGCATAAATTGAGAGACTTTGTTGACGGCAAAAGCAATGTCAGGTCGAGTCATACAACAGTACTGCAGACCACCTACAATGCTTCGATAAAGAAAGCCGTCAGGGAGAGGTGTACCTGAACTCTGCGATAAGATCGGTCCGGTCACCATGGGAGTAGGAACTGGTTTGCATGATTCCATATTTGCTCTATGAAGTAATTCCGCTATATATTGTGATTGTGAGAAGCTCATACCGGAAGGGGTACGAGTAACTGAGATCCCAAGAAAGAAGGATAGGGGGCCAAGATCACGAACTTTAAATTGTGAGTGCAAATACGTCATCAGCCGATCAATGTGGCTATCAGAGTTGCCTGTTAAGATAATATCATCCACATACACTAGCATAATCAGTAAGCAGGAGGGGGTACGACATACAAATAGGGACGAATCAGATTTGGACGCTGAAAAACCCCATTGTATGAGAGCATTATACAGCTTGGTGTACCAGGCACGGGGAGATTGCTTCAGACCATACAAGGCTTTATGTAATAAACAGACAGCAGATGGGTGAGACGGATTAATAAAACCGGGAGGTTGTTGCATAAAAACCGTCTCCGTGAGGTCGCCATGGAGAAAGGCATTTGAAATATCCAGTTGTCTAATATTCCATCCAAGAGAGACAGCTAGAGAGATAGTCGTGCGAACAGAAACTGGTTTAACAACTGGACTGAAAGTCTCATCATAGTCGATACCTTCAGTCTGATCATATCCTTTTGCAACAAGACGAGCCTTATGTCGACTGATTTGACCGTCTGAGTTTCGTTTGGTTTTAAAAACCCATTTGCATCCAATAGTTTTAGCTCCTGGGGGAAGAGAAACCAAAGTCCATGTGTTTGTTTCTTTGAGTGCTGAGATTTCCTCGTGCATAGCAGTTAACCAATGAGGGTGTTTTGAAGCTTGGAGAAATGTTTGTGGTTCAAAGTCAATTTCAGCAGAGAGAGCTTTGGGTTTAAAGACACCAGCCTTGGCTCGAGTGGTCATAGGATGAGAGATTTGAGGAGTTGGGTTAGGAGCTTGGTTGGATGGGGTATCATGAGAAGGAGGTGAGAAGTTAAGAGGGTGAGGCGAAGAGGGAAGAGAAGGTTGGGTAATCGGGTTGTTTGGGATAGAGGAAGAAGGGGAACAGGCAATGTTCGGGGCTGTTTGGTGTATGGGAACAGACGGAGGAAGGACAACTGGAATAGAGAAGGATGGGGATTGAGATTGTGGTTGGGGTGATGGTGGGGCAGTGAAAGGAAAGCTGGATTCTACAAAGGTAACGTGACGAGAAATGTAGATTTTGTTAGACTTAGGATCTAAGCATAGATAGCCTTTGTGGTGAAGACTAGGACCTAAAAACACGCATGGAAGAGATCGAGGTTGTAATTTGTGGGTGTTGAAGGGTTGAAGGGTCGAAGAAGAGGAAAACAGAGACAGCCAAATACACGGAGAGATGAGTAATCGGGGATGGAACTGAAGAGACACTGAAATGGAGATGTGTTTCGTAAAACGGGGGTAGGTAACAAGTTTATTAAGAAAGTGGCTGTAGCAAAGGCATATGGCCAAAAATGTAATGGGACTGAGGAATGGTACAATAGAGCGAGTCCAGTCTCAACGACATGCCGATTTTTGCGTTCGACACGACCATTCTGGTTTGGGGTATATGGACATGAAATACGATGGTGGATACCAAAAGATTTAAATAGTGGTGTGAGAGATTGAAATTCTCCACCCCAGTCAGATTGCACAGTTTTGAGAGAAACACCAAATTGGGTTTGAACAAATTTATGAAAATGTGCAAAGGTAATGGAAACTTCACTTTTCAACTTTAAGGGAAATAACCAAGTGAAACGCGTGCAGTCATCAACAATTAATAAGAAATAACGTGCACCAGTAATAGAAAGAACAGGAGAAGGACCCCAAACATCCATATGTATTAAGTCAAAAGGAGATTTAGCATTTGAGTCAGAGGTTACAAAAGGGAGACGATGAGTTTTACTCATCGAACAAGAGACACAAGATTGAGGGAGATCTAATTTTGAGGTAGTAATATTACATAACTGGAACACCCGCTGCAAAACAGAGAAAGAAGGATGTCCGAGTCTGTAATGCCAAAAACCGTGGGATTCATGCACTGGAGAAGGCCGTCGAGCAGTGAGAGCTCGAGTCGGAGGAAACGACGAGACATGGTACAATCCATTAGTGAGAGAGCCTCGAAGGAGTGGCTGATGAGAAATCCGGTCCTTGACACAAAAAAAATGTTCATGAAATTCGACATAAACAGGATTATCTCGACAGAGTTGTTGAACACTAATGAGATTGTGCGACATTTGTGGAGTGTGATAAACTGTTTCTAATTTGAGAGAACGAGTGGCAGTGGGAAGAGAAACTGAACCAGTATGGAGAATAGAAAGGAGATTACCGTCGGCGGTTGCAACATTGGAAGAACCAAAATAAGGCTGAGGCTGGTGAAGGATGGAAGCATGAGGAGTGAAATGGTTCGTCGCTCCCGAATCCAGAAGCCAAGAGTCAACAGAAGAGGTATTTGGAGTCGGTAAAATGCCGACGTTGGAATGCGGAAGCTGTTCGAAATTGGAGAGGGAGATTGGAGATGGATAAGGGTATTGGGCGTGGGCTACAGGAGCTGCAGCAAAATGGGCTGATTGGTTTTGAACTGGCGGGGTGGGCCTGTAGGATAAGTTGGTTCGGTGGTAACAGGTTAAGGCAAGGTGGCCCTGTTTACCACAAATTTGACATTTTGGTTTAAAATGTCCATTGGGCCGAGGCGGTCGCCAATTGGAGTAACCAGGCGGAAACCCAGAAGTAGGCTGAGGTCTGGCCTGGATCGGCGATGGAGAACGAGGAACCCATGCTGGACGGGGAAGACGGAAGCTCGCGGCGTTCGCATGAAACAGACTCGGCATCGGAAGAGAGGTAGCTGCGTTTTGTCTTTCCAACCGAAAATCAAAGCTCTGGAGAAGACTGTGAACTTCTGCCAAAGAAGGTTGGTCTTGCCGATTCGTGATTGAGACGGCAAAAGCATTGTACTCGCTTCCTAATCCGTTGAGGAAGTAGATCATGCGATCCCGGTATGAAACGGGTTCCCCGATTTCAGCCAGCGTATTACATAAGTTTGTGATTTTTTGGATGTAGGCACCTGCTGAAAGTCCGTCTTTGGAGAGGGAGTGTAGTTGACTTCGAAGGTCGGTTATCCTGGCCAGCGAAGAAGATGCAAAAATAGCAGCAAGAGCATCCCATACTTCGCTGGCAGTTGTGTAGGACACAATCTGAGGTAGCAGATCTTCGGACATAGATGAAAAAATCCAGCTGATGATTAAGCGGTTATACCGCGTCCAGAGAGTGAACTCTGGATTTAACTGGGACGAAAGTGAATCGAGAAATTTTGGGGGAGTTGGTTGAGTGTTGTCCAGAAGGTGGTCAATCCCATTTGCAATGACAATATTCATGAGCTGGGCTTTCCAAATAAGGTAGTTGGTGCTGTTGAGTTTGATTGTCAAAGTTTGGTTTGCAGATGGAAAGGGAGGAAGAGCAGAGGAAGACGCGGTTAGAGAGGAGGCGGGGGTTGTTTCGCTGGAGGATGCCATCCTTGTGTGCTCTGATACCAAGTTAGAAAATATACAGCAAGCTAGAAGTGTGCAGCGTTGGTGAAGGTTGAACAACTGGAGCTAGAGAGCGATCTGGAAGGAGGAGGAAGAAGAAGTGAACAGTAACAAGAGAGGTTTACAGAGAAATAAAATGATGATCGTTGTCATTTCAAAATGTCCTCCCTAGAGCCTTACATGAAGAAGCCAGAAAAACTAATGATGAGAAAAGTAACTAGAGTCTAACTAGAGTACAAAACAAACTATTAAAATCAAACTATTACAACCATAACAGTGGATACGTTAACAAAGCCGACTATCCAGAAGAATTCAGGCATGTCGGGAATGCGGGTTTGTGCCTGAGCTTTTAACTCCTCGAACTTCTCCAAATACTCGGATACAGTCCCCGTCTGTGTAAGTTTGCTAAGCGTTTCCAGAATATCTTCTCCCGGTTTAGCCGAAAAACGCTTGCATAGGGCTATGGTTAATTGTCGCCAGGTTACCCCTGGTCTATTCACTTTCCATCCGTGGAACAACACATCCGCTTTATCCCGGAAGAAAAATTCCGCTAGCTCCAACTTTTGACGCTCGGTGGTGTGATGAAGATCAAAATATTGTTCAGCTTTTCGTACCCACTCTTGAGGATTGTCCCCGATAAAAACTGGCAGTTCGAGTTTTGGCAATCTCTGTAGTTGGTAATCGTATCGGGAATGATCGAAAGTAGCTGGTGGGAAGAAAGGTAACTGGGCGGGTGGTCGCAACCAAGGGCCGCACTGGTTCGGTTGTTGAGCTGGAATAGTAGGGTTATTTTGGTTGGGCGGTGGGTATAAATCTCTCTGTATTGGTTTGCTTGAAGACGGAGAAGAGAAGTCTGCCATATTCGGTTGTGTCTGCCTTGGATCGGCGGCCAGTGGTTGTTTCAGCTTACTCTCTGATCGGTCTACGGCACGTCCGTTCATCATAGAAATTAAGGCGTCGAGCTTCGCGTTGGTATCCTGCATGTAAGATTTTAACGTCTGATCTGTCAGCTCCTGTTTAGCCAACAACCCTTGGGCGTTTTGTTCCGACGTAGCGATAAATTCTGTGACCGTCTTCTGTAGCTCTTGGTGCCCACCTGTGAGTTTCTTCATTGCTTCTTCATTAGATTTTGCTCTGGTCTCTGCCATATCTTTGATCGTAGATGTGCTCTGATACCACTGTCGTGAAAATGCTAGTATTGATAGGGAAAAGCTTGGATTTACTCTCACGAAAACGTTTACAGAAAGGAAATGCTAAAAAGAAAAGTACTGAAAGGAAAATGAAGGTAAAACTCTAAAGCTTAACAAACAATCCACACTCTCTCACGCTTCGCTGTGCTGCTTTTATGGATTCCCAGTGCTAACGGTTTAGGCCACATCAGCCTGCATGGACACGTCAGCTTGTATTTGGGTTTGGGCTCGGCTGCGCTGGCTACGTTTCTTCTTGGAGGCCCAGCTAAGCAATCCGTTCAGAGGTGCACTGTCGTGACAATCTTGTTGTTCTGTTATGAAGAGATATATTCTGCATGTTTTACTGCTTTTGCTTACAGAATTTACAGCCTTCATTTGCTAGCTTGATTTATAGGAAGTTGCTCTGCTAATTTTACGAGTTGATAAAAAAGGAGGTTAAGTCCAACAAAATGGCGGAAAAAGAGGGAAAAGGGTTCTCTCTTCCAACTAAAGTGGGTAAGCTGTCTCTAAAATCTAAAGATGGTATGTATTTTTTCTTCACCATAGTTTAAAAAGTTCTTGCTTTTATTTCTTCCATCTATCACATTTGTTCTTGTTTATTTTTTCGAAGCATGTATGGCTATTTCTTGCTTTTCTTTTTCCTTCATATTTTATGGATAGGAATTGCAAGTCTAAATGAAGTGAACTTTACAGCTTCAAAAATACCCCTGATTGGAAAAACTACTCCCGGCTTGCGGATAATATAATCTTGTAAATTTTTGTTGACATTTCATAGCTTAATTTTAACAATCCTTTCAAGTGAATATTTTCAAATTTAAAAAGATTTTTTATCGGAATGAATCTCATTTTTCTTCATGCGCCCATTTAGATAATTCCTGTACTTGCAGAGGATGATTAACTTAAATCTTTTCAGAAATTATGCTCAAAGAACCGTAGAAGTCTTGAAATTTGGTTTTGGATGAGGAATCTCATTACATCTAGATCCATATTTCATATTTTCATCATACAGTAGGAATACTTATAGGTCTCCGGAAACGCTTGAATATATATTCTTTTCTTTTCTTCATTGCTTCATGGTCTTAAAAGAGTTTTCTGTTTTTCATTTATAATCATTAGGGTAATTATCAATAAAAAAGCAGTAACAAAACAAACATTAAACTATATTCGTTAACAAAACAACTTTTAAACTATAAGTCGGTAACAATCCACCCCTTTGTGGTTGTCCACGGTTCAAATGTGGTCGCTCGCACTTAAAATGAGTGCAAAATGCAAGGGGAAACGCGCGACCTCGGCTTTCACAAGGTTGACCTCGTGGTCGCCCGCACTCAATATGTGATCATCGCACTAAATATGTGGGTTACTACACTAAATATGAGGGTGACCACACTCAATATGAGGGCGACCGCAATCAATATGAGGGCGACCACAAATATGTTCAGTGAAAATGAAACTTGAAGGTTTTCGAAGAGATATGTACAACTCAGAGTTAGGCAAACTAAATTGTCTTTGTGCAACTGTCTCTTATGTATCTCTAAGAGAGAATGTTATCGAATCTTGAAGATGGATTTTAGAATTATCTGCATATTTCTCTTCAAAATCTTTTTCTTAAAGGAGTCTTTTCTAAAATCCAAGTTTGCACCTGGATTTTGGTTAAGGAAAATTATATACTAATGATCAAATTCAAAGAATGAATCATTCTAGAGATTGATCTTCTCATTGTTGCTCTTTTTGTAAAGCTTAGGATAAAACTAGTGAGCGAATGATTCAATGTTAGTTTGTTGAACGATTGTCCATGTCTTTTTTCATCTTTTGACCCGACGTTGATAGTTCACTATGATATTGGAAGTTTCATCAATGATGCCTTTATTACGGATGAAAAACACAATAAGAAGATGAGACTAATTTGGAGATTGAGATTTCTAGTTGTCTTTTGGACTATATGGTTTCATAGAAATGAGATTATTTTTGCAGATAAACATCTAAATAATGATTTATGAGATAATGTAAATTTTTTTTTGTTAAGTGAATTTATAATTCTAAATATTTTAAAAAGTTATCCTTTTAATATGGATCTTTTCAACGGAAAGAAATTGCTTCTCAATATATATTTATTGTTTAGCTAGAGTTTTGTTTCCCTGACTTATAACTTTTTGCTTTTGATACAAAGTTTATTAAGAAAAAAATTGAAAGTGAGCCTATATTTCTAAATGTATTAGAATTGTCCATTTTAAGTTGGTACAAATTTCAGTTTCCTAAGAATATGAGTGTCTTCTATATTGTCTTTTTTTTTTTAGTATTTATGCGCTCTTTTGGCTGGCCATACATGAAAACATTGTTCCTAGAAGCACAAGATACATACTTCAAGAAATGCTTGATTATAGAGGATTTCATTTTGGGCTTTTTAGGATTTCTTGTTCCCTGCATAAGTAGTTGGTTGATAGCTAATATTATCATCTATTTTTCTCGTTTTCTCTTTTTTGATCGAGTATTTGGCTTTAGTGGCTTCATTTACCTATTGCACTTAACATGTTCTATCAATCAAAGCGTTAAAATGAATTAGATTTCCTCTGGAAGGTCTAAACTTGCTTGAGCAATATGCGTAATAATTTTCCATTTCAGACATGTCTTGTTGGAGCTGGTCCTGATGGAAAACATACTGCTTTGGAAGCTGTAACTATAGTTTTAGATCTTCCACCACCACAACCTGGGTGTTGGGGCTTACATCAGTAGATAGAATTACAGCTTCTGATCTTAAATCTGCTCTTGCTTTACAGAGATTAGTTCAGGCTGCAGTAAGCTTTTTTGTACAATTAAGTCATGTGTATATTTTACATCAAACATTATTATTTTCTTTGGATTTAGTGAGATTAATTTTAAGTTATATAGGTGTGGTTTCTTGGAGAAAATGCAAATTATGCTGCCTCCGAGTATGCTTGGTAGTCTACAACTCCTCCTGGTACTGCTTTGATGATGTTAGATGCGCATAAGATGCGGATAAGTCAAACTAATACTATTTTCCACCAACTAAGAATATTACAGAAAGAAAGCTCGGTGTGAGATTTCTATGAAGAGGCAATTTGGAATTATTTGCTTCACATGAAAAATTTTAGGAGTTACATTTTAAAGTTTCTTGAATGAAGTGTTTGTTTTTTGTCTGTAGTCTTTGGATTGCTTGTTTATTTTTATTTGTTGGGGAATTGAGTTTTGGGGTTTGATAGCTTCTTATTTGCTGCTTTCCGTAAACCTCATTTTGCATAAAGACCACAAAATTTCTCATTTGGCAATGATACAACAGCATGAGAATATTTACTATAAGAATGCCTTTTTTTATGTCCGTGCATCCATGAATTTAGTAATATATGCTGCAAGCTTAATGTTGTTATTATCTTGCAAAATTGACGAATCAGATTTGATTAGTTGCGGCTCAAGCTCTTACAACAGTGGCAATTAGATCTGGTGAGCCATATAGGCTACAGATTTATGAATTCCTTCATACTTTAGCTCAGGGTGGTTTCCAGTCTCAAATTTCAGAGATGTATCTTAGTAATGGGGGGAGGATCAAGGAGCCAGTGGTACAGGTCTTGGTGTGTTAATAAGTCCTATGATAATGGTTCATGATGAAATGTATATTGCACAAGATGAGGTGATAAGGTGAGAGACTCTTTGGGATTTCTTAAAGTTTCTTTTTGTGATTATGAACGAATCCAAAACATTTTTTTTTTGGTTGACCAAAAGAAATCCAGAATCATGACAATGCGAAAAAGAATGGATGGATGAAGAATTGAAGAAGCTATATGAAACTCATGAGCGATTGCTAGATTTTGTTTCACTGTTCTGTTATGTTTCTAGAGTGAAGTACCTTCCTTTGGGGCCTATTAGGTAAACACCTACTGTCACTATCTTCTTTGTATATTGCCTTTGCAACCTATGTAATCTCTTTGGTTCGCAGATATGACGAATACTTCTAACGTGGGGTCAAAATTTTTGTGTCAATTAAAATGCTTAAATATATTATTTCATGAAATTATTAATGAAAATTATGAAGCCCTGGGAAAAATAATGAGTCTTTTCTCTTGAATGTTGTAATGTCTGAATCTCTATTACCTAATGTTGTAAAACTAAGTTTACCATGGAACATTGAGCTGTAAAAACCTGTTAAACCTTTTTAGTTTTGAGATAATTTTGGAATTAAGAATTAAAATGGCTAGAAGAAATTTAAGATTGCTAAAGTTAACTTTTGATGTTCTTGTGGGTCTCACCTTGAATTTTTACCCTCTTTATCTTCCCCATTGGGTACGATTGAAATTCTTATAAGAGTAGAAAAAGTGAGAAAATGAATGCAGCCATTTGACATCAATGTGAAGATGGTTGACATTAACATTTCCTTCAACCTCAGCGCTTACCCCTTTCTTCCTGCCATCTTTCATGACCCTAGCAAAGTGAGACGTTTGACTTTGGTTGCATAATCTACTTGATAGGTTTATTGTTCTCAGTTTTCATTCAGTCATTTGATAAATTTCAATATTAGATTCTTTTATATTTATTGCTAATTTTCAAAAGAGGAGACTTAGGCTTGGTTTTGATCAAAATGTCAATCATAATTTTATTTTACTTTTTTTCCTGTCTACCTATGTTTTGTTTGAAGTAAATGTTGAGCTTATGATAGCCTATGCACGAAGATAAATATAATTTGCTTTTGTATATGTGCTTTTAGTTCAAAAGAAAGGTTGATGTACGACAATGAAACATTGCATCCTTTGGATAGTTATTGTTTACAACTTTGGGTCGCTTTGGTGATGTTACCACCATTTTGGTGTCAAATAAACTTGCATATTCCCTTTTTTTTCGGTTCATGACGATCAAGTATCTTTGTTTTTTATGCATATTCCAACGTATAATTATTTCTTGTATAGAAACAACTTTCCTTTTCATGTGCTCTTTACCTTCCCAATTTATTTAAAACCATTCGCAGTACTAAGCTTATTGACATCTATCGCACAAAGCACAACATAAGTGCATCGACTGGCCTGAGTGATCCTGCTGTTGCCACTGGAATTTCTGACCTCATATATGAATCTAAGACTGCTCCAATTGAGTCAGACGCCCTTGATGATGATTTGGTAAATGCTTGGGCAGTGAATCTTGGAGATGATGGGCTATGGGATAAGAATGCTCTAGCTATAAACAAGGTAAGAATTTTCTCTGCGAACTATTGATTGCCATATTTGAAAACCTCAACATATTTTCTTGCCGCAACATGCTGACGCTATCATGATATGATAAAGATTGGCTTCTGAGCAGTTTTTATACAAGCAGAGCATGCGACAACCTCACCTCTCAAGCAATAACATCAAATTGTTTTTTGTATTTAGTTATTTCTTTGAATTGCAGGAAGATGACGATCGATCTTATGGGACGTCATCGCCAAACTCAGTAGGATCAGTTGAAACTTCTATATCATCTCATTTGGTGGAGTGAACTATCCTTCATTTTTTAGTTCTCGACCACCCACCTACGAGGCATCACAAACTTCGGTATGTACATTTTGATGTTTCGTCAAATTTCAGTATTGTTTAGTTATAGTATTCTCTTTGATTTTTTGGCAGACAGAAACTCAAGTATTATTTATGATGTTTTTTTAAAAAATACAATCCAAGAAAGAAAAACATACAATGCAAAAATGAATACTACTTAATTTATCGAAATTTAACTTCAATTAAAGAGAGCCAAACTAAAAAATTTAATCATAAAAGAATTTAAAATTATAAGCTCATTTATCAGTCATGAAATTAATGTTATTGCAAATGTCAATAACTTACTCAAAAATTGATTTGTCTTTGAAGAGAATAACGTTGCAATGGAACTAGATAACTCAAAAAGTTGTCAAAACATTATAATGTAGTGTAATGCTGACATTTGCTTATTGATGGTTGCAATTGTTTGCAACAGGAAAGGCCAGCACCGAGCAGATTTAGCAATACAAGTGGCGGTCCCTCAATATATGAGAGTATTGGTTCTCGGGTTAGACTGCATTGTCTATTATCTACTTGTTTTAATTATTGGTCCTAAGTATGCTAATTTTTAGAGCTTTCAGATTAGGGTGGAGCCTCCGCCTTATTCATCATCCTCAGTGCAAAGGTTTGAGTCACATATGGGAACCCTTATCTGGGCGTGGCTCTCAAAGTTTTGAATATGATGATAACCAAATTTCTTCCCGCAATTCACGAGCTGGAACTGCACTCAATGACTTCACTGCTGGTGGGGCTGATGAGGTTAGTTGCGTTATAATCGTAGCATTTGTACATTTTCATCTGTCTTTTGATACATAAGACTTTTATATAATTCTTGGGCGTGATTTTTATTTTTCTTCATATTCTTCTCTTTTGTTTTTTTAATCAATTGTTATGAGTAATTAATTTTATTTTTACAGTTAAATCTACCCGCCGAATAAGAGGTTGAAATCGAGGACGAAGTGGATGGCTAGTTTTATGGAAGTATTGGCTTAACATAAAAACCACAAATCTCCACATTTTCAGCTCTTATTTACATCAATCAAAGGATCTATTAGTGCTCTCTCTCTCTCTCTCTCTCTCTCTCTCTCTCTCTCTCTCTCTCTCTTAAGCTCTCCATTTTGTTTCTAACTCACTCTTCCACAATTGGTGTAGGTAAAGAAAAAGCATCCCGGGAGGAATGGTAAAATGGCTGGGTTGGTCCCTGTCTTATACGTTAATCAATCATGAGACCCACATTCTATTTGCAATGCAAAATTTTGGCGACTCTTCCTGTCCTGATCGGTAGATTTCTCTTTTAATAAGATCGAGCCTTTAGGCGACTCGTCTTCTTCGATCTAGTATTGCTTCCCAAACAAATTCCTAGGCTCCACTTCTTACAGGACTGATTATTTTTTACATTGATCTCTCAATATTTCATTCAATGAACTCGTAGCTCATTGTTTTCTTCAGAATTTTATCACAACTTTTAACACATGAGTTACCACAATTTGTTGGTTTTCAAAAAATTTTGACTTAAATGTTACTAAATTAAAGTAGGGTAAAGTGTAATTTCTCCAAATCTTGTAAGTTATTTCTAAATGACATCTCGAACTTTTACTTTGAATATTTTGACTGAATGGAGGACCATTGCTTTTATAAAATTTGCCAAATTCGATAGAGAGAGATCATGTGTTATGCATATGATAAATTAAACACATTAGATAGACAGCCTTTTTGCTCACATTCAAAAAGATTAGGACTAATTTGTTAAAAAACAAAGTTCACAATATCAACTATAAATGACACATTAAATTATGACAATATTAGTTTACCTGTAACATATGGTATTGGTATACAGGTCTTGAGGTCTAAAATCTTTTACACACAATTCTCTAATCTATTTAGCATGAATGTAAACTAACCTTCGATAAGTAAATAGTTTTCATCTGACTAATTATGCAAATAAGCCTTGTACACTTTTAGACCAAATACTCATATTTTTCTTAATACATAAAATTCTGGTGCATTTGTAATTCGTGTATCAAGAGAAAAATGTCTGATTCGTGAGTTGTTCTTGAATTAAAATCTCTTCGTGATTTATAATCATTTCCAAGAAACACACAAGTGACAAGAGCAATTGAAGAGTAACCCATGTCCTCATCAATCTCTCCAAATCGAGCCGCTATGTCTAAATTCATAGTGATCATTTATTAAAGAACAAAAAATCGAGAAACTAACGAGATTTTATTGACGATCATAAAACTAATCGAGAAATCTAGCTACCTACTTGTAGTTGAGGATTCCGTTAAGGATAATTGCAAGGCATGATCTGCTTCCTTGAGGAATAGGGTAGTCAGTTCCTTTTGGCCCCTCCTATACACTATGCTATTCCACCTCTTCCTGTTCATCACCTCTACTTCCCTGCATTCAACAATCATATTTTATTCACTATGTTTTGATCCGTGTCTAGATTTTGTAAAACATTATGTCTAGACTCTGACTTCTGTTATGATGCAAATATTTAATGAAAATTCCTATGAATCAGCCATTTTTCATGCTTTTAATCTGAATTCCTAAAAATTATTTACCCTTACTGATTAGTTCAATTAACTTTTCTTTTGAAAATAAATTTTTTTTGGAATGATCGTGTCTAGCCTCTGACTTCTGTTATGATGCAAATATTTAATGAAAAATTCCTATGAATCAACCATTTTTCATGCTTTTAATCTGAATTCCTAAAAATTATTTACCCTTACTGATTAGTTCAATTAACTTTTCTTTTGACAATAAAATTTTTTTGGAATGATCAATAAAGAAAATGATCATTTACCTTTCGTAATTCTCAGGCTCTGTTTTTGGGTCCATGTCTTCGACAACTTTGGCATTTTTAAGAAGCTCAGTGTCCGAGTCAATAGTTCCAGTACTCTCTTCAAGATCCATCAATCTGCCGTGACGTACAGTCCGTATGAAATATCAATTCAAAATACATGTTCTTTTGGATCAACTAAAAGAATGGAATAATTAAACAGAAGATACACTTACTTCATCTGAAGAAGATCCACTAGTAATTGCAGGGCTCCAGAGTCACCACAAGCCTCCCACACTGCAGCTCGAGCTTCGGTGTCAGTTGGTTGCCTATCCTCTTCCGATCCAACAAGCTGAAAAAGAGCAGCAACAGAATTTAGAAATTGAAAACTGAACAAATACCGATATAAAAGTGAAGAAGAAACAAACATCCGACCAAATAAGCCATCAAACGGTACATTCGAATGCCAGATATTTAGAGAACAGAAACTGCTGGTCCTTGCTCAAATTTAATGATTTCTCATTTTTATCCTAAAAAATTGTCTCTAATTTAATGTTCTATTTCAAACATTAATTCCTTGAGTGTAAGATTATTCCTCGATTGAAGGAGATCATGCCTTTTATTCTAATTCTTATCCAAAATAGAATCGATAGCTTATATCTACTAATAAGAGTAAATTTCTTCAATTTCAGATTATACTTCCAAAAGGAATTACTGTACCTCTTCAAGCAAAGACGAAACTCGATGAAGTTCTTTCTCCTGCATTGCTATGGTTCTCAAGGCAGTGAGAAAATTCTCAGGGAAGACCAGCTTGTTCGAGTAAGTGGGCATCTTGCGGTTACCACTCCAGCTAAAATTCGTAGCTTGATCGCTAGACGAATTTTTCTCTCCCTTCTCGGAGAAGTTTAGAGGAAAAAATCCATGAGCCAGCAATTTTCTTGATAGAAGACATCTCATTTCTGCCTTCTGTGTACATTACAAACGCCAATTGGTTGGAATAATTAATCCACTAAAAATGTAAAACTAGTCTTCAGAAAAACGTATTTCACTAAAGAGCTACAAAAATTAAGAAACACTGACCTGTGCTGCAAGAAGCTGTGACTTTGAGTCTAAAAAAGAATCATTCTGAATTGCCTCTACTGGGAAATGAACCTAAACAATAGCTAATTTTGCAAGTCAAACAATACGCATACCTAAAGTTTACCCCAGTACGTACCCCAGTACGACCCAATTAAAAAAAATTAAAACAAGCAATAAATTAAATAAATAGCTTAAAATCTTTCTTTAATTTATGACTTTTTTCCTTAAAAAATTTATGTGAGGTTCAAACTACAAGCAGCAACCCAAAAGCAATAAAGGAAGAGACGTGAATGCAAGAGATGCATAATTGAGTTCGAAGTGGTTACCATTAGGTAGTCATCTGGATTATTATCCATGACAAATCCATAGAGATAAAGTAGCTCCTGCGTTAAACGAACAACATAAGAACATTGGAAAAAGTTCAATGGCTTTTGATAAAGGATTTTATGTTAATTTGAAGTGTAGAATAATTTTTGTCATAGTTTCAATGTGGATTAGAAAATAAACACTAAAAAAACACTGAAGAAAGAAAGGCCAAAATAAATCTATGTTCAAGAGAAGAAAGGGTAAGAAAGGAGTAGCTTCATATGTGCCCATCACTGAAATCGATCTATCACAACAAATCTATGGAATGGCATAAAGAAATATTCTTTTTAGCGATTGATTAACTTAAACACTGACACCTAGGGAAAGCAAAACAATTTTTGATAAAAAGATACTTAAATGCTAACAAAGAATCCCAAGGGTTTTACGTAAAAAAAAAATGAACAAGAAGCAAAAATTATATAAAGATCCCTTAAACCAATGTACAATAAAATCCTACTATTTATAGGAAGATTAGGCTATGTGCAAATGAATAAAAATATCCAATTAATTGATTCCAAACACGGAGACAAGTTCATGAAGATTTAAAGCCGTCTGCCGTTGACTCCTCATATATAGACTACAAACGATCAAGCTGTCAATTACGTAACACAATTCATAATGATCAACAAAGGAAAAAAACCTAGATGCTTTTAAGCAAGAGTAATTAAAATAAACTTTATCATCAATGGATAACAAACAAGCATGAATCATTTTTGCCTTCAGTAAAAATCATACCATGTAAAAATACTTAAAAAATTTCTTTTGAAACTAAGTGATAAAAGGAAATTTTATGGCAACAGGAAATACCTCATTGCCCTTGGTGCCATAACTTATAGTAATCTCCCTTTCGATTTCAGCAGAACTTTGTTCAGCTTTACATTTGAAAAGAAAATATCATGACATATCAAATATAACATCTATTATAAAAAGAAAACAATTAAAGAAGAAGTTAATGAGCAACTATCACTATTTAACAAAGTAACGTCTAAAGTGCTATATGAAAGCAATAATAAAACATGAAATCAGTTAGACAACACTACCGGAAAGAAGGTACATAGAAAAAGGGATCCTTGTTGTTGAACCATCTCCATCAACTTCCCAAGTTGCGGCTGCCTTCAGATCTAAAAAAGGTATTCTCAGTCATCGTATTTAATAAACCTAAACTTGTACCAATCAAATGATTGTTTCCAAGTGATTTAATTAAAAGAACATATAAACTTTCCTTGGTTTAATCAAGATAAAAATGATAGAGACTGATATGCCTCTTATAAGTGTGTATTTTACACACTTATTAGTACTCTTTTATACTTGATTTGATAAGTTTTTTCCAAGTGTTTGAAGGAATTTGACGTCTTTTGTGTAAGTGTGCAGACAATTTGCATAAACCAGGTTGAAGCTTTAATACAAAGAATGGAAGAAGATCAAGAGAAAAAAAAGAAGAAAAGGTGAAGTTGGAGAAAACAGAACATACGCCGATCGATCGGCCATCACCAGGCGATTGATCGGCTGAAGAGAAAAACAGGAGAATTGGGAGCAAGGAAACAGAGAAGTTGCCGATCGATCGGCCATTTTGGGGCGATCGATCGGCTGAAGAGAAGATATGTGCACAAGACAGAACAAAAGCCGATCGATCGGCTGAAGAAAAGATTGCATTACAAGGGCAGACACTGAGCCGATCGATCGGCCATCTTCAGTGATCGATCGACTACCGCTGGAAAAATTATTTGTTTTAATCTGAGCTGTTGATTTGAATTAGGAAATAACAGGCAACCCTAATGAGGCAGAAAAGATTATTCAAAGGGGTATTCAAAAAAATTCATTCGGGGGAGGATTATTCAGAGAAGACAGAGAGGCAAGCGAAGTAAGAGAATCAAAAAGAACTTCTACCATCAACAAATTCAGTTTTCTCTTATTCATCCTTCATCTCTTGAAACTATGTTTATTTTTATTTCTATTTGTATTTTCTTTTTTTCTAACATGAACTAACTTTCCTTTCTAGGGGTACGATGTAACCAGACAATATTTATTTTCTATTTCTTCGGTTAATTTAATTCAATAAGTATTTCTTCCAATATTGTTGACCCATTTAATTCTTGTTCTTAAAGCTTGTAAATTTCTGGCCAATTTTTACTTGATTTTTGGGGTGTTTTGAGACTGAGAGGTGATGAACACTTGAGCAATGGAATTAATGTCGGAAATACGCGTAGGTTAGAGATAGTTACGGTATTAATGTGATCATTGTGATTTCTCAATTTAATTGTATTTGACTAATACTAGGATTTGAGATTAAGAAGTGATAACCCATTAATCAGATAAACTAAGCAATACTCGAGAGAGATTGTATTAAAATTTAGCGAAATCGATCATCAACATAGGAAGAATACTTATGAATATAATTAGGAAGGACTGAAATAAATGTTGTTTTGGTGAAATCGTAGTACCTAGGCTTTTATTTATTAAATCTAATCTCATTCTATCTGTTTTATTATTTTACATTAGTTTACTTTATTTGTTTTGGTTGTTCAATTTAATTTAAATTCTTGAAATCATAAAACGTGTGTTCAATTTAGAATTAAGATTAATTACTTCAATTATTAATTAACAAGTCCTAGTGGGTTCGACACTATTTATCACTTTATTACTTGTTGCGACTCGTATACTTGCAAAATATTTTCACGAGAAGTTTTTGGCGTTGTTGCCGGGGACTTTATTATTAATATCGAATTAATTATTTTTAGTTTTATTTTGAATTCTATTTATTTTATTTCCTTATTTTCGTGTTATTTCCAAGTGCATGCGTAAAGAAGGAAACCCTAATCTTCTCCCTCTTAATCTTGAGATCGAGCGTACGTGTAGACAACATCGTAAAGAGAGAAGATAAGTTATTCAACCAGCGCGTGCCATTATGGGAGATAACGAGGAAGATAATACTAAGAACCGGACCTTGCTGAATTATGTTATACCTACTGTATCCGGAGTGCATTCAGCTATTCGAAAACCGGCCATCGCTGCTAATTTTGAAATTAAGTCGAGCACCTTGCACATGATTCAACAATCTCAATTTAGTGGATTACCTTATGTGGACCCCAAAAATCATATTGCAAATTTTTTAGAAGTATGCGACACTTTCAGATATCACAATGTGGGGGATGACGCAATTAGGTTACGTCTATTTCCATTCTCATTACGGGATCGTGCAAAGAATCGACTTAACTCTCTGCCAGCTAATTCTATTAATACTTGTGAAGAGTTATGCTAAAAATTTCTGTCTAAGTTTTTTCCTTTCAAGAAGACTGCTAAAATCCGCAACGAGATAATCAACTTCAGTCAATTCGATGGAGAAACATTATATGAGGCATGGGCACGCTTCAAGGATATGTTAAGAAAGTGTCCAAACTATGGCCTACCGAAGTGGATACATATTCAAACTTTCTATGTGGGATTGTCTGCATCTACTAAAACTCTGGTCAATGCAGCTGCAGGTGGTACTTTAATGAGAAAAACTGAAGAAGCCGCATATGATCTATTAGAGGAATTAGCAGCCAAACAATGACCAATGTCCAGTGGAGCGATCAATTATGAAGCGCACAACGGGTACTCTAGAACTCAAGGCTATGAAAGCTTTAACTCTACAAGTTGCCTCATTAGCTAAACAACTACAGGAGTCTCATATGGCGGCGAGTGTAGGAAAAACATCGAAAGTTAACTGTCAATGGTGTCAAGGATCGCATTTGAGTGAAGAATGTCAAGAGGACAATCCCATGTCGAGTGCGCCTGCAGAGCAAGCTAACTATATGGGTAATCTTAATCGACAAGGTAATCCCAACTCCAACACCTATAATCCAGGATGGCGACAACACCCGAATTTTTCATGGAGGACTTCTAAAAATTCTATGCAATTGCCTCAAGCAGCTCAACCCGGTTCTTCTCATCAAGTTGAAAAGAAAAATGATCTTGAAACAGCTCTTATGCAGTTTATGACCGAAACTCGTACTGCGATGCAAAATCAATCAGACCAAATTCAAAGTCTTGAAAATCAACTTGGTCAATTTGCGAGCGTCATAAATGGAAGGCCTCAAGGCTCACTACCAAGTAACACAGAGGTGAACCCAAAAGGTCATTGTAATTCAATCACCACTCGAAATGGAACAATAATTGAACCAGTGCAACAAGAGACAAAAGTGCCTAAAGTTGTTAATGAGGAGTCAAATGCAGATGAAGTTCAAAAGTCATCACCATCTCATCATTCTCCAATTCAAGCAAACTCACCTCCAGTGTCGTTTCCGCAAAGATTGAAAAATGTGAAGCTTGATAAACAATTTTCTCAATTCCTTGATGTCTTCAAGAAGCTCCACATTAATATTCTATTTGCCGATGCATTGGAACAAATGCCGAGTTATGCCAAATTTATGAAAGATATTCTTTCCCACAAGTAGAAATTAGAGGAGTGTGGAATTATTGCTCTTTCAGAAGAGTGCAGTGCCATTATTCAGAATAAGCTTCCTCAAAAATTAAAAGATCCGGGAAGTTTTACTGTGCCTTGCGAGATTGGAAATTCTGTATTTACCAGGGCACTGTGCGACTTGGGGGCGAGAATTAATTTAATGTCTCTATCTATATTTCGGAAACTCGGTCTTGGTGAAGCAAAGCCGACAAGGGTTACATTACTGATGGCAGATTGTTCTATTAAACACCCGAGGGGAATCATTGAAGACGTGCTTGTAAAGGTAGATAAATTCATATTCCCTGCTGATTTTATTGTGCTTGATATGGAAGAAGACAGAGATGAACCGATTATTTTGGGTAGATCATTCCTTGCCACGGATCGTGCTCTTATTGATGTACAAAAAGTGAGTTGAGCTTGAGAGTTCAGGATGAAGAAGTCACCTTTAACGTGTTTAGAGCCATGAAGTATCCGGGGGATAACAATGATGTTTTTCGTATTGACGTTACCGAGTCCGCGGCAGATAAAGTTGCACTTCAACCTGATGAGGACATCCTTTGATTTAGCCATGTTAATTATTTTTGTTATTTCCCATTCGTAATTTATTATTATGGTTTTTTGTTATTTTTGTGGTTTTCTGTTATTTTTTTAATGGCTCATTAGTGCTTGGCCTTTCAAGCTTCTAATGTTGAACTTTCTTATTTAAACTTGCATTGTAATTGGATTTGTAGTTGATGATTATTGATTGA
The DNA here is from genome assembly GCA_022432975.1 of Begonia masoniana. NCBI lineage: Eukaryota > Viridiplantae > Streptophyta > Magnoliopsida > Cucurbitales > Begoniaceae > Begonia > Begonia masoniana. The sequence continues at coordinate 38,987,711 of CM039510.1, read as the reverse complement.
TAAAAATGAGTTTGAGTTCTTCTAAATCTCCCTTCTCCTTTCTCTTCTAATCTCACGTTCTGTTTCTTCTTCTTCCCCCTTTTCTGAACTTCTTTCTATCGGCTTCTTCTTCTCTCTTTCTCTTTCCCCGCTCTAATTCTTATCTCTTATCCGCTGCTACATCACAACCAGATGACCATTTAGAAGCATTTATGTTTGAGCAGAATTTTTATCTGGACTAGGACAAGGAAGTACATGGTTATGTTATGTGGATGGACTCTTATGAGCCAAATATGAGGAAATACTATGAAAATTTGGGGAAAGGCCCGTCACGCACGTTGTCATCCATTGAGCAACCGCTAGTGCTAGAATTAAAGACACTGCCTTCGCATTTAAAATACGCATATTTACAAGCAACATCTTCTTTATCGGTAATTATCTCTGCTGACCTATCTATAGAAGAAGAAAATAAGTTACTCCGAGTTCTTCAAAAATTCAAATCGGCAATTGGTTGGACTTTGACAGATTTAAAGGGGATAAACTCATCATTTTGTATGCATAGAATCTTTATGTAGGAAGATCACAAGCCATCAGTGGAACACCAACGTCGTCTCAACCTCACGATGAAAGAAGTGGTGTGCAAAGAAATCTTAAAGTGGTTAGATGCGGGGTGATATACCCAATTTCTAACAGTTCATGGGTTAGCCCCGTCCAAGTTGTTCCAAAAAAGGGAGGAATGACAGTTGTGCAAAACAAAAATAATGAGCTCATTCCGACTCGTACTGTCATCGGTTGGCGTATATGTATGGACTATAGGAAGTTAAACAAGGCTACAAGGGAAGATCACTTCCCACTTCCGTTCATTGATCAGATACTTGACAGGTTATCAGGACACGAATTTTATTGTTTTCTTGATGGATACTCTGGGTACAATCAAATAGCTATCGCCCCCGAAGACCAAAAGAAGACCACATTTACCTGCCCTTACGGCACCTTTGCATTTCGACGAATGCCCTTTGGTCTTTGTAACGCTCCTGCCACTTTTCAAAGATGCATGATAGCTATATTTTCTGACATGGTTGAACGCATTATTGAAGTATTTATGGATGATTTTTCTGTTTTTGGATCTTCTTTTGATCATTGTCTGTATAATTTGAATAGGGTGCTTCAACGATGTGTAGAGACAAATTTGTTATTAAATTGAGAAAAATGTAATTTCATAGTACGTGAAGGCATTGTGTTAGGCCATCGGGTATCATCCAAAGGGATAGAAGTGGATCGTGCCAAGATTGATACGATTGAGAAGCTACCACCACCTATCTCAGTTAAGGGCGTGAGGAGTTTTTTGAGACACGCAGGATTTTATCGCAGATTCATCCAAGACTTTAGCAGGATCACCAAGCCATTATGTAACCTACTAGAAAAGGATGTGGAGTTTAAGTTTGACACTGGTGTTTAAATGCATTCAATTTATTGAAAGAAAAACTCACTTCAGCACCCATTATAGTAGCACCAGATTGAAACCATCCATTCGAAATTATAAGCGATGCTAGTGATTTTGCAATTGGAGCAGTATTAGGGCAACGCAAAGATAAGATATTTCGCACTATTTATTATGCGAGTCGAGTTCTTAATGAAGCTCAGTTAAATTATGTTACAACAGAAAAAGAACTACTCGCAGTGGTATTCGCCTTCGACAAATTTCGACCCTATCTTATCGGCAATAAGATAATTGTTTTTACTGATCATTCAGTCATTAAATACCTTATTGTTAAAAAAAATGCAAAACCACGCCTTATTCGTTGGGTTTTACTACTCCAAGAGTTTGGTCTGGAAATTAGAGATAAAAAGGGCACGGAAAATCTAGTGGCAGATCACCTGTCCAGCCTACAACATCAAGAACATATGAAAGAGGATGGAGTATCAATTGTTGATACATTTCCGGATGAACAACTTTTTAGCGTCAGCATTACACCATGGTACGCAAATATTGTCAATTTCCTTGCTAGCGGTATTCTGCTTACAGAGCCTTCAGCTTATAAAAGAAAGAAATTTTTTTCTGATGTTAAAAGATATTATTGGGATGATCCCTTTCTTTACAAGCACTGTGCGGATCAGGTCATAAGGCAGTGTATTCCGGAAGACGAGATGGAAAATATATTAAAGCATTGTCATTCATTAGAGTGTGGGGGCCATTTTGGTGGCAAGAGAACGGCTGCAAAAGGTATTACAATGTGATTTTTTTGGCTTACCCTTTTCAAAGATGTTCATTTACTTGCTATGTCATGTGACCACTGCCAACGTACCGGCAATATTTTACGCCAAGATGAGATGCCATTGACCAATATTCTGGAAATAGAATTATTTGATGTTTGGGGGATCAATTTCATGGGTTCGTTTCCTACTTCTTTCAATCATAAATATGTTCTCCTGGTAGTCGATTATGTGTCAAAATGGGTGGAGGCATCTACCCCAACCAATGACGGTAAAGTGGTACTCAATTTTCTTCGTAAAAATATTTTCACACGATTCGGTATTCCAAGGGCTATTACCAATGACGAAGGTACGCATTTTTGTAATAAGCAATTTGAAACCTTATTGTTGAAATATGGTGTAAAGCATCGCAAGGCTCTCGGGTATCATCCACAGTCTAATGGTCAAACCGAGGTTTCGAATAGAGAGATCAAGCAAATTCTGGAAAAGACGGTAAGCTCATCTCGCAAAGATTGGTCACGAAGGCTAGATGATTCTCTTTGGGCATATCGAACAGCAGTCAAAACACCATTAGGAATGTCACCATATCGTTTGGTTTTTGGTAAAGCATGTCATCTTCCAGTGGAAATTAGAGCATCGAGCTTTATGGGCCATAAAAAAAATAAATATAGAGTCACAAGCAGCTAGCGAAGCGAGAATATTACAGTTAAACGAGCTTGATGAATTTAGAAGAGAAGCTTATGAAAATTCCAGAATTTATAAAGAAAAGACGAATGCGTGGCATGATAAACATATTGTGCCGAAGGAATTTGCACCAAGACAGCAAGTCTTATTATTTAATTCTCGACTTCGGTTATTTCCTGGAAAACTCAAGTCACGATGGTCAGGTCCGTTCACGGTAATTAATGTGTTTCCACATGGGGTTGTTGAAATTCAAGGTGAAGATCAATCTACATTCAAAGTTAACAGTCAAAGATTGAAACCGTATTGGGGCGGTACATTCGACATTGCAAAATCCATTCTCCTTTTAAACAAAATGTGAAACAGCACAGCGTCAAGCCGATGACGTTAAAACACGCACTTGGTGGGAGGTAACCAACTTATCATTCATTTTTTTATTTTTATTTTTATTGTTTTAGTTTTCAGTTCTAATATAGTGATTTCATTTTGATATGATTAGTTTTATTATTACGTGGATAGTTTAATAGTTTTCGGTGTTTTAAGTTTAAGTTGAAAAAAAAAAAAAAAAAAAAAATCGACCTACTCTGAAACAGAGAAGTCGCCGATCGATCAGCGATTCACATTATTTTTGGAACAGGTGGCGATCGATCGGCGAAGCACAACAATTTTGTTTAAACCAGAGGAGTCGCCGATCGATCGCCTAAATGTGGCAATCGATCGCGTCTCTCACTTACCCCTTCTCGCTGTTAAAATCCTACCATTTTCTCCCTTTCTCACCTGCCATCGATCGGCGCCCACATACCATATTGTCTAAGGCTGTCTTCAGCGACACACCACCGGTTTCTCTCACGACAAAAGGTAAACCTCTCTTGCTGAGCCCTTTCTCTTTATAGCAATTGGAAGTTTCCGAATTTTCGCACTTTATCTTCCCTGCTCTAGTTTTGGTCATACTTTGAAAAGTTTTTCTTTAGAGTGTGTTAATTCTCTTCATGCTGTAATTGTCAAATTGACCATTGATTTTTCATTTTGAGGGTGTAGCTACATTAGTTAAACCAACAATTAGAAGAAAATAAGAATGAACACAGTCACACACGAAGATTTCTAAGTAAGCTATTGTCAATGCGCTAATATGAGTTATTTCTTTCACAAAGTGTTAAACTAGGTGGTTTTAGTATGAATTTTTCAAACTGAGACAAATTACCAAAAATCTTGATTAAGATTGTTTTATCATTGTATTATGAATGTGATTAAGATTATATCTTTGTTTTAACTGAGCTGCATTTTATTCGCTTGAGAACAAGCTTTCATTCAAGTTTGAGGGTGTGATAAGTGTGTATTTTACACACTTATTAGTACTCTTTTATACTTGTTTGATAAGTTTTTCTAGTTTTTGAAGGAATTTGACGTCTTTTGTGTAAGTGTGCAGACAATTTACATAAACCAGGTTGAAGCTTTAATACAAAGAATGGAAGAAGATCAAGAGAAAGAAAAGGTGAAGTTGAAGAAAACAGAACATACGCCAATCGATCGGCCATCACCAGGCGATTGATCGGCTGAAGAGAAAAACAGGAGAATTGGGAGCAAGGAAACAGAGAAATCGCCGATCAATCGTCCATTTTGGGGTGATCGATCGGTTGAAGAGAAGATATGTGCACGAGACAGAACAAAAGTCGATCGATCGGCTAAATGAGGCGATCGATCGACTGAAGAAAATATTGCATTACAAGGGCAGACATTGAGCCGATCGATCAGCCATCTTCAGCGATCGATCGACTACCGCTGGAAAAATTATTTGTTTTAATCTAAGCCGTTGATCTGAATTAGGAAATAACAGGCAACCCTAATGAAGCAGAAAAGATTATTCAAAGGGGTATTCAAAAAAATTCATTCGGGGGAGGATTATTCAGAGAAGACAGAGGCAAGCGAAGCAAGAGAATCAGAAAGAACTTCTACCATCAACAAATCCAGTTTTCTCTTATTCATCCTTCGTCTCTTGAAACTATGTTTATTTTTATTTCTATTTGTATTTTCTTTTCTTCTAGCATGAACTAACTTTCTTTTCTAGGGCTACGATGTAGCCAGACAATATTTATTTTTTATTTCTTCGTTTAATTTAATTCAATAAGTATTTCTTCCAATATTGTTGACGCATTTAATTCATGTTCTTAAAACTTGTAATTTTCTGGTCAATCTTTACTTGATTTTTGGGGTGTTTTGAAACTGAGAGGTGATGAACACCTGAGCAATGGAATTATTGTCAGAAATATGCGTAGGCTAGAGATAGTTACAGTATTGATATGATCATTGTGATTTCTCAATTTAATTGTATTTGATTAATGCTAGGATTTGAGACTGAGAAGTGATAACCTATTAATCAGATAAACTAAGCAATGCTCGAGAGAGATTGTATTAGAATTTAGCGAAATCGATCATCAACATAAGAAGAATACCTATGAATATAATTAGGAAGGACTGAAATAAATGTTGTTTTGGTAAATCGTAGTACCTAGGCTTTTATTTATTAAATCTAATCTCATTCTATCTGTTTTATTATTTTACTTTATTTGTTTGGTTGTTCAATTTAATTTAAATTCTTGAAACCATAAAACGTGTGTTCAAATTAGAATTAAGATTAATTACTTCAATTATTAATTAACAAGTCTTTGTGGGTTCGACACTCTATTTATCACGTTATTACTTGTTGCGACTCGTACAGTTGCGAAATATTTTTCACAACAACCTCTAAAGACATATATAAGGAAGAAGAAAACAATGGAAGAAGCAAAGGAGGTGGGAGATTGTTGGGCTCTGTGGAAGCTGACGCCGCGGGGCCACAAACAGAGAGACAATGTTGCAGCCTGATGTTTGCTAATTTTGGCGAAGAGGGTCACGTTGCGACGCCAACCGTTACTCTTCAATTTTTATTTATTCTAATTGAATAAACTCAATTACAATGGGAAGTTAATGTAGAAGAGGATTATAAGTAAGAGTAAGAGATAAAAACTGTTGGTGTGGGTGTTTCACTGAGGAGGAATTTTGTGTTTTCATGTAATTCGTATTTTGTTACCTATCAAAGACATCCAATTTTCCAATGCAAACAATCCATATTAAGCCTTATTTAAGTTATTTCTTAAACAAGGCAGGAAATGAAATAGGTAAAGTGCAATTTGGCCCCTAAAACTAGGTGAAATGAGCAATTTACACCCTAAACTTGAATAATGGGCAAGAACAATCTTAATGTATTGATAATAGACAATATGGCCCTTACCGTCATATTTTCAGTTAAAAAGTCACGTTTTTGTCACGTATTTATTTTTTCTTCTCGAAATGCCCCTGCATGGAGTCATAACCGAACTGGACCTGTTCGGTTAATTCCACTCTGGTTTTTTTTTTTTTTAAATCATATTAGTCTGTCTTCTCTTTTCTCCTTTTCGAGTTCCAGAAACACAGACGACTAACTCGACTCTCTTTCCCCTCTCTTTCGCCGCGCTCTCTCTCTCTCTCTCCCAAGACCCCCGCCTAGCTCGCACTCGATTCTCTCTCACCAATCGCCAGACGACAGTTGACAGATTGCTCACCGCTCAACTAACAAATGTAAGGTAAAACTTTCTCACGCTTATGGAAAAATTTGCTTGTTGTAATTGCCGAAGTTCTTTGTTTTTAGAGTCTGAAATCTGAACCAATAGTTGTTCTTGAATAGTTAGGGTTTCTGAACTTCATTGCTGAAATTCGTTGTTGTACTTCGATGTTTTAATGTTTTCAGATAAAATTTACTTTGATTTTGCCAATGATTTTAGTGGTAAATTTTCTGCTCTTATTCTGATGGTGAATTTGTTGAACTATTCTGATTATTCGATTTCAATTAGCTTAACAAATTTGAATTCACCCAAACCTTTTGATTTCCAATAAACTTCAGTCTTTCCTGTCCTAAATCTGGTTGGTGAATTTTTTGCTCTTATTATTCTGATGGTTCGATTTTCGATAGGTTAACGAATTTTCTGGACATTTCATTTGGAAGGCTATTTGTTTAAAAGTTTAAATGTGTATTAAGTTGTTTAGAATTTAAATACTAAAACTGGCTTAATCGAATTAAATCTATGTAACCTTGCAGGGACGAAGATGAACACATTTTCAATTGACTTTCACTATGGAGGGAAGTTCATCAAGAAGAAGAATTTACAGTACGTGGGTGGAGATGATGCACTAGTGACAAATATTGATATGGATAAGGTGTCCCTTTTTGTCATTGTCGACATGGTGGTAAATGTCGGAGCTGGAGTATAGAAGACTCTGTATTACGTGAAACCTCCATTAGGAATGGAAAACGAATTGCAAACAGTGAAGTCCGATGATGATGTACTTCAAATGGTTAGGGCGTTGGATCACAAATGTCACATTCATATGTACGTAGACCATGAAGGCATCTGCCAGGAAGAGGCTAGAAATGATGAGTCATTTGATTCATCAGAGTTTGATGGTGGTCCTCAAGTTGGTAAAGCGGGGGATCCAACTCATGTAGATGATGCAGCTGTGGGTGAAGCAGGGGATCCAATTCATATTCTGATTCCCATCAGTTTCAGCCTCCTTACCCGATGACAATCTTTCAACCGCTGAATCCGATGATACGATGCATGAAACGAACACTGCAGAATCAGTCAACAACTCTTTAGAAATATGTTTGAAAGACAAATTCAGCTCATTGGCTGAAATTAAGAAAAAAATCGCTTATTATGCTTTGGTTAATGGATTTGACATCCAATTTACCAAACATGAGAAAGCAAGAATAGAAGCGGTTTGTCAGAAAGGTTGTGCTTGGAGACTCTACGCATCAAAAGTGACAAATGAAGAGTCTTTCCAAGTGAGGAGGTTGAATGATGTTCATGACTGTGCTCGCACAATGGAGAGTCGACATGCAACAGCTAAGTGGGTGGCAGAACGTTATTTGCATCGATTTAGAAGCCAATCTCGGTGGGAAATATCATCTATCATTGGCACAGTTAGACGAGACTTTAATGTCACCATCAGCCCTAGCCTAGCAATCAGGGCAAGGAGGAGGGCTGTAAATGTGGATTCAACTGTGCAATATAAACAGCTAGGGTCTTATGCGGAAGAAGTTCTGAGATCCAATCTTGGTAGCACCTTCGTTATCAATGTTGATAGGGTTGATGGTCAAATAGAGTCCATATTCAAGCGACTTTACATATGTTTAGATGCATGTAAGAGAGGTCTTTTAACCGGATGTCAACCGGTAATAAGTTTGGACAGATGTCACTTGAAGGGGGCATGTCCTGATCAACTTCTAACCGTTATCGGTGTAGATGTAAATGACGGAATATATCCTATTGCAGTGGCTGTTGTCGATGTTGAGTCGAAGAAGTCTTGAAAATGATTTGTCAGGTTGTTGTTGACGGATATTGGATCTGATCATGGTGAAGGTTGGACATTCATTTCTGATCAACAAAAAGTAAGTACATGTGATCATTGTCAAGATTTATATGTTTTCACCTACTAACATATGACATATATTTTATGCAAGGTTTGGAAGTAGTACTTCAAAAACATGTACCAGATGCAGAGGTTCGATTTTGCGTACATCATATGTACGCAAACTTCAAGAAGAAGTTTCGCAGAAAACTCTACAAAGACATTATGTGGAATGCTTCAACTGCGACAACACGTGAAATGTTTGTGAAAGAAATAAAGAGACTACGGAGCTTCGATGAAGCAGCATATAGATATCTTCCAGAGGATGATGCGAAGCACTGGTGTAGACATGCTTTCAGTCACAGATCAAAGTGTAAGCTAACGTTGAACAATCTGAGTGAGTCATTCAACGCCTTCATCTTACCAGCACGTGATAAGTCGATTGTGACCATGATAGAAATGATAAGAACGACAATAATGAAAAGAATTTGTAAGAGGCATGAACAAATGGAGCAATAAAACAGACTACTATGCCCTCAGATACGAAAGAAATTAGTCAAACTACAAGATGAAGCTAAAAATTGGTGTGCAACCAGAGGTGGGGGTGAAAGATTTCAAGTTAGTGATGTCAATCAACAATTCGTCGTTGACTTAGTCAACACTACTTGCAGTTGTAACAGGTGGCATCTCGCAGGCATACCATGTGAAATGCTTCTGTTTTTATCTATTAAAACTTGGGGTCGACACTAGTGTGTTCTGATCGACACTTGATTCTTCTCTGTTTTGTAATCAACACAAATAAAATTGTATTACAATCATTGCCAAAGTTAATCCAAAAGACCAAATATAGATAAGTACTAGAAAGAAAATAAGTAACACAAAATCCAAGGATTACATACAACTAAAATTTTCATAAACTAAGAGAAGCACTCAAACAAAAAAAAAATGTCACTCAGCTAGAGAGTAACATGGATCGTCTGGAGGATCGGCTGGAGAAACTTCTAACCCATCCCAATAATCTTGAAGATTAGATGTCTGTGAACCTCGAAGAAATCTTGACGGAGATCCGCTGCCATCGCTTCCATCCGATCAAAGCGATCGAGGACCACGTTCTGAAAAGAGTCAAAAGCAGTGCCGATGCTGGCTACACTTGCCTCCAAATTGTTGAACCTTTCCTCAAAGTTAGAGAGGCTTCCTCTAGATGCATTAGAGGAGGGTTCAAGAGCTTGTCTTTGATCGTGACCACCCTCATCCACTTCCATATGAGATGGTTCAGTCCCGAAAGTACCAGCTTGTTCTCCCTTAAAGATCCAATCATCTTCAGCATTGAGGATAATCTCCATCCTAACTAGAGTGAAAGTGGTGTAGATGTCAGTTTTCTTCAAAGGTAATCGAGTTTCGGACCTAAGAATTTGGACACGATTGACCTCAAAAATCTTCATTAGAATAAGATTAACGGGTAGGGACTTGACGGAGTTGTTGAAGATCTGAACCATCCGATGCATAATGATGTATCCCACATTAAAAGATTCTGCTCGAAAGATTTTATATAAAACATAAAGATTCATTCCACTTATGTGATTTCTATGTCCATCTCTTGGCAAAAGGTTGTAAGTGATCATGTGATGAAAAAGTCTAGCACGTACGTTTAAATCTTTAGCCTTCGGTTTCGACGGAAGGGATCGATTTGGATCCTTAACAATCATTCTCAAAAATTCAATCCCTTCACTAGTGCCTATAAAATCAGGATCCTTAGCCGCCTCATAATATCTTTCGGCCTCATTGTTAAAATCACATTCTAAACTAGAGTTTATTGAACGTGAGGTTATCTCAATGTGTTTTCCATACACATAACTAACAATCTTAAGAGGCTTCAGAGATTGCTTTAAATTAGCATAGAACATTCTCACTGGAGTTTCAAAATACGAGCCATCACGGTCGCATAACTTATATAATCCCAAATCCTTCAACGACTGTTCCAAATTCAAGCTACATAAATCATAGAATTCTACTCTTCAACTTAAAATTAGGGGTTTGTACTGGAAATCATCTTCATACATTTTCAATGAATCAGAATTTTTGAATAAAGGAGAAGGCCACGAAGGTTGTTACTCAATTTCAGCTGCTGGAGTTGCATTCTTGGATCTCCTTTTGTGAATGGTAAGTTTGTGATAGAAATCCACCGCTTCGGTTCACATATGCAAGGAGGAAACGAGACCAAGCAAGGGCATAACTATGTTTTTCTTATGTTTTAGAATATATCTATATAGTTATTTTTCTTATAAATTGAATAGGGGTAAAAAGGGAATTACATGTTGAAATTCTATTAGGCGGAGGAGGTTATACGGGTAGTGGGGAGAAGGAGAAAAGGGGAGGAGATCAGGAGAGTGGAGAGAGGAGGGCTCTCGAATTCCCTTCGGTTACTTAGTCTGGATTATGGGTTTTACACGATGAATATTACTGTTCTTGCTTGGCAACTTCTCTGGGTTTTGTTCTAGTTGCATGGTTCATATCAGTTTGCTGCGTGAGGAACTTGCCATTGGAAGTTTAGAACAAAAAAAAGACGAATGAATTCTGGAAGAGTATAGTTACAATTTGGAAGGAGAGTCGCCTGAAGAATCGAGAGAGATATTGAGAGGTTAGGGTTTCGGGTGGCACTTCTTTGTAAAATAAATAAACTGATTGATGAGGTGTCGACCAGTATAAATAGCGGTCCACACCTTACCTGACGTAACACCCTTAAGGGTCGACACCCACACACCCGGGTCGACACCTCATTGCCTCTATATTCTGTTTGTACAGTGACTAGTCGACACCTATCAGTGAGGTCGACACTTCATTCCTCTCGGGTTGCGCAACTCTTTGTAAACCTGGTCGACACCTCAAACACTGGTCGACACCTTCACTTCTGCTGCTAAGAAAACTCCACAATTTGCAGAAACCAACCCAAAAGACTTCTATCAAAATAAATCTCCATTCATTTCCAAAATACATTTGTACATCAAAATGACTTAAAACTATACGTCAACTACACAATTCACCTATTCAACTAAACCAAAGCACAAAATACACTCTCGATTCTTACTTCCGAAATATAGCCACATCCCGGGTTATGTCGCCCTAACAAACGGCCGCATCGTCGCATCTTCTCATCTAATGCAGCATCTAAAACTACATATCCGAATAAAAATGTCGATAATCAAAATATCCGACAATCCACATCCAACTCCATTCCATAATCACATCCAACTACATATCCATTATCGAACGTTATAAAATACATGTTTGTAATTCATATCCATAATAAAAATCATATCCATATCTATAAAATACATGTCTATAATTTATATTCATATCAACATCAAGTTCATATCAGCGTTACGAGATCAGCCTCTGTGAATGTCTGGTTGCACTGAAGACTCCTGCATGATGTAAATAATTAATTGTTAACAATAATTAAGTATGATATAACAAATTGAAAAAGAGAAAAAACATTAATAACTTGGGTTCCGATGCAAGCTGCAGAAAAACCAAACAAAGTTGATCTTCCTCGTGATGTTGAGGCACTAGCTTCCATGCTACAATCAATAGTTACTCATTTGCACGTTCTAGCATTATGGTTCAGACCCCGACATTTACTACACTTAATAACCTTACGCATCTTGCCCAATTTACTTTGACCTTGAAGTTCATCAACATCCCTCATTCTCTTCTTTTTCGGCCTCCCAGGTGGTCTCTTCACAATCGGTGGCTGAATTTCACCTATAGCTGAAGGTAGCCACATGTCTAAGCCATTCATTGGGTGTACGAACTGTGAATATACCGTCAAATATGTCTGCTGATGGTAGCAACGATCAACCTACGATTCAATGTCCCTTCTCATGAATGATATGCATGGTACAGCATGAACACATGGTATGCCTGCGAGCTGCCACAGGTTACAATTGCAAGTAGTGTTGGCTAAGTCAACGACGAATTGTTGATTGGTGTCACTAACTTGAAATCTTTCACCCCCACCTCCAGTTGCACACCAATTTTTAGCTTCATCTCGTAGTTTGACCAATTTCTTTCGTATCTGAGGGCATAGTAGTCCGTTTTGTTGCTCCATATGTTCATGCCTCTTACAAATTCTTGCCATTATTGTCATTCTTATCATTTCTATCATGGTCACAATCGGCTTATCACGTGCTGGTAAGATGAAGGCGTTGAATGACTCGTTCAGATTGTTCAACGTTAACTCACACTTTGATTTGTGACTGAAAGCGTGTCTACACCAGTGCTTTGCATCATACTCCGTAAGATATCTATATGCTGCTTCATTGAAGCTCCGTAGCCTCTTCATTTCTTTCACAAACATTTCACGTATTGTCGCAGTTGAAGCATTTCACATAATGTCTTTGTAGAGTTTTCCGCGAAACTTCTTCTTGAAGTTTGCGTACATATGACGTACGCAAAATTGAACCTCTGTATCTGGTACATGTTTTTGAAGTACTACTTCCAAACCCTGCATAAAATATATGTCACATGTTAGGAGGTGAAAACATATAAATCTTGACAATGATCACATGTACTTACTTTTTATTGATCGAAAATGAATGTCTAGCCTTCACCACGATCAGATCCAATATCCGTCAACAACAACCTAACAAACCATTTCCAAGACTTCTTCGACTCAACATCGACAACAGCCACTGCAACAGGATATATTCCGTCATTTGCATCTACACCGATAGCGGTTAGAAGTTGACCAGGACATGCCCTCTTCAAGTGACATCTGTCCAAACTTATTACCGATCGACATCCAACTAAAAGACCTCTCTTACATGCATCTAAACACATGTAAAGTCGCTTGAATATGCGCTCTGTTTGACCATCAACCCTGTCAACATTGATAACGAAGATGCTACCAGGATTGGATCTCAGAACTTCTTCCGCATAAGACCCCAGCTGTTTATATTGCACAGTTGAATCCACATTTACTGCCCTCCTCCTTGCCCTGATTGCTAGGCTAGGGCTGATGGTGACATTAAAGTCTCGCATAATTGTGTCAATGATAGATGATATTTCCCACCGAGGTTGGCTTCTAAATAGATGCAAATAACGTTCTGCCACCCACTTAGTTGTTGCAGGTCGACTCTCTATTGTGCGAGCACAGTCATGAACATCATTCAACCTCTTCACTTGGAAAGACCCTTCATTTATCACTTTTGATGCGTAGAGTCTCCAAGCACAACCTTTCTGACAAACCGCTTCTATTCTTGCTTTTTCATGTTTGGTAAATTGGATGTCAAATCTGTTAACCAAAGCATAATAAGCGATTTTTTTCTTAATTCTGCCAATGAGCTGAATTTGTCTTTCAAACATATTTCTAAAGAGTTGTTGACTGATTCCGCACGGTTCGCTTCATGCATCGCATCATCAGATTCAGCGGTTGAAAGATTGTCATCGGGTAAGGAGGCTGAAACTGATGGAATCGGAATATGAATAGGATCCCCTGCTTCACCCACAGCTGCATCATCTACATGAGTTGGATCCCCCGCTTCACCAACTTGAGGACCACCATCAAACTCTGATGAATCAGATGACTCATCATTTCTAGACTCTTCTTGGCAGATGCCTTCATGGTCTACGTACATATGAATGTGACATTTGTGATCCAACGCCCCAACCATTTGAAGTACGTCATTATCGGACTTCACTGTTCACAATCCGTTTTCTATTCCTAATAGAAGTTCCACGTAATACAGAGTCTTCCATACTCCAGCTCCGACATTTATCACCATGTCGACAACCACAAAAAATGACACCTTATCCACATCAATATTTGTCACTAGTGCATCATCTCCACCCACGTACTGTAAATTCTTTTTCTTGATGAACTTCTCGCTGTAGTGAAAGTCAATTGAAAATGTGTCCATCTTCTTCCTTGCAAAGTTACATAGATTTAATTCGATTAAGCCAGTTTTGGTAGTTAAATTCTAAACAACTTAATACACATTTAAACTTTTAAACATATAGCCTTCCAAATGAAAAGTCCAAAAAATTCGTTAACCTGTACGAAAATCGAACCATCAGAATAATAAAAACAAAAAATTCACCAACCAGATTTAGGACAGAAAAGGCTGAAGTTTATTGGAAATCAAAAGGCCTGGGTGAATTCAAATTCGTTAAGCTAATTAAAATCGAATAATCAGAATAGTTCAGCAAATTCACCATCAGAATAAGAGCAGAAAATTCACTACCAAAATCATTGACAAAATTAACGTAAATTTTATCTGAAAACATTAAAACATCGAAATACAACAACGAATTTTAGCAACGAAGTTCAAAAACCCTAACTATTTAAGAACAACTATTGGTTCAGATTTGAGACTCCAAAAACAAAGAACTTCGGGAATTACAGTAAGAAATTTTCTTCATAAACGTGAGAAAGTTTTACCTTACCTTCGTTAGTCGAGCGGTGAGCAATCTGTCGAGTGCGAGCTAGGCGGGGGTCGAGGGAGGGAGAGGGAGAGAGAAAGAGAGAGAGAGAGAGAGAGAGAGAGAGAGAGAGAGAGAGACAAAAGAGAGGGGAAAGAGAGTCGAGCTGGTCGTCTGCGTTTCTGGAACTCGGAAAGGAGAAGAGGGAAGACAGACTAATATGATTTAAAAAAAAAACCAGAGTAGAATTAGCCAAATAGGTCTGGTCCGGTTATGACTCCATGCAGGGGCATTTCGGGAAGAAAAAATGAACACGTGAAAAAAAACGTGACTTTTTAACTGAAAATATGACGGTATGGGCCATATTGCCCATTATCAATACATTAAGGTTGTTCTTACACATTATCCAAGTTTACGGTGTAAATTGCCCATTTCACTTAGTTGTACGGATCAAATTGCACTTTATCCTAATTTCTATTGTTATTTTAAAATAATTTAGCCATTCTAAAAATACAAAGAGAAAAGAACATGAACGATTGAGTCCAAAGAAAAGACCCAAAAATTCTCTAATAAAGTTCTTTGATCAAAAGCTGAAGAATCACTCAAACAAGAAGTGCATTATAATATTCAATAATGAAACAGCAAACTATTAGAGTTGAGAACAATGATAAATAATAAAAATTACAGTATTAGAGACATACCATGATTGCAAAAGTCAATACCAGGAACAAGACCTTCCACCCATACAGTTTCTTTCGCTGTGCATTTGGATGTTTCTGAACTATCTTGGTCATTTATGACCACCCCATGACCCTCGCATCCTGATATGACAAAGCCTTTTATTAAAGTTAGTTACATAAAAACAGCAAACATATATCCTATGTATATCACCACAAAAAGGTGATTGAAAAAACCCTCTATCAATGATACATACACAATCATGCCAAAATATCAATTAGAACACCATTTTCATTGTTTCTGTCAATCAACTCTATCCCAAAAGCACAAGAGTAGAACCTTCATAACTTTTAGTATCTGGTAGGCAATTTTCTTTCCTTTTAACTTCTGAGAATACATAAGAATGGGGTAGAGGGATGTTCAACGCACGACCCCAAAATATAGAATTTGCCCTGGCATGATATACGATTAAATCATTTAAAGAAATGAGTTTTCAGATAAGATAGGTTATAAGAAAATACTACAATACATACCAAAGGAAATCTTCAAAGCACACCTCACTGAAAAACAAAAACAAAAAAAAGAAGATGCTTTTTGTTATTAGTAATTTAAAACTATTTCATACAAGCAAAATACAACATTAAGTAAAAACTAATTCGCGCTTTACATTGAGACAATGATCAGAGAATCAAACATAAGTAATTTCTGTTATAAGCATATAAAGTTGTAACTCATTTTGCATTCCCTAATTGTTAATAAATTAATAATAGTAAATTGACGAAAAGAAGTGGAACACCAAACAATACTCAAAATATAAGAAAAAAGAAAGTTCATCCACCAGTTTACATAATAAATCCGACAAAGTTATTTAACTAACACTCATGAAGAGTCAAAAATGAATATTTACAGCTTAGATGTCTTTAAACTGAATCAAACCGGCTACTATAGTTTCATAGTCACAAACCTTTCTGAATCACCGTCAAGACTCAAAAGTTTTTTCACCAATTTTTTCACCTTATCATCATACAATGATTGCAATGCCTTTTTCTGCGAGTAAAACAAATTATAAGTCAATTGTCATATTCAATTTATCATAAATCAAAAAATGATAACTTTACTCATTGCAATTAATCTTAGTAAAACAAAAAAAAGTCATGCAGAAAGTGAATAAGCACAAATTAATGTCAGGTATTGGTAGAAATAAGGAATTTAAAGCATTTTAAGATGTACACCAATACATATTACAAAAAAAAAGATCTTGCTTCAATAAATTTTTCGAATATTAGCAGAATTAATATATGCTAAAACTTTAGTTTTTTCTAGTTGAGATAATCTAACCTTACATAGTTTTTTCTAGTTGAGATAATCTAACCTTACATATTTTTAAGCGAGATCTTAAGTTAATCGTGCATGATCACGAAAGTTAATTGTGTTTGCTTATATTCAATATTTGATTTCATCATTTGAGATGACAATAAAAGTCATTTGCTGTTCGTTTGCCTTTTGAAATGAAGTTGACTGTTATTACTAATGATTTGTAATTGCAAGGAGTTAGCACTTAACAGCCGAGGGCACTATAGTTCTGATAGGCAAGGGAAGTTGATAACTTACTTATTAGTTGTTTTTAATAGATATTGTAGTATTTTAATTATTTAAACGTTATTTGTAATTTGTTGTAGTGATGGTCAACATTCTCTAACGAAATGTTGTTATTAGGAAGTGTGTGGAATACAAGCGGCCATTAAGTAATTTTGGGGTATTCAATATTTGAAGAGTTCACAGATTTCTCGAAAATTGTGTAATGCTTCTATTCTCAATAGTAATTGGCAATATTTTCTATTGAATCACAAAGTTCGTATCAGTTTTCTAGGTTTTTTTATGTTAGTAATTCTATAACTAGCAGACAGACAGTTGGTCACGTTTTTTTCTATAAAGTCTGCTGAAACACTTATAATGAGATGCATGAATGTTTCAAGAAAATTACAAAGAATACTCACTGTTATTAGAAGAAATTACATCAACTGTGTTAAAAGGAAGGGATTGCTCATATGAGAATGGTGAAAATCCAATTCACCAAATTACAATGCATGACAAGATGTATGTCAAAAACTATCCGTAAAAATCACTTTGACAATACTTTAATATAAAAAAAATAACTAAAGCAATCAAAATTTTATGACCACAAAAAAAAAAAAAAAATCAACCTTGTCATATTCACAAAATATTTTTCCTCACAAAACATAAACTTGTTTTATTCCAGTAATTCCTAATAATTAATAAAGGAGCAACCATGCTGCACCAAATAAGTATGTTCTCTTTAATCATAAAAGTGTGTTTAAGTATAAAGATCCAAATAAGGCAACCGTGCATCCAAAAAGGACCAAACCAGATTAGATGGATGACAAAAAAAAAGGCTAAACCATTTTTTTCTAAAAAAAAAATAACTAAAGCAATCAAAATTTTATGACCACAAAAAAAAAAAAAAAAAAAAAATAACTAAAGCAATCAAAATTTTATGACCACAAAAAAAAAAAAAAACAATGTGAAGGTTCGTAACATGGCAATATCCATGTATTCAAATGCAAATGTTAACTAAAGACTACAATTTGTCAACATACGGTTTCCATGATGAATTCTTTCGGAGGCGCTCCACAGTGAGAAATAAAATTAATAAGAACCGATCATCTACTTCACCTTCTTCAAACATTGCTCTACACTCTGCTCCAAGAAGAGGATCTTGCAAAACTCGCATTGGAGTTATAGCCAAATCCAGAGGAACAACTAATATAATTCCTACCAAATTTTCCACAAAAAATAAAATTTATTTATGCTTTATTTGAAGAGCATCAGGAAAATAACAGCGACATTATTTGACTTTTCACAATATAGAACTGCCGACTAAATCCAAATCACAATTCAAATTGTGGCAGACAAGAATACTCGTGACATTAAAATTAGCAAACAAAGAGAAAATGTACACACAGGGAGGGAAGGAGGGAGAGAGAGATTCCTATTGTTAGACAGAGATCATCAAGTTATAATAAAGCAACTACTGAGTAATAAATTTGCTCCCTTCGCAATCAACCATGAATTTCCTTCAAAAACTCCGGCTACTTTTGCACAAGGATGACTACCATTTTATTGTATCTTTATGCTACTCCAAAGAGAGATAATGGAAGTAATCTATACACATGCTATGTACAAAAATTAGGACAGCGAAATGAAACTAAGATTACCTTGGGTATCCCCATGATTAAATAGTCTCTCGAAAATTATAGAGTATGAAATAGCAACATCCTACATTCAAATGGCTGTCAAAAAGTTACTTCTTCATCGTACCCAAAACCAGATACTCAAAAGGTTGAACAACTGGTACATGTAGTTGACCTTCCCCATTTTTTATATTCTGAATATCAAGGATAGGACAGATTCAACTGCCACAAGAAAATTGTCCAGAACTCAAGATTATTTTTTTCCAAAATATGTCAGCAAATCAGGGAAAGCCTGTTAAGTGCACCATCACCAAAAACTTATTTATCATAGATCTGATCCTCTGCCCTTCCTAAATAAATAGTCTAATAATACACAACACAATTTGATGTTAAAATGAAATGAACTACAAAATTTAATGTAACAAAAAGAAGCCCCTACTTTGTTTCTCCTAGATTCCAATAAGTAACGAATTTGACCTTCTATTAAACAATATATAATCAATTTTCCGCACATACTTGCAATTCAGTTGCTCGATAAAGTGATGTTCCCTTCAGTTCAAAAAGCTCATTTTCCGAAAACCAAAGTGGATTTCCAAAGCTTGTTGGAAGCATATCAATGTACCTGATTTATTGTTTTACAAAATTTAATCTCGTCCACTAAAAAAAAAAACAATGTGAAGGTTCGTAACATGGCAATATCCATGTATTCAAATGCAAATGTTAACTAAAGACTACAATTTGTCAACA
Source organism: Begonia masoniana (assembly GCA_022432975.1). Lineage (NCBI taxonomy): Eukaryota > Viridiplantae > Streptophyta > Magnoliopsida > Cucurbitales > Begoniaceae > Begonia > Begonia masoniana. Next base: position 38,968,356 of record CM039510.1, on the reverse strand, counting down.
TACGGTTTCCATGATGAATTCTTTCGGAGGCGCTCCACAGTGAGAAATAAAATTAATAAGAACCGATCATCTACTTCACCTTCTTCAAACATTGCTCTACACTCTGCTCCAAGAAGAGGATCTTGCAAAACTCGCATTGGAGTTATAGCCAAATCCAGAGGAACAACTAATATAATTCCTACCAAATTTTCCACAAAAAATAAAATTTATTTATGCTTTATTTGAAGAGCATCAGGAAAATAACAGCGACATTATTTGACTTTTCACAATATAGAACTGCCGACTAAATCCAAATCAACAATTCAAATTGTGGCAGACAAGAATACTCGTGACATTAAAATTAGCAAACAAAGAGAAAATGTACACACAGGGAGGGAAGGAGGGAGAGAGAGATTCCTATTGTTAGACAGAGATCATCAAGTTATAATAAAGCAACTACTGAGTAATAAATTTGCTCCCTTCGCAATCAACCATGAATTTCCTTCAAAAACTCCGGCTACTTTTGCACAAGGATGACTACCATTTTATTGTATCTTTATGCTACTCCAAAGAGAGATAATGGAAGTAATCTATACACATGCTATGTACAAAAATTAGGACAGCGAAATGAAACTAAGATTACCTTGGGTATCCCCATTTGATGAAAAAATGCCAAATCCTTTCTTTGAATTACAGTATTTGATCTTGCAACCGCAAAGTTCCACTTTGTTAACCTTGGTAACATCCGAATTTCCAGTCATCAGAAGTGCAAACATGGACTCACGAACAAAATCCAACCAATATAAAGTAATAACACGCATGAAACTTCTTATTGTGAGACTAAAACTATTGCTTGATTCTAGCTAAAAAGGTAGTGCGAAGAAACTACAACAATTAATTCTCTGTAAGGACTATGCTTACTGTTTTTGGATGCTGATATAGCCAAAAGAATAATACCTGCAGCCATTGAAGGAAATGTTCTAGTTTCTCCGTATCAGAGTTCATCATCGCCGAATGCATTCGAATGTTCAGTCAATACTGCAGTTTCTATTGTAGTTGGTCACTAATGCACAAGTAGCTCTCAGACGACAGACATTTCATTCTTCCTTGATCAACGTCATGTCGTTAACATAAAAAATTGGGTATTTAATTACAATATTTTAAAAATAATTATAAAAGCAAAATTAAAAGTTATTATATAAATATCATACATGCCTTATGTGTGTATTTGTAAAGGATCTTGTAATATTCTCTAAAGCTACAACTTTAATTTCAACTTGATCAACCAAATTTTTCACATTATTCTCTCACTTTACTCATGTTAACATTGATTTGAAGTCATAAACGCAATCTCGAGTGACCTTATTTGATTCGACTACAACAACAAAATCATCTAAAATTTTGGTTATTTTTTAAATCTTCGAAACTCACCTATATTTTTTTAATGATGTTCACAAGGTCTATTCCTTGAATTGAAATGCGTCGTTAAAATTGAAGATTCTTCTTAAAATGAAAATTGAAATGAATTTTTTACACTTTAAAAAACGAATGATGATAAATATTATGTATCAAGTAATGGATACCTTAAAAAGAAAATACCCAATTTTTACGACTTCTTTTTCTATGCCTGAACGAGGGTGGGATCATATCAACATTATGTGATTGAAAATGACTAGACTTAGGTGGGCAGAATCGAACCGGTATCATAATTCAAACTAGAACTTGCGAATCGAACTACATCTTACCACTATTGGAACTATAACCATTTTTTACTCTAGAATAATTGTGGGACACGACTCGTTTTACCGTGTTTGGTGTGAAAAACCATGAAAACCAAAGTGAATCATATCGAATTGTAGGTCATCAAATTCAACCCAAGTTCAGTTCAAACATGGCTTAAACCAGAAAATAACTCATGATTTGACCATACCCAATTCAAACCCCCCAAAACTAGTCAAAAACAAACATTTATGCATTTTAATACACTAAAATTTTACTTTTATTTTGGAATCGAATAGAAACTAAACCATATCTCACTGTTTGGTTCCGGTCCTACTTTCGACTCCAAACCATGGGAACCATTACTTCACAGTTCAGTTTGATTACACCCTGAAACCGGACTATGCCACCTCTAACTAGACCATGTAGTAGAGATGAAACCAAAGATGTAAATTGATAAAACATAGAGGAAGAAATGATAAGTATTTGCAGAAACATTTAAGCAATAAGCAGAAGAGATTAAGAATTAACACGTCCGTTCATAAACACAGTATGCTAACTCAATCCCAGTCATTATCAATTATTATGAGACTTTCAACTTCCAACACATCCATATTCATAGAAACTTCCGGTGGGGCCGGTCTGCATCTTCATCTTGCATGTGTTGCGATTAAATTTTCCAATGTCAGGCTACAAATTATGAACAGTTTGTTGCCATAATATATAAACAGAAGAAAATGCTCTTAACTTGATTAAATGTATGATATCTTTCCAAAAATGACAGAGACAGCGGCTTACCAGAACCTAAAATGGATTTTAGACCAAATGGGTTTCACCTAACAAGCCCAGAACATATATCCGAATTGATTTGTCTTTTGTTTCCATCATTCTAATTATAATTTCAGTCATTTCTTTGAAAATATAGTACAGGACTGAGAGAGCTCCTAACATTCTCTTTCCTACTCAGCATGTTTTCCAACTGCAATAAAGACTTTCACCTTATGGAATATCTCAGACATTATCAAAACTGCTTATAGAACCAACTCACCAATGATTATCCATTCAATCTTATAAACACAGTTAATCAAATAATAAGAAACCTGTAGGAGATATTTTTTCTTATATCCTTCCGTGGGACCCTTAAGAAATTTTAATTTAGAAATCACAATAGCCAAAATTGATAACCCACGGGTAATATGGTTACCTAGCTAAAAATCAAAACTATACCCTCAATTTGCATCTGTTTTTTTGTTAAACGCAATAGACATCATCTTACTATTGAATTCCAAACTTTGGGACAATCAACCACTGGAAATACATTTAGGAACACTTCATAATGTTTATTCAATAAGTGAAAAGCAGCAACAATTTCTAATAAATGCAATCAAACTTGTCCAAAAGAAAAAAAAAAGGACAACAAATACATAACATCTTAGCAAGATGACACCCGTGTACGGATGAATATAAACAGCTCAACTTAAACATACAGTATTATTCATTTACCAGAGCCAATCACTCTCGAACATATTGTCCATGAAATAACCAGAAAAATAATCAACTTAATAGACCAATGATTAACACAAGATTAAAATAAACAATGACTAGCAGAAAGTAAATAAAATGTCTGCTAAAAAATATTTCCAGAATTCTATATCTCAGCGTCCAATCACACTTGTTAGATATTAGCTAGTGGATCAACTTTATAATTTACAACACTTAATTTTTGGTAAAAGATAGATTAAAAGTAGACCACACAAAGGAAATGAGCAACCAAAAAGCTCAACAACCATGAGTAAGGTATAAGAGAAAACTATTTCAGTCTTTACAAGAACTTAGGAAACAAGAGCTCCAAAAAATTCTGCATCAAGAACCTCATCATCAAAAATCACTTGATCCCTCTTGTTCCAAATGCATCAAAAGATACAGTGAAGAACAAATCTAACTCTTCTCTGTCATTCCCACCTCACTCAATCCCATTAAAAGACACCTAACCAACAGTGTCATAACCCACTAGACGCCTTACCACCTCTAACCGAAGACCATACGACCCTTATCCACAAAATAATGAAAGAGGAGACGACTAGCATCTTCCTCAGCCTAGCCACACATAACATATCTGCTATGAAACGCTAAACCTCTTCCCTTGAGATTTTCTAGAATTTGTAAGATATATATCTTGTCCCCATCATTGATCGCTTACAGTTATTGTCCCATTTTTTTATATCTGACAATATTTATTAGTGTGGTTACCATTGTCAGTGTCAAAATATGGCACCATGACTTATAATAGATGCTGACAACTTTTGATAGATGGAGTATGAGTCTAATAACTTTTGATTGATGAAGTATGAGTCTAGTAACATAGAATAGAACAGTGATTCAAGTAGCTTGTCCACAACAAACAATGCCAAAAATGAAAGCATTTCATAACAATTCAATTATCAAAATAGCTTCTGAATCCATAAAACCCATTCGTCCTTTCAAATTTCGATATCTACACGAATCAAAACCTCCAGAGTTGAGCTTCAAACACAAAGAAACGCCAAGAATTATCTTAAATCATAAACAAACAAAATCAGAAGATTGGACTTGCCCAGACAAAAAAAAAAAATGATCCATAAATTAAAAGGCAAAATTAAAAAAAAAAAAATCGTTTTATGGCAGAATTGCTCTAACTTTCAGGGAAAAAGACGAGAGGGAGAGAGAGGAAGATAGAGATATTACGAATTCCTTGACGATGCCCTTATAGACAAGGATCGGGATTGCTATTCCGAACAAACCGACTGAGCAAAATTCCGGCGGGTCTAACGGAAGTTGTGTTCAAGGTTTTCCCTCGCGGCACCCCATTCCTCTACAAATTTGTTCTTGTTAGCCTCCATTCCACCACCCATCTTTCCTCTTTGACACTTTTCCAGCCTTCCACTCTGTGACGAACCTTGCTACTGTCAGTAAGGCGATCCCAAAACCTTCAAGGAAAAAATGATGAATTTTACCCAATGAAAAGTGGACTTTTTCTTACGGAAATAACTATCATACCCTCCTATGAATATAACTACTAGCTTAATGACATTGAGAGAGTAAACACTAATTTTATCGTGTAAAGGTATTCTTTAAATCTCGTGTTCATATTCTACATTTAGTGGCACAAGATTTCATGACATAGTTTTCTAATTTTTAATATAGTTGTAGTTTATATGTTAAATAGTTAGATAATCGTGATTACCCAATAAATAAATTAAAAAGGCAAAAGTACTATTTAGACCCCAACGTATGGGGTCAGTGACCATTTAGTACCTAACGTTTTTTTTGTACCCAATCAAACCCTAACGTATAAAACGTTTGTAATTTAAACCCTACAGTCAATTTTTCAGTTAAATTTAACAGATTCTTTTCAAAATTCCTAAACTACCTCTCTCTCTCTCTCTCTCTCTCTCTCTCTCTCGAAGACCCCTCCTCCCCTCTGTAAAACTTTCGTGTAAAGAGGTTTAATGAGCTTCAAATACTTGTTCATGGCTTCCTTCGAGAATCGCTTCGATGGGCATTTGAATGATTCTTCTGGGTTTCTTCTGACGCTGTTTTTTCTGTTGGATTTGAATGTATGCCCTCTTTCCATTTTCTGCTGTGTTTTTGGTTTCTCCGACTTTTTGCATTCTCTCATCTCCATTTTCTGCGCCGCCATTGATTTCTGCTTCTTGAAGATGAAGACAGAAAAATTTGGAGCTGATTTCAGAACCGCCATGGGAGATTGAGGTTTTGAAATGGGTTCGATTGGAAGGATTTTTCTTCTGGAACTAAAATCAGAAGAAAAGGCAAGACCCAGCTGTGAAAAATAGAGTGGGTCTTTGTCAACTGGTTTGGCTAGGTTCTGGATTTTTTTCCTTCGAACCAGAAATGGCGTGTTTCTGCGGAGCCTCATCTTCTACGTCGTTATGCAAGTGTGAATCAGTGAAAATGTTTAAATCAAAGAACGAATTCTCCATTTCTTCGTCTTCCTCCTCGGTTGGCGTTAGGAGATGAGGATTCAGATCAATGGTGAAGAAAGAGCTATTCAGTTTTAGCTGGTTAAGAAAGTTGACAGCTTCCATTGGAGGGAGGGAGGGAGAGGGAGGGAGAGGGAGAGGGAGAGGGAGAGTTTAGGAATTTTGAAAAGAATATGTTAAATTTAACTGAAAAATTGACGGTAGAGTTTGAATTGCAAACGTTTTATACGTTAGGGTTTGATTGGGTACACAAAATATGTTAGGTACCAAATGGCCACTGACCCCATACGTTGGGGTCTAAATGGTACTTTTCTCAATTAAAAACTTGGACAGGACGAAAACAAAAAAAAAAACATAAATTGATAGAAGTCAAAAGTAGAGAATGATTAATAAGAAAAATGCATAATAGGGATTGATGTTTAGAAAATAGGCAAAAAAAGAAAAGATCTTTCGTTTTAGGCAAAAAAAGAAAAGATGTTTAAGAAATAGGTAAAAAAAGGAAAAATGCTAATATTAGGACTTGAAATTTGTTAGATGTTCTCATCTTGACAATCGCGATGCGATTTCAGTACATTTCATTAAAATTCAACTTTTTTATTATTAAAAAAATTAATTAATTAAAAAAAGGGGAGATGCCGGCTGGTCCGACGACCAGCCATCCTCCCTTTATTTTTTTAATAAAAAAAGGTGAGAGGCCGGTTGGTCTAAGACCAGCCAGCCTCTCCTTTATTTTTTAATAAAAAAATAGAATCGGACCAGCCGGCCTCTTGCCGTGCCTAAAACAAAAAACCGCCTATTTTTCTTTTTTTTGCCTATTTCTCAAACATCTTTCCCTTTTTTGCCTAAAATGAAAGATCTTTCCTTTTTTTGCCTATTTCCTAAACATCAATCCCTATTCTGTATTTTTCCCATGATTAATTATGCATTCAGAGGGGCGGTCAACATGATCGATCCTTTGTGTTAAACACTTTTTGAAAAAATTATTTACGTTCTTGTATCTTTCATTTATAGAGAGTATGTTATGATTGTTTATGAGAATCGAAAACCGACATACGAAGTTTTTTATTCGAGGAGTTTGAGGTAAGATTCGGTTTTATCACCCAACTAGTTCAAGTTACCTTGGCTCAGTAAATTGCGGCCCAATTTGATAAGCTTTTGTATAAATTTTTAGGAAAAGTTCAATTTCAACCCTGTAGTATGGGGTTAGTTTACAAAAACCCTCAAACAAAAAGTCTGTCCAGTTAAAACCTCGAACTATCAAAAAATGTTCAGAAAAGACTGCAGCGGAGGGCCGATAGCCCCCAAATCCAAATTTTCACGTAATCCGGGGGCCAATCTCAAATCGCGGCTCCCCGCCATATTGTACGTGGGGGGCCGAACAAATTTGCCCCCCCCCCCCCCCCCGGCAATGCACATGCTTTGCATGTGGAAAATACGCGACTTCAGCCCCTCGCGTCACGCGGGGGTCGACTTGGGGGCCTTGCACCCCCTCAGCACGTGCTTTGCACATGCCAAAAAAGTGGGGGCTGCAAATGTGACTTAGGCCCCCGCGTCAGAGAAAAATTTTAACGCGGGGGGCCGCAAATCTGACTCGGCCCCCCGCGTTTTGAACGTGGCTTCTCGCGTTTAGAACTTGCGAGGGGCCGAGTTCAAAATGTAGGGGGCCGAATTCCCTTTAGTATAAAAAAAAAAAAAATTGACCCCTCTTCCACCCGTCACATTTGGAAACCGAGAGAAAGGGGGTCAAAATTTTTCTTTTGTCGCCGAAATTGCAGTCTTTGTTGCCAGAAAGCTCAAAATCAGAAGCTCATCGTCTAGAACCCCAACTACAATTTCGAAAATCCAAAAGCCGAGGCTCAGTCATCAAAAATCCAAAACCCTAGTTTCTTAATTGCCGAAAATCAGAAAATCGAGCCTTCTTGTGACGACCCCTGACCCGATCGGGGCCGAGGAGCCATCACTCCGAGATATTTAACAGAGAACGGGACGTATATATATTTTTTTATAAACAGACTGAACTTCTAAAAACAAACCATTGAAACTTTACAAGGGGAGAAAACGTTCTCTGGAATTTAGACGAGAAAGACAGGATGAGCAGGAATAAACAACAGAAGGAAACGGGATGAAAAGGAATATAAAAACATAAACTGGAAAATAATAATCTAGAAGGCATACTGGGAGGAGGGCTACAGTGAATACCGGAATCAGGTGATCTATAGCAGAAGGAGTAAATAAAACAGGGCGGAAGAATTAGGCAGATGACGAAGTAGAAAATGTAAGTAAACTGGGCGGGCGATATAGACTAACGGTGGATGTGAATAAGACAAAAGTGAACAGTAAATAGCAGCAGATGTGAATAAAACATAAGCAACAGAAACAACGGTAGAAGTAAAGTAGATGACGTTAGACAGAAGATGTGGATGACGTCAGGAGAAAGATGTAAATAAACTGGACGGAAGATGTGGGAAGATGACGTCAGGCGGAAGATGTGGATGACGTTAGGCGGAAGATGTAATTTTAAAGGCAGGGGTGGATGCAGGCAGAAATGCACTGTTCACCGGTGGAAATGAATTACAAGCAGACATGTACTATTCACCGGTGGAAGTAAATTTAAAGGCAGCGGTGGATGCAGGCAGAAATGCACTGTTCACCGGTGGAAGTAAATTTAAAGGCAGCTGTGGATGTGCTTTAAAAGGGCAACGGTGGATGTGATTTTTAAAGCAACGGTGGATGTAATCGGAAGATGTAGTTTTAAAGGCAGAATTTGACAACTTTTGACAGGAAGACGTATAAACAGGGAGTGTAAAACAGAAGGCATGAAAGTTTCAGACCTTCAAAACCCGATTCGAAACAATGTTGTAAAACATGCTTTACAAATGACCAATATTCAAGAAAACGAACTGCATGGATAGCTCTAAAGTTCGAGACCATCCATGCACAACCTAAAAAGAAAGAACTCAAGCAGTTCTAGAATGTTTTCAAAACATTTCGAAATATATATATACAACTGTCAAATACAGAGGTTTTAGACATCAATACAGAAATGAACCTACAGGACTGAACCTACACTTCAAATGTTTTAAAACTTCAAAAGACAATACAGAACTTGACATAACTTCAGATCATACATTCTCACAGGAAATACATTTTTCTGACTACAGCAACCACCCCATGAGCTCATCCCGCCAACTACATCTGTAATACCCAACTGTACGGAATATTAATATTTTAATATAAATGACATTTTTGTAATTATATCAAATTAAGTCCATTTTACAAAAAGAAAGCGTTATTACGATCCAAATGATTAATAAGGATTTTAAGAAAATTTCAGGAATTTTAGGAGCTTAATGCTAATTTTACGAGAATTACGTTTATCGTAATATAAATGATACTTTGGTAAAAATAGTAAACGGGGTCCGAGTCACGAACGGACAGTTTTAATGGGACCCTTATAATAAGTTGAAGTTATTGGTGAAATAAGAAAATTTAGAGAAAACGAATCGTTAACTAATTAACGAAACAAAGGACGAAAATAATATAAAAACAATAGAAGGGCGTTATGGTAATTTACAAGCCAAATTATATTAAAACATGAATTTCCTCTTTCTTCTTCACCATTTCCACACAGGAAGCTTTCTGCGATTTTCCTCCAGGCGATTCTCTATCGCCTCTCACGGCTTTCCTCCATTCCGGCGGTTTCTCCTCCTCCGATCGTCTCGTTTTCTTCGTGTTTTCTCCTCCTCTCGCAACCCTAGGTATGACTTTATGCTTTTAGAGCGTTATAGTTCGATTTTCGTGGAGTTATACGTTTAGGATTTCGTTAAAAAATGTGATTTAGGGTTCGAGATTGATAGGTTTATCGTGTTGATGGATATAAAGGACGTATTGAACGTTGTTGGACGAAGTTAAATTGATTTGTGAGAAAAGTTAAAATTCGAGAAATTAGGAGTTTTCGGAAAAACTCATTAATGGAAATTTTGAGGTATCGAGCGTGAAATGCTCGATAAAATGCTTCAATGAATCAAATTAGGGCTTTAAGGAATTTCCTTAGTTAAGGTTTCGTTAAATTTTGACGTTTAATAATTTAAACTCGTTTTAACGACAAAATTGTGAAATTGTCTTAGGTGAACAATACTCGTGGACGGAGCTTGGATTGCAACGGACACGAGGTAAGTTCTCGTGACTTACTGTGGCCGATTGGCCTACACCATAAGCCGGAGTTTATTGTTGAGGATACGTTGGTGCATTGTTTGTTTAAGTTGGTCATTGTTTCGTCTAATTGTTTTGGCTGGGTAGTTTAGGTTCGGTTGTTCTATATGTTGTTTGCTATAGTGTTTTGATGGTATTTGTAGTGTTTTAATGGTATGCTCATCTTGTATGTTTATATTGAACTGTTCATGCATCATGGTTTTAAAAACATCATGAAAATGAATTTATGCACGGAATTTCATGAAAAGAACATGCATGTAAAGGCAAGTAAAGTATCACAGTAAACAACCATGACATGGGGTTATCGGGGATGAGGTTCAGACCTGGCATTCCATGGTGAGCGGGTTTTCCTCCCTTCAGATGGTGTGGGCTGTCTAACCGCTGGACGTGCCCTATCCATCTGTCGAGCGTTTCCGATAACCATAGACTGACACGTACTGATATATGAAATGACATGGACGGTTTTCATAGCATTGAGCATACATGATCATGCATTAGCATTTACGTAGAGCTTGCTGAGATTTTTATCTCATAGGTGTCTTTATGGTGTAAGTGATCTTGACATAGGTGAGAACGAGATCCCTCCACCCGAGGAATTATGCAGTTGAAGGAGGATGGCCCGTGGGAGTGCGCTGGGCAGTCGATGTCCTTTTGACCCGTGGGGGAAGTAAGCGTATGTTTTGGGAACACGGTAGTTAGGTAAAATTGTATAGTTGAACATATTAAGATGCTTGGATCTGATTAGTTGATAGGTTATGTTTTGATGTTTTTAAACGTTTTGGTGAATTGAATTTATAAAACGTTTTGTTAAGATTTTATCTAGATTTTTATGAACTGCTTGGTGATTTTAGCAGGAGGAAATGTTTGGTTTTCAAACGGAACCACGCAGTTCGTTTTCATGAAAATGTACTTGGTTTTAATTGTGTTTTGAGTCATTTATTTTGGGTGATTGGTGAAGTGTAAAATGGGTGAGATTTGAGCGATTGTATATTACGTGGTAGATTATGTGTATATGAATGCAAGGAAAATGGAATGAAAGAAAGAAAGATGAAGGAAAAAGGAAAGGGAGAGGGAGGCACTCCCTGGAATCCAATTCCAGGGAGAGTGGCGATCGATCTCCTAAGGAGGGGATCGATCGCCCCTTTTGGTCGCCACTCTCTGGAAAAATCCAGAGAGTGTGGCGATCGATCGCCCACAAAAGGGAGATCGATCGCCTGACCATCGATCGCGAGGCGATCGATGGTCACAAGGAGGGGCGATTGATCGCCCCTCCAATTTTCGGTACCGGCGATCGATCGCCGGTTTTGGGCGATCAATTGCCCCTTCTAATTTAGGGACAAATGTCCCTTTTGTCCCTCCCTTCACTAGCCGATTGTTATTTAGTTTTTAATTGTTTTAAATTTGTTTTATATTTATTTTAAGTTTTTGTTTAAATGGTTTATAAACATAGACTTTACCGATTTCAATTCCAATTTCGATTCCGACTTTAAAAGTTTTATTTCCGCTTAAACGTTAGGTTTAAAGTTTTAAGTACAAGTATAAAAAAAATAATACGAGAAAATTAGGTTATGGGTAAGGGTCGCTACAACATCAACTCATCATCTTGAGGCACAATGTCCTCTTCTAGAGGATTCATACCTACAACAGGAAGTTCAACTATGAGCCTAGAGATCAGTAAGAACATACAATGCAAAGTGATGCACGTGCTATGTATGAACATTTTCAAATACATGAACATTACATTACATTTCACTAGACAGGAAGGTATAAGTGGGAGGAAGAGCTGGCGCAACAAGAGTACATGCCACAACAGGACATAACAAGAGTACATGACAGGATACCAGTCCTCGTCCACACTTAACCATACATTTCATTACAGGTTTTATCTTACTTAACTTCAAACCGTGTGCAGAAAACATTTTCATGACTTTCAGAGAAAACGTGTATGCATGAACATTCATAGACAGCGACAGAATAATAAGCAGGATATAAAACAAAACACACTTAACCTAAAACATAATCTACAGTTTAACTACCCAACAAAAATTCCGACAACATAAAACCTAGTACCTCCGTATTGTAAGGCTTTAAGGGCCAAACCTATATGTATGAACTTACCTGTTTGCTGCGGAGTTGAGAGTCTTGAACGTGTTGCCTTGGTGATGCACGGACCTATGACGTGCACGAAGAGGGAAATTAACAAGCTGCAAATGCTAACTAATAACTTAGTAGAATAAGCTTCAAACTCCATTCAAACCTTTAGAAAACAAACCAACGTGTTTTCATGTAAAAATAGTGAGTTCACTCCAAATTATCGTAACCTCAAACTCCAACAAAACTCACATTTTAACTTATTCAAACTCATTAGCTTTAGCAGATGTTTACCTTAGGCAGAGAAACAGAAGAAAACTGAGGAGATCGAAGGAGCTTCGAAGGGTGTTTGTCGCATGGAAGAGAGAAAATAGAGGGGAGTGGAAAGAAGCAGAGGAGAAATGAGGATTTCACGTAGAAGGGAAGAGAAAAAGAACATGCTCTTCAACAAGTTGCCAGGTGCCACTCAACCATTGGCTTCCTCCCACCAACCTTAATTGGCTCCCTATTTTGCCCTTCCATTGGTTTTTAACTAAATTACTATTTAGTTCCACACATCGTTTTACGAATCACACATATTCAATTGAAAACATCGGCAAATTCGTAAAAACACGCATTGTATAAATATTCTCATTAATCCCGTTTAATAATTCAAGTAATATTTACATGGCAAAATTATCGGGTGTTACATTCCACCCACCTTAACAGAAATTTTGTCCCCAAAATTTGCGTAAGCAAAGAGGTCCAGATATTGGGTCCTAACATCTTGTTGTCTTTCCCATGTGGCTTCCTCCACATTATGATTGCATCACAAAACCTTCACCAATGGGACCACCTTGTTGCGCAATACCTTGAGTGAAGTATCCAAAATCTGTATTGGCCTTTCTTCATATGTCAGCGTCGGCATGATATCAAAGTCTACCTGTTTCACGATTTGAGTTGGATCTCGAACACACTTTCTCAACATCGAAACATGAAAGACGTTGTGAACTCCATCCATTGACGCTGGCAACTGCAGTCTGTAAGCCATACTTTCCACACGCTTCAAGATGGGAAAAGGTCTAATGAACCGTGGGCTGAGCTTCCCTTTCTCACCGAATCTCATTACGCCCCTGAAAGACGACACTTTCAAGAATACTTCATCGCCCTCAGCAAACTCTAAGTCTCTTCTCCTATGGTCCGCGTAACTCTTCTGTCGACTCTGAGCAATTTTTATTCATTGTTTGATAGCAGCAATCACGTCGGACATCTGCTAGAAAAACTCGGGGCCGATGAGTTTGGCTTCTCCGACTTCATCCCAACACAATAGGGATCTACACTTCCTGCCGTAAAGAGCTTCTTATGGAGCCATGCCAATCGTAGCCTGGTAGCTATTATTATAAGCGAACTCCACTAACGGCAAGTATCTACTCCAAGGAGCATGGAATTCCAACACGCACGACCTTAACATATCTTCTAGTATTTGAATCGTCCTCTCGGATTGTCCGTCCGTCTGTGGGTGAAATGCCGTGCTGAAATCTAACTTGGTGCCTAAGGAGCTTTGCAAGCTTTTCCAAAACCTGGAGGTGAATCTAGGATCCCGGTCTGAGACGATCGACACCGGAATACCATGCAGCTTGACAATCTCTTTAATGTATAAGTTTGCATACTGGTCCATAGAGAATGTCGTCTTCACTGGTAGAAAGTAGGCTGACTTCGTCAATCTGTCCACTATGACCCAAATGCTATTATGGCCCTTAGCTGTCCTTAGAAGGCCGACAACAAAATCCATCGTTATGTTCTCCCATTTCCATTCGGGAATCGGGAGAGGCTGAAGTGTCCCACCTGGTCGTTGATGTTCAACTTTGACTTGTTGACATATCATGCAAGACTTCACATACTTGGCTACTTCGTTATTCATATTTGGATACCAGAAGTGAAGTTTCAAGTCCTGATACATCTTCGTGCTTCCAGGATGCACAGAGAAAGAAGACGAGTGGGCTTCCGATAAAATGTCCCTTCGCAGTTCTTCGTCTCTCGGAACATACCACCTATCTTTGAACTTCAAAATACCATCTCCCGAATAACTAAAATCGGAAGAGGCCATAGGTAACTTGCTTACTATATCAGCCATTTCCTTTGAATTGGTCTTATGGGTTTCTTTAATTCGGTCCAGGATGGTGGGCCGTAGTGTCAAGTCCGCTAGCATGGCCGATAGCCCAGAAACTATCTCCATATCAAACTTCTGGATCTCTGTCCTCAAAGGCATTGATATGGCCGACATAGCTAGTTGCATAGTAGCTGGCATCCTGCTCAATGCATCGGCTACCACGTTCGCTTTCCCCGAGTGGTATTTAATCTCAACATCATAATCTTTCACAAATTCTAATCACTGCCTTTGTCTCATGTTTAACTCTTTCTGGGTAAATATGTACTTTAAACTCTTGTGATTAGAAAACACCTCACATGATTGTCCGTACAAGTGGTGTCTCCATACTTCAGCGTAAACACAAATGCCGCTAACTCGAGGTCGTGAGTATGGTAGTTTTGCTCGTGGTTCTTCAATTGTTTGGATGCGTATGCTACTACTTTCCCTTCTTGCATTAATACACATCCTAAGCCGACCTTGGACGCATCACAGTATACGCTGAATTTGGCATCTTCAACTGGCAATACTAACAGAGGAGCAGTGGTTAATTTCTGCTTAAGTGCCTGAAAACTCACCTCACAAGCTTCAGACCACTTGAACTTGATGTCTTTCCTCGTTAAGCTGGTCATAGGCTTCGCTATCACAGAAAATCCCTCGATAAATTTTCTGTAATAACCAGCTAGCCCAATAAAACTTTGTACCTCACTGGCATTTCTCGGTCTTGGCCATTCTTTCACTACCAGAATCTTGGCTGGATCCACAGACACTCCGTCTGCCGACACCACATGGCCTAGGAAGTTAATCCTGCTCAACCAGAATTCACATTTTGACAGCTTGGCGTATAATTGGTGTTGTTTCAGAGTCGATAGCACAATTGCCAAGTGCTCCTCATGTTCGGCCTCACTTCTGGAGTAAACCAGGATGTCTTCGATGAAGACGATTACAAATTTATCCAAGAAGTCTTGGAATATCCTGTTCATCAAGTCTATAAATGCTGCCGGGGCATTATTCAATCCAAAAGACATCACCAAGAACTCATAGTGTCCGTATCGGGTCCTGAATGCGGTCTTTGGAATATCATCAGCACTGACCTTCAACTGGTAATACCCGGAGCGCAAATCAATCTTCGAGAATACCCGAGCCCCTTGTAGCTGGTCGAATAGATCGTCGATCCTCGGCAACGGGTACTTATTCTTGATGGTCAACTTGTTCAGCTCTCGGTAATCAATGCACATGCGTAGGGACCCATCATTCTTCTTAACAAATAGGACTGGAGCACCCCACGGAGAGAAGCTAGGGCGCACAAAGCCCTTGTCCACCAATTCCTTTAGCTGAGCCTTCAACTCCCTCAGCTCTATTGGCGCCATACGATACGGATTCTTTGATACCGGTTCAGCATCAGGATATACATCAATTTCAAACTCAATCTCGCGGTCCGGTGGCAATCCTGGCAGGTCGTCTAAGAAGACCTCCGGGAAGTTTCGAACTACCTGAATATTTTGAAGTTCCACCTCACCTTGCCTTTGAACATCTATTCCGTGGGTGAGAAAACTGACACATTCTGACCTATTCAACTATTGAGCTTTCAAGGAGGATATAACATGCATATTATGTTTCTTTGGTATTGCCCGATAGGAGAACTCTATCTCGTTCGGGTGCTTAAAAGACACGAGCCCGGACCTGCAGTTGATGGTGGCATGGTGTCTAAACAGCCAGTCCATCCCCAGAATCACATCGTATCCTTTCATACTGATGAAGATAAGATTGGCATACAACTTCTGGTCTCCCACTGACACTATATCACCCCGTACAACCTGCTCGGAGTGCATAAACTCTCCGGATGGTAGCATAATGCTGTAGGGCTGATCTGACGGCGTACAACAAAATCTCTGCCTACCCACGAAGTCCATTGCCACAAACGAATGTGTGGCACCCGTGTCCCACAAAGTATAAGCAGGTGCATCACATATCAAAATTGTACCTGTAATGGCTGTGTGCTGGGTGGCTTCATCATCATCCTCTATCATAGTAAACACTCTTGGCACGACGCGATTCGGCCTAGTGTCAGGCATCGGACAATCCCAGACTTGGTGGCCCTCCTTATCACACCAGAAGCATCGGCCAGGAAAGAGCCTACACTCCCCCATATGATTTCTCTGGCAACGTGGGCATACAGGAAGCTGAGGAGCTCCCATAGGTCTTTTCCCCCTGTCCTGATAAATGGCAACCTCATTAGGTCCCTTGACACCTCTGTTCTGCTGCCGTTGTGGTTGCCCAACCTGACCCCTTTGTTGTTGCTGTTGAGAGACATCAAGTAAGATTCTCTTTGATGTATCTCTACATCTCTGAGACTTCGCCTCCAAGGCTTCCAACTGATAAGCCTTGGCCATTACCGTCGTATACGGGGCCTCGTCAAATCCCCCGTATGTAATCCCCCGTAAGAGGTCTAGCTTCAAACCCTGAATAAATTGGTGCACCTTGTTTTCGTCAGTGGCCACCAAATGAGGTGCATAGCGAGATAGCGACTCGAACCTCTGAACATACTCAGCCACTGATCCAAATTGCCGGAGTCAAGCAAATTCGATCATCTTTTCCTTCTTCGTACTTCTGTCAAAATACTTCTCATAGAATATTCGTTTAAATCCCTCCCAGCTTAACGCCACTGTTGTTGCCTGGACGGTGTCCCACCAAAATCCTGCATTCTTGGTGAGGTGATACGTGGCACATAGAACCTTCTTATTTTCTTCAATCTCTATGCATCTAAACATTCTCTCTATCTGCCGGACCCATTCCTCAGCGTGAGTTGGGTCTGTAGATAGTCCATCAAATGTAGGCGGCTGGAGTCGCCTGAATCTATCTCCACTGGTGTCGCGTGAAGCATTCCCATGATTATTATTATTATTCTCGTTGTCTTCTCGGGCCATCATACGTTCCAGCATGCGGGACTGTACACCCACCAGCTCGGTTAAGCGATCTATAGCCCTGGCACTATCGCTTGCTTCATCCTGGTGTCCTCTCACCATTTCTAAGAAAACCCTATACATATTAACGAACTCAACTTAATAAATAAAACGGGTACAGAAACTTAAACACTTACAGTTGGTGGAGCGATCTCACGTGGCGGATTGTGCAGGCAGAAAGTTTACAGAACCGCTTTTAAAACATGATTTTGCTCTGATACCATAATTGTGACGATCCCCGACCCGATCGGGGCCGATGAGCCATCACTCTGGGACATTTAACAGAGAACGGGACGTATATATATTTTTTTTATAAACAGACTGAACTTCTAAAAACAAACCCTTGAAACTTTACAGAGGGAGAAAACATTCTCTGGAATTTAGACGAGAAAGACAGGATGAGCAGGAATAAACAACAGAAGGAAACGGGACGAAAAGGAATATAAAAATATAAACTGGAAAATAATAATCTGTAAGGCATACTAGGAGGAGGGCTACAGTGAATATCGGAATCGGGTGATCTATAGCAGAAGGAGTAAATGACACGGGATCCCTTAGGAAAATGATCTGTGTTCAAACCCACAAATATTCAAGAAGTGTTCGGGTGACTAGTGTTGTGCAAACCTAAAATAAAGAGAAGAAAATAATAGAAATAAAGTGCAAGAAGCTAAATTAATGCTAGAAGATGCAATGGCCGAGAGTTAGATGTTAGATGATGACATGAAGCATGAAGAAAAAAAATAAAAGAAAATGAAGAGAAAAGTGGAAGAAGAAGTAATGGAATGAAGGAAATAAAATGCAATGAAATAAAGGTGGTTTGTGTGTGATTTGTGTTGCCGAAATTTAGAGAGTGAATGTGGGTGAAATGTGATGACAATAAAGTAAAGAATACCCTTGGCGGATTCGTAGAGCGATCTTACGGCTTAAGCTCTCGGATAAACGTTTTCCTGGAGGAAAAACGACCACCGTAGGCTGGGATTTTCGTCCTCAATCCTAATCCCAATGGAAAAGGTGAGGGAATAGCTAAGAGCAATCCTAGCAAACCAAGCTAGGTTAGCAATGGAGGGCTACTCCACTTGGTTCAAAGAACCAAGGAAAAACTCTAAAGGTTACCCACCTTAGAAGAGAGAAATAGAAATTTCATAAATGAGCCAAAAAATTGTCATACATGCACCAATGCCATGAATTTATAGAGTTCCTAGGGTGGATTAGGGTTTCCATAAGGATGAATGAATGGTGGCATTGGATGAAAAATGATGGATGGCCAAGATCAAGGCAAACAAGCACACATCCTAGGGAGAAGATGAATGTCATGCCTAAATGGATCAATGGAGGGAATCTTGCCACATCATCAATCCATGTTGCCACTAACTCTTGTACTTGCAAAAATCATACCTTTAAATGTAGGCTCTTCTTTGGGCCATGGCTTCCTTTGGGCTTGATCTTGTGAAGGTTTTTTTTCTTTGAATAACTGGTTGAATTTCTTCAACCCATAATCCACCAACACACATCTAACCCTAACCACACAATCTAATGCATGATGCCATTATATAATTCATACAATAAAGACGAATGTATGCCAAATAAGTTTAAAAAATAAAAATTACAAATTTAACAGGCCGGGAAGACAAATTCCTATAGGCCACTTGGTGACTTCTTCCATGCGCTCCAAGTGCATTCTTTCCTCAAAAATATTCCTACAAAAAGAGAAAATACGTAATAACTAGAGAGCTTAGATAATGCAAGGGAATTTATTAGAATTCTTTTTTCATGCCAACCGAGGCATGTCATCCTCTCCGGGTGATTTGAGGATTTGACCTCAAATCCGTTGGTTGACTTCTCTCAAAAATTGTCTACTATGATTTCTTGTTTACTCTTTGAAGGTTCAAATTTGAATGTCATGAGGGCATGGTCTTTCGTTTTAGTGTGCTTCACCAAGAGATGTTCGACATGAAAAAGGTAAGGATGGTCTCTTTAATGTTTTCTTTGGTGGAAGTGGTAAAATTGAATCTAATGGCTACTTTGGAGGGCGATTGCTCGGTGATGAAAGGAAATTTTCCAAAGTAGTTGAATCCGACACGAAGTAAGGTGGAAGTGCTAAAGTCCTCCGACCAAAGAAATATTCCAATTACTCTTAAGACCTCAAAACACAATTTACTTACCAATAGAACCTTAACTCTAGTCCTATGGTAGAATTTGTGGTAGTCAAACGATGGGGAATGAGGTTTTAGTGAACCACCAATTTGAAGGCTAGAGCAATGGTTGGCTACAAGGGGAATAAAATTCCTACTAGTGTGTGTAGCTCTAAGAATGGAATTAGGAAGGTAAATGATTGGCTCTAGGCCATAGATTAACCTCTTCCTAAGGGATGGAACGGATCGAATAATTTCCTCAAGTTTTGGATGGAAAAGAAAGGGGGTGATGATCATGTTACCTATACCAAAAATAAGTTCGTCATTTAATCTCGTCTTCACATGAGGCCATGTAAATTCATTCTCCAATTGGCAAGGCAATTCACTAGTAAATAAAGAATTTGGGTGTGTTTTGGTAAAGGAAAGAATTTTCTCACGATTTGGGAAGGAAGGGAATGGGGTTACAATCATATTTCCTATTCCATAAATGCTTTCTTCACTAATTTTCTTTTCTTCAACATTTTCCAAGGCATAGGACACCTTTTCTTCGAATAAGGGGTTGTCATGCCAAATGATAGGAGGGGGTTCTTGATTTTCACTCAACTCACATTTTGACAATAGTAAATTTTCCTTTTTGGCGGGTGGCCTCATCTTGAGCAACTTGGTCGGGGGTCATCGGTAGCAATTTGATTTTTCTTCCTCCAAAATCAAATGTATAACGGTTGAGGAACCCATCATAATTTACTCTTCGGTCAAAGTGCCATGGTCGTCCTAGTAAAATGTGGCTGGCACTCATTGGGACAACATCACAAATAACCGCGTCCTTGTATTTTCCTATAATGAAATCTACGGTTACTTGTTTGGTGATCTCATGCTCATTTTTGTCGTCCAACCGTTGAAGCTTATAGGGTGTAGGATGATTACGGGTTTCAATCTCTAATTTTTCGACCATTTCTTGGGAGGCCGCATTTATGCAACTTCCTCCATCTATTATCATTGAACAAACTTTATCTTTTACATCATATTGACTATGAAAAAGATTTTCGCGTTGACAGTCCTTGTCCACGTGCTTAGATGTTAATGCTCGCCTTATGACCATTAGCAAAGGTCCATCTTAAGGCTCGCATTCATCGGTTTCTTCTTCGCTTTCTACTTCTTTCTCATCCTTATCGATTTTATTGTATTGGCCTTCATCCTCTTCACTCTCCCATTCGCCTGTGGATTCCTTAATGACCATCACACGGTGATTAGAGCACTCGTTAGCATAGTGGCCTTTTCCTAAGCATTTGAAGCATTGCACATCACGTGCTCTAGGTCCTTTAGGTTGGGCTTCATGAATTTTGTTTGCGGTTGGGGGATTGTGAGGGGTGTTTGATGATTTTGGTGGCCAATTTCGATTGAGGGGTCGTTTCTCTTCTTGCTTTTGGATAGATTTCTCGGAGTTGAAGTTTCTAGGTGGAAATTTAGGCAAGTCGGTCTTGCGCTTTCTCTTAAGTTGCCTCTCCACTGTGAGGGCCAATTGTATGACCAAGTCCATGGTCTCCAATTGTTGCAATTCAACGGCATCTCCTATGTCGCGGTTCAAGCCTCTTATAAATCTAGCGATGAGTTGTTCTTGGGGTTCATCAATTGCGCATCGCATGTTAAGGGTTTCGAATTCAGTAAGATATTCATCTACCGAGAGGCTAATTTGTTTTAAGGTGTGAAGTTGATGAAAGAGTTCGTGCTTGTAGTGACGAGGGACGAACCTATGGTGCATTAAGTCTTTCATGGAAGTCCAAGTTGTAATGGGAGGTCCTAAGGTTCTAATTCTTTGGGCTTTAAGGTTGGACCACCACAATGCGGAGTGGCCCGTGAGTTCAAGAGAGGCTAATTGAATCTTTACTCGCTCGGAGTAATCATGACACTCGAAAACTCTCTCAACTTTATCAACCCTCTAGATAAGTGTTCCCGTCACACGTTCCATCGAAAGGGGGAATTGTAATCTTAATATTTCGAAGGTCGTCGTTGTCCCTACGACGATTTGGGTGATACTCTTCATCATCAACCCAATCCTCATCCTCCGAATAATATGATTGTCTCATCCTTTGGGGTTCAGCCCATTCTTCCTCTATGGGTGGTTGTCGGGTACGACGTCTAGGACGTTCGAGAATGATCCTAGAGGAGGTTTCTTGTGAAGGGACTTGTTCATTGGTTTCTCTACGGGGAGGATTGTGTAAAAGTGATTGGACTTGTTGGGCAATGGTGTTAACTAGGCTCGTTAAGGAATCGATTTGTCCTTGCATGCCTCTTTGAGCGCTAGTTTGACTTTCGTGACGTGTAGGTTCGGGAGGGGAAGTGCCCCTCGCACGATTTGGTTCCTTGTTCGGTGTGTCACATGCTAAACCACTCCTATTAGTCATAATTAAGTGTTTAATTAAAATTTCAATTCTTGTCTAAGTTGTTCATCTTAATTTGTGAGGTGATTATCTTGTTTAATGCCTTAGGAAAATTTTAAGCACTATGGTAAATTCTTAACTAAGATAATAAAATAGGAATCATGCTCACATTAAATATTTTAAAATTTTGGAAGTCAACAAACAGCTTAGGAACACTAATTTGAGAAATTAAATTTTCCGATACATGCAATTACCCAACTTTCAATCCAACTTCAAGAATTTAACCAACTTTAAATTTGATTCCCTTAAAATAATATTAAGGCCAACTAATTAACCTTAAAAACAACAAGTAATAATATTTTAAACACCAATTAAATCAAGATAAACATGCTGAAATTTTAATCCAAACATAGCAGAATTTTTAAGGTAACTTTTAGCTCAAATTTGATAATTTAAATCATGATTTTGCTAAATTCGTATAAACCAATTTCGTGCATTCAATTAACAGCATATAATAGGTGAATTATGCACTAAATCCAAGTGCAAACAATCAGCAATAGGTCATAACAATCAAGCATAACATAATAGAAACCGAGAATATCAATTAAACCAATTTTTATAGCTTTATATTTAGGGCCGATTTTTATGTATCCATATATTCAGATTTTGGGGAAAATTTAGATGCAATTATGGCATTAAAACATAATATTTAAAGACTAGAAACCGAATCCAAATCAAGCCAAAAATGGAAGTTAACAAATCTCCCAAACCAAGAAAGGAAAACACCATTAAACATATTTAGAATATGTCATTAAGGCCGATTTTGTAAATATCATTATGACCAGATTTTATACTAAATTATAGGCAAATCTTAGAGGTAAAATTCATGGTTCAAATCATGCAAAATGTGATAGAAAAACCGAGGCAAAGAAACATGCAAAAACCGAAACTAAAGTAGACAAAAAAAAAAAAAAAAACTGATTTTATAGCTTTAACTTTAGGCCGATTTTATGCATCCAAAATATTCAGATTTTGCCTCTAGTCATTTGACAATATTTAGATGCAAAACATGGTTCACAATAAGGCATAATATGTTGCAAAAATTAAAGCAAGGAATAGGCAAACCGAAGCTAAAATAGGTAAGAAAATCGAGAGGGAATAACCAAAAATCTGAGAGAAATTTCTTCCTTACCTTGGCCGAATTTTTCTCCATCAATGCATACCATATTTAACTTAATATTTCAAGTTAATAAACAGCAATAAAATGACAGCAAATTTAATGACAAGATTAGCACAAAGTTAGCAAAAAATATAATATGAAAATAGTGCTAGAAACGAAACGAGCCGCTATCCCGGTTTTGTGCCGATTTTTGACTAATGTCATGGTAACTAAAACGCATATGGGAAGCCTTGTGGCTCTGATACCACTTGACACGGGATCCCTTAGGAAAATGATCCGTGTTCAAACCCACAAATATTCAAGAAGTGTTCGTGTGACTAGTGTTGTGCAAACCTAAAATAAAGAGAAGAAAATAATAGAAATAAAGTGCAAGAAGCTAAATTAATGCTAGAAGATGCAATGGCCGAGAGTTAGATGTTAGATGATGACATGAAGCATGAAGAAAAAAAATAAAAGAAAATGAAGAGAAAAGTGGAAGAAGAAGTAATGGAATGAAGGAAATAAAATGCAATAAAATAAAGGTGGTTTGTGTGTGATTTGTGTTGCCGAAATTTAGAGAGTGAATGTGGGTGAAATGTGATGACAATAAAGTAAAGAATACCTTTGGCGGATCCGTAGAGCGATCTTACGGCTTAAGCTCTCGGATAAACGTTTTCCCGGAGGAAAAACGACAACCGTAGGCTGGGATTTTCGTCCTCAATCCTAATTCCATTGGAAAATGTGAGGGAATAGCTAAGAGCTATCCTAGCAACCCAAGCTAGGTTGGCAATGGTGGGTTACTCCACTTGGTTCAAAGAACCAAGGAAAAACTCTAAAGGTTACCCACCTTAGAAGAGAGAAATAGAAATTTCATAAATGAGCCAAAAAATTGTCATACATGCACCAATGCCATGAATTTATAGAGTTCCTAGGGTGGATTAGGGTTTCCATAAGGATGAATGAATGGTGGCATTGGATGAAAAGTGATGGATGACCAAGATCAAGGCAAACAAGCACACATCCTAGGGAGGTGATGAATGTCATGCCTAAATGGATCAATGGAGGGAATCTTGCCACATCATCAATCAATGTTGCCACTAGCTCTTGTACTTGCAAAAATCATACCTTTAAATGTAGGCTCTTCTTTGGGCTATGGCTTCATTTGGGCTTGATCTTGTGAAGGTCTTTTTTCTTTGAATAATTGGTTGAATTTCTTCAACCCATAATCCACAAACATACATCTAACCCTAACCACACAATCTAATGCATGATGCAATTATATAATTCATACAATAAAGGCGAATGTATGCCAGATAAGTTTAAAAAATAAAAATTACAAATTTAACGGGCCGGGAAGACAAATTCCCATAGGCCACTTGGTGACTTCTTCCATGCGTTCCAAGTGCATTCTTTCCTCAAAAATATTACTACAAAAAGAGAAAATACGTAATAAGTAGAGAGCTTAGATAATGCAAGGGAATTTATTAGAATTCTTTTTGCATGCCAACTGAGGCATGTCAGTAAATAAAACAGGGCGGAAGAATTTGGCAGATGACGAAGCAGAAAATGTAAGTAAACTGTGCGGGCGATATAAACTAGCAGTGGATGTAAATAAGACAAAAGTGAACAGTAAACAACGGCAGATGTGAATAAAATAGAAGCAACAAAAACAACGGTAGAAGTAAAGCAGATGACGTCAGACAGAAGATGTGGATGACGTCAGGCGAAAGATGTAAATAAACTGGACGGAAGATGTGGGCAGATGACGTCAGGCGGAAAATGTGGATGATGTCAGGCGGAAGATGTAATTTTAAAGGCAGCGGTGGATGCAGGCAGAAATGCACTGTTCATCGGTGGAAGTGAATTACAAGCAGACATGTACTATTCACCGGTGGAAGTAGATTTAAAGGCAGCGATGGATGCAGGCAGAAATTCACTGTTCACCGGTGGAAGTAAATTTAAAGGCAGCGGTGGATGTGCTTTAAAAGGGCAACGGTGGATGTGATTTTTAAAGCAGCGGTGGATGTAATCGGAAGATGTATGAAGTGAATTACAAGCAAACATGTACTATTCACCGGTGGAAGTAAATTTAAAGGCAGCGGTGGATGCAGCAGAAATGCACTGTTCATCGGTGGAAGTGAATTACAAGCAAACATGTACTATTCACCGGTGGAAGTAAATTTAAAGGCAGCGGTGGATGCAGCAGAAATGCACTGTTCATCGGTGGAAGTGAATTACAAGCAAACATGTACTATTCACCGGTGGAAGTAAATTTAAAGGCAGCGGTGGATGCAGGCAGAAATGCACTGTTCATCGGTGGAAGTGAATTACAAGCAAACATGTACTATTCACCGGTGGAAGTAAATTTAAAGGCAGCGGTGGATGCAGCAGAAATGCACTGTTCATCGGTGGAAGTGAATTACAAGCAAACATGTACTATTCACCGGTGGAAGTAAATTTAAAGGCAGCGGTGGATGCAGGCAGAAATGCACTGTTCATCGGTGGAAGTGAATTACAAGCAAACATGTACTATTCACC
The DNA here is from genome assembly GCA_022432975.1 of Begonia masoniana. Taxonomy (NCBI): domain Eukaryota; kingdom Viridiplantae; phylum Streptophyta; class Magnoliopsida; order Cucurbitales; family Begoniaceae; genus Begonia; species Begonia masoniana. The sequence goes on along the minus strand of CM039510.1, from coordinate 38,943,080 downwards.
GGTGTTAAAGGCAGAATTTGACAACTTTTGACAGGAAAACGTATAAACAGGGAATGTAAAATAGAAGGCATGAAAGTTTCAGACCTTCAAAACCCGATTCGAAACAAGGTTGTAAAACATGCTTTACAAATGACCAATATTCAAGAAAACGAACTGCATGGATAGCTCTAAAGTTCGAGACCATCCATGCACAACCTAAAAAGAAAGAACTCAAGCAGTTCCAGAATGTTTTCAAAACATTTCGAAATATATACATACAACTGTCAAATACAGAGGTTTTAGACATCAATGCAGAACTGAACCTACAGGACTGAACCTACACTTCAAATGTTTTAAAACTTCAAAATACGATACAGAACTTGACATAACTTCAGATAATACATTCTCACATGAAATACATTTGTTTGATTGCAGCAACCACCCCATGAGCTCATCCCGCCAACTGCATCAACTCATCATCTTGAGGCACAATGTCTTCTTCTAGAGGATCCATACCTACAACAGGGAGTTCAATTATGAGCCTAGAGCTCAGTAAGAACATACAATGCAACGTGATGCATGTGCTATGTGTCAAGGTCCGGGCTTGTCCAAGGCATGTTGCCTATGGCCGCCCTTGCTGTTAGCTAGATTTATTTCTTTTTTAAGTAATTCTATTGGACTCTTTTCTTTTTATTTTTGGCAAGAGTGACTCCTCGCCACCATAGCATGTATACCATTGCCGTAGTGGAGATGGTCTGGATTGCTCTTTAGGGGGAGAGGCATGACTGCACGTAGACCCCCCTACCCAACGTTGTAATTTGCTGCTATTCAATGAAAAGACTTTTTACACACACTCTTTATGTATACTTTATACTCAATGATGCTCTTTTTGGTTAATCTCGCTCGCTCGTTGCTTACTCGTTAGACACAAAGCTCGCTCTAACGAAGTGGGCACTCGGTGCCGTTAGCACGCTCGTTGACTGACCCAGTACAAGTGAGATATTGGGTGACGCACGGTCTCTTTTACGCCCCTTGAAAGTAGGACCGTGACAGTTGGTATCAGAGCCTCGTTGGCTTACAAATCGTTAGAAATTATGCCGAAAAAGAGTACGATGGAAAGGCCTAGTGCACCATCGGATCAACTCAAGCGCCTCGTCGGGTTGGAAGAAGAAATACGGTATTTGCAAGACATACCGGACAACATTCGATTCTTAGAAGAACGGATGAAGGAAATGTTTGAATTTCCTACTGAGATAGCGGCTATTCACAACCGAATAGACGCCATACCGATCCCAGAGTTGTTGGATCGAGTGGAAACTCTCGAATCCCGACAAGAAAAGGGAAAGGGAGTTGACACAGGAGAAAGTTCCACAGGTGCAATAATCAGGGTCTTGGAGTGTGTCGATGAAGTCGAGCTAGCTCATACCCGGTTGTCAGAAACTGTGTCTCAAGTGACCATGGACTTCAGAACAATGTTTGATTCTCTCAGGGCCGAGATTGTCGAGATCAACATTAAACTGAACCTTACAATGAGAGCCATGGGGAGCCAAACCCAGGCTACTACTGCTGCTGAATTCAGTCGAGTAAAAATCCCTGAGCCAAAGCCCTTTGGGGGAGCACGGGATGCTAAAGAAATAGAGAATTTCATCTTTGACATGGAACAGTACTTCAAGGCCACTAAAACGGATGATGATTCAAAAGTGACCTTGGCCAAAATGCATCTTACTGGCGATGCAAAACTTTGGTGGAGATCCAAATATCATGAAATCAGTGTTGGCGAATGTACGATTGATACATGGGAAGAACTAAAAAGACAATTGAAGGATCAATTCTTTCCAGAAAATGTTGAGTTCAACGCTCGTAGACTTCTTCGAGACCTAAAGCAGATTGCCAGTATTCGTGAATATGTCAAACAATTTTCAGGTCTCATGCTTAATATTAGAGATATGTCAGAAAAAGACAAGATCTTCACTTTCATCAAAGGTCTTAAACCATGGGCCAGAACAAAACTGTATGAACAAAGAGTGCAAAGCCTTTCAAGTGCACTTACAGCTGCAGAGCGACTGTTTGATTATAATATCGAGAACCTTGGGGCAAAGAAGAACGCTCCTAGTGTGACAGCCCGAAATCAGAACCCGATCGGAGGCCGAGATCCAAGCCGTCACTCCGGGACAGAAAACGGATAACGGTGACTATAAATTTTTTTTTGACAGACGGCGTTACTGGAACAAAAGGACGAAAAAAACGTTTACCAAATGCACTGGACAACTTATGAAAAACCAACTGAGCTTTTAGAACTTCACAGAAGAACATAAATAAGATGACAGAAGACGTGTACTATCAATGCAAAACCCTAAACATAAAATTTTACAGAAAGGGAGGGACTACGGTATTAACAAAATTTCAGATTCACGGAGAAAGAGAAACAGGAACTAACTCAGAGCTGAGATTACAGGAATGAGTGACTAAAATAAAGAAACGGAATTAAGCAGAAAAAAAAAAAACAGAAAGAACAGGAATAAACTGAGGCAAACAGAAGAAATTTAAACATAAACAGGATGAGCTTTTTAAAGTAAACTCTTGAACTTTTAAGAGGAGGGAAAGAGCATTCCCTGTATTCGAATATAAAGCGAGAAAACACTGTAAACATATCTACAATCGGAAGGAAGAACAAATAATAGAAGAAGATCGAGGCAGAAAACAAAATGTGAAGTCGGAAGACTTAGGTAAAAGACTGGCGGAAGACTTGAATGACGTCAGCCGGAAGATGTAAATGCAAAGACAGAAGTAAGGATGACGTCAGGTGGAAGATTAAAGCTATCAGAGGATTCAGATACGACAAAAGACGAACAGTATTCAGCAGAAGAGGCTGAGTAAAACTGGGCGGAAGAGGTGGTGACGTCAGCCGGAAGATGGGTGATGTCAGACGGAAGATACAGGCAGCAGACGGGATTCGGATGAGGTGATGACGTCAGCCGGAAGATGGATGACGTCAGCCGAAAGATACAGACAACACCGGATGAGGTGATGACGTCAGCCGGAAGATGGATGACGTCAGCCGGAAGATGCAGGCAACTGACAACACCGGATGAGGTGATGACGTCAGCCGGAAGATGGATGACGTCAGCTGGAGAATACAGGCAACAGACAACACCGGATGAGATGAAGACGTCATCGGATGAGATAATTGAACTGGGCGGTGGAGGTGGATGACATCACCGGTGGATATACACTTAGACAGTAGTGGACGTGATCGGATGATATAGTATAAAAGGGGCAGAGATTGACAACTTTTAACAGAAAGACATACGGGCAGGGAGCATCAAAACAGAAGGCATAAGGGTTTCAAACCTTCAAAACCCGATTCAAAACATCATTCAACTGTCAAATACAGCACAAACAGAAAGCATGAATGTTGTAAACCTTCAATGCCCGATTCTACACAAGGATGTAGAGCACACTTTACAATTAACAGATTCAAAGGACACAGACTGCATGGATAGTTCCAAAACCAGAAGTCATCCACGCACAAACTAACAGATAATACTCCAAACAATCTCAGAATATTCAACATGATTCAACTGTCAGAACAGGAATTCAAACTGTCAAATACAGTGATTTCTAAAACTGAGACATCAGAACTTATACATTGTTCTAAAGGTTAAAACCTATGAAACAGTACAGAACCTAACATGCATTGTAGAATCTACCAAAAGAGAGTTTTTAACAAATTTTAACAACACAACAAACTTCCAGAAGACTTCACAGATATAGACAGTACAGAAAACTTAAATCTCGGGACAGAATTTGTCTGACTGCTGCAACCACACCCCCATGAGCTCGTCCACTAGCCACCTATTCATCAGACTGAGGCACGAGGTCCTCATTTTTGGTTCAGTACCATACATCAGAGAGTTCATCTATGACATAAAGCTCAGTAAAACAGAATAGAGTAGCAGTGATGCACGTCAGCCGGAAGATGGATGACGTCAGCCGGAAGATGGATGACGTCAGCCGGAAGATGGATGACGTCAGCCGGAAGATGGATGACGTCAGCCGGAAGATGGATGACGTCAGCCGGAAGATGGATGACGTCAGCCGGAAGATGGATGACGTCAGCCGGAAGATGGATGACGTCAGCCGGAAGATGGATGACGTCAGCCGGAAGATGGATGACGTCAGCCGGAAGATGGATGACGTCAGCCGGAAGATGGATGACGTCAGCCGGAAGATGGATGACGTCAGCCGGAAGATGGATGACGTCAGCCGGAAGATGGATGACGTCAGCCGGAAGATGGATGACGTCAGCCGGAAGATGGATGACGTCAGCCGGAAGATGGATGACGTCAGCCGGAAGATGGATGACGTCAGCCGGAAGATGGATGACGTCAGCCGGAAGATGGATGACGTCAGCCGGAAGATGGATGACGTCAGCCGGAAGATGGATGACGTCAGCCGGAAGATGGATGACGTCAGCCGGAAGATGGATGACGTCAGCCGGAAGATGGATGACGTCAGCCGGAAGATGGATGACGTCAGCCGGAAGATGGATGACGTCAGCCGGAAGATGGATGACGTCAGCCGGAAGATGGATGACGTCAGCCGGAAGATGGATGACGTCAGCCGGAAGATGGATGACGTCAGCCGGAAGATGGATGACGTCAGCCGGAAGATGGATGACGTCAGCCGGAAGATGGATGACGTCAGCCGGAAGATGGATGACGTCAGCCGGAAGATGGATGACGTCAGCCGGAAGATGGATGACGTCAGCCGGAAGATGGATGACGTCAGCCGGAAGATGGATGACGTCAGCCGGAAGATGGATGACGTCAGCCGGAAGATGGATGACGTCAGCCGGAAGATGGATGACGTCAGCCGGAAGATGGATGACGTCAGCCGGAAGATGGATGACGTCAGCCGGAAGATGGATGACGTCAGCCGGAAGATGGATGACGTCAGCCGGAAGATGGATGACGTCAGCCGGAAGATGGATGACGTCAGCCGGAAGATGGATGACGTCAGCCGGAAGATGGATGACGTCAGCCGGAAGATGGATGACGTCAGCCGGAAGATGGATGACGTCAGCCGGAAGATGGATGACGTCAGCCGGAAGATGGATGACGTCAGCCGGAAGATGGATGACGTCAGCCGGAAGATGGATGACGTCAGCCGGAAGATGGATGACGTCAGCCGGAAGATGGATGACGTCAGCCGGAAGATGGATGACGTCAGCCGGAAGATGGATGACGTCAGCCGGAAGATGGATGACGTCAGCCGGAAGATGGATGACGTCAGCCGGAAGATGGATGACGTCAGCCGGAAGATGGATGACGTCAGCCGGAAGATGGATGACGTCAGCCGGAAGATGGATGACGTCAGCCGGAAGATGGATGACGTCAGCCGGAAGATGGATGACGTCAGCCGGAAGATGGATGACGTCAGCCGGAAGATGGATGACGTCAGCCGAGATTGACAACTTTTAACAGAAAGACATACGGGCAGGGAGCATCAAAACAGAAGGCATAAGGGTTTCAAACCTTCAAAACCCGATTCAAAACATCATTCAACTGTCAAATACAGCACAAACAGAAAGCATGAATGTTGTAAACCTTCAATGCCCGATTCTACACAAGGATGTAGAGCACACTTTACAATTAACAGATTCAAAGGACACAGACTGCATGGATAGTTCCAAAACCAGAAGTCATCCACGCACAAACTAACAGATAATACTCCAAACAATCTCAGAATATTCAGAACATGAATTCAACTGTCAAATACAGTGATTTCTAAAACTGAGACATCAGAACTTATACATTGTTCTAAAGGTAAAACCTATGAAACAGTACAGAACCTAACATGCAATTGTAGAATCTACCAAAAGAAGAGTTTTTACAAAATTTTACAACACAACCAGAACTTCCAGAAGACTTCACAGATATAGACATTACAGAAAACTTAAATCTCGGGACAGAATTTGTCTGACTGCTGCAACCACACCCCCATGAGCTCGATCCACTAGCCACCTATTCATCAGACTGAGGCACGAGGTCCTCATTTTTGGGTTCAGTACCTACATCAGAGAGTTCATCTATGAGCATAAAGCTCAGTAAGAACATAATAGATATGCAGTGATGCAAAATGCTATGCATGCGGTTTTCAGAAATACAGTGACAGTACAGAACCTTACGTTTCAGTGGCAGAGGGGTATAAGTGGGGCTTATAGGGGAACAGGCAGTGCACGACAGGCACAACAGATTTTCAGAACAGAAACAGTAGGCCAGTCCCCGTCCCGCACTTAACCGGTATATTTCAGTCAGATTTTATCTTATTTAGTTTCAAACAGTGTACAGAAAACATTTGCATGTCTTTCAGAGAAAATGTGTATGCATGAACAGTGCTTGAACTTAAACAGGCAGAGAGCAGATGACAGAAATAACAGAACATACAGTGAAACAGAACATAGACAACTCAGAACATAACTATAACCTTTCTACCCGAAACAACCCGACAGAACAGAAAACCTAGTACCTCCGAGATGTGGGGCCTTAAGGGCCAACCTACAGATATGAACTTACTTGTCTGCTGTGGTATTGATAGTCCTGAACGTCTCGGAAATGCTCGAACCTGTACATGCACGTTCAGAAAATAAACAAGCTGCAAATGCTAACAAATAAGTTAGAAGAATTTGTTCCAAACTCATTCAAACCATTAGAAAACAAATCGGTGTGTTTTCATCCAAAAACAGTGAGTTTTACCAAAGTATCACTATCCTTCACTCCAACCAAAACTCACTTTAAACTTGTCCAAACTTGTTAGCATTAAAAAGATGCTTACCCTAGTAGAAGAACAGAAAGGAGCCGAGGAGATCGAAGTAGCTTCGATGGCTGATTTACGACTGGAAGAGAGAATGCCGAGAAGAGAATGGAGAGAGAGCAAAGAAGTGAAATGAAGAGGGTTTCACGCAGGAGGAAGAACTTAACTTCCTTAACAAGTTGCCAGGTGTCAGCCATCCATTGGCTATCTCCCACCAACCTTAATTTCTCCCCAATTTACCCTTCCATGCATTTTAAACTTAGTGTTTAGTTTAGTTACACATTAGTTTGGTTCTCCCCTTGCTAAATGCTCAAACATTTTACAATAAAGTTGTTATCATATTTATGGCAATTTAAATCCATACAATAATTCAACAGACTATTACATGGCCAAAATGCCGGGTGTTACACCTAGTAACTCAAACACCATCAAGTCCTAGAAACCGAACACTGGAACTATTGAAAGAAAACCCTTTGTCCCAAGAGAAGGCCAAGAAGCACCAAGAAATGCTAATAACCAACGCCCACCAAATAGGCCTTTGTCATGTTTCCTGTGTAAGGGCCCTTATCGAGTAGCCGAGTGCCCGCATAGATCTGCCTTAACTGCCTTAAAAGCTTTTATTCAGGATGACAATGCAGTTAAGGAAGTTATTGAAGAAGAATCCACAGAGATTGCTGAAGTTGGGACCATGACATTCTTGTCAGCTGTACAACAACAGATGGAAGAACTGAGAAAAATCCCAGATAAGGGTCTCATGTATGTGGAGTCATTCATCAATAACAAATCTACTAAGAGTACGATGATAGATTCGGGAGCTACTCATAACTTCATTACAGAGAAAGAAGCTCATCGTCTCGGTTTGAAGTTGGAAAAGAATGATGGTAAACTGAAAACAGTGAATGAAAAAGCGATGCCAGTACTCAGGGTTATAAGAAGAGTCCAGTTGAGACTCAGTTCGTGGACAGGACCTGTCGACTTTGTTGTAGCTCGGTTGGATGACTTTGATGCTATTTTGGGGATGGAGTTCTTGATGGAACATAAAGTCATCCCAATGCCTTCAGCAAAATGTTTAATAATCACCAGTAACAACCCAACTGTTGTTCCTGCGATTCTGAAACAACCAAAATGTCATCAACACAAAGATGCTCTCTGCTATGCAATTCAAGAAAGGGCTGAAACGTGACGATCCAACTTACATGGTTGTCCCATTGGAGGTAAGTACAAAGAACGAAGAAGTAATACATTCTGAAATCTCAAGAGTCCTAGAAGAGTTCAGGAGTACCTTGTCCGAGTGCTTACCCAAGACATTACCTCCAAGAAGGGACATCGATCATCAAATTGAACTGAATCCCGGATCTAAACCTCCTGCAAAAGCCCCATATAGAATGGCTCCGCCAGAACTAGCAGAATTGAGGAAGCAATTAGATGAGCTACTTGAGGCCGGATTTATCAGACCCGTTAAAGCACCTTTTGGAGCACCGGTGTTGTTTCAAAAGAAAAAAGATGGAAGTCTACGAATGTGCATAGATTATCGGGCACTCAACAAAGTCACAGTGCGCAACAAGTATCCCATTCTGCTTATAACTAACCTTTTTGATTAATTGTATAAAGCCAAGTACTTCACCAAGCTTGATCTACGATTAGGTTATTATAAAGTGAGGATTGCTGAAGGAGATGAACCCAAGACGACGTGCGTAACAAGGTATGGAGCCTTTGAGTTCTTGGTGATGCCCTTCAGACTCACAAACGCTCCTGCAACATTCTGTACCCTCATGAATCGAGTATTTCATGAATTCCTTGACAAGTTTGTGGTGGTGTACCTTGATGACATCGTGGTATACAGCGAGACGCTAGAAGAGCACAAGGCACATCTCCGTTTTGTTTTCGAGAAGCTAAGAGAAAACCAACTATATGTGAATAAAGAAAATTTCTCTTTTGCTCAAGAGAGCATCGAATTCCTCGGCCATATTGTTGAACAAGGTCGTCTTCGCATGGACCCTGGTAAGGTAAGTGCTGTCAAAAGTTGGAAGATCCCGACATCTGTCACTGAGTTGCGTTCCTTCCTCGGGCTGGCCAATTATTACAGACGCTTTTTGGAAGGGTTTTCGAAGAGAGCTGCACCCCTAACAGAACTCTTAAAGAAAGGAGTGCCTTGGGAGTGGAACTATGAATGTCAAAAATCTTTTGCCGACTTGAAAGAAGCCATGATACAAGAGCCTGTACTTGCGCTAGCAGATGTCACTCAGCCATTTGAAGTGGAAACCGATGCCTCAGATTTTGCTTTAGGAGGAGTCCTTATGCAGAATGGGCATCCTGTTGCCTTCGAAAGTCGTAAGTTAAAGGTAGCAGAGAGGAAATACATTGCTTGTGAGAAAGAAATGTTGGTCGTAGTACATTGTCTGCGCATGTGGAGACAGTATCTACTTGGGTCGAAGTTCGTCGTGAAAACAGATAACAGTTCAATCTGTCACTTCTTTGAACAGCCAAAACTCTCAGCCAAGCAAGCACGTTGGCACGAGTTGATTTCAGAGTTTGATTTTAACTTCGAACACAAGAAAGGCCAGAGCAATAAAGTGGCTGATGCCCTGAGTCGGAAGGCAGAGTGCGCTAGCCTTTGTTTTCTGCCTCAACTTCAAGCAAGTAAAGTTAATGGATCGTTGAAAGATCGCATCCGAGACAGTTTACAAGACGACTCTGCAGCCCGAGCAGTAATGCATCTTGTGAAAGAAAGGAAGACTCGACAATTCTGGTTTGAAGATTTTTTACTCTTCACCAAGGGAAACCGTTTGTATGTGCCTCAAAGCGATAATTTGCGGCATACTCTTCTGTGAGAATGCCATGATACGTTGTGGACCGGTCATGCTAGGTGGCAGCAAACCTATGCTCTCTTGAAAAATGGATATTACTGGCCACAAATGAAGGTTGACGTTATGTAGTACACTAAAACTTGTCTTGTTTGTCAACAAGATAAAGTCGAAAGAAACAAGATTGCTGGCCTATTAGAACCACTGCTGTACCGAAAGTACCTTGGGAGAGTGTTTCCTTGGATTTCATCACCAACTTGCCGTCTGTCAACAACTTTGAAGTGATACTGGTGATCGTCGATAGGTTCTCTAAGTATGCCACATTCATTGCGGCCCCGAAGCACTGCCCCGCAGAAATGACTGCCCAACTCTTCTTCAAACATATAGTGAAATTGTGGGGAATTCCTCAAAGTATTGTCAGTGATCGAGATCCGCGATTCACTAGATCTTTTTGGGTCGAACTGTTCCATTTGCTCGGATCAAGTCTCAATATATCCTCCAGTTACCATCCTCAAACAGATGGCCAGACGGAACGCTTCAACAGCTTACTTGAGGAATATCTGTGCCACTTCATCAATACAAATCAAAAGAATTGGCCCAGTCTACTCGATGTAGCACAATTCTGTTTCAACTGTTAGAAGAGTTCTTCGACGGGAATGAGTCCATTCGAAATAGTCTTGCGGGAGACAACCCATCATGCCCCACACACTAGAATAGCCATATTTGGGGAAGAGTCCAAAAGCCTACAACTTCTCCAAAGAATGGAAGCAAAATACAGAGATAGCTCATGCCTACCTAGAACGTGCCTCTAAACATATGAAGAAGTGGGCGGATAAGAAGCGGCGAAAAATGGAGTTCAAGGCTGGAGACTTTGTACTAGTTAAGTTGTTACCTGAACAACTTCGCTTTCGGGGAATGAAGGACCAGCGACTCGTCAGAAAATACGAAGGTCCAATTGAAGTCATGGAGAAAGTCGGAAGAGCCTCCTACAGAGTTAACCTTCCAACATGGCTCAAAATTCACCCTATCATCCATGTCAACAATCTGAAGCCCTATCACGCAGACGATGAAGATGAAGAGAGGAACGAAATCACCAAACCAAATATCGCCGTCAACAACAAAAAGAAGAAAGAAGTTAAAGAAGTGCTGGCCGAGCGGAACGTCAAAGTAGTTCGACGATAGTACCAGCAGTATCTGATTAGATGGAAGGGACTTGGAGACGACGAGGTATCTTGGGAGAAGCAGGAAGACTTGGAAGACGCAACAAAGATGATCGAAGACTTCAAGCAGAAGCAGAGTTGACGAGGACGTCAACAGCTTAAATAGGGGAGAATGTCAAGGTTTGAGCTTTTCTAAGGCATGTTGCCTATGGCCGCCCTTGCTGTTAGCTAGATTTATTTTCTTTTTAAGTAATTCTATTGTACTCTTTTCTTTCTATTTTTGGCAAGAGTGACTCCTCGCCACCATAGCATGTATACTACTGTCGTAGTGGAGATGGTCTGGATTGCTCTTTAGGGGGAGAGGCCTGACTGCACGTAGACCCCCCTACCCAACGTTGTAATTTATTGCTATTAAATGAAAAGGCTTTTTACACACACTCTTTATGCATACTTTATACTCAATGATGCTCTTTTCGGTTAATCTCGCTCGCTCGTTGCTTACTCGTTAGACACAAAGCTCGCTCTAACGAAGTGGGCACTCGGTGCCGTTCGCACGCTCGTTGGCTGACCCAGTACAAGTGAGATATTGGGTGCCGCACGGTCTCGTTTACGCCCCTTGAAAGTAGGATCGTGACACTATGCATGAACATTTTCAAATACCTGAACATTACATTACATTACATTACATTACATTTCACTGGACGTGAAGGTATAAGTGGGAGGAAGAGCTGGCGCAACAGGAGTACATGCCACAACAGGACATAACAGGAGTACATGACAGGATGCTAGTCCTCGTCCACACTTAACCATACATTTCATTACAGGTTTTATCTTACTTAACTTCAAACCGGGTGCAGAAAATATTTTCATGACTTTCAGAGAAAACGCGTATGCATGAACATTCATAGACAGGCGACAGAATAATAAGTAGAATATAAAACAAAACACACTTAACCTAAAACATAACCTACAGTTTAACTACCCAACAGAAATCCCGACAACATAAAACCTAGTACCTCCGTATTGTAGGGCCTTAAGGGCCAAACCTATATGTATGAACTTACCTGTTTGCTGTGGAGTTGAGAGTCTTGAACGTGTTGCCTTGATGATGCACGGACCTATGACGTGCACGAAGAGGGAAATTAACAAGCTGCAAATGCTAACTAATAACTTAGTAGAATAAGCTTCAAACTCCATTCAAACCTTAGAAAACAAACCAACGTGTTTTCATGTAAAACCAATGAGTTCACTCCAAATTATCGTAACCTCAAACTCCAACAAAACTCATATTTTAACTTATTCAAACTCGTTAGCTTTAGCAGATGTTTACCTTAGGGAGAGAAACAAAAGGAAACTGAGGAGATCGAAGGAGCTTCAAAGGGTGTTTGTTGCCTGGAAGAGAGAAAACAGAGGGGAGTGGAAAGAAGCAGAGGAGAAATGAGGGTTTCACATAGGAGGGAAAAGAAAAAGAACATGGCTTCTTCAACAAGTTGCCAGGTGCCACTCAACCATTGGCTTCCTCCCACCAACCTTAATTGGCTCCCTATTTTGCCCTTCCTTTGGTTTTTAACTAAATTACTATTTAGTTCCACACATCGTTTTACAAATCACACTTATTCAATTGAAAACATCGGTAAATTCATAAAAACACGCATTGTATAAATATTCTCATTAATCCCGTTTAATAATTCAAGGAATATTTATATGGCAAAATTGTCGGGTGTTACACTTCTAATCGCTAAAAAGCTCAAATCCGACCTTCCTAATCGCCAAAAATCCCAAAACCCGAGCCTCTAATTGTCAAAAATCTCAAAACCTGAGTCTCGCATCCCAAATTTGAGGCCACTTTGTTGAGAATCCAAGGCCCATTTGTGAAATGGCCCTGAAAATGTCATTCAAATGTCCGCACCCCATGACACAAGCTGGCTCATAAAATCGACCACCAGCAAATGAGGGATCTTCATCAGAAGCTCCTCTAGATGAAGTGCTGCAACCACCACCTGGTTATTTCTCGATGGATTTTCGAAGCGAGGAGTGTCAAAAGCGGTTCGAACGGGATATGGCAATCTAATCGATTATTTATGAAAAGACTGTCGACTTCGCTGGTTGGAAATCTTTGCAGATCCATGAGAAGTTTGATACGATTGCCTTGCATGGGATGTACAACATGCGCGAAAAGACTTGCGACCGAATTATTCACTTATTTTACTCGAACTTGACTAATACTGGGAGGGTTGGGATCTTGAAGTCATATATATTCGGTAAAGATATTTCCATTTATGCAAATCAAGTGAACAAGTTGCTGGGATTTGCTTCAAATACCGATGTACAATACTATCACGCTTCCCATGAGTGTGATTTTGCTAGAAGATTAGATGGACTGTAGTTTCTTAGACAGATTCAATGCAATTCAGACGTTGCAAAATTCACCAAACCGAAATCCAAGGACTTGAATGTCAAAGCTCGGGTTGTTCACAACCTGATCAGCTACACCCTGCTGCCGAGGGATGGCCATAGAGATCTGGTGAACTGGATGGATCTATATATTATAGAGAAGATGTACAGCTCCACGATATTTGACCCCGGGTTCATGATTTTAGGTCACATGAACGAGATCGAGTGGTCACGTAAAATTTTTTTTCGTACAGTACTTTGATTTGGAGTATCGTGCAGCGATCTAAAGTTTAGCTGCCCGTCGGAGAGCAGAATAGAGCTCCTCGATCCTTGGATGTATTTGACAGATTTCATTTATCTCGGATGGGCCTAGTCGAATTCACTGGGTGTTGGATGCTGAAGGGAGGCTCGAGAACGCTACAGCACAGGATGCTCTGATGGAGGAGGATGCCCCCGCCACCACGTTGGAGCCGTTAATTGCCCCTCAGGTTGGCAGTAGCCGGGAGGAGCAGATGCATCTGGAGCGGCAACAGATGCATCTGGAGGAGCAACAAATGTATTTGGATCAGCAGCAGATGCATCTGGAGCGACAGCAGATGCATCAGGAGCTGCAACTGATGCATCTGGAGCGGCAGCAGAAGATTGAGTTCCTCATAGGTAGGGTCAAGAAGTTGACCGTGGACCAGAAAAATGTGGTTGAGTCACAGAACTATCTCAGTGAGTCCATTAGAGAGGTCACTGAGAGGATGACAGATTGGATGGCAGGTAGAAACGACGACGACGACGTACCATCGGAGTAGTTTAGTTTAATTTATATTTTGTATTTCATTTAATGTAATTTAATTCCAATGTCTTGGGCATTATTTTTGTGACGACCCAAAACCGAACCCGATCGAAGTCCGGGATCGGAGCCATCACTCCGAGACAGTAGACGGAAAACGGTGACTAATTTTTTTTTGAACATAAACAGAACAGACAGCGTTACTGGAACAACTTATGAAAGCCAACTGAACTTTTAAAACTTTAACGGAAAACAGAACCGAATGACAGGAAACATGCACTGTCATCGCAAACCCTATAAATGTAACTTTACAGAGAGGGAGAAACTACAGTGAGTAACAGAAAACATTTACAGGGAGAGAGAGAGATTTCTCGAGTGAAGCGGAAAACAAAAATGAACGTGATTTAAAATAATTCAGGCTGGCGGAAGACTTAGTATAAAAAGAGCTTCGGTGGATTAAATAAAACAAAAGTGTACAGTGATAATCAGTGGATGTGAACTATAAACAAGAATAGAGTTCACCGGTAGGAACAGACAGTAAACGAAATCGGTAGAGGGAGATGACGTCAGCTGGAAGATGGGTGACGTCAGCCGGAAGATGGGTGACGTCACCGGTGGATGCAGGCAGTGAACGAAATCGGTAGAAGGAGATGATGTCAGCCGGAAGATGGATGACGTCACCGGTGGATGCAGGCAGTGAACGAAATCGTTAGAAGGAGATGACGTCAGCTGGAAGATGGATGACGTCACCGGTGGATGCAGGCAGTGAATGAAATCGGTAGAAGGAGATGACGTCAGCCGGAAGATGTAAATGCAAAGACAGAAGTAAGGATGATGTCAAGCGGAAGACACAGACAGTAACTGAAATCGGATGAGGAGATGACGTCAGCCGGAAGATGGATGACGTCAAGCGGAAGATATAAGCATTATACTGGCGTAAAAACTGGGATGACGTCAGCCGAAAGACATAATTACACTGGCGGAAGACTTGGGTGACGTCAGCCGGAAGACGGAGTTTTAAACTAGGCGGAAGACTTTTGCTGACATCAGCCGGAAGATGTAAATACACTTGGCGGATGACTTTGATGACGTCAGCCGGAAGACATAGTTTTAAAGGCAAAATTTACAGCTTTTACAGGGAGACATACGAGCAGGGAGCATCAAAACAGAAGGCATAAGGGTTTCAAACCTTTAAAACCCGATTCAAAACATCATTCAACTGTCAAATACAGCACAAACAGAAAGCATGAAAGTTGCAAACCTTCAATGCCCGATTCTACACAAGGATGTAGAGCACATTTTACAATTAACAGATTCAAAGGAAACAGACTGCATGGATAGTTCCAAAACCAGAAGCCATCCACGCACAAACTAACAGATAATACTCCAAACAATCTCAGAATACTTTAGTATATAAACTTAACTATCAAATACAGTGGCTTTTAAAACTTAGACAACAAACCTATACATTGTTTAAAAATCTGAAGGTCAGTACAGAACATGACATATACTTGAAGAATTTCTTCAAAGGAAGAGTTTTACAACCAAACCCGAACATCTAGAAGACTTTACAAATATAGACACTTCAGAAAACTTAAACCTCATATCAGAGTCATGTTGGCTGCAGCAACCACCCCAAGAGATTGAATCACCAACCACCTAATGATCAGACTGAGGCACAAAGTCCTCATCTTCGGGTTCAGTACCTACATCAGAGAGTTCACCTATGAGTCTAAAACTCAGTAAGGACATAATCAGAATGCAGTGATGCAAAATGCTATGCATGCATTTTTTCAGAAATACGGTGACAATACAGAGCATTAAGTTACAGTGGCAGTAGAATTAAGTGGAGCTTATAGGGGAACTGGCAAACAGTGGGGAAGGGGGAGGGTGCACTATCAGGCACATTCAGGGATACAGTACAGTAAACGGTAAACAGTAAATAGTTCTGGGGCCAGTCCTCGTCTCGCACTTAACCTAGTACATTTCAGTCGAATTTTATTTTGTTTAGTTTCAAACAGTGTACAGAAAACATTTGCATGTCTTTTAGAGAAAACGTGTATGCATGAACGGTGCTTGAACTTAAACAGGCAGAGAGTGGATGACATAAATAACAGAACATACGGTGAAACAGAACATAGACAACTCAGAACATAACTATAACTTTTCTACCCAAAACAACCCGACAGAATAGGAAACCTAGTACCTCCATGATGTAGGGCCTTAAGGGCCAACCTACGGTTATGAACTTACCTGTTATCCGCGATGCAGTTAGCCGGGAAGTCTCGGACATGTTCGAACCTGTACATGTACGTTCAGAAAATAAACAAGCTGCAAATGCTAACAAATAAGTCAGAAGAGTCTGTTCCAAACTCATTCAAACCCTTAGAAAACAAACCGGTGTGTTTTCATCCAAAGACAGTGAGTTTTTCACAAAATACCATAACCTTAAACTTCGGGAAAAACCCACATTAAATGTAATACCCGGCATTTTTGCCATGTAATAGTTTTCCCGGATCATTTAAACGGGATTAATATTGTATTAATACAACGGAATGTTTTGGTTGGATTGTTGGAATAATTAGTGGAGAACTAAACTAACGTGTAACTAAACCAAAACACTAAGTTGAAATGCATGGAAGGGCAAATTGGGGAGAAATTAAGTTTGGTGGGAGATAACCAATGGATGATTGCCAAGTGGCAATAACTTGCTGAGAAACCTACCTATTCTCCTTCCTTTTACGTGAACATTGTTGTGCATTTTCTTTCTCTGTATTCCTCTCCATATTCTCTCTTCCAGTCGACAAACAAAACATCAAAGTTACTCCGATCTTCCCAGATTCCTTTCTGTTTTTCCACTAAGGTAAACATCTGTTATTGCTAACAAGCTTGGACAAGTTTAATGTGGGTTTTTCCCGAAGTTTAGGGTTATGGTAATTTGTGAAAAACTCACTGTCTTTGGATGAAAACACATTAGTTTGTTTTCTAAGGGTTTGAATGAGTTTGGAACAGACTCTTCTGACTTATTTGTTAGCATTTGCAGCTTGTTTATTTTCTGAACGTACATGTACAGGTTCGAGCATTTCCGAGACTTTCCAGCTAACTGCATCGAGGAAAAACAGGTAAGTTCATAACCGTAGGTTGGCCCTTAAGGCCCTACATCACGGAGGTACTAGGTTTCCTGTTCTGTCCGGTTGTTTTGGGTAGAAAGGTTATAATCTATGTTCTGAAATGTCTGGCTTCGATTTACCTTATGTTGTCTTATTTCTGCTGTCTGCCTGTTTAAGTTCAAGCACCGTTCATGCATACACGTTTTCTCTGAAAGACATGCAAATGTTTTCTGTACACTGTTTGAACTAAACAAGATAAAATCCGACTGAAATGTACCAGGTTAAGTGCGAGACGGGGACTGGCCCCAGAACTGTTTACTGTATTGTTTCCCTAAATGTGCCTGATAGTGCACCCTCCCCCTCCCCCACTCCCACTGTTTGCCAGTTCCCCTATAAGCTCCACTTAATTCTACTGCCACTGTAACTTAATGCTCTGTACTGTCACCGTATTTCTGAAAAAAACTGCATGCATAGCATTTTGCATCACTGCATTCTGATTATGTCCTTACTGAGTTTTAGACTCATAGGTGAACTCTCTGATGTAGGTACTGAACCTGAAACCGAGGACCTTGTTCCTCAAAATGATGATCTGATGTAAATGGTGGATCGAGCTCACAGGGTGGTTGTTGAAGTTAGACATAATTCTGTTACGAGGTTCAAGTCTTTAAAATATAGTTTATATTGTAAAGTTTTATGAAATTCTGGTCTTTGTGTTAAAAGCCCTGTAGAAAACTTCTGTTTTGGGAGTTTCTATAATTATATGTTATGTCCTGTACTGTCCCTCGAATTTTGAGACAATGTACAAGTTCTGATGTTTCAGTTTTAGGAACCACTGTATTTGACAGTTAAGTTTATATTCTTGTAACACCCGAGACACGACTAGGTAATTTTCCTAACTGTATTAACGGTAATGAATATTTAATCTTTGCGGTTTAGAATTTTATGACAAGTTTAATTAATTGCATGTGGGTTTTAAACTAGGTTGAGTGGCATTATGGTAATAATTGAAGTTTGGGACCGGTATTTAAAGAAATTGGAAACCTTAAAACTCATTAAACCTTACTGTAGCCGACACCTTCTACTCTCGGCGATTTCTCTTTCCCGGAGCTCGCACCCTGCTTGCCAGCAATCTCTCTTCGACGACCAGTTTCAAGCCTGCATATCTCTGCAAATCCGCACGCGAGGTATGAAATGGATAATGTAGTTATTTATTAGTGAATAGAGCTCTGCTTTCAGCTCGGCATTTGAGTTCGGTTTTAGTAGTGGCCGAGCAGTTTTTGACCTTCTAAAATCTGAGAGTAGTAACGTCATTTCCGAATCGATTCTGAACATTTTAAGTAACTAACTCGGACTTAATCGATGGTAAAACCTGTCCACCTAGTTTTCGGATTTCAGACTGTAGTGTGTCAAACAGGGGAATCAAAATGACTCTAGCTATTAGATCCCTAGGACGATTTATGATTAGAACTATTAGGATTTTGTTTTAACTACTGTAATGAACATGTTTTAGGTGAAGAAGTTTAAAGAGAAGAAGCTCGGATTGCTAAGGGAACCAGGTAAGTGGATGTATTAAGATTTCCGGCCACTAGGGCCCTACACCGCAAGGGTATTAGGAAAATCGTTGAGATGTTTGTCTGTTAATCATGACTAGTTGTTGCCATGGTATGAAGAATGTGGGTAAGAAGATGTTAGGTTACATGATGTTTTGCTCGTCCTTATAGTATGACATTTCTCTGTGAACTTCATGTCTATGCAATATGTACACGTTTATGGTTGAGATAAGAACATGGAGAACAAATGATATCATGATTAAGTGCAGAACGGGGGAAATGACTATGATATGTTCACAAGGCTTATGAATGGCTCGCGAATTCTCCTACTGTTGGAGGCCGAGTTGATGACATGTATGACTCGCGAATTCTCCTACTGTTGGAGGCCGAGTTGATGACATGTATGACTCGAGAATTCTCCTACTGTTGGAGGCCGAGTTGATGACATGTATGACTCGCGAATTCTCCCATTGGCGGAGGCCGAGTTGATGACATGTATGACTCGCGAATTCTCCCATTGGCGGAGGCCGAGTTGATGACATGTATGACTCGCGAATTCTCCTACTGTTGGAGGCCGAGTTGATGACATGTATGACTCGCGAATTCTCCTACTGTTGGAGGCCGAGTTGATGACATGTATGACTCGCGAATTCTCCTACTGTTGGAGGCCGAGTTGATGACATGTATGACTCGCGAATTCTCCCATTGGCGGAGGCCGAGTTGATGACATGTATGACTCGCGAATTCTCCCATTGGCGGAGGCCGAGTTGATGACATGTATGACTCGCGAATTCTCCCATTGGCGGAGGCCGAGTTGATGACATGTATGACTCGCGAATTCTCCCATTGGCGGAGGCCGAGTTGATGACATGTATGACTCGCGAATTCTCCTACTGTTGGAGGCCGAGTTGATGACATGTATGACTCGCGAATTCTCCTACTGTTGGAGGCCGAGTTGATGACATGTATGACTCGCGAATTCTCCTACTGTTGGAGGCCGAGTTGATGACATGTATGACTCGCGAATTCTCCTACTGTTGGAGGCCGAGTTGATGACATGTATGACTCGCGAATTCTCCTACTGTTGGAGGCCGAGTTGATGACATGTATGACTCGCGAATTCTCCCATTGGCGGAGGCCGAGTTGATGACATGTATGACTCGCGAATTCTCCTACTGTTGGAGGCCGAGTTGATGACATGTATGACTCGCGAATTCTCCCATTGGCGGAGGCCGAGTTGATGACATGTATGACTCGCGAATTCTCCTACTGTTGGAGGCCGAGTTGATGACATGTATGACTCGCGAATTCTCCCATTGGCGGAGGCCGAGTTGATGACATGTATGACTCGCGAATTCTCCTACTGTTGGAGGCCGAGTTGATGACATGTATGACTCGCGAATTCTCCTACTGTTGGAGGCCGAGTTGATGACATGTATGACTCGCGAATTCTCCTACTGTTGGAGGCCGAGTTGATGACATGTATGACTCGCGAATTCTCCCATTGGCGGAGGCCGAGTTGATGACATGTATGACTCGCGAATTCTCCTACTGTTGGAGGCCGAGTTGATGACATGTATGACTCGCGAATTCTCCTACTGTTGGAGGCCGAGTTGATGACATGTATGACTCGCGAATTCTCCTACTGTACCCTGTCTTCTCCCTCGTTTCCTGCCTTAATACATGCTATATAAATAATGAAAATGAGCATGAATGAAGATAGATTTACGGACTTATGTTTCTTAATTTGTACACTTATGTATGTCTGCCAGCATGCATTCCTTACTAAGCATTAGGCTTATAGTTAAACCTTATGGTGTAGGTGAAGAAGGTTAAGGTGAGGATACAACGTTCAAAGAGGATGTTTAAAGCTGGTTGCTGGAGGATGCTCAGAATGACAGTGCAAGGCTGGATAGGCGATTAAGACCCCTGGTTATGCTCACAGTATGTCCATGAAGTTTATGTTGAACAGATGTCTAAGTAGAGTAGGATTTCTCTTAACAATGAGGTTAGAATCTGATTGATCAAACTTCAGAGTCTGTTAGTGATCGTGAGAATTAATGAATGGTCTGTTTTACTTAAGTCTTCCGCTACTTATGCTCTGAATGGATAGTAGTCTTATCGGTAAAGTTTATAGACAAGATGAATCATGTGAATTTTTTGGTTGAGTTCTGTAGGTAGAAGTTTTCTACCGGCTGACGTCACCGGTAGAAGTAGGAATAATGGTTTTGTCATCTAGTGACCGGTGGATGAAGTGTGTTTCTTCACCGGATGATGTAAATGCTATTTTGTCGTTCAGTGACCGGGTGTGATTTTATTGAGTCATGTGTTTGGCTCGTGTTCACCGGTGGATGTCCACCGGAAGATGTCAGATGAATATATCATCCGGCTGACGTCATCGGTAGATGTGGGTTTAAAGTTTGTCGTTTTGTGTCCGGGCGATGTTTTAATTTGATCACGTGGTTTTGCGTGTGCCACCGGATGATGTTTTCACTAAGTGATGTCTAATGAGCCACGTGTAGAGCATGTGACGAGCGGTAGATATGTTTCTACCGGACACGTGTAGAGCATGTGACGAGCGGTAGATATGTTTCTACCGGAAGACAAATGCAAACCCATGCAGTTTGTGTTGATCGACGTTGAGTGGTCTGAGGGTATCCCTTCATTGCCCAATTAAGTTATCGATCGATTGACCGTGTATAGTCGCTCGACTCTGTGAAAGTTTGAGCCGACGAGGTGTAGGAAGTCGAGACGCGAGAGGGTTCGTCTACCTTGATAGTTCTGTGTCTCTGTTTCAGTTTAGTAAAAAAAAAAAAGGATATGCGAATGTAAATGCTTGTCGAGGAATAGGAAAGATGAAATAATAGTAAAAGTTAAGCGAACGATTAATAAAAGATTATGATTTCATGGCGAACCTTCTCGGGTCGTTACAATTCTAAAGTATTCTGAAATTTGTTTGGAATGTTTCTATTAGTTCACGCATGGATGAATTCTGGTTTTGGAACTGTCCATGTAATTTTATTTCCTTGAACCTGTCAATTTTAAAGTATGTCTTATTCACCTTCAAATTTCAGAATGCTGTATAGATTCTGAGTCAAAGTTTTCAAAACTGCTGTATTTGACAGTTGAACTCATATTCTGAATGTTGTGAAATGTTTTAGAATATTTTCATGTTTTAAGATTTGCATGGATGGTCTCAAATTTTAGAGTCATCCATGTAGTCTGCTTTTCTTAGATCTGTCATCTGTAAAATGTGTTTCAAAATCTTATTTTGAATCGGGTTTCAAGGTCTGAAACCCTTATGTCTTCTGCTTGATGCTCCCTGCCCGTATGTCTCCCTGTAAGAGTTGTAAATTTGCCTTTAAAACTATGTCTTCCGGCTGACGTCACCTAAGTCATCCGCCCAGTGTATTTATGTCTTCCAGCTGATGTCAACATAAGTCTTCTGCCCAGTTTAAAACTCTGTCTTCCGGCTGACATCACCCAAGTCATCCGCCCAGTGTAAATATGTCTTCTGGCTGACGTCATCCTAGTTTTCCGCAAGTATAATGCTTATATCTTCCGGTTGACGTCATCCATCTTCCGGCTGACGTCATCTCCTCATCCGATCTCAGTTACTGTCTGTGTCTTCCGCCTGACGTCACTCATCTTCCGGCTGACGTCACCACCTCTTCTGCCCAGTTTTACTCAGCCTCTTCCGCTGAATACTGTTCGTCTTTTGTCGTATCTGAATCCACCGATAGCTCTAATCTTCCGGTGACGTCATCTGTCTTGTCTTATTCAACATCCACCGCCCAACAGTATTCTATTTGTCTTTTAAACTACGACTTCCGCCAGCTTATTTATTTCTGCTTCCTGCTTTATCCTTTAATTCTGTCATTTATTTCTGAAGCCCGTCTCCTAATATTATTTTGTTTTCCCGATTCGCTTTCGAATACAGGGGATGTTTTTCCCTTCCTCTGAAAAGTTTATGAGTTTACTTTTAAATCTCATCCCGTTTATGTTAAAAAAAAAATAGTCACTGTTTTCCGATAACTGTCCTTGAGTGACGGCTCCGATCCCGGACTTCGATCGGGATCCGGTTTCGGGCTGTCACAAGAAACTTGTCCAAATGTGTTAGCATTTGAAGATACTTACCTTAGCGGAGGAGTAGAAGGGAATCTAGGAAGATCGAAGTAACTTCGATGGTTTTTTGTCGACAGGAAGAGAGAATGCAGAGAGGAAAAAGGAGAGAGAGAGAGAGCAGAGAAGAGAAGTGAAGAAGGTTTCACGTAGAAGGTGGAACTTAGCTTCTTCAACAAGTTGCCAGATGCCACTCAACCATTGGCTATCTCCCACCAACCTTAATTTCTCCCAAATTTACCCTTCCATGCATTTTAACTTAGTGTTTTGGTTTAGTTACACATTAGTTTAGTTCTCCACTAATTATTCCAACAATCCAACCAAAAACATTCCCTTGTATTAATATAATATAAATCCCGTTTAAATGATCCGGGAAAACTATTACATGGCTAAAATGCCGGGTGTTACAATTTTTTTGTACTAGAATCTGTCTGTTGGGTAAATATTTGAATTTGCCGGAACTATTTGAAGATAGCTATAGAAGAATATAATACAAATAAAACTCTACCTAATTTTTTATTTTTTTAAAAAATAAAATAAAATAATTAATTAATTATAATTGTATGCAATTTATTTAATATAAATAATACATTCAAACAAATTAATCACTTCCAATTAATTAATGAATAAAATATAAAATAAATAAATTAATTAACGTTTTCAAATTATTTTATAGTTTATAAATATTATTTAATATAATTAATACATTTAAACAAATTAATGGCTTCTAATTAATTATTATATAAAATAAATAAATTAATTAATTATTGTATTCAAATTATATAAGGTATTTAAATTATTATTTAAGTAAATAAATAATATTTATTTAAACCAAATAAAAAACAATTATAAATTGAGAAAACCTTGGAATCACATGAAAATAAATGAATTCCACCACAAATTACAACAGTAAATTTCTTCTGCTCCTACCTCAGCCGAGAGTCGTAAATTTTTGCACATAATGAAAATTATATTAAAAAAAAATGACAAGGTGTTTATGAACGAAATGTTTAGAACTGTACATGCGTCCCCTCATTTGTGTTGAAACCCATAAACGTGTCTTGGGAAGTAGCAGGGCCTGAAGTGGATCCTCGATTTTGACAAGTGCGACTATTATGCCCATACTGACGACATATATTACATGACATTTTCGAGTTCTGCCTACTAGCTCTTGAACTTGACGGCTCATCGACGTCTCGCACTCTTGTCTACTTGGATCCACCAGGTTGACAATATCTTGTGGACTGGAGGAGTTCCCCCTACCTAGCGCATACGGCCACATTAATTGGTTGTTCACTAGTTAAATAAAATGGGAGTACATCTGCAGGTAAGTCACCTTGTGATAGCATGGATGCACATAAATTTCTGGTTGCACTCTCTAGAAAAATATGCATGAAATGACATGGACACACTGGATTCTAGTAAGCATCCACCTGGTGCATTCGCACACCCATGTATTCATGTCGACAACGAATTGTTTATTGTTTTTGCTTACCTGAAATCGTGAATCTCCCCCAAGCGTAGGGCTCCAATTTCTAGCTATATCTACTAGCTTGTTAAGCTTTTTATATATTTGGGGACACAGGAGGGTCGTTAATTGGACCTGGGCCATCTTCTTAAATTTTTTAATGATGCGAGTCATCATGTACGTTCAGATCGTCTTGAACATGGTGATGATTGGTTTGTCCTTAGTAGACAATATAGCTGCATTGAATGACTCACACAAATTATTTAAGTTCATTTCGCACTTGGGAATATGAGAAAAGGCATGACTAGCCAAATATCTAGGTGGTTTTGTTCGAAGCCATTGGTGGGCAGCTGGGGTAATTTCCTCATTTGTAATTCGAAATGACGTCTTGTGGGTGCCCTGGCCGCATTCCACATCGCTTCTTGGTATGCTTTGCCCCAGAACAGCCCTTTGAAGTTTGCGTACATGTGCCGGAGGCAGAAACGGTGTTCAGCTTCTTTAAATTGATCTTCCACAGCATTCATCAACCCCTGATATTAAAACAGAGTTACTTACATAATATAATTACACAACAAATATTTTCAAAGGAAAACTGAGTCGACATAAAAGAATATACCTTTTGTTGATCCAAAACAATCGTCCATCCTGCTCCATCTCTAGTATAACTCCCGAGACATTTCTTCAACGTGAATTGCCCTTAGATTTGATTAGGTTATGGGAGCCTAAACAAGACCCTAGAAATTATTTTAAGTATGTGAGTTAGAAAGTGAAGAATAGAGTGAAAACCCTAAAATAGGGTAGTGATATTGGGGAATTGGTGTTTTAAGCTAAATGAAGGGAAAAGAAATAACAAAGTGGAAGAAAAAGGAGTCTTCCACGTTGGAATAGAGGAAGTGAATGAAGGGGGGTTGCTTTATAATTTTCTTAAATTTGATGGTAGGTTTAAAAAGGAAAGAAAAGTGGTGTTTTAAATATGATATGTGAAAGGGTAAAATGACAATTTTTGGTGTCTTCTTCCCATACCCTCTCGTTGGCAGCAATGGGAGGGCACCTCCATGATTCTTCCTTCAATTTTAGCAAGCTTCAAGGTAAGTTTTTGGTTGGGTTTTGTGTTTGATGCTTATCTTTAGAGATTTTAGTGTTTTTAGTGAGTTTTAGGTGAATTTTGGAGGGGTTTGGGAAACCCTAATAGGGTATTCCGAAAATCCTCTTTCTTTGTTGAATTTTCTTATTAATTTGGTGGTTTGAACTTAAGATAGGGTGGTTTAGGTTGATAGTATAGATAGATTAGAGGTTGGTTGATTTTTATGGAAAATCAGTTTTGGAGGACAATAGTCGCCGATTCTGTTTGGTGCAGAATTCGATCAGCCATGCATGTTGGTTTTGTAAAATGGATTTATGCATTGGATAGTAGACATGTAGAGTTTTACAGAATGTATTGGATCGTACAAATCTGTTGAGAAACGAGTAAGTTATGGCCGATTGAAGATTGGGCAAGGAAAAGTGGAGAAAATTCGAGATTTGTGGTTTGAGGTTTTAGTGTTGACTTGGTTTATTGCTAGAAATAGAATAGGCACTCCTCTTTGATGCTTATTAAGTGATTTTTCCCTTAATCTGTTAGGTTAACGAATGATCATTTGACGCAGCCAAAGTGAGTAAGTACGTTGCAGGAATCCAGGTAAGTAGCGGATGTGTGTGATTTTGCCTTCGGGCCTACACCATTGAACGGTAGGGATTGCTTGATTGTTTTGTTGTTGTTTTGTTTTGTGGTTGAGCATTTGTATTGGCATGCATCATGTTTTCGAACCACGTAAAACGAGTTTTTAAGCATATTGTGAGTGGTAAGTGTAACACCCGGCATTTTATCTATGTAATTATTTTTCCGAACTATTAAGTGGGATTAATTCAATATTAATACAAAGTATGTTTAGTTGGAAACCAAAACGGATGAGTTTATATTGAATTGGATAATTAGATAAAAACCAAACAAAAGGGTAACTAAACAAACAAGCTGGTTGGTAATGGATGGAGGGGTAAATTGGGAAGAAATTAAGGTTGGTGGGAGATAACCAATGGATGATTGCCAAGTGGCAATAACTTGCTGAGGAACCTACCTATTCTCCTTCCTCCTACGTAAACATTCATATGCATTTTTCCTTCTCTGTATTTCTCTCAAGATTCTCTCTTCCAGTTGACGAAACAAATATCGAAGTTACTTCGATCTTCTCAGATTTCCTTCCTGCTCCTCCGCTAAGGTAAACATCTACTAATGCTAACAAGTTTGGACAAGTTTAATGTGGGTTTTTCCCGAAGTTTAGGGTTATGGTATTTAGTGGAAAAAACTCACTGTCATTGGATGAAAATACACTGGTTTGTTTTCTAAGGGTTTGAATGAGTTTGGAACAGACTCTTCTGACTTATTTGTTAGCATTTGCAGCTTGTTTATTTTCTGAACGTACATGTACAGGTTCGAACATTTCCGAGGCTTTCCGGCTAACTGCATCGGGGAAAAACAGGTAAGTTCATAAGCATAGATCCGGCCCTTAAGGCCCTACATCAAGGAGGTACTACGTTTTCTGTTCTGTCGGGTTGTTTTGGGTAGAAGAGTTAGAGTTATGTTCTGAAATGTCTGGCTTTGATTTATCTTCTGCTGTCTATTGTTTTATTATGTTATCTGCCAGTTAAAGTTCAGGCACCGTTCATGGATGCACTGTTTTCCTGAAAATTCATGCAAAACTAATTTCCGTACACTGTTTGAAATTAATAAGATAAAATCCAACTGAAATGTACCAGGTTAAGTGTGGGACGGGGACTGGCCCCTCTGGTTTTATCCCTCCCTGGGAATCTTAAAATATTGTCCCTGGCAAGGACCCTCTAGTTTTATCCCTCCCTGGGAATCTGAAAACTGCTGTGCCTGATAGTGCACCTACTGAACCAGTTCCCCTATAAGCCCCACTTAATTCTTCTGCCACTGTAATGTAATGTTCTGTTCTGTCACTGAATTTCTGAAAGTTCATGCATTGCATATGCACCACTGCATTCTGATTATGTCCTTACTGAATTTTAGACTCATAGGTGAACTCTCTGATGTAGGTACTGAACCCGAAACCGAGGATCTTGTTCCTCAAAATGATGATCTAATGTAGAGGGTGGATCGAGCTCACAGGGTGCTTGTTGCAGTCAGACATGTTTCTGCTCTGAGGTTTCAGTTTTTAAGTAAAGTTTATGTCTGTAGGTTTTACTGAACTCTGGTGTTTTGTTTCAAAACTCTGTCTGGATTTTTGTTAGAAATCTGATTTATGTATAGGTTTTGTTGGTGTATTCTAAAACCTCTGTATTTGACAGTTGTAATTATGTCTTGGAATGTATTAAAATTATTCTGAAACTGCTGGGATTTCCTTTTATTAGTTTGTGCATGGATGGCTTCTAGTTTGGAACTATCCATGCAGTCCGTTTCTTTGAATCTGTCAATTGCAAAGTATGTTCCACAACCTTGTTTAGAATCGGGTTTGAAGGTCTGAAACCCTTATGTCTTCTGCTTGATGCTCTCTGCCCGTATGTCCCCCTGTAAAAGTTGTAAATTTTGCCTTTAAAATTTATGTCTTCCGGCTGACGTCATCAAAGTCATCCGCTCAGTGTAAATATGTCTTCCGGCTGATGTCAGCATAAGTCTTCCGCCCAATTTATTCCCAGTTCTATCTGTATCTTCCGGTTGACGTCACCCATCCTCCGGCTGACGTCATCTATTTTGTCTTATTCGACATCTTTCGCCCAGTCTATTTACAGTTTTTGTAACACCCGACATTTCGGCCAGGTGATTCTCTGACCATTTTCATTGTCACCCTCTTATTTAACCTTTATGATTTAAATTTAATGTTAAGACAAATTTATTGCAAGTAGAGTAAAACTAGGTTGGGTGGCAGTTTTGTAATTAAGATTGATGGGTTGAGTATAAATAGAAAATGAAAACCTTAAACCTCATTTTATTACCACTGTAGCCGACATTCCCTCTCGGCGATTCTCTCTCTCCCAAGCTTTTGCTCTCGGCTACCAGAATCTTCCCTTGCTGACGGCTGGTTTCAGCCTGCTTTTCTCTGCAAATCCGCACCCGAGGTATGAAATGGACAATGTAGTCATTTATTAGTGATTAAAGTTCTGCTTTCAGCTCGGCATTTGAGTTCGGAATTTTCTTAGCAGTGGCCGAGTAGTTTAAGACCCTTTTAAGTCTGAGAGTAGAAATGTCATCCCAATCGATTCTGAACATTTCAAAGTAACCAACTCGGATTTAATCAATGGTAAAACCTGTCCACCTAGTTTCAGATTTCAGACTGCAGTGTGTCAAACAGAGGATTCGGAGTAACCTTAGCTATTAGAGTCCTAGGACGATTTATGAATAGAACTATTAGGACCTTTGTTTTAACTACTGTAATGTACATGTTTTAGGTGAAGAAGTTTAAAAGGAAGAAGCTCGGATTGCTAAGGAAACCAGGTAAGTGAATGTATTAAGATTTCCGGCCACTAGGGCCCTACACCGCAAGGGTATTAGGAAATCATTGAGATGTCTGTCTGTTGACTATGACTAGTTATTGCCATGATATGAAGAAATTGTGTAAGAAGATGTTAAGTTACAGGATGTTTTGCTAGTCCTTATGGTATGATTTCTCTCTGTAAACTTCATGTTTATGTATTGAGTCCACGTTTATGACTGAGTTAAGAACATGAAAAGTAAATGTAATCATGATTAAGTGCAGGACGGGGAAAAGAGACCATGACAAGTATAGCTCGCGGATTCTCCCCCTGGTGGAGGCCGAGCTGATGATATGTATGGCTCGCGAATTCTCCCCCTGGTGGAGGCCGAGTTGATGATGTGTATGGCTCGCGAATTCTCCCACTGGTGGAGGCCGAGTTAGTCGTTACTATGATTGCCGCGATAGGCAAATGACTATGAACCCCTGTCTTTCTCCCTCGTCTCCTGCCTTAATACATGCCATGTAAATAATGAAAATGAACATGAATGAAGAAAGGTTTATGAACTTGTGTTCTTTAATTTGTGCACTCATGTATATCTGTCAGCATGCATTCCTTACTAAGCATTAGGCTTATAGTTGAACCTTATGGTGTAGGTGAAGGAGGTTCAGGTGAGGATACTTTGTTCAAAGAGGATGCTTAAGGCTGGTTGCTGGAGGAAGCTCAAAATGACAGTGCAGGACTGGAAAGGCGATTTATGACCCCTGGTTAACGCTCTTTTGTTTCAGTAAAATAAAGGATATGGTAGTTTAAGTAGGATGAGATTATTCTATAATGTTGAGCCTTGAGACTGTCTAGTTGATCACTGAGTCAGGGAATGATATATAGATTTATAAATGATCTGTAGCTTAAGTCTTCCGCTATATGCATTCTGAATGAGTTGTGGTTTCTTTCTGTTGGAAGGAGTCATTTGATGATTTAGTGTTTTCTACCGTAAGATGGAAGCTGGATGAGGCAATCGTCCGGCTGACGTCATCGGCAGATGCCGAATGATAGTAGTTGATGGTTAGTCTTCCGGCTGAGCTGAGTCATCGGCAGATGCCGAATGATAGTAGTTGATGGTTTAGTCTTCCGGCTGACGTCATCGGCAGATGCCGAATGATAGTAGTTTGAGGGTTTAGTCTTCCGGCTGACGTCATCGGCAGATGCGAATGATAGTAGTTGAGGGTTTAGTTGCCGAATGATAGTAGTTTGAGGGTTTAGTCTTCCGGCTGACGTCATCGGCAGATGCCGAATGATAGTAGTTTGAGGGTTTAGTCTTCCGGCTGACGTCATCGGCAGATGCCGAATGATAGTAGTTTGAGGGTTTAGTCTTCCGGCTGACGTCATCGGCAGATGCCGAATGATAGTAGTTTGAGGGTTTAGTCTTCCGGCTGACGTCATCGGCAGATGCCGAATGATAGTAGTTTGAGGGTTTAGTCTTCCGGCTGACGTCATCGGCAGATGCCGAATGATAGTAGTTTGAGGGTTTAGTCTTCCGGCTGACGTCATCGGCAGATGCCGAATGATAGTAGTTTGAGGGTTTAGTCTTCCGGCTGACGTCATCGGCAGATGCCGAATGATAGTAGTTTGAGGGTTTAGTCTTCCGGCTGACGTCATCGGCAGATGCCGAATGATAGTAGTTTGAGGGTTTAGTCTTCCGGCTGACGTCATCGGCAGATGCCGAATGATAGTAGTTTGAGGGTTTAGTCTTCCGGCTGACGTCATCGGCAGATGCCGAATGATAGTAGTTTGAGGGTTTAGTCTTCCGGCTGACGTCATCGGCAGATGCCGAATGATAGTAGTTTGAGGGTTTAGTCTTCCGGCTGACGTCATCGGCAGATGCCGAATGATAGTAGTTTGAGGGTTTAGTCTTCCGGCTGACGTCATCGGCAGATGCCGAATGATAGTAGTTTGAGGGTTTAGTCTTCCGGCTGACGTCATCGGCAGATGCCGAATGATAGTAGTTTGAGGGTTTAGTCTTCCGGCTGACGTCATCGGCAGATGCCGAATGATAGTAGTTTGAGGGTTTAGTCTTCCGGCTGACGTCATCGGCAGATGCCGAATGATAGTAGTTTGAGGGTTTAGTCTTCCGGCTGACGTCATCGGCAGATGCCGAATGATAGTAGTTTGAGGGTTTAGTCTTCCGGCTGACGTCATCGGCAGATGCCGAATGATAGTAGTTTGAGGGTTTAGTCTTCCGGCTGACGTCATCGGCAGATGCCGAATGATAGTAGTTTGAGGGTTTAGTCTTCCGGCTGACGTCATCATCTCACCCGCTTTTCGTCTGTTGTCATTACCTCTTCTGATGACGTCATTACCTCTTCTGATGACGTCATTACCTCTTCTGATGACGTCATTACCTCTTCTGATGACGTCATTACCTCTTCTGATGACGTCATTACCTCTTCTGATGACGTCATTACCTCTTCTGATGACGTCATTACCTCTTCTGATGACGTCATTACCTCTTCTGATGACGTCATTACCTCTTCTGATGACGTCATTACCTCTTCTGATGACGTCATTACCTCTTCTGATGACGTCATTACCTCTTCTGATGACGTCATTACCTCTTCTGATGACGTCATTACCTCTTCTGATGACGTCATTACCTCTTCTGATGACGTCATTACCTCTTCTGATGACGTCATTACCTCTTCTGATGACGTCATTACCTCTTCTGATGACGTCATTACCTCTTCTGATGACGTCATTACCTCTTCTGATGACGTCATTACCTCTTCTGATGACGTCATTACCTCTTCTGATGACGTCATTACCTCTTCTGATGACGTCATTACCTCTTCTGATGACGTCATTACCTCTTCTGATGACGTCATTACCTCTTCTGATGACGTCATTACCTCTTCTGATGACGTCATTACCTCTTCTGATGACGTCATTACCTCTTCTGATGACGTCATTACCTCTTCTGATGACGTCATTACCTCTTCTGATGACGTCATTACCTCTTCTGATGACGTCATTACCTCTTCTGATGACGTCATTACCTCTTCTGATGACGTCATTACCTCTTCTGATGACGTCATTACCTCTTCTGATGACGTCATTACCTCTTCTGATGACGTCATTACCTCTTCTGATGACGTCATTACCTCTTCTGATGACGTCATTACCTCTTCTGATGACGTCATTACCTCTTCTGATGACGTCATTACCTCTTCTGATGACGTCATTACCTCTTCTGATGACGTCATTACCTCTTCTGATGACGTCATTACCTCTTCTGATGACGTCATTACCTCTTCTGATGACGTCATTACCTCTTCTGATGACGTCATTACCTCTTCTGATGACGTCATTACCTCTTCTGATGACGTCATTACCTCTTCTGATGACGTCATTACCTCTTCTGATGACGTCATTACCTCTTCTGATGACGTCATTACCTCTTCTGATGACGTCATTACCTCTTCTGATGACGTCATTACCTCTTCTGATGACGTCATTACCTCTTCTGATGACGTCATTACCTCTTCTGATGACGTCATTACCTCTTCTGATGACGTCATTACCTCTTCTGATGACGTCATTACCTCTTCTGATGACGTCATTACCTCTTCTGATGACGTCATTACCTCTTCTGATGACGTCATTACCTCTTCTGATGACGTCATTACCTCTTCTGATGACGTCATTACCTCTTCTGATGACGTCATTACCTCTTCTGATGACGTCATTACCTCTTCTGATGACGTCATTACCTCTTCTGATGACGTCATTACCTCTTCTGATGACGTCATTACCTCTTCTGATGACGTCATTACCTCTTCTGATGACGTCATTACCTCTTCTGATGACGTCATTACCTCTTCTGATGACGTCATTACCTCTTCTGATGACGTCATTACCTCTTCTGATGACGTCATTACCTCTTCTGATGACGTCATTACCTCTTCTGATGACGTCATTACCTCTTCTGATGACGTCATTACCTCTTCTGATGACGTCATTACCTCTTCTGATGACGTCATTACCTCTTCTGATGACGTCATTACCTCTTCTGATGACGTCATTACCTCTTCTGATGACGTCATTACCTCTTCTGATGACGTCATTACCTCTTCTGATGACGTCATTACCTCTTCTGATGACGTCATTACCTCTTCTGATGACGTCATTACCTCTTCTGATGACGTCATTACCTCTTCTGATGACGTCATTACCTCTTCTGAAAATGCGTAATGTGTCGTGAGTATGAACGCCTCGATATTAATGTGCTAGAGAGAGAACTAGAGTGTTCTATGATCGATATGAGAGGAGATCGTGTATAGCCGTCATGTGAGCTGGGCTCGGATGTGTGCCTCCGATTTTATTCTGCTAGGTCAAGGTGTGGCCATCCTAGACGGTTATAGGATGAGTGCCTACTTGATCCACATGGAAAAGTGCAAGATTAATGAAACGAAAACGAAACGAGAACAACAGAGTGCGTAGAAACTGCATGGGTTAGGGGTTAAGTTTGCATGGTTTTTAAATTCATTATTCCCTACTTACTAAGCATTAGGCTTACGTTTTGTGTTCGATGGTATAGGTGACGATAAGCAATCAGGTGAGCCTTGTGAGCGTGGACTGGATGAGGAGGGGAGTTGGGGACGCACTTATGTGTGCCGATGCTAGCAACTTGTTAGGGCGATTCCGACCGAGCTCAGTATGTGCATTGAGTAGTGTGGGTGTTTTGATAGAAAAGCGCTTAGATAGTTGAGTTTTAAGGGTTTTGGAATATGTATTAAGCTCTTTTGGTTGTGTGCTTTGATTTTATTATATAAAATTGTTGTTTTCAAGTTTTGGTTTTAAATAATCGAACGTTTATTCTGCTCGGATGTTTATAAAAGAAAAGTGTTCGTTTCCACCAATTTTTATGTTTTTGCTTACGTTTTGAGTCGTATTTACGGGGTTTTAACGCGTCGAAGGGTGAAAAATAGTGGATGACGGTTTATGTATGTTTTTAGGTGAAATGTAGGGGTGAGAAGTGAAGAAAATTGGAAGAGGTGGGAAAAGGGTTGAAGGTGGCGCGGGTGCAGGCAGATGGCGGGCATAAGGCGCAGAGGCGCGCGCGAGGGCGCTGGGGTGCGCTTGAGGGGGAGGGGGGGAGGGCGCAGCGCCCAGCGGCGATCGATCGAGTAATCCAGCAGGGTTGCCGATCGATCGCCCCAGGGCGCGCTCTGCTGCGCGCAGCGATAGCGCGCTGGGGGCACGCTGCTTGGGCGGCGCGCGCGGCACCCCTTGTGGGCCAACTCCAAATTTTTTTAAAAATTCAATTTTCAAATACATGTTAACCCGACCTTTTTTGATACCTTTCTTATGTATTTTTCGAACGTTTTCCAAATAATTTCGAGGGTTCAAAAGATCTGAAAATCGAGTCGACTTTTTATCAAAAGTTGTTTTAGTTTTTGTTTTAAATGTTATAAAATCATAGTTTGGTATCAAAGAGTGAGCCTAGTAGCCACCCGAGTTAGGGGAAAACCCGGGGGCGTTACATCCAGTGTGCAGGTTTGCCTTCAAAAGTTTCAAAAACCACGTCCATGTTTCCTCAGTCTCTTTCTTGACGTTGGCAACAACAACAGGATATATTCCATCATTTGCATCAATACTAACGGCTGTGAGTAATTTTCCGGGACACGAGCCCTTAAGGTGACAGCCATCCAAACATATTTGCAAGCGGCCAAGCACATATACACTCTTTGGCATATTAACGAGCTCTCTGTATCGTAAGTAAGTACCTCGAATGTGCTACCCAGATTTGTTCTATATATTTCTTCTGCATACGACCTGACTAGCTTATACTATTCGTCGCTCTTGCCTTCGTTAAGTGTGCGAGCTAAGCGTCTTGCTCTTTTGGCAATAGTAGGTGTAATGTTAGCATTGTGCTCAATCCTCAGTGTCTCCATAATGGAGATATGTCCCACCTAGGTTGACTTTTGAACCTATGCAGATATCGATGTGCCACCTATTTTGCACTAACATGTTTATTCTCAACTATCCTCGTACATCTGTGAGTATTGATCAAACTCTTTATTTGATAGGTAAGCTCGTCTTGCTTTTGTGAAACATGCAATCGCCACTCACACCCTTCTAAGCACCTAGTCGTCAATCGGATTCTTTCACTTTTAGTTAATACTATACCAACACCATGTTTCACATAATAATCTTTTATTTCATCTTTAAGTTTCTTTAAATATGAACATTCTTTAGTCATAAAAAATACCATTGGAACATCTTCTCTTATCTGTATGCTTTCAATCTCATCATCGTCCGACATAACCGGTGTTCGAAGCTGATCAAGTTCAAAGATCGGCCCTTTGCGAATCAAGTTCGGCCGTGAATCTGTACTGGGGGGCACATGATTCGCGACCCCCCGTGTCCCATTCAGAGATCAATTATTGATCTTTGGATGGGACGTGGGGGGCCGAGTCCGATTCGCAGCCTCCTGCCTTCCTATCTCGTGATCAATAATTGATCTCTGGATGGGACGCGGGGGTTGAGTGCGATTCGCGGCCCCCCGACTTGTAACACCCAGTTCCATTGAACCGATTTTACCTTGTCAACTAATAACGTACATTTTATGGATGAAATTGGGAGAATTATTGATTAGGTTAATGAGAGACTAAGCAAGGGCATAAGGGTAAATAGAGATTTATAGTGATAACCTATTTAAGGAAAGAAGTTTTGCGATTAATGCATTGTAGCCGCCACCATTTTCTATACTTCCTCTTTCGTTATTCAGCTCAAGCTTAGCAGAGCTCTCCAGGCGATTTCCTCTCCGATTTCCATTCCTCAACCTAGGTGAGTTTTCTTGAGTTTTAGTGGCTAGATAGCAGAGAGAGTACAATGTGTGTTTTGCGAATGCTGTGAATGAAAGTAGGTTCGGGTTTATATGATAAACCAAGAATGCACGATTAATAGAATTCCAAGTTAGCTTCCTTAGGTTTCTGAATGGTTTAGAATGAGTTATAGTGAAGATTGAATTAACGCTCTGTTTATGATTTTAGGTGAGCAAAATCCCGAGATAACTTGCAACCCAACTTTTCCCAGGAAGTCAGGTAAGTGGAGTATGTGTGTGCCTTCGGGCCTACATCACAAAACAGTAGTTTTATGCATGTTTGAATATTTTCTATATGTCATGCATCATGTTTTTGGAAAGAATACGAAAATGAATTTACATGTAAAGGCATGGTAAGGCATGAACAGATTGTAATAGACCAGTTATTAAGGGAACTAATCTGTCCCTTAACTTATGAAGATGATTTATAACTTTGGGAAAATTGTTCTGCTTCCCAATGGAATATAGGATCAAATCAGCTGTTAAGGGAACTAATTCGCCCCTTAATTTATGAAGAGGATATATGACTTTGAGAAAATTGATCCAATTCTCAAAGGAACCAAGGGATCAGATCAGAGAAAGAACATGAATGCAACTGAGATGTGAAAGTAGCAATTACATGACTAAGATTTATGTTTCAACATATCATTTCATTATTGCTCTACTTACTTAGCATTAGGCTAATAGATGAGTTTTGTGATGTAGGTGAAGAAGCCTCGGAAGGTGTGTTCTCTGAGCATGTTGAGGACTAGGCTGGTTGGGGGAGCACTTCAATGCCACGATTTGGTGTTCTGATGAGGCGGTTTAACTATTGTCTATATATGAAGTTTCAGTGGTTAAGTGTTTTGTGGAAGTGTGTAGAGGGTTTTAATAACATTAGTAGTTTTGATGTTTTTAACAACTTTATGGTTTTCTTGTTCTGAGTATGAAAAACATGATTTGGTTTAGAGGTAGTTGCTTTGCTGGATATTTTTAGAAAGTTGTGGACTTATGTTGTTTTGAACGATTTTCAGTAAAATGTACAAGCTCTGTTGGTAGTCGGAGCTTTTCTTTGTTTAGAGTGAAAATGGTTGATATGCTGTTATGTTGAGTGTTATTGTCGATCGGTGGATGTAGTCCACCGGTGGACGTTGAGTGTTATTGTCTATAGGTGGATGTAGTCTACCGGTGGATGTGAGCATAGAAGGGAGTATTAGGTTTTGTCGTTTTGTGACCGGTGGATGTGAGCGTAGAAGTGAGTATTAGGTTTTGTCATTTTTGTGACCGGTGGATGTGAGTGTAGAAGTGAGTATTAGGTTTTGTCGTTTTGTCTATCGGTGGATGTGAGTAATAGATTTTGTCATCTTGTGATTGGTGGATGTTAAGTGTTACTGTTTATCGGTAGATGTAGTCTATCGGTGAATGTCGGGTGTTATTATCTATTGGTGGATGTAGTCTACCGGTAGATGTTGGATGAAGGAGTCGAATGTTACTGTTGAGCAGTGGACGTGAGCGATAGATGTGAGGAGTCAACGTGTAGTTCCGCAAATGTGAGCGGTGGACGTGAGCGGTGGACGTGAGCGGTGGACGCGAGAAGTCGACGTGTCGTTTCGGCTGACGCGGTTTAGCAGTAGAGGTCATGTTTCTGCTTTCTCCGCTGGCACTGTTTGGCGGTGGGTGTCTCTTTTTTTATGTCTATCGCTGGAACTATTCAGCGGTAGAGGTGTTTGTTTTCTTTTGTTCTCTTTTCAACCAACAGTCTTTAATGTTTTAATTAATTAATAAATGTTGTTTTACACAAATGTTTTTCCGCTGCAAGTTTTGACGTTGTTTCAAAGTCAAATTTTCACCGTTGAATGAAGTTTTAAAATTTACCCAAAATGTCATGGTTCAGTTCAGTATTCTGTGTAGCGAACCGGGTTCAGAAAAACCCAGGGCGTTACACGACTTCCCTTCCAGAGATCAATAATTGATTACTTCGGGAAACGTGAGGGGTCGAGTCAGATTTGCGGCCCCCCGCATTAAAATTTTTCTCAAATACAGGGGCTGAGTCACATTCGCAGCCCCCCACATTTTTGGCATGTGCTGAGGGGGTGCAAGGCCCCCGAATCGACCCCCGCGTGATGCGGAGGCTGAGATCAAGGGGCATCGCCCTGCGTATTTTCCACGTGAAAAGTAAGTGCATTGCGGTGCGCTGCACAATTTGTTTGGCCCCCCGCGTACAAAATGGTCGGGGGCCGCGATTTGAGATTGGCCCCCGGATTATTTTGAAAATGGTCATGCAGAGGGCCGCGATTTTTTGGTCGTCCCCTCGCATTACGTGAAAAGTTGGATTTGGGGGGCTATCGGCCTTCCGTCGAGGTTTTTTTTAACCTTTTTTATAATTCAAGGTTTTGACTGGACAGACTTTTTGTTCGAGGGTTTTTGTAAACTAACCCCATACTACAGGGTTGAAATTGAACTTTTTCCTAAATTTTTTCTCTATGCACAATCTTTTCTGAACCAAATTTTGTGGTTCAAGATTTAATCTGTCGACCTTCGACCATTGAGGCGACACGAGTCACCCCACAAACTCATTATTTTTTCTTTCAGTTTTGGAAGTCTTAACATAATTGTTAACGCCACATCTTCCTAAATTTGTTCAAGTCCTTTTTCCCATCATATGATCTCGGTTTTAATTGATAAAAAAGATGTGCAAAAGAGTGATGAAAGATGTGGGAAGAGAATGTAGCAATTGGAAAAT
Source organism: Begonia masoniana (assembly GCA_022432975.1). Taxonomy (NCBI): domain Eukaryota; kingdom Viridiplantae; phylum Streptophyta; class Magnoliopsida; order Cucurbitales; family Begoniaceae; genus Begonia; species Begonia masoniana. The sequence continues at coordinate 38,904,824 of CM039510.1, read as the reverse complement.
ATTACATTCAAAGTGGGAAGTTGACGCGGCTGTAGTAATAACATGATGCAAGAGAAATATAAATTGAATATTAGGAATTAGTGAAAAGGAGGATTAGGTAGGAGATAATCATGCCCCTAGTATCCGAGCCACATTATCCTCAGAATGAGAATGGAAACATTGAAGATGAATTATTGGTTAGATGTGATGGAAAAAATGGAAGGGATGAGAGCATATCTGTGATAGTTATTTGGATTGAGGAAGACTATTGTTGAAGCAATAACAGAGAAACTGTAACACCCAGCAATTTTTCCATGTAAATATTCCTTGAATTATTAGACGGAATTAATGAGAATATTTATACAATGTATGTTTTATGAGTTTACCGATGGTTTCAATTGAATGTGGGTGATTCGTAAAACCGATTTGGGGAACTAAATAGTAATTTAGTTAAAAACCAATGAAGGGCAAAATAGGGAGCCAATTAAGGTTGGTGGGGGAAGGCCTTTGGTTGCTTGACACTTGGCAACTTGTTGAAGAAGCCATGTTCTTCTTCTCTTTCCTCCTACGTGAAACCCTCATTTATCGTCTGCTTCTTTCCACTCCCCTTTGTTTTCTCTCTTCCAGACTACAAACGCCCTTCGAAGCTCCTTCGATCTCCTCATTTTTCTTCTGTTTCTCTGCCTAAGGTAAACATCTGCTAAAGTTAACGAGTTTGGATAAGTTAAAATGTGAGTTTTATTGTAGTTTGGGGTTACGATAATTTGGAGAGAACTCACTGTTTTTGCATGAAAACACGTTGGTTTGTTTTCTAAAGGTTTGAATGGAGTTTGAAGCATATTCTACTCAGTTATTAGTTAGCATTTGTAGCTTTGTTAATTTCCCTTTTCGTGCACGTCATAGGTTCGTGCATCACCGTGGTTTCATGAGCAAAGCTTGCTGCTTTTTGGACAACAGGTAAGTTCATGTGTGTAGATCGGCCCTTAAGGCCCTACAACACGGAGATACTAGGTTTTACTTCTGTCGGGTTGTTTCGGGTAGATAAGTTAGAGTTTCGTTCTGAGTTTTCTATATTTCTTTTCTTTTTCTGCCGTTTATTTCCTGTTGTCTGCTATTTCAAGTTGGAGTCCTGTAAATGTCTATGCATACACGTTTTTCGAAAGCTCATGCAAAATGTTTTCTGTACACGTTTTGAAATTAAGAACGATAAAAATCTGAATGTAATGTATCAGTTAAGTGTGGGACAGGGACTGGCCCTCTGTTTCTGTATATTCTGTATTTCTGTATGTGCTTGAGAGTGCACTTGCCAGTTCCCCTATAAGCCCCACTTATACCTCCCTGCCAGTGAAACGTAATGTAATGTACTGTCACTGTATTCTGAAAGTTCATGCATAGCATATGCTTAATTGCATTTTTATTCATGTTCTTACTGAGTTTTAGACTCATAGGTGAATTCCCTATTGTAGGTACGGATCACGTGGATGAGGACTTTGTGCCTCAGTCCGATGAATAGGTGGCTGGTGGCTCGAGCTTTCGGGGGTGGTTGCGGTAGCCAGACATATTTCTGTCCCAAGGTTTAAGTTTTTAAAGTAAAGTTTATGTCTGTAAACTCTACTGGGATTCTGGTGTTTTGTTTTTAAAACTCTGTTGGAAATTTGGATAATGTATAGGTTTGGTGTCTAAGTTTTTAAACCTCTGTAATTGACAGTTGTATATATGTTTTGAAAACATTTTGGAACTGCATGAGTTCTTCTTTTTTTTAGGTTGTGCATGGATGGTCTCGAATTTTTGAGCTATCCATGCAGTTTGTTTTCTTGAATCTCTGTCATTTATAAAGCATGTTTTACAACATTGTTTTGAATCCGGTTTTGAAACTTTTTATGCCTTCTGTTTTATGCTCCTTGTTTATACGTCTTCCTGTTAAAAGTTGTCAAATTTTGCCTTTAAAACTGCGTCTTTCGCTACATCTACTGCCTTATGGCCACGTCCACCACTCCGGTTTATTTAAGCCCTCCAGTTTAATTACATCTTTCGCTCAGTTCAATTACTTCTTCCGTCTTACGTCACCCAGTCTACATCTTCCGTCAGTTCCTTACATCTTCCACCTGACGTCATCCACCCATATCTTCCGTCCAGTTCGCTACATCTTCCGCCTGACGTCATCAACCCATATCTTCCGCCTAGTTCGCTCCATCTTCTGCCTAACGTCATCCACCCATATCCTCCGCCCAGTTCACCTACATCTTCTGCTCTACTTCTTCCGCCCCAGTTTGTTTACTTCTTCTGCCCTATATCACCCGATCCTGTCATTCACTGTAGCCCTTCTTCCGGCATGACATCCAGTTTCTGTTTCCCATTTTATTAGGTCTTCCACTGCATGTCAGTCGTCCATTTCTGTCTGTTTATCTTCATCGTCCATTTCTGTCTTCCCGTTTGCAATTCTCCCGGTCTCCCTGCACTCGTCTAGGGAAGGTTTACGTCCAAATTCTTAAGTGTTCCAGTCTTCCTGCTTTCCTTCTGTCATTCATTATGTAGTCCAATTTTAACTGTTTTCCGTTTTGCTTTTAAATTCAGAGAATGTTTTCTCTCTCTGTAAAGTTTTAAGGGTTTGTTTTAAAGGTTCAGTCTGTTTATTCAAAAAAAAATAATAATAGTCCCCGTTTTGAATGTCCCGGAGTGATGACTCCTCAGACCCTGATTGGGTCAGGGGTTGTCACAGAAACTCACTGTTGTAGATTCAATGCAGCAGTGACAATGTCATTTTTAGGAATTAAAGAAAAATGAGTAGTCCAACATTGCAACATTGTGCAAGTTGAGGAAAAAGATTGTGACAAATCAGCAGATTTAGGGTTGAGTTTGCAACATGTGGGTCCAACCATTATTGGATAGGAGCTTTCTGCTAAATCTATCGATGGTTTGAGTAGGAAGTAGCCTCGCAACCTGTGCTTAGATCAGAGATGGTTGGCAGAATCTCGCCAAATTCATATTGCTGGGAACCATCGCCTCGCCATCTTAAATTTGCTAAAGCAATAACTGGAGATGAAGTTTGGAACTTCGAGCTCCAATCACCAATCTTTGATGTTATTATGTTTGTCATTTTGGATCTTGGAGGCAATTTCATTTATGGCTTCCAACAAGAGAAAAAGAGGGATTCATGCTCTCAAAGAGAAAAAGAATTGCTTAAACCTAAGGACCAATTTATTTTGATAGATATATGTTACGATATCGTAACAATAAAGAGAAGAAAGCTACTATCTAACACTATTAGATCGAGAAATAACTTGATTTTATTCACACTCCCTTTTTACATTCTTAAAACCTAATATATAAGGAAATTGAAGTGGGAAAGAAAGAAAGAGGAGAAAGACAGTTTGCATAACTCCACCAATAACTCTCATCCTACCACATATACAAATTACTCTAAATTATCTTATAGAAATTAACCACCTAGAACATAGATAATGGAACCACCATAAATCACATATCATGACATTTCTCCCTTTCAAATGAACCTTGTCCCAAGGTTCATTCTACAATAAAAAATATCTCTACCAGGATCAAGACTTTTAGAGTGCCTTTCAACATCATCATACTCGTTCAATTTGACTTTGTGAACCCTTTTCATCATTAACACTTTGCCAGTTGTCCATTCCCAATATACATATGATATAAAAACATTATGGCTCAGCACTTCAACGGAAACAATCTCATTGTAAGACTCGAGTTGATCCATGGTAACTTGACTTAGACTAGTCTTTTCAATAGGAGATAAAGATATAGATGGGAAAATTGAAGGAAGTGATACTCCATGTTCTCTGTTTATGCATTTTGTCATAATTGGTTCAGGTTTAATTAGACATGACTAATGAGCTGTGATAGCCCCAGACCCGATCGGGGCCGAGGAGCCGTCACTCCGAACATTTAACAGGAAACGAGACATATTATTATTTTTTTAAATAAACAGACTGAACTTTAAAACTTGACAGAGAGATAAAACATTCTCTGGATTTGAAAGAAAAACAAGAAAAATAGTTAAGATCAGACTACAGAACGAATGACAGAAGGGAAAGCAGGAAGACTGGAACACTTAAGAATTTGGACGTAAACCTTCTCTAGACGAGTGCAAGGAGACAGGGAGAATTGCAAACGGGGAGACAGAAATGGACGATGAAAATAAACAGATAGAAATAGACGACTGACATGCATTGGGAGACCTAGTAAAATGGGAAACAAAAACTGGAAGTCATGCCAGAAGAAGGGCTACAGTGAATGACAAGATCGGGTGATATATGGCGGAAAAAGCAATTAAACTGGGCGGAGAAGTAAGGCGGAAAATGTAAACAAACCGGGGCGGAAGATGTAAATTACAAGCAGAAGTGAACTACAGGCAGAAGTTTGCTGTTCACCGGTAGAAGTGAACTACAGGATGAAGTTTACTGTTCACTGGTAGAAGTGAACTACAGACAAAATTTTACTGTTCACCGGCAGAAGTGAACTAGGCGGAAGATGTGGATGGATGACGTCAGACGGAAGATGTGAAGGGATGACGTCAGGCGGTAGAAGTGATTTTAAAGGCAGCGGTGGATGTGATTTTAAAGGCAGCGGTAGATGTGATTTTAAAGGCAGTGGTAGATGTGATTTTAAAGGCAGAATTGGCAACATTTAACAGGAAGACATATGAACATGGAGCATAAAACAGACGGCATAAAACTTCAAAAATCAATTTCAAAACATGATTTTGGACAGGATGGAAAACATGACAGAAGTTTAAGAAATCGAATTGCATGGATAGCTCTAAAACAAGAGACAATCCATGCACAACCAAAAGGGAAAATCCCAAGCAATTCCAGAGTATTTTAAAACATACATTCAACTGTCAAATACAGAGGTTTTAAAAGAAAACTCAAACATCAGAACCTATACCTTATCCAAATTTCTAACAGAATCCCAACAGAGTTTTAAAACAAGAACACCAGAAACCCAATAGATTTTACAGACATGAACTTCACAAAAAAAAGGGACTTAAACCTCGGGACAGAAATATATCTGACTGTATCAACCAATCCCCCGCAAGCTCGTGCCACCAACCACCTATTCCTCGGCCTGAGGCACAAAGTCCTCATCCACGGGATCCGTACCTACAACATGGAGTTCACCTATGAGTCTAAAACTCAGTAAGATCATGAACAAAAATGCAGTGATGCATATGCTATGCATGAACTTTCAGAATACAGTGACAGTACATTACATTACGTTTCACTGGCATAGGGGTATAAGTGGGGATTATAGGGGAATTGACAAGTGCACTATCAGGCACATAACAGATATACAGAACGAGACAGAACAGTAGGCCAGTCCTCGTCCCACACTTAACCAATACATTACATTCAGATTTTTATCTTTCTTAACTTCAAAACGTGTGCAGAAAACATTTTTGCATGAGCTTTTGGGAAAAACGTGTATGCATGGACGTTTACAGTGCTTCAACTTAAAACAGCAGACAACAGAAATAAAACAGCAGAACATGAAAAGAAATGCAGAAAAACTCAGAACGTAACTCTAACTTATCTACCCGAAACAACCCAACAGAAGTAAAACCTAGTATCTCCGTGTTGTAGGGCCTTAAGGGCCGATCTACACCCATGAACTTACCTGTTGCTGTAGAGTTGCAAGTCTTGAACGTCTCGGTTATGCACGAACCTAAAACATGCACGTAAAGAAAATAAACAGAGCTGCGAATGCTAACTAATAACTTGGTAGATTATGCTTCAAACTCCATTCAAACCTTTAGAAAACAAACCAACGTGTTTTCATCCAAAAACAGTGAGTTCTCTCCAAAATATTTTAACACTAAACTTAACAAAACTCACATTTTTAACTTGTCCAAACTCGTTAACTTTAGGAAATGATTACCTTCACTGGAGAAAACAGAAGAAAAGAAGTTTTTGGAAAGGTTGCAGTCGCCTGGAAGAGAGAAAACATAGGGGAGTGGAAAGAAGCGGAGGAGAAATGAGGGTTTCACGTAGGAGGAAAGAGAAGAAGAACATGGCTTCTTCAACAAGTTGCCAAGTGTCAAACACTCATTAGTTCCCTCCCACCAAACTTAATTTCTTCCCAATTTACTCCTCCATTCAATTCTAACTATTGGTTTTTAACTAAATTACTATTTAGTTCACCGAATCGGTTTTACGAATCACTCATATTCAATTGAAAACATCGGCAAGTTCGTAAAAATACGCATTGTATAAATATTCCCATTAATCCCATTTAATAATTCAAGGAATATTTACATGGCAAAAATGCCAGGTGTTACACGAGCGATCCGAGCTGAGCCGAGCCAGAAGTAGTCCGTTTCACCGAGCCTAATGAGCCTATCGAGCCGAGCTTAACGAGCCAGTCTGAAAAAAATTTCAACCCAAGCCAGCTCGCGAGCCACGAGTTAAACGAGGCGAGCCGAGCAGGCTCAATGAGCCTAACGAGCCTTAATGAGCCGAACATATATAAATATTTCCAACTTATGTTAATATAAGTTTTTTAAAAATTTTCATTTAAAATTATACTAAGTATTAATAATTATATGTCAACGATATTTACTCATTTAATTTAAAAATTAGTTATGTTAAGCAAATGTATATAAAATTGAATGTATTAATAAATAAATTATTAGGTAATTATCGATTTGAACTGTACTATACACTTTTTTTCAATTCGCCCCTGTACTAAAAAAATCGACAAACCGAACCCTGTACTTTGATTTTGTTATCGGTTTTGACCTTCTATCAACAATTTTATTAAACTTTCATTTAAAAAATTACCAAACGAGCTTGGATTCAGTTGAAATGTTTACCACATGTTGACTACTTAATGAGAAGATAATCTAAAAATTTTTATTATTTTTTAATACATGTATGATTTATTGTAATTTTATTTTAGTATTTTATAAAAATATTATAATAAATCATTCAAATTTTAGAAAATCACGAAACATTTTCTATTATCTACCCATGATAATTTGAACATGTAAAAAATTGTTCAAATAAATCAAATGTCGTTTGGTATTTGTTTAAATTAATCTTAGTTTCTTCTTTACTTTATAAATTAATTTTTAAAAAACTACCAAACGATATTTGATTTATTTGAAAACTTTTTCACATGTTCAACCTATCATGGGTAGATAATAAAAAAATTTTCGTGATTTTCTAAAATTTTTATGAGTTATTATAATATTTTTATAAAATAATAAAATAAAATTACAATAAATCGTACATGTGTTAAAATATAACAAAAATTTTTAGTATATCTTCTCATTAAGTAGTGAACAGGTGGTAAAAAGTTCAAATTAATCCAAGATTGTATGATAATTTTTTAAATTAGGGTTTAATGAAATTATTGATAGAAGGTCAAAACTGATAACAAAATCAAATTACAGAGTTCGGTTTGCCGGTTTTTTTTGTACAAGGGGAGAATTAAAAAAAGTGTATAGTACAGGGTCCAAATCGATAATTTTCCTAAATTATTTGAGACTATCCAATAAAATGTAACACCCGACAATTTTGCCATGTAAATATTCCTTGAATTATTAAACGGGATTAATGGGAATATTTATACAATGCGTGTTTTTACAAATTTGCCGATGTTTTCAATTGAATATGTGTGATTAGTAAAATCGATTTGTAGAACTAAATAGTAATTTAGTTAAAAACCAATGGCAGGGCAAAATAGGGAGCCAATTAAGGTTGGTGGGAGGATGCCAATGGTTGAGTGACACCTGGCAACTTGTTGAAGAAGCTATGTTCTTCTTCTCTTTCCTCCTACGTGAAACCCTCATTTCTCTCATCTGCTTCTTTCCACTACTCTCTGTTTTCTCTCTTCCAGGCGACTGCAACCTTCCCAAAAACCTCCTTTCTTCCGTTTTCTCCAGTGAAGGTAATTATCTACTAAAGTTAACGAGTTTGGACAAGTTAAAAATGTGAGTTTTGTTCAAGTTAGGGTAAAGATATTTTGGAGAAAAATCTCTGTTATTTTATGAAAACATGTCGATTTGTTTTCTAAAGGTTTGAATGGAGTTTGGAGCATGTCCTACCAAGTTGTTAGTTAGCATTTGCAGCTTTGCTCATTTTCTTCACATGCATGTATAGGTCCGTGCATCACCGAGGCAACATGTAACACCCGGCATTTTTGCCTATGTAATTTCTCCCCGAATTATTATGTGGGATTAATTTGGTATTAATGCAATGAGCGTTTTGTTGGGAACCAAATCGACAGAATTTATATATAGATACATATAAATATGTATATTTAGATAATTGGATAAAAACAAAACTAAGGTATGAGTAAACAAAACCATTAGTTAGAGATGCATGAAGGGGTAAATTGGGAAGGAATTAAGGTTGGTGGGAGGGAGCTGATGGATGGTTGCCAAATGTCCATAACTTGCTGAGAAACCTACCTATTCTCCTCTCTTCTACGTGAACCTTCACATTCATCCATTCCTCTCTGTTCCCTCTCTTCCAGACGAAAATCATCCATCAAAGCACCTTCAATCTTCTTGGTTTTTCTTCTATTTTCTGCCTGAGGTAAACATCTGCTTATGCTAATGTGTTGGGACAAGTGAAAGTGTAAGTTTTGTTGAAGTTTAGGGTTAAAATATTTTGGAAAAACTCACTGTTATTGCATGAAAACATGTTAGTTTGTTTTCTAAAGGTCCGAATGGAGTTAGGAGCATATCCTACAAGTTGTTTGTTAGCATTTGCAGATTGTTTATTTTCTCTACGTGCATGTTTTAGGTCCGTGCATAACCGAGACGTTCAAGACTATCAACTCTACAGCAAACAGGTAAGTTCATATCCGTAAGTTGGCCCTACATCACGGAGACTCTAGGATTTTACTTCTGTCAGGAGGTTTCGGGTAGATAAGTAGAAGTTATATTCCGAGTAACCTGTTCTCCCTTTAGGTTTTTTTGTGTTGTTTCTGTTGTCTGCTATTTTAATTGTAAGCACACTGAATGTCCATGCATACACGATTTTCCCGAAAGTTCATGCAAAACTGTTTTCTGTACACGGTTTGAAGCTAAGCAAGATAAAATCTGACTGAAATGTATTGGTTAAGTGCAGGACGGGGACTTGCCTACTATTCTGTACAGCTCTTTCTGTTCTGTAAATCTGTTTGTGCCTGTCGTGCACTTGTCAGTTCCCCTATAATCCCCACTTATACCCCTCTGCCACTGAAACGTAATGTACTGTACTGTCACCGTATTTCTGAAAGTTCATGCATAGCATATGCATCACTGCATTTATATATGTTCTTACTGAGTTTTAGACTCATAGGTGAACTCCCTGATGTAGGTACTGAACCCGTGGATGAGGACTTTGTGCCTCAAGATGATGATTTGATGTAGTTGGCGAAGCGAGCTCATGGGGAGTTGGTTGTTGCAGCCAGACATATTTCTGTCCCGAGGTTTAAGTTTCCTTTTTTTTATAAAGTTTATGTCTGTAAACCCTACTGGGATTCTGCTGGCTTTGTTTTAAAACTCTGTTGGGATTTTGTTGGAAGTTTGGATAATGTATAGGTTCTGATGTTTAAGTTTTAAAAACTCAGTATTTGACAGTTGTGTGTATTCTGAAGTATTCTTGAATCGTTTGGAATATTTCTCTTTTAGGGTGTGCGTGGATTATCTCTGGTTTTAGAGTTATCCATGCAATCTATTTCCTTAGAATTCTGTCGTGTTTTCTTGATACCCCAAAATCATGTTGTGAATCCGTTCTCTGAAGCGTGAAGCTTTCACACTTTTTGTTTTTCATGATTTCTGTTTCGGTGTAATCTTGTCAAAAGTTGTCAAATTCTGCCCTTTTAAACTACATCTTCCGATCACGTCCACCGCTGCTTTAAATTCACTTCTACAGCTGCCCGTTTTAAAAACCCTGTCCACCGCTACTTGAAAAATCATATCCACCGCTGCCCGTTTAAAACTGCATCCACCGCTGCCCGCTACCCGTTTAAAACTGCATCCACCGCTGCCTTTAAAATTTCATCTTCCGCCTGACGTATCTGTTTTGTCCTATTCGCATCGACCGCTGCTTTTAAAATTTACATAATCCACCTGACGTCATCTGTTTTGTCTTATTCATGTCCACCGGCTAACAGTGCACTTTTGCCCGCCTCCACCGCTGCCACTGTTCATTTTTGTCGTATTCACATCCACCGCTACTTTTAAAATTCATATCCACCACTGCCTTTGTTTATTCACATCCACTGCTGCCACTGTACACTTTTGTCTTATTCACATCCACCGTTGTCACTGTTCACATTTGTTTAAAATCCATTTCTTCCGCCAGTCTTCATCCTATGTTTTTCTGCCTTTATTTCCTGTTTATTCTGGTTATTTATTCTCATCGTCCCTTTCTGTTCCCTGTTCTTTCCAGTCTCTTCTGTTATTCACTTCTGTGATCCGGTTATAAATTAGCTCCCAATTTTTAAATCCAAAGAAAGTTTCTCTCTGTGAGAAGTTTAAAGGTTCGATTTATAAAATTCCTCTGTCTTCTGTTCTTCGAACTATAATTGTCATCCAGTTTTATACATATGTCATCCAGTCCCATTTCCAGAGAAGGTTTCTTCTCCCTGTAATGTTCTCAAAGTTAAAAAAAAAAATATAGCCTGTGTTTATTCTGTTATGTCCGGAGTGATGGCTTTGCTCCCGAGTTTCGATCGGATATGGTTCCAGGCTGTCACACAACACGTTCAAGACTCTCAACTCCACGCAAATAGTAAGTTCATACCCGTAGTTGCCCCTTAAGGCCCTACATCACAGGAGACTCTAGGATTTTACTTCTGTCGGGAGGTTTCGACGTAGATAAGTTGGAGTTATATTCTGAGTCGTCTGTTTTTCCTCTTTAGGTTCTGTTGTGCTATTTCTGTTGTCTGCTGTTTTAATTTCAAGAATTGTAAACGTCCATGCATACACGATTTTCCCGAAAGTTCATGCAAAAATATTTTCTGTACACGGTTTGAAAGTTAAGAAGGATAAAAATCTGACTGAAATGTATTGGTTAAGTGCAGGACGGGGACTTGCCTACTATTCTGTACAGCTCTTTCTGTTCTGTAAATCTGTTTGTGCCTGTCGTGCACTTGTCAGTTCCCCTATAATCCCCACTTATACCCCTCTGCCACTGAAACGTAATGTACTGTACTGTCACCGTATTTCTGAAAGTTCATGCATAGCATATGCATCACTGCATTTATATATGTTCTTACTGAGTTTTAGACTCATAGGTGAACTCCCTGATGTAGGTACTGAACCCGTGGATGAGGACTTTGTGCCTCAAGATGATGATTTGATGTAGTTGGCGAAGCGAGCTCATGGGGAGTTGGTTGTTGCAGCCAGACATATTTCTGTCCCGAGGTTTAAGTTTCCTTTTTTTTATAAAGTTTATGTCTGTAAACCCTACTGGGATTCTGCTGGCTTTGTTTTAAAACTCTGTTGGGATTTTGTTGGAAGTTTGGATAATGTATAGGTTCTGATGTTTAAGTTTTAAAAACTCAGTATTTGACAGTTGTGTGTATTCTGAAGTATTCTTGAATCGTTTGGAATATTTCTCTTTTAGGGTGTGCGTGGATTATCTCTGGTTTTAGAGTTATCCATGCAATCTATTTCCTTAGAATTCTGTCGTGTTTTCTTGATACGCCCAAAATCATGTTGTGAATCGTTTCTCTGAAGCGTGAAGCTTTCACACTTTTTGTTTTTCATGATTTCTGTTTCGGTGTAATCTTGTCAAAAGTTGTCAAATTCTGCCCTTTTAAACTACATCTTCCGATCACGTCCACCGCTGCTTTAAATTCACTTCTACAGCTGCCCGTTTTAAAAACCCTGTCCACCGCTACTTGAAAAATCATATCCACCGCTGCCCGTTTAAAACTGCATCCACCGCTGCCCGCTACCCGTTTAAAACTGCATCCACCGCTGCCTTTAAAATTTCATCTTCCGCCTGACGTTATCTGTTTTGTCCTATTCGCATCGACCGCTGCTTTTAAAATTTACATAATCCACCTGACGTCATCTGTTTTGTCTTATTCATGTCCACCGGCTAACAGTGCACTTTTGCCCGCCTCCACCGCTGCCACTGTTCATTTTTGTCGTATTCACATCCACCGCTACTTTTAAAATTCATATCCACCACTGCCTTTGTTTATTCACATCCACTGCTGCCACTGTACACTTTTGTCTTATTCACATCCACCGTTGTCACTGTTCACATTTGTTTAAAATCCATTTCTTCCGCCAGTCTTCATCCTATGTTTTTCTGCCTTTATTTCCTGTTTATTCTGTTTATTTATTCTCATCGTCCCTTTCTGTTCCCTGTTCTTTCCAGTCTCTTCTGTTATTCACTTCTGTGATCCGGTTATAAATTAGCTCCCAATTTTTAAATCCAAAGAAAGTTTTCTCTCTGTGAGAAGTTTTAAAGGTTCGATTTATAAAATTCCTCTGTCTTCTGTTCTTCGAACTATAATTGTCATCCAGTTTTATACATATGTCATCCAGTCCCATTTCCAGAGAAGGTTTCTTCTCCCTGTAATGTTCTCAAAGTTAAAAAAAAAATATAGCCTGTGTTTATCTGTTATGTCCCGGAGTGATGGCTTTGCTCCCGAGTTTCGATCGGAATATGGTTCCAGGCTGTCACACAACACGTTCAAGACTCTCAACTCCACAGCAAATAGGTAAGTTCATACCCGTAGGTTGCCCCTTAAGGCCCTACATCACGGAGACTCTAGGATTTTACTTCTGTCGGGAGGTTTCGCGTAGATAAGTTGGAGTTATATTCTGAGTCGTCTGTTTTTCTCTTTAGGTTCTGTTGTGCTATTTCTGTTGTCTGCTGTTTTAATTTCAAGAATTGTAAACGTCCATGCATACACGATTTTCCCGAAAGTTCATGCAAAAATATTTTCTGTACACGGTTTGAAGTTAAGAAGGATAAAAATCTGAATGTAATGTATTGGTTAAGTGTGGGACGGAGACTGGTGTTCTGTTCTGTATTTCTGTACCGTTTCACTGCTAGTGCCTGATAGTGCACTTCTGTCACGCCTGTTCTCCTATAAGCCCCTCTTATACTCCTCTGTCGGTAAAACGTAATGTACTGTAGAGTCACTGTATTCTGAAAGTTCATGCATAGCATATGCATCACTGCATTTTTATATGTTCTTACTGAGCTTTAGGCTCATAGTTGAACTCCCTGTTGTAGGTATGGATCCTCAAGATGAGGACTTTATGCCTCAAGATGATGATTTGATGTAGTTGGCGGATCGAGCTCATGGGGTTTGGTTGCTGCAGTCAGACAAGAGTTAACTCTGTGAGAATGTATTTTCTGAAGTTATGTCAAGTTCTGTAACATCTTTTGAAGTTTTAAAAACATTTGAAGTGTAGGTTCAGTTCTGTACAACTTTTGTGTTCTTTTTAAAATGACGTATGGAAACAGTATTGATGTCTAAAACCTCTGTATTTGACAGTTGTATATATTTTGAAATATTCTGGAACTGCATTGAGTTTCCTCTTATTAGTTCATGCGTGGGTAGTCTCTGGTTTTAGAGCTATCAATGCAGATTGATTTTCTTAAACTTATGTCATGTTTTCTGTTATGTCCAAAAATCATGTTTTGAAGGTCTGAAACTTTTTATGCCTTCTGTTTTATGTTCCCTGTTTATACGTCTTCCTGTCAAAAGTTGTCAAAATTCTGCCTTTTAAACTACATCTTCCGATTACATCCACCGCTGCTTTAAAAATCACATCCACCGATGCTTTAAAAATCACATCTACCGTTGCCTTTAAAATCACTTCCACCGGTGAACAGTGCATTTCTGCCTGCATCCACCGCTGCCTTTAAAATTACATCTTCCGTCTGACGTCATCCACATCTTCCGCCTAACGTCATCTGCCCATATCCTCCGCCCAGTTTATTTACATCTTTCGTCTGACGTCATCCACATCTTCCGCCTAACGTCATCTGTCTACTTCTTCCGCCTAGTTTATTTACATCTTCCGTTTGACGTCATCCACATCTTCCGCCTGACGTCTTCTGCCTAATTCTTCCGCCTAGTTTATTTACATCTTTCGTCTGACGTCATCCACATCTTCCGCCTAACGTCATCTGTCTACTTCTTCCGCCTAGTTTATTTACATCTTTCGTCTGACGTCATCCACATCTTCCGCCTAACGTCATCTGTCTACTTCTTCCGCCTAGTTTATTTACATCTTTCGTCTGACGTCATCCACATCTTCCGCCTAACGTCATCTGTCTACTTCTTCCGCCTAGTTTATTTACATCTTTCGTCTGACGTCATCCACATCTTCCGCCTAACGTCATCTGTCTACTTCTTCCGCCTAGTTTATTTACATCTTTCGTCTGACGTCATCCACATCTTCCGCCTAACGTCATCTGTCTACTTCTTCCGCCTAGTTTATTTACATCTTTCGTCTGACGTCATCCACATCTTCCGCCTAACGTCATCTGTCTACTTCTTCCGCCTAGTTTATTTACATCTTTCGTCTGACGTCATCCACATCTTCCGCCTAACGTCATCTGTCTACTTCTTCCGCCTAGTTTATTTACATCTTTCGTCTGACGTCATCCACATCTTCCGCCTAACGTCATCTGTCTACTTCTTCCGCCTAGTTTATTTACATCTTTCGTCTGACGTCATCCACATCTTCCGCCTAACGTCATCTGTCTACTTCTTCCGCCTAGTTTATTTACATCTTTCGTCTGACGTCATCCACATCTTCCGCCTAACGTCATCTGTCTACTTCTTCCGCCTAGTTTATTTACATCTTTCGTCTGACGTCATCCACATCTTCCGCCTAACGTCATCTGTCTACTTCTTCCGCCTAGTTTATTTACATCTTTCGTCTGACGTCATCCACATCTTCCGCCTAACGTCATCTGTCTACTTCTTCCGCCTAGTTTATTTACATCTTTCGTCTGACGTCATCCACATCTTCCGCCTAACGTCATCTGTCTACTTCTTCCGCCTAGTTTATTTACATCTTTCGTCTGACGTCATCCACATCTTCCGCCTAACGTCATCTGTCTACTTCTTCCGCCTAGTTTATTTACATCTTTCGTCTGACGTCATCCACATCTTCCGCCTAACGTCATCTGTCTACTTCTTCCGCCTAGTTTATTTACATCTTTCGTCTGACGTCATCCACATCTTCCGCCTAACGTCATCTGTCTACTTCTTCCGCCTAGTTTATTTACATCTTTCGTCTGACGTCATCCACATCTTCCGCCTAACGTCATCTGTCTACTTCTTCCGCCTAGTTTATTTACATCTTTCGTCTGACGTCATCCACATCTTCCGCCTAACGTCATCTGTCTACTTCTTCCGCCTAGTTTATTTACATCTTTCGTCTGACGTCATCCACATCTTCCGCCTAACGTCATCTGTCTACTTCTTCCGCCTAGTTTATTTACATCTTTCGTCTGACGTCATCCACATCTTCCGCCTAACGTCATCTGTCTACTTCTTCCGCCTAGTTTATTTACATCTTTCGTCTGACGTCATCCACATCTTCCGCCTAACGTCATCTGTCTACTTCTTCCGCCTAGTTTATTTACATCTTTCGTCTGACGTCATCCACATCTTCCGCCTAACGTCATCTGTCTACTTCTTCCGCCTAGTTTATTTACATCTTTCGTCTGACGTCATCCACATCTTCCGCCTAACGTCATCTGTCTACTTCTTCCGCCTAGTTTATTTACATCTTTCGTCTGACGTCATCCACATCTTCCGCCTAACGTCATCTGTCTACTTCTTCCGCCTAGTTTATTTACATCTTTCGTCTGACGTCATCCACATCTTCCGCCTAACGTCATCTGTCTACTTCTTCCGCCTAGTTTATTTACATCTTTCGTCTGACGTCATCCACATCTTCCGCCTAACGTCATCTGTCTACTTCTTCCGCCTAGTTTATTTACATCTTTCGTCTGACGTCATCCACATCTTCCGCCTAACGTCATCTGTCTACTTCTTCCGCCTAGTTTATTTACATCTTTCGTCTGACGTCATCCACATCTTCCGCCTAACGTCATCTGTCTACTTCTTCCGCCTAGTTTATTTACATCTTTCGTCTGACGTCATCCACATCTTCCGCCTAACGTCATCTGTCTACTTCTTCCGCCTAGTTTATTTACATCTTTCGTCTGACGTCATCCACATCTTCCGCCTAACGTCATCTGTCTACTTCTTCCGCCTAGTTTATTTACATCTTTCGTCTGACGTCATCCACATCTTCCGCCTAACGTCATCTGTCTACTTCTTCCGCCTAGTTTATTTACATCTTTCGTCTGACGTCATCCACATCTTCCGCCTAACGTCATCTGTCTACTTCTTCCGCCTAGTTTATTTACATCGGTGCCGTTAAGCTGGGAGGGATTTAAACGAATATTCTATGAGAAGTATTTTGACAGAAGTGCGAAGAAGGAAAAGATGATAGAATTCTCTCGGCTACGACAGTATGGATCGGTGGCCGAATATGTTCAGAAGTTTGAATCATTGTCCCGCTATGCACCACATCTGGTGGCCACCGACGAGAACAAGGTACACCTGTTCTATCAAGCTTTGAAGATGGAACTTCTACGAGGGATCACTACCGGGGGTTTTGATGAGGCACCGTACACAAAGGTGGTGGCCAAGGCTTATCAGTTAGAGGCCTTAGAGGCGAAGTTCCAGCGACAGAGGGATTCATCAAGAGGGATTATTCGGAATGTTCCTCAATAACAACAACAACAAAGAGGTCAGAATTTGCAACCTCAACAGCAACAGAACAGGGGCATCAAGAGGCCCAATGAGACCACCACTTATCAAGACAAGGGAAAGAGACCAATGGGGGCTCCTCAACTTTCAGCATGCCCGCGATGCAAGAAAATTCATAGGGGCGAATGCAGATTCATTACCGGCCAATGCTTCCGATGTGGCAAGGAGGGCCATCACGTCCGGGATTGCCCAATGCCGGACACGAGACCAAATCAGGCCGTACCAAGAGTTTTTGCAATGATAGAGGATGATGATGATGATACCGCCCAGCACACAGCAATTACTGGTACAATTTCAATATGTGATGCACCTGCTTATACCTTGTGGGATACGGGGGGCCACACATTCGTTTGTGGCAATGGACTTCGTGGTTAGAGAGAAATTTTGTTGTATGCCGTCAGATCAGCCCTACAGCATTATGCTATCGTCCGGAGAGTTTATGAACTCCGAGCAGGTTGTACGGAGTGATATAGTGTCAGTAGGAGACCAGAAGTTGTATGCCAATCTTATCGTTATTGGTATGAGAGGATACGATGTGATTCTGGGGATGGACTGGCTGTTTAGACATTACCCCACCATCAACTGTAGGTCCGGGCTAGTGTCGTTTAAGCGCCTGAACGAGGTAGAGTTCTCCTATCAAACAATATTAGAGAAACACCGTATGCCTGTTATTTCTTCCTTGAAAGCTCAACAGCTGATGAGGTCAGGATGCATCGGATTTCTTGCCCACGTAGTAGATGTTCAAAGGCAAGGTGAGGTGGAACTTCAAAATATTTTGGTAGTTCGAGACTTCTCAGAGGTTTTCTTAGATGACTTACCGGGATTGCCACTTGATCGTGAAATCAAGTTTGAAATTGATGTATATCCTGGTGCTGAACCGGTACCAAAGAATCCGTACCGTATGGCGCCAATAGAGCTGAGGGAGTTGAAGTTTCAGCTAAAAGAATTGGTGGACAAGGGTTTTGTGCGCCCTAGTTTCTCTCATTGGGGTGCTCCTGTCTTGTTTGTTAAGAAGAAAGATGGGTCCCTACGTATGTGTATTGATTACCGTGAGCTGAACAAGTTGACCATCAAAAATAGGTACCCGTTGCCAAGGATCGACGATTTATTTGACCAACTACAAGAGGCTTGGGTATTCTCGAAAATCTATTTGTGCTCCGGTTATTACCAGTTGAAGGTCAGGGCTGATGATATTCCAAAGACCGCCTTCAGGACCTGGTACGGACACTACGAGTTTTTGGTAATGTCTTTTGGATTGACTAATGCCCCAGCGGCATTCATGGACTTGATGAACAAGATATTCCAAGATTTCTTAGATAAATTTGTAATCGTCTTCATCGACGACATCCTTGTTTACTCCTGTAACGCCCCCGAACCCGCCCCGGCTCGGTGCGCTAATTTGTTAACCAATCCCGCGTTTAAAACGACGTTTAAAATAATTTTCGTAAAATTTTCGACTCGGTTTTTGCGTTTCTCGAACCCTCGACTTTTGTTGGAAAACGTGCCCAAAATACATTTAAAATACGTCGGAAAAATGTCGGGTTAAAATAATTTGAAAATAGAAAAAAAAAATAATAAACATTTTTTTTTTCTCGGGTGGCGATCGATCGCCACCCTCTCGGGTGCTACAGTGCCCGAGAGGGCGCGAGCAGTGAATGATCGCTGCACCCAGCCCGCCCCGATCACTGCGTCCAGCGCGCCTAGTGATCGATCGCCCACCCAGCGGCAATCGATCGCTGCTGCGGCGCCCAACGCCCGGCCTCGACCAACCCCTCATTTCCTCCACTTTTTCCCGAGCCAAACTCTTCCAAATTTTCCTGAAATTTTAACCACTATATCCCGACACCCAAATCTTCATGTCCCGTAAAAATCTTGGAAAACCAACTTAAAATGGTTAACAAAACGTATAGCGAAACGAACCCGACATCATAGACATTTTTAACAAAAATCGACAATATAACGGCTAAAAGTTTCTAAATCCAAAAGCCTGAAAAATAAACCTTTCAAACCACAATTCAAACCTAATTCACACCAGTATAAATCCACAAGTATTTACACAAAACCAAACTCACAAAATCCACCACAACACCTCAATCCTAACTACAAACTACACCTCCGAGAATCAGGTCGAAGCGCTCCGACAAATGGCCTACACCGGCGAGCTCCGTGGATCTCCGACTGCCCCTAGTCCTGTTCCTCGCTCTCAAGCTCACCTGCAAATGCTCCGTCACCTACACAATAGAACACACACACCCACGTAAGCTTACGCTTAGCAAGTAGGGATAACAAATGCAGTTTAAAACCATGCACTATGCCCAACAACACTCACACACACCCTAACACATGCGGTTTCTAACCCTCGGTTGTGTTCGTTCAATTTCTTTTCATTAGTCTTTCACTATTAGCACTTAACATCGAAGCGTTCGCGGAACCTTCTGCTTAACATCGAATCGTTCACGGAACCTTCTGCTTAACTTTTTGCATTCCACTACTCTTCCAAATTTTCCTGAAATTTTAACCACTATATCCCGACACCCAAATCTTCATGTCCCGTAAAAATCTTGGAAAACCAACTTAAAATGGTTAACAAAACGTATAGCGAAACGAACCCGACATCATAGACATTTTTAACAAAAATCGACAATATAACGGCTAAAAGTTTCTAAATCCAAAAGCCTGAAAAATAAACCTTTCAAACCACAATTCAAACCTAATTCACACCAGTATAAATCCACAAGTATTTACACAAAACCAAACTCACAAAATCCACCACAACACCTCAATCCTAACTACAAACTACACCTCCGAGAATCAGGTCGAAGCGCTCCGACAAATGGCCTACACCGGCGAGCTCCGTGGATCTCCGACTGCCCCTAGTCCTGTTCCTCGCTCTCAAGCTCACCTGCAAATGCTCCGTCACCTACACAATAGAACACACACACCCACGTAAGCTTACGCTTAGCAAGTAGGGATAACAAATGCAGTTTAAAACCATGCACTATGCCCAACAACACTCACACACACCCTAACACATGCGGTTTCTAACCCTCGGTTGTGTTCGTTTCAATTTCTTTTCATTAGTCTTTCACTATTAGCACTTAACATCGAAGCGTTCGCGGAACCTTCTGCTTAACATCGAATCGTTCACGGAACCTTCTGCTTAACTTTTTGCATTCCACTACTCTTCCAAATTTTCCTGAAATTTTAACCACTATATCCCGACACCCAATCGTCATGTCCCGTAGAAATCGTGGAAAAACCAACCTTAAAAATGGGTTAACAAAACGTATAGCGAAACGAAACAACCCACATCATAGCATTTGTAAACAAAAATCGACAATATAAACGGCTAAATAGTTGCCTAAATCCAAAAGCCTGAAAAATAAACCTTTCAAACCACCATATTCAAACCTAATTCCAACCAGTATAAATCCACAAGTATTTACACAAACCAAACTCACAAAATCCACCACAACACCTCAATCCTAACTACAAACTACACCCTCGAGAATCAGGTCGAAGACGCTCCGACAAATGGCCTACACCGGCGAGCTCCGTGGATCTCCGACTGCCCTAGTCCTGTTCCTCGCTCTCAAGCTCACTTGCAAATGCTCCGTCACCTACACAATAGAACAAACACACCACGTAAGCTTACGCTTAGCAAGTAGGGATAACAAATGCAGTTTAAAACCATGCACTATGCCCAACAACACTCACACACACCCTAACACATGCGGTTTCTAACCCTCGGTTGTGTTCGTTTCAATTTCTTTTCATTAGTCTTTCACTATTAGCACTTAACATCGAAGCGTTCGCGGAACCTTCTGCTTAACATCGAATCGTTCACGGAACCTTCTGCTTAACTTTTTGCATTCCACTCCCAAAATTTGCAAACAATGTTCAAACAATGAAACCAACACAACAACGCAACGCAAAAACTTAACACAACACGAAGTAAAGTAATAACAAATAAACCCTACCATTCTATGGTGTTAGCCCGAAGGCGAAAGAATTGCACCCACTACTTACCTGGCTGCTCGGCACTCGATTGTTTGCTTCGTCCAACCAAACTATTCACTCGACAACCTAACAATAGGAAAAATAACCTAGCAAGCCACTAATAAAATTCTAAAGGATTTTTATAATCAAAACTAACCAACATTAAACAAACCTAAAACCCTAAACCCGAAATTCCACCAATTTTCACCGTCCGTCTTCAAACGGCCATAACTTATTCGTTTCTTGATGGATTTCAACGTGCCACCCCAATCCGTAAACCTCTACACGTCTACTATTCATTGAAATACTCAAAATAACCAAAAAACTCATTAGCCAACCCAAAATTTCCAAAACAGAATCGGCCGCCCTAGTGTTCCTAAACCGGTTTTTGTGTAACACTCCTCCAATCTTCAATCTAACCACTCAATCAACCTAAATCATCCATTCAACAACTAAACCAACCAATTTGGAAAGAAAACAACCAATTGAAAATCAAATTTCGTAGCTCCCCATTAGGGTTTCCCAGACCCTCACTAAATCCACTCAAAACTCACTAATAACTCCAACAAACTTCATCTAACTATATACAAACCAAAATCCATGCATTATTACCTTGAAATCCTTAAAAGAACTATGGAAAAAAGGAGGGAGAACTTTGGTGGAGAGCTGGTTTGTAGAAGAGAAGGAAAGGGGAAGAAAAATGAAGAAAAAGTTACCATTTTTGCATTTAAACGTACCAATTTTCTCCACTTTTGATTTCCCTCCATCAAACTTTCCTAAATTATAAAAACCACCACTTTTCCTCTTGGTTTCAAACACTCCAACGTGGAGCCTCCTTAAAACCACAATTTCCACCAAATCTACTTCATTTCTATTGGTTCACATATGCTTTGAATTTTCAACAAAATTTCTATTGGTTGGTTGTCATGTTCCTTTGACTTTTCAAACCATTGGCATTGTTTTTCTTTTTCCACTTTTCTCACATGTATTTCCAACGTCAAGCCACATTAATTTCACCACTTTCTATACCTTTTCATTTACTTTTTGCACCTAAATTCTATTGGTTTTTTTTATAGGTTGACTTTTCAAACTCTTTTTGAAGTTTGAATTGTCAAACTTCTATCCGCTTTCATCACTTAATATCACTTAACACTAAGTCATCCTATCTCTCCTAAATCTAATGTCACACATGTTGCAGGAAAATTCTGGGTGTTACAACTCCAGAAGTGAGGCCGAGCACGAGGAACACTTGACAATTGTGCTATCGACTCTGAAACAACACCGATTGTACGCCAAGTTGTCGAAGTGTGAATTCTGGTTGAGCAGGATTAACTTCCTAGGCCATGTGGTGTCGGCAGAAGGAGTGTCCATGGATCCAGCCAAGATTCTGGCAGTGAAAGAATGGTCGAGACCGAGAAATGCCAGTGAGGTATGGAGTTTTATCGGGTTAGCTAGTTATTACAGAAAGTTTATCAAGGGATTTTCTGTGATAGCGAAACCTATGACCAGCTTAACGAAGAAGGACATCAAGTTCAAGTGGTTTGAAGCTTGTGAGGTGAGTTTTCAAACACTTAAGCAGAAATTAACCACTGCTACTCTGTTAGTATTGCTAGTTGAAGATGGCAAATTCAGCGTATACTGTGATGCGTCCAAGGTCGGCTTAGGGTGTGTATTAATGTAAGAATGGAAAGTAGTGGCGTACGCATCTAGACAATTGAAGAACCATGAACAAAACTACCCTACACATGACGTTGAGTTAGCGGCAGTTGTGTTTGCGCTGAAAGTATGGAGACACCACTTGTATGGACAACCATGTGAAGTGTTTTCTGATCACAAGAGCCTAAAGTACATATTTACTCAGAAAGAGTTAAACATGAGACAAAGACGGTGGTAGCATTTGTGAAAGATTACGATGTTGAGATTAAATACCACCCTAGTAAAGCTAATGTGGTAGCTGATGCACTGAGCAGAACGCCAGCTACTATGCAACCGGCTATGTCGGCCGTATCAATGCCTTTGAGGACGGAGATTCAGAAGTTTGTTATGGAGATAGTTTCTGGGCTATCGGCCATACTAGCAGACTTGACACTACAGCCCACCATCCTGGACCAAATTAAGGAAGCCTAGAAGACCAATTCAAAGAAGATGGCTGATATTGTGAGCAAGTTACCTATGGCCTCTTCCGATTTCAGTTATTCAGGAGATGGAATTCTGAAGTTCAAAGACAGGTGGTATGTTCCGAGAGACGAATAGCTACTAAAGAACATCTTGTCGGAAGCTCACTCATCTTCTTTCTCTGTGCATTCTGGAAGCACAAAGATGTACCAAGACTTGAAACTTCATTTCT
Source organism: Begonia masoniana (assembly GCA_022432975.1). Classification (NCBI taxonomy): domain Eukaryota; kingdom Viridiplantae; phylum Streptophyta; class Magnoliopsida; order Cucurbitales; family Begoniaceae; genus Begonia; species Begonia masoniana. Next base: position 38,881,696 of record CM039510.1, on the reverse strand, counting down.
GGTGGCTGAATATGAAGAACGAGGTAGCCAAATATGTGGAGTCTTGCATGATATGTCAACAAGTCAAAGCTGAGCATCAACGACCAGGTGGAAAGCTTAAGCCTCTCCCGATCCCCAAGTGGAAATGGGAGAACACCACAATGGACTTTGTTGTTGCCCTACCAAGAACAGCTAAGGGCCATAATAGTATATGGGTCATAGTAGACAGATTGACAAAATCGGCCCATTTTCTACCTATGAAGATGACATTCTCCATGGACCAGTATGCTGAGCTATACATTAGCGAGATTATCAAACTACATGGTATTCCGGTGTCGATTGTTTCGGACCGGGATCCTAGGTTCACTTCCAGGTTTTGAAAAAGCTTGCAGAGCTCCTTGGGCACCAAGTTAGATTTCAGCACGGCATTTCATCCACAGACGGACAGACAATCCGATAAGACGATTCAAATATTGGAATATATGTTAAGATCGTGCGTATTAGAATTTCATGCTCCTTGGAGTAGATATTTGCTGCTTGCGGAGTTCGCTTACAACAATAGTTATCAGGCTACGATCGGTATGGCTCCATATGAAGCCCTTTACGTGACACAAAATCCCTTAGAAAAGGGTTGTGTTCAAACCCACAAATTGATAGAAAATGTGCTCGGTGTGTGTGAATGGAAAATGGCCGAAATAGGAGAAAAATATGATAATAAATGCAAGAAATAAATGAGGTGAAGGTGTGTGCTATGGAGTGTGGCCGAACATGAAGGTGAAGAAATGATAAAAGTGCAATAAAAATATAAGAGATTAAAGGTGTGAAAATGTGTGTGTAAGGTGAAGAAAGGGAGATAAAGATGAAGGAATTAAAATGCAAATAAAATAAATGGTGGAGTGTGTGAGTTTGATGGCTGAAAATTAAAGGTGAGAGTGTGTGTGGAAGTGTTGCGGAAATGAAAATAATGGAAATACCTTTGGCGGATCCGTAGAGCAATCTTACGGTTTAAGCTCTCGGATAAACGATTTTCTGAAGAAAATCGACCACCTAGGGCCTAGGTTTTCATCCTCAATCCTAATCCCAATGAAAAAGGTGAGGAAAAAGATAAGAATTAATCTAGCAACCCAAAGCTAGATTAATAATAGAGGGCTACTCCACTTGGTTCAAAGAACCAAGGAAAAACTCTAAAGGATAACCACCTTGGAGTAGAGAAATAGAAATTTTATAAATGAACAAAAATTTTCATACATGCACCAATGCCATGAATTTATAGTGTCCTAGGGTGGATTATTAGGGTTTCCATAAGGATGAATGAATGGTGGCCCTTGGATGAAAAAGGATCGATGGCCAATGTCGCGACCAGTACCCGTGATAACGTTTTTTTTTTAAAAATACTTACTTTAATTGTACGTAAAGTGAAATCTAAATCGGAGTTGAAATCGAAATAGAAATCGGAGTTCGTTTAATAAATCATTTAAAACAATTACTAAAACAATAAGTTTAAACTAATAAAACAATTCATTAATAAAAGAAAACAATTAATTAAAATATATATATTTTTTTTTAAATCGCCAGAGGAGGTGGCGATCAATTGCCAGAAATCTGGCAATTGATCGCCAGCCAGCGATTGCTCCTAGCGAGCAGTCGCTGGCAGGCGATTGCTCCTAGCGAGCAATCGCCTCCTGGCGATTGTTACCTCACCTGGCAATCGCTTGCCAGGCAGAGGAAGAGGCAATTGCTCGCCTCCCAGAGGCGAGCAATCGCCACGCTCTCTGGAATTCCTCCAGAGAGCGCAGTTCTTCCTCCCCTTCTTCTTCTTTCATTTTCTTCACTTTGGCCCTGAACTCCACACACATAATCCAAACATACAACACCAAAACACTTCAAACATAACACTCATCAATCTCTTCACCTTTCTCACACAAAACCTTCACCCAATCTTTACAGACTTCCATAAGTACTCTCCAAACATAACATTTACTCAAACACTCAAAACCGACACAATTCCCGTTAAACATAATCAAATTTCATAAAAACGAACCGCGTGGTTCCGTTTAAAAGTTTAACATTTTCCTCCTGTTAGAAAAACATCTAAAACATTTCAAAACACTATACGTTATCTATACAATCACCAAAACACCCTAAAAACGTATCTAAACGTACTAAAAATCCATCAAATTCATCATTATCCCAACAATAACCAAAAACTCTCAAAACACCTAACCGTGAGTCAACCCGCCCTGCCAAAAAACGCTCTGCCGCCACGAGCTCCGCCACCGACCATCTATACTTGGTCATCGTAAAGAGTTTCCTCACCTTCGTTCTCGTCACCTACATCATACAATAAATCCATTAAGCCTAATGCTTAGTAAGGAGCGTACTAAACATAACTTTACATATATGCATGACATTTATAAAACATTTTCGTTTCATTTCTTTTAAACCGTTTTCTTGCCCCGTAGTACATTCATGACTTGCCCCGTAGTACATTCGTGACTTGCCCCGTAGTACATTCGTGACTTACCCCGTAGTACATTCGTGACTTGCCCCGTAGTACATTCGTGACTTGCCCCGTAGTACATTCGTGACTTGCCCCGTAGTACATTCATGACTTGCCCCGTAGTACATTCATGACTTGCCCCGTAGTACATTCGTGACTTGCCCCGTAGTACATTCGTGACTTGCCCCGTAGTACATTCGTGACTTGCCCCGTAGTACATTCGTGACTTGCCCCGTAGTACATTCGTGACTTGCCCCGTAGTACATTCGTGACTTGCCCCGTAGTACATTCGTGACTTGCCCCGTAGTACATTCGTGACTTGCCCCGTAGTACATTCGTGACTTGCCCCGTAGTACATTCGTGACTTGCCCCGTAGTACATTCGTGACTTGCCCCGTAGTACATTCGTGACTTGCCCCGTAGTACATTCGTGACTTGCCCCGTAGTACATTCGTGACTTGCCCCGTAGTACATTCATGACTTGCCCCGTAGTACATTCGTGACTTGCCCCGTAGTACATTCGTGACTTGCCCCGTAGTACATTCGTGACTTGCCCCGTAGTACATTCGTGACTTGCCCCGTAGTACATTCGTGACTTGCCCCGTAGTACATTCGTGACTTGCCCCGTAGTACATTCGTGACTTGCCCCGTAGTACATTCGTGACTTGCCCCGTAGTACATTCATGACTTGCCCCGTAGTACATTCGTGACTTGCCCCGTAGTACATTCGTGACTTGCCCCGTAGTACATTCGTGACTTGCCCCGTAGTACATTCGTGACTTGCCCCGTAGTACATTCGTGACTTGCCCCGTAGTACATTCGTGACTTGCCCCGTAGTACATTCGTGACTTGCCCCGTAGTACATTCGTGACTTGCCCCGTAGTACATTCGTGACTTGCCCCGTAGTACATTCGTGACTTGCCCCGTAGTACATTCGTGACTTGCCCCGTAGTACATTCGTGACTTGCCCCGTAGTACATTCGTGACTTGCCCCGTAGTACATTCGTGACTTGCCCCGTAGTACATTCGTGACTTGCCCCGTAGTACATTCGTGACTTGCCCCGTAGTACATTCATGACTTGCCCCGTAGTACATTCATGACTTGCCCCGTAGTACATTCGTGACTTGCCCCGTAGTACATTCATGACTTGCCCCGTAGTACATTCGTGACTTGCCCCGTAGTACATTCGTGACTTGCCCCGTAGTACATTCGTGACTTGCCCCGTAGTACATTCGTGACTTGCCCCGTAGTACATTCGTGACTTGCCCCGTAGTACATTCGTGACTTGCCCCGTAGTACATTCGTGACTTGCCCCGTAGTACATTCGTGACTTGCCCCGTAGTACATTCGTGACTTGCCCCGTAGTACATTCGTGACTTGCCCCGTAGTACATTCGTGACTTGCCCCGTAGTACATTCGTGACTTGCCCCGTAGTACATTCGTGACTTGCCCCGTAGTACATTCGTGACTTGCCCCGTAGTACATTCGTGACTTGCCCCGTAGTACATTCGTGACTTGCCCCGTAGTACATTCGTGACTTGCCCCGTAGTACATTCGTGACTTGCCCCGTAGTACATTCGTGACTTGCCCCGTAGTACATTCGTGACTTGCCCCGTAGTACATTCGTGACTTGCCCCGTAGTACATTCGTGACTTGCCCCGTAGTACATTCGTGACTTGCCCCGTAGTACATTCGTGACTTGCCCCGTAGTACATTCGTGACTTGCCCCGTAGTACATTCGTGACTTGCCCCGTAGTACATTCGTGACTTGCCCCGTAGTACATTCGTGACTTGCCCCGTAGTACATTCGTGACTTGCCCCGTAGTACATTCGTGACTTGCCCCGTAGTACATTCGTGACTTGCCCCGTAGTACATTCGTGACTTGCCCCGTAGTACATTCGTGACTTGCCCCGTAGACCTATCAAACGAGCACTACTTAAATCACTAAAGCACTACCTAAAACTACCCGTCCTTTCTACCAACCCCTATTTCCACCTTTTTCATCACATCAAACATCATCAACATTGTACGACGTAGGGCCTTAGTGGCCGGAAAGTCTAACGCTCACTTACCTGGCATCCTAAATATGCCGAGCACCGTCCTTTGAGCTTGGGTTACCTAGAGCATTTAACAACACATCATTAATATCGACTTTCAAACATCGAATCTAAACAATCGACTTCTCGAGCTAGGACAAACTCTTCCAAAAACTCTAATTCATTTCTTCTAGGCATTTCATCGAGCACGTGGTGCTCACCAACTTCAAAACTCCATTAATACTTTCCAAATCATTTTCAACAACCTAAACTTAACATTAAACCTCAACCAACATCATCAATCTACTCCAACAACCTCAATAATTACTAATACATCATTAATGAGTAATAAATAAACAACCCTAACGATTTCTAACAAAAACCCTAAGTTTCTCCACAAACCCTAACTAAAAATAGCTTAAAAAACGAACAATATCTTGACTAAAACGTAGAGCTTACCCTAAGAGTCGATTTGGGGAAGAAACTAGAGGAGAAACTCGTCGGAAACAGAGGAGTCATCGGCGATTGAAGGAATGGCGATGGAGGAGAAGAAATGTCACGAGAGAGGAGAGGGAGAGGATTTTCGTGCGTGGAGGAGAAGTGAGAAGGAGAGAGATAGAACTTAGGATTTAATAGAATTTAACCTCAAAATTACCTTAATACCCTTAGTCAATTTCTTAACTTAAATCGTTATTTCGCCTATCAATTTAATTTCTCCAAAATTCCCTTATTTCTCCAAATATTCTATTTTATTCCTAGGGTCCTAACAAAACTTCCCGTTGGCCATTTGGACTTAATTAAATATTTCTACGAATTATTGCTCTATAATGCTTAAATACTTAATATTCGAAACTTAAAGCTCGGAATCCTTAAAACGAAATTTCCGGGTGTTACATCCTACCCTCATTATTTAAAATTTTGTCCCCAAAATTTCGTACCTGAACAAATCTGGATATCTGTCCATCATGTCCTGTTGTCACTCCCACGTTGCTTCCTCTACGTTTTGATTTCTCCATAGTACTTTAACAAGAGGGATTGACTTATTATGCAGAACCTTAACCGAAGATTCCAAGATCTGTATCGGCTTCTCTTCATAGGTCAAAGTTGGCCGTATCTCTAGATCAACTGGTTCTACCACGTGCGTAGGATCACGTATACACTTCCTTAACATAGACACGTGGAAGACATCATGTACGCCCTCCATAGACAACGGCAATTGAAGCCTATATGCTGTAGCTCCAATCCTTTATGTAATCTGAAACGGTCCAACAAACCGTGGATTTAACTTCCCTCTCTTACCAAAGCGAACCACGCCTTTGAATGGTGAAACTTTCAAAAACACTTCGTCACCAACTACAAATTCCAAATCTCGCCTTCTTCGATCAGCATAGCTCTTTTGGCGACTCTGTGCGGTCTCCATTCTTTGTCTAATCAAATCAACCTTTTCAGACAATTGCTGCAAAATTTCTGGTCCAATCAATCTAGCTTCACCTACTTCATCCCAGTATAGTGGCGATCTACACTTTCTGCCATAAAGCGCTTCGTATGGAGCCATACCAATCATGGACTGATAACTGTTGTTATAAGCAAATTCAATCAAAGGTAAATATCGGCTGCAAGATGCCTGAAACTCTAGCACGCACGCTCGCAACATATCCTCGAGTACCTGAATTGTCCTTTCAGACTGTCCGTCGGTCTGTGGGTGGAATGCCGTGCTAAAAGTCAACTTGGTACCCATAGCGCTTTGCAAACTTTTCCAAAATCTCGAAGTAAACCTGGGATCCCGATCTGAAACAATCGATATAGGAACCCCGTGCAATCTAATAATCTCTTGGACATAAAGTTCTGCAAACTGGTTCATCGTGTACGTCATCTTTACAGGCAAGAAATGAGCCGCTTTCGTCAATCTATCAACAACGACCCATATACTATTGTGCCCCTTTACTGTCCTTGGTAATCCAACCACGAAATCCATTGCAATTTGATCCCACTTCCACTCGGGAATCGGTAGTGGTTGCAACATCCCATCTGGTCTTTGGTGCTCTGCTTTCACTTGTTGGCACACTAGGCAAGACTGTACATAATTGGCCACATCACGCTTCATATTCGGCCACCAATAGTGCACTTTCAGGTCTCGGTACATTTTGGTGTTACCTGGATGCACTGAGGACAACGAAGAATGTGCCTCTGACATAACTAACTTCCTCAACTCTTCGTCTTTTGGAACGTACAATCGATCTCGAAATCTCAGAGTGCCATCCATTGAGTAACTGAAATCTGACGGTACTGCTGATAACTTCGCTACAATGGCCACCTTCTCTTCTGTATCTAACTGTTGAGCCTCTTTTATCTTGTCCAACAAAGTAGGCTGTATAGTCAAATCAGCAAGTAGGGCTGAAAGTTCTGGAACTATCTCGAGTTCAAACCCTTGCATCTCCTTTATCAATGAAGCTGACATACTAAAAGTAACTGTCTCCTCTGTTCTAGGCATCCTGCTCAGAGCATCTGCCATTGTATTTGCTTTCCTTGGGTGGTACTTGATTTCAAAGTCGTAGTCTTTCACAAATTCTAACCATCTCCTCTGTCTCATATTCAAATCCTTCTGTGTAAACAGGTATTTTAAACTTTTGTGGTCCGAAAACACTTCACATTTCTGTCCGTAAAGGTAGTGTCTCCATATCTTTAACGCGAATACCACCGCTGCCAGTTCTAAATCATGCGTTGGGTAGTTTTCTTCATAACTCTTCAATTGCCTCGAAGCATAGACAATGACCTTTCCTTCTTGCATCAACACGCATCCCAATCCGACTTTGGACGCGTCACAATAAATACAGTACACCCCGTTTTCCACTGGCAGAGTCAATAATGGCGCTGTGGTCAACTTCCGCTTCAAGGTCTGAAAGCTTTCTTCACACGCCTTAGTCCACTCATACTTCACTTCTTTCTTTGTCAAGTTCGTCAAAGGCTTAGCAATCACCGAAAATCCTTGGATAAATTTCCGATAATACCCTGCTAGGCCCACGAAACTCCGTACATCGCTTGCATTTCTCGGTCGAGGCCAATCCTTTACCACTTGAATTTTGGCCGGATCCACCGAAACGCCTTCTTTTGAAATCACGTGGCCTAAGAAGTTTACTTGACTCAACCAGAACTCGCACTTAGAAAGCTTAGCATACAACTGGTGTCGCTTCAAAGTAGTCATAACTGCTCTCAAGTGCACTGCATGCTCTTCATCGTTTCAGGAATATACTAAGATGTCATCTATGAATACTATCACGAACTGATCCAAAAATTCCCGGAATACTCTGTTCATGAGGTCCATAAACGCGGCCGGGGCATTGGTCAAGCCGAATGACATAACCATAAATTCATAGTGCCCGTAGCGCGTTCTGAAAGCAGTCTTTGGTACATCCTCCGCTCTAATCTTCAACTGATAGTACCCAGACCGTAAATCGATCTTAGAGAACACTGTAGCTCCTTGCAACTGGTCAAACAGATCATCTATCCTCGGTAATGGGTACTTGTTCTTTATAGTCAGCTTATTCAACTCGCGGTAATCCACGCACATTCGCAAAGAGCCATCTTTCTTTTTCACAAACAAGATCGGAGCGCCCCAAGGAGAAACGCTCGGTCGGACAAAGCCCTTGTCTGTTAGCTCTTTCAATTGGACTTGCAACTCCCTAAGTTCAACTGGCGCCATCCTGTAAGGATTCTTGGACACTGGCGCCGAACCAGGAATAATTTCAATTGTAAATTCCATCTCCCGATCCGGAGGTAAGCCAGGCAATTCCTCCAGGAATACCTCCGCAAAGTCCTTAACAACTGGAATGTCACACAACTTCAACTTTTCTTGCATGCTTACTTCCTCAACGTTCGCTATCAACCCAAAGCATCCATGCTTCATCGAGTTCAAAGCACTTACAGGCAAGCTGTTTAGCTCGTCGAGGAATACTTCAGTAACATTTTCTTCCACTGCCATGTTATTCAACCTTAGTTCTTCCCGTTTCCTTACATCCACAATACTTGCCACGAAATTGAAACATTGAGGTTTTGTGGAGTATCGGGCACTCATTGACAAAACAAGAGGCATATCACTAGATCGGAAGGTCGCTGTAAAATCATAACTTTCCCCGCCTGGAGGCCTAAAACCCACTACTCCCGACCTGCAATTGATTGTGGCGTAGTGCCTGAACAACCAATCCATGCCCAGAATTACATCATACCCCTTCATACATATGACAATCAGGTTTGCATACAACTGCCTACCACCAACAGATATGACTTCACCCTCAATCGCTCGATCTGAGTGAAGATACTCTCCGGAAGGCAACATAACACTATAACTATAATCAGCTTGGACGACATCTAAACTCCACTTAACTGCATAATTATGTGCTATAAAGGAATGGGTTGCCCCAGTATCAATTAGAACATGAGCCGTGTTTCCACAAACCAGAATAGTACCTGTAACAACCGAAGGCTGAGCCGCTTCCTCGGCCTCAATCAAGGAAAAGATCCGGGAGGGACCGCCCGGTGGCTGCCTATTCGGCCCTGGGCAATCAACAGCCTTGTGGCCCACCTTATCATAGCAAAAACACCGTCCACTATGCAGCTTGCACTCCCCTCGATGATTCTTTAGGCAAATAGGGCAGGTTGGAGCTTGTGACGCCCCTTGCGGACGTTTTCCTTTATCTTGTAATCTCGGCGTCTCATTAGCCCGCTTAACACCACGTTGTGCTTGTGGCTGCCATCCCTGGTTTTGTTGTTGCGGTCGTCCATCTCTAAACCTTCTCGATGCTTCTCTTTGTCGCTGAAGCTTCATCTCGATATCATCAAGTCCGAGGGCTCTCTCCACAATTTTATGAAACGGCACATCCTCATCATCCACCGTTATCACACCTTTCTGAATTTCAAATTTCAAACCCTGTACGAACTGATGAATTTTGTCCTCCTCCTCATGAATCATGTACCCGGCATATCGAGATAATGAATCGAACCTTTGCACATATTCAGCCACCGTCCCCGTCTGACGCAATTGCATGAATTCCACTTTCTTACTTGCCCGAAGGGTGCGACTGAAATATTTGTTGTAGAATACCGTCTTGAACCTTTCCCATCTCATAACTCCCACATCGGTAGAGGCTTGAATTGTATCCCACCAAAATATAGCGTCCTTCTCTAAATTAAATGCCGCAAACATCACTTTGTCAGCTTCATCCACCTTTGCATAGGCAAACATGCTTTCGATCTTACGAATCCACTGTTCTGCACTCGAAGGATCCGAAGATTGTCCATCAAAAGCCAGAGGCCCAAGGCGTCAGAATCTCTCTCCACTTTGGTCCCGGGTAGAACTCCCTTGTCCACTCCCGTTACCATTTCCATCCCGATTTAGTAGAACTCCAATCTGATCCGACTGTTGTTGTAATATACCCATAAATTGGTCCATAGGATTTCCTTGAGGCGGTCTAGGTGCTCTCGGCATTTCTCGTTCCTAAACACATTAGACAATACGAACAATATAAATAACTAAGAATCGTACTTAAACTTAAACACTTACAGTCGATGGAGAGTCCCGTACGGCGGTGTGTTTGGCAGGCATATCACAAAATCGCTTTTAAAACTCTATCTCTCTGATACCATAACTGTCGCGACCCGTACCCGTGATAACGTTTTTTTTTTTTTTTAAAAATACTTACTTTAATTGTACGTAAAGTGAAATCTAAATCGGAGTTGAAATCCAAATAGAAATCGGAGTTCGTTTAATAAATCATTTAAAACAATTACTAAAACAATAAATTTAAACTAATAAAACAATTCATTAATAAAAGAAAACAATTAATTAAAACATTTTTTTTTTTTAAATCGCCAGAGGAGGTGGCAATCAATCGCCAGAAATCTGGCGATTGATCGCCAGAAATCTGGCGATTGATCGCCAGCCAGCGATTGCTCCTAGCGAGCAATCGCTGGCAGGCGATTGCTCCTAGCGAGCAATCGCCTCCTGGCGATTGTTACCTCGCCTGGCAATCGCTTGCCAGGCAGAGGAAGAGGCAATTGCTCGCCTCCCAGAGGCGAGCAATCGCCACGCTCTCTGGAATTCCTCCAGAGAGCGCAGTTCTTCCTCCCCTTCTTCTTCTTTCATTTTCTTCACTTCGCCCCTGCACTCCACACACATAATCCAAACATACAACACCAAAACACTTCAAACATAACACTCATCAATCTCTTCACCTTTCTCACACAAAACCTTCACCCAATCTTTACAGACTTCCATAAGTACTCTCCAAACATAACATTTACTCAAACACTCAAAACCGACACAATTCCCGTTAAACATAATCAAATTTCATAAAAACGAACCGCGTGGTTCCGTTTAAAAGTTTAACATTTTCCTCCTGTTAGAAAAACATCTAAAACATTTCAAAACACTGTACGTTATCTATACAATCACCAAAACACCCTAAAAACGTATCTAAACGTACTAAAAATCCATCAAATTCATCATTATCCCAACAATACCCAAAAGCTCTCAAAACACCTAACCGTGAGTCAACCCGCCCTGCCAAAACACGCTCCGCCGCCACGAGCTCCGCCACCGACCATCTATACTTGGTCATCGTAAAGAGGTTCCTCACCTTCGTTCTCGTCACCTACATCATACAATAAATCCATTAAGCCTAATGCTTAGTAAGGAGCGTACTAAACATAACTTTACATATATGCATGACATTTATAAAACATTTTCGTTTCATTTCTTTTAAACCGTTTTCTTGCCCCGTAGTACATTCATGACTTGCCCCGTAGTACATTCATGACTTGCCCCGTAGTACATTCATGACTTGCCCCGTAGTACATTCGTGACTTGCCCCGTAGTACATTCATGACTTGCCCCGTAGTACATTCATGACTTGCCCCGTAGTACATTCATGACTTGCCCCGTAGTACATTCATGACTTGCCCCGTAGTACATTCATGACTTGCCCCGTAGTACATTCATGACTTGCCCCGTAGTACATTCATGACTTGCCCCGTAGTACATTCATGACTTGCCCCGTAGTACATTCATGACTTGCCCCGTAGTACATTCATGACTTGCCCCGTAGTACATTCATGACTTGCCCCGTAGTACATTCATGACTTGCCCCGTAGTACATTCATGACTTGCCCCGTAGTACATTCATGACTTGCCCCGTAGTACATTCATGACTTGCCCCGTAGTACATTCATGACTTGCCCCGTAGTACATTCATGACTTGCCCCGTAGTACATTCATGACTTGCCCCGTAGTACATTCATGACTTGCCCCGTAGTACATTCATGACTTGCCCCGTAGTACATTCATGACTTGCCCCGTAGTACATTCATGACTTGCCCCGTAGTACATTCATGACTTGCCCCGTAGTACATTCATGACTTGCCCCGTAGTACATTCATGACTTGCCCCGTAGTACATTCATGACTTGCCCCGTAGTACATTCATGACTTGCCCCGTAGTACATTCATGACTTGCCCCGTAGTACATTCATGACTTGCCCCGTAGTACATTCATGACTTGCCCCGTAGTACATTCATGACTTGCCCCGTAGTACATTCATGACTTGCCCCGTAGTACATTCATGACTTGCCCCGTAGTACATTCATGACTTGCCCCGTAGTACATTCATGACTTGCCCCGTAGTACATTCATGACTTGCCCCGTAGTACATTCATGACTTGCCCCGTAGTACATTCATGACTTGCCCCGTAGTACATTCATGACTTGCCCCGTAGTACATTCATGACTTGCCCCGTAGTACATTCATGACTTGCCCCGTAGTACATTCATGACTTGCCCCGTAGTACATTCATGACTTGCCCCGTAGTACATTCATGACTTGCCCCGTAGTACATTCATGACTTGCCCCGTAGTACATTCATGACTTGCCCCGTAGTACATTCATGACTTGCCCCGTAGTACATTCATGACTTGCCCCGTAGTACATTCATGACTTGCCCCGTAGTACATTCATGACTTGCCCCGTAGTACATTCATGACTTGCCCCGTAGTACATTCATGACTTGCCCCGTAGTACATTCATGACTTGCCCCGTAGTACATTCATGACTTGCCCCGTAGTACATTCATGACTTGCCCCGTAGTACATTCATGACTTGCCCCGTAGTACATTCATGACTTGCCCCGTAGTACATTCATGACTTGCCCCGTAGTACATTCATGACTTGCCCCGTAGTACATTCATGACTTGCCCCGTAGTACATTCATGACTTGCCCCGTAGTACATTCATGACTTGCCCCGTAGTACACTACCTAAAACTACCCGTCCTTTCTACCAACCCCTATTTCCACCTTTTTCATCACATCAAACATCATCAACATTGTACGACGTAGGGCCTTAGTGGCCGGAAAGCCTAACGCTCACTTACCTGGCGTCCTAAATATGCCGAGCACCATCCTTTGAGCTTGGGTTACCTAGAGCATTTAACAACACATCATTAATATCGACTTTCAAACATCGAATCTAAACAATCGACTTCTCGAGCTAGGACAAACTCTTCCAAAAACTCTAATTCATTTATTCTAGGCATTTCATCGAGCACGTGGTGCTCACCAACTTCAAAACTCCATTAATACTTTCCAAATCATTTTCAACAACCTAAACTTAACATTAAACCTCAACCAACATCATCAATCTACTCCAACAACCTCAATAATTACTAATACATCATTAATGAGAATAAATAAACAACCCTAACGATTTCTAACAAAAACCCTAAGTTTCTCCACAAACCCTAACTAAAAATAGCTTAAAAAACGAACAATATCTTGACTAAAACGTAGAGCTTACCCTAAGAGTCGATTTGGGGAAGAAACTAGAGGAGAAACTCGCCGGAAACAGAGGAGTCGTCGGCGATTGAAGGAATGGCGATGGAGGAGAAGAAATGTCGCGAGAGAGGAGAGGGAGAGGATTTTCGTGCGTGGAGGAGAAGTGAGAAGGAGAGAGAGAGAACTTAGGTTTTAATAGAATTTAACCTCAAAATTACCTAAATACCCTTAGTCAATTTCTTAACTTAAATCGTTATTTCGCCTATCAATTTAATTTCTCCAAAATTCCCTTATTTCTCCAAATATTCTATTTTATTCCTAAGGTCCTAACAAAACTTCCCGTTGGCCATTTGGACTTAATTAAATATTTCTACGAATTATTGCTCTATAATGCTTAAATACTTAATATTCGAAACTTAAAGCTCGGAATCCTTAAAACGAAATTTCCGGGTGTTACAGCCAAGATCAAAGCAAACAAGCACACATCCTAGGGAGGAGATGAATGTCATGCCTAAAGGGATCAATGGAGGGAATCTTGTCACATCATCAATCCATGTTGCCACTAACTCTTGTACCTGCAAAATCATACCTTTAAATGTGGGCCCTTCTTTGGGCCATGGCTTCCTTTGGGCTCCATTTGTTGTAGACTTTTTCCTTGAATATTTGAGTTGAAATTCTTCAACCCATAATCCACCAACATTCATCTAACCCTAACCACACAATCTAATGCATGCAATGTAATTATAAAATCCATGCAATAAAGGCGAATGTATGCCAAATAAGTTTGAAATAAAAATTACAAATTAAATTAGGCTGGAAAGACAAATTCTCATGGGCCAAATGGTGACTCCTCCAAGCACTCCTTATGCATTCCTTCCAAAAATTATACCTACAAAAGAAAAACACGTAATAAGTAGGGAGATGATTAAAAGTTTGGGAATTTGCCAATTTTCTTTTAAAAATGCAACCTGAGGCATGTCATTACGGCAGGAGGTGTAGATCCCCATTATGTTGGGATGAAGTCAAAGAAGCAAAGATTATCGGCCCTAAGTTACTACAGCAGATGTCCAAGGTGATTGCTGCTATCAAACAACGAATAAAAATTGCTCAGAGTCGACAGAAGAGTTACGCGGACCATAGGAGAAGAGACTTAGAGTTCGCGGAGGGCGATGAAGTATTCCTGAAAGTGTCACCTTTCAAGGTCGTAAGGAGATTCGGTAAGAAAGGGAAACTCAGCCCACGGTTCATTGGACCTTTTCCCATCTTGAAGCATGTGAGAAGTATGGCTTACAGACTGCAGTTGCCAGCATCAATTGATGGAGTTCACAATGTTTTTCATGTTTCGATGCTGAGAAAATGTGTACGAGATCCAACTAAGATCGTGAAACAGGTGGACTTTGATATCATGCCGACGCTGACATATGAAGAAAAGCCCATACAGATATTGAATACTTCACTCAAGGTGTTGCGCAACAAGGTAGTCCCACTGGTGAGGTTTTGTGGCGCAATCATAATGTGGAGGAAGCCACATGGGAAAGACAACAAGATATTAGGGCCCAATATCCAGACCTCTTTGCTTAAGCAAATTTTGGGGACAAAATTTCTGTTAAGGTGGGTGGAATGTAACACCCGGCAATTTTGCCATGTAAATATTCCTTGAATTATTAAACGGGATTAATGGGAATATTTATACAATGCGTGTTTTTACGAATTTGTCGATGTTTTCAATTGAATATGTGTGATTCGTAAAACCGATTTATGGAACTAAATAGTAATTTAGTTAAAAACCAATTGAAGGGAAAAATAGGGAGCCAATTAAGGTTGGTGGGAGGATGCCAATGGTTGAGTGACACCTGGCAACTTGTTGAAGAAGTCATATTCTTATTCTCTTTCCTCCTATGTGAAACCCTCATTTCTCATCTGCTTCTTTCCACTGCTCTCTGTTTTCTCTCTTCCAGGCAACTGCAACCTTCCCAAAAACCTCCTTTCTTCCGTTTTCTCCAGTAAAGGTAATTATCTACTAAAGTTAACGAGTTTGGACAAGTTAAAAATGTGAGTTTTGTTCAAGTTAAGGTTAAGATATTTTGGAGAAAACTCTCTGCTATTGTATGAAAACACGTCGGTTTGTTTTCTAAAGGTTTGAATGGAGTTTGGAGCATGTCCTACCAAGTTGTTAGTTAGTATTTGCAGCTTTGCTCATTTTATTTACATGCATGTATAGGTCCGTGCATCACCGAGGCAACACGTTCAAGACTCTCAACTCCGCAGCAAACAGGTAAGTTCATACCCATAGGTTGGCCCTTAAGGCTCTACATCACGGAGACTCTAGGATTTTACTTCTGTCGGGAGGTTTCGGGTAGATAAGTTGGAGTTATATTCCGAGTCGTCTGTTTTTCTCTTTAGGTTCTGTTGTGTTATTTCTGTTGTCTGCTGTTTTAATTTCAAGCACTGTAAACGTCCATGCATACACGATTTTCCCGAATGTTCATGCAAAAATATTTTCTGTACACGGTTTGAAGTTAAGAAAGATAAAAATCTGAATGTAATGTATTGGTTAAGTGTGGGACGGAGACTGGTGTTCTGTTCTATATTTCTATACCATTTCTCTGCTAGTGCCTGATAGTGCACTTCTGTCACGCATGTTCTCCTATAAGCCCCTCTTATACTCCTCTGCCAGTGAAACGTAATGTACTGTACAGTCATTGTATTCTGAAAGTGTAACGCCCCCGAACTCACCCTGGCTCGGAGCGCTACTTTGCTAACCAATCCCACGTTAAAACTGACTCCCAAACATAAAAGGAAACGAACACATCTGAATTTAAAAACTAAACTCCCGAAACTCTCTTAAATCATGCCTAGCTGCCTAGACTCACTAAATCCCTTACCCCTAACCTTTAAGCACCACGGCGTCATTCCCAAAAATTTCGGCAAAGTAACGCCTGAAAATGGCGCCTCCAAAATGCTAAGTACCTGCAAAAGAATTAATTCTCAACCAACCAGATCCAGAATACACAATAACCAGTATACGAAATCTCCAAATAGCAGTGCAGAGGGAAAACTAAAATACAACATTCCTAAGTGAAGAAAGTCCGCAATATAGGGCGACACATCACCCTTAACTATAAATAAATACAACACTCCCATAACGGTATTTCCATAAACATAAATCTACAATAAACTATCAAAACACAAAGCCCCACAAACTACCAAAATAGAAATGTCCCACATTCCCCGAAGACCATGGTGGAGTCGCCCCGACAACTGCCCGCACCGGCACGCCCCGTGCATCTTCGACTGCTCCCAAGTCTTGGCTGACTCACATAGCTCACCTGTACCCGCGTCGTTACCTACACCACAGAACACACACGCACACGTAAGCTTACGCTTAGCAAGTAGGGATTAACAAATACAGCTAGATAAAATGCAAGCTACATACAACGCTGAACAAAACAACCAAACAACACAACGACACGAAACAAAACACAGATTTGCCCGCATCAACGATGCCTTATTCTTTAATACAGCACGACAACGCAACACAACACCACAACACCACAATGCAACTCTACACAATATCACTCACACAACACATCCCTTGTAGAGACCCTCCCGAGGTGCTCCACAAGCACTACTCCCCGGCGAAGCAACTCTACACATGATCACTTTGCATTCCTAATTGCCTCATTACATTTAATGCTCACTCATCAAACCTGTGCTCACCACTCATGCTCACTCATCATCAAACCCGTGCTCACAACTCATGCTCACTCAATGCACAACATAAAATAACCACAACAACCAAACAATGACCAAACAACAACGAACAAAGCAATTCATTCCCACACCACTCAATATAAACAACACACAATGCAATCAACCTAACACATGCAGTTTCTAACACTCAGTTATGCTTATTTGCTGTTAGCCAGTCATCCTTCATAGAGATCCCCTCGGGGTGCTACACACCAGCACCTCAGACCGACAAGGCACACTATTCAGGATTTCGTGTTTTAGCCGGTCATCTCTCATAGAGTTCCCCTCGGGGTGCTACACACCAGCACCTCAGCCCGACAAGGCACGCTATTCGAGATGCATTTTACAATTTACTTTATCTAATTACGTTCATGCTCACAATGCCAAACACATCTCTCACGAGACACAAAGCGTACATCTCTTACGAGACACAAAGCGTACATCTCTTACGAGACACCCAGCGTACATCTCTCACGAGACACAAAGCGTACATCTCTTACGAGACACAAAGCGTACATCTCTTACGAGACACCCAGCGTACATCTCTCACGAGACACAAAGCGTACATCTTTTACGAGACACCCAGCGTACATCTCTTACGAGACACAAAGCGTACATCTCTTACGAGACACAAAGCGTACATCTCTTACGAGACACCAGCGTACATCTCTCACGAGACACAAAGCGTACATCTCTACGAGACACCCAGCGTACATCTCTTACGAGACACAAAGCGTTACATCTCTACGAGACACCAAAGCGTACATCTCTTACGAGGACACAAAGCGTACATCTCTTACGAGACACCCAGCGTACATCTCTTACGAGACACAAAGCGTACATCTCTTACGAGACACAAAGCGTACATCTCTTACGAGACACAAAGCGTACATCTCTTACGAGACACCCAGCGTACATCTCTCACGAGACACAAAGCGTACATCTCTCACGAGACACAAAGCGTACATCTCTCACGAGACACAAAGCGTACATCTCTCACGAGACACAAAGCGTACATCTCTCACGAGACACAAAGCGTACATCTCTTACGAGACACAAAGCGTACATCTCTTACGAGACACCCAGCGTACATCTCTCACGAGACACAAAGCGTACATCTCTCACGAGACACAAAGCGTACATCTCTCACGAGACACAAAGCGTACATCTCTTACGAGACACAAAGCGTACATCTCTCACGAGACACAAAGCGTACATCTCTTACGAGACACCCAGCGTACATCTCTTACGAGACACCCAGCGTACATCTCTTACGAGACACAAAGCGTACATCTCTTACGAGACACAAAGCGTACATCTCTTACGAGACACCCAGCGTACATCTCTTACGAGACACAAAGCGTACATCTCTCACGAGACACAAAGCGTACATCTCTCACGAGACACAAAGCGTACATCTCTTACGAGACACCCAGCGTACATCTCTTACGAGACACAAAGCGTACATCTCTTACGAGACACAAAGCGTACATCTCTTACGAGACACCCAGCGTACATCTCTTACGAGACACAAAGCGTACATCTCTTACGAGACACAAAGCGTACATCTCTTACGAGACACCCAGCGTACATCTCTTACGAGACACAAAGCGTACATCTCTTACGAGACACCCAGCGTACATCTCTCACGAGACACAAAGCGTACATCTCTTACGAGACACAAAGCGTACATCTCTTACGAGACACAAAGCGTACATCTCTTACGAGACACCCAGCGTACATCTCTCACGAGACACAAAGCGTACATCTCTTACGAGACACCCAGCGTACATCTCTTACGAGACACCCAGCGTACATCTCTCACGAGACACAAAGCGTACATCTCTTACGAGACACCCAGCGTACATCTCTTACGAGACACCCAGCGTACATCTCTCACGAGACACAAAGCGTACATCTCTTACGAGACACAAAGCGTACATCTCTTACGAGACACCCAGCGTACATCTCTTACGAGACACAAAGCGTACATCTCTTACGAGACACCCAGCGTACATCTCTTACGAGACACCCAGCGTACATCTCTTACGAGACACCCAGCGTACATCTCTCACGAGACACAAAGCGTACATCTCTTACGAGACACAAAGCGTACATCTCTTACGAGACACAAAGCGTACATCTCTTACGAGACACCCAGCGTACATCTCTCACGAGACACAAAGCGTACATCTCTTACGAGACACAAAGCGTACATCTCTCACGAGACACAAAGCGTACATCTCTCACGAGACACAAAGCGTACATCTCTTACGAGACACCCAGCGTACATCTCTTACGAGACACCCAGCGTACATCTCTTACGAGACACAAAGCGTACATCTCTTACGAGACACAAAGCGTACATCTCTTACGAGACACCCAGCGTACATCTCTTACGAGACACAAAGCGTACATCTCTTACGAGACACCCAGCGTACATCTCTTACGAGACACCCAGCGTACATCTCTTACGAGACACCCAGCGTACATCTCTTACGAGACACCCAGCGTACATCTCTCACGAGACACAAAGCGTACATCTCTCACGAGACACAAAGCGTACATCTCTCACGAGACACAAAGCGTACATCTCTCACGAGACACAAAGCGTACATCTCTTACGAGACACCCAGCGTACATCTCTCACGAGACACAAAGCGTACATCTCTTACGAGACACAAAGCGTACATCTCTCACGAGACACAAAGCGTACATCTCTTACGAGACACCCAGCGTACATCTCTTACGAGACACCCAGCGTACATCTCTCACGAGACACAAAGCGTACATCTCTCACGAGACACAAAGCGTACATCTCTCACGAGACACAAAGCGTACATCTCTCACGAGACACAAAGCGTACATCTCTTACGAGACACAAAGCGTACATCTCTCACGAGACACAAAGCGTACATCTCTTACGAGACACAAAGCGTACATCTCTCACGAGACACAAAGCGTACATCTCTCACGAGACACAAAGCGTACATCTCTCACGAGACACAAAGCGTACATCTCTCACGAGACACAAAGCGTACATCTCTTACGAGACACAAAGCGTACATCTCTTACGAGACACAAAGCGTACATCTCTTACGAGACACAAAGCGTACATCTCTTACGAGACACCCAGCGTACATCTCTTACGAGACACAAAGCGTACATCTCTCACGAGACACAAAGCGTACATCTCTCACGAGACACAAAGCGTACATCTCTTACGAGACACAAAGCGTACATCTCTTACGAGACACCCAGCGTACATCTCTTACGAGACACCCAGCGTACATCTCTTACGAGACACCCAGCGTACATCTCTTACGAGACACCCAGCGTACATCTCTTACGAGACACCCAGCGTACATCTCTTACGAGACACAAAGCGTACATCTCTTACGAGACACAAAGCGTACATCTCTTACGAGACACAAAGCGTACATCTCTTACGAGACACAAAGCGTACATCTCTTACGAGACACCCAGCGTACATCTCTTACGAGACACCCAGCGTACATCTCTCACGAGACACAAAGCGTACATCTCTTACGAGACACCCAGCGTACATCTCTTACGAGACACCCAGCGTACATCTCTCACGAGACACAAAGCGTACATCTCTTACGAGACACAAAGCGTACATCTCTCACGAGACACAAAGCGTACATCTCTTACGAGACACAAAGCGTACATCTCTTACGAGACACCCAGCGTACATCTCTTACGAGACACCCAGCGTACATCTCTTACGAGACACCCAGCGTACATCTCTTACGAGACACAAAGCGTACATCTCTCACGAGACACAAAGCGTACATCTCTTACGAGACACAAAGCGTACAGCCTACAAGTTAACTAAATGGGCCACAAATTTGGGTGGGTAAAAACCTGACCGAACTTCAAACGCGAGTAACTTTTGCGTCGGATATCGGAACTGAACGATTCCAGCGGCACGTACTCCTCTAATAACCTATTTAATCTGCCAAAGGAATTTGAAAACAAACGACTAGCTAGGTCAATTATCAGAAAAACGAACTGCCCTTAACCGGAAAATTTCCCCATTTGGTTTTCCATCAAATTCCACCCAATTTCACACCAATCAACCATATTTAACCTCAAATAACATAATCTAACCAAAAACTCCGAACTACAAGCAAAAACCCGAAATGCCCCAAAGAAGGCTTCACTGTTTTTTGCCCAAATCGGGCTCATCTTTGTCAGGCGACCAAAGCCAGACCAAGGGTCGGCAAACCCACGCCAGAGGTGACCAAAAACGGTCGGTGATCTGAGCCAAAATCGGCTCATCACCGTCGACCCTGAACAAACCCGAAACAGGGTGAAAATCGAACCAAAACAGGGGAAAATCGAGCCTTACCAGGCGGTTCGTGCGCGAAGAGAGTCGAACCCAGCTCGTCGCCGTCGTCTGGCAGGAGAACGGCGGAAATCGCCGTCGGTTTTGGTCGGAGAGCGTCGCCTCCCATCGCTCCCCCTCTCCCCTGCTTTCGCTGCCCGACGACAGAATGGCTTCGGCCATTCTGTTGTTATGTATTTTATTTTATAAAAAAATAATAATAATAATAATAATTTCTATTAAAACTAATCATTAATTAAATCCTCCTTTACCGTTTTGCCCTCGCGTATTTCTGACCATTTCGACTTTCGTTAAATCTGGTTCTTAAATTATAACCCACAGCTTAATTTCACTGAAAATACTCGAATCTAAAACCATTCACTTTTCTTTTAAATTAATTAAGACAACCTATTTTATTATTCTTAAAATCCCAGGTGTTACAGAAAGTTCATGCATCACTGCATTTTTATATGTTCTTACTGAGCTTTAGACTCATAGTTGAACTCCCTGTTGTAGGTATGGATCCTCTAGATGAGGACTTTGTGCCTCAAGATGATGATTTGATGTAGTTGGCGGATCGAGCTCATGGGGTTGGTTGCTGCAGTCAGACAAGAGTTAACTCTGTGAGGATGTATTTTCTGAAGTTATGTCAAGTTCTGTAACATCTTTTGAAGTTTTAAAAACATTTGAAGTGTAGGTTCAGTTCTGTACAACTTTTGTGTTCTTTTTAAAACGACGTATGGAACCTATATTGATGTCTAAAACCTCTGTATTTGACAGTTGTATCTATATATTTTCAAATATTTTAGAACTGCATTGAGTTTCCTCTGATTAGTTCATGAATGGGTGGTCTCTGGTTTTAGAGCTATCCATGCAGATTGATTTTCGTAAACTTAAGTCATGTTTTCTGTTATGTCAGAAAACGCCCCGAGTTTTTAGAACTCGGTTTGTTACTCATAAACCCGAACGTAACTAAGAAAATTTCAGACCAAATTTAAAACTTCGCTCGAAAGTCAAAATTTGATATTTTCTAAAACCTCAAAACATTTAAAGAATTGCAACGGAAATCATTTGAGGAAAATAGAGTTGAACAAAACTACGGAACGATGCTTAAATAATCGGTTGAGAAGTTAAGGAGTAATCGGTCAAAAGAAATAAAGGTTTAATTCGCGGAATACTTTAAAAGTTGCAAAAGTCAAACGCATCTGCCGCTGAACAAAGTCAACGGAAGAGGCTGAAACAGATAACAGAAGGCTCCTTCCGGTGACAAAACGACAAAACTTCCACTTCATCTTCCGGTAAGTCTAATACACGACATCCACCGGTCACTAAACGACAAGACTTCTACTACAGTCTTCCGATTAGTTTAATACGCTACGTCCACCGGTCATAAGACGACAAAAGTCTTCCTACATCTTCCGATGACGTCAGCCGGATGATTCCTTCATCCGATCGACTTTGTTTTACATCTACCGATGCCGTCAGCCGGATGATTCCCTTCATCCAACCTCTGCCGATCGCTAAACAACAAATTTTATTTATATCTTCCGATGGCTTTCTCTGAAGACATCATCCGATGATTTTACTGAAGACATCATCCGATGGCTTTACTGAAGACATTTTCCAATAGACAACAGAACAACAACTCATCATCTGCCGATAGACATCATCTACCGATAGAGAACAGAGCGACATTTCAACTACTCCTTGTTATACAAACACAACTCTACTACAGAAGGGAATTTGCTTACTTTGTTAAAACCATTCAGAAACAATTCAAACTAATGCATTACTCAAAATCCAGTAAGTACCAACATTAAAACTCAACAGAATACTATTATCTGAAAATTCTCAAAACGTATTCAAAATATTGAAACCACTACTGTCATGAACGCTCAACATACCTAAATTGAAATATTGTCAACTAAACCTTCACACCAACTAACATCAGTTAAACCGCCTCATCAACTGCCAGATTGTTGCAAAGTTGCACTCCTCCAACCAATCTAGTCCTCAGCTAACTCAGTAAACACACCTGCTATCACTTCTTCAACTACATCACAAAACTCACCTATTAGCCTAATGCTAAGTAAGTAAAGCAATAATGTAATGTAATGCTGAAACATAAAGTCCTAAATATGCAGTTTCTACTTTCTCATCTCAGTTGCATATGCATCGTTCTGATCTGATCCCCCTGTGAAATTGGAAGTTGGATCACTTCTCCCAAAGTATAAATATCTACTGACTCATTAAGGGGCGGATTACTTCCCTTAACAATAAATCTGATTCACATAGCTGTTTCTGATCCCCCTGTTCGATGGGAAGCAGATCAAGTTTCCAAAAGTCTAAATATCCTCTGTCTCATTAAGGGGCGGATTACTTCCCTTAACAGTAAATCTGATTCGCATAGCTGTTTCATTATGTTCATTCCTTACCAAGCCAACATGCATTCAAATTCATTTTCGTATACTTTTAAAATATGATGCATGACATACAGACACATTCAAGTAAACAAAATCCTAATGTTTTGTGATGTAGGTCCGAAGGCACAAGCATACTTCACTTACCTGCCTCTTGGAATTGTCTGGTTGCTAGTTACTTCAGAAATCTGCCCACCTAAGTTCATAACAGAACATCAATTAAACTTTCACTAAACTTCACCAAGAATCAAACAAAACTCGAGGAATCCAGTTAGAAATTCTACTACCCGAGCATTCTCATTAATCACCAAAACCCGAACCTACCCTCATTCGCAGCATCCTCAAAATCCTCACATTGTACTCCCTCAGGTATCTAACCGCTATATCGTAAGAGAAATGAGGAAAACTTACCTAGGTTGAAGGAGAATCGGGCAAGGGAATTGTCTAGAGAGTTCTGCTGCAGAGCTGAAGGCTGAAAGTGGAATGGTAAGCAAGATAGTGGCGGCTACAGTGCATTAAACCCAACCCTCTTCCTTAAATACGTTATCCACTTTTGAAATTTCCAATTTACTCTTATACCCTTGTTTAGTCACTCAATAACCCTACTTTAATTATTGCCTAATAAAGTGTATACCATTTATAATAAAAGAGAGCTGGTTCGATAGAACCGAGTGTTACAATCTACCCTCCTTAAAAGAATTTTGTCCTCAAAATTCGTTACCTGAATAATTCTGGATGTTGGTCCATCATGTCTTGCTGGCGCTCCCAAGTTGTTTCTTCTATATTCTGGTTGTACCATAATACTTTCACTAAAAGAACCTCTTTGTTGCGCAACACCTTCACTGCATAATCCAAGATTCTTACTGGTTTCTCCTCATAGGTAAGGGTAGGACGAATTTCAATATTCTGCTGTTCCACAATCTGAGATGGATCTCTTATGCACTTCTTCAACATGGAAACATGGAACACATTATGGATTCCTTCCATAGAGGTTGGTAGCTGTAATTGGTAGGCTTTTTTCCCAATCCTGTTCAAGATTGAGAATGGTCTAATAAACATGAGGTTCAACTTTCCTCTCTTCCCAAATCTCACAGCTCCTTTGAATGGTGATACCTTGAGAAAAACTTCATCACATATCGCAAATTCCAATTCTCTACGCCTGCAATATGCATAACTTTTCTGTCGGCTCTGAGCTGCCAAAATTCTCTGTCGGATGAGGGCAACCTTCTCAACAGTTTGTTGCACAATGTCAGGACCAAGCTACTGTGCTTCACCAACTTCATCCCAGTACAAAGGTGATCTACATTTTCGTCCATACAATGCTTCATACGGTGCCATTTCTATTGTTGCCTGAAAACTGTTATTATAGGAAAACTCCACCAATGATAAATATTTACTCCAAGATCCTTGAAAATCCAATATGCAGGCACGGAGCATATCTTCTAATGTTTGGATGGTTCTTTCGGATTGTCCATCTGTCTGAGGGTGAAAAGCTGTGCTAAAACTAAGTTGTGTTCCCATAGTCTTGTGCAAACTTTTCCAAAACTTAGAAGTGAATCTAGAGTCTCGGACTGAAACTATAGTGCTTGGAACTCCATGCAGTCTAACAACTTTATGCACATACAACTCAGCAAGCTGATCCATCGAGTAAGTCACCTTTATCGATAGGAAATGAGCTGATTTGGTTAAACGGTCAACTATCACCCAAATTGCATCGTGTCCCTTTGCTGTTTTAGGCAATCCAACAACAAATTCCATCGTTATTTGTTCCCATTTCCATTCGAGAACTGGTAAGGGTTGTAACATTCCTGCAGGTCTCTGGTGCTCAGCTTTAACCTGTTGACAAACTAGGCACGATTCCACTTATTCTGCCACACTTCTTTTCATACTTGGCCACCAATAATGTTGTCTGAGGTCCTTGTACATCTTTGTACTCCCAGGGTGAACAGAGAACCTGAAAGAGTGTGCTTCAGAAAGAATCTCATCTCGAAGTTCATTAATGGCAGGAACAAACCATCTATTTCTAAACTTAAGGATTCCATCGGTAGAATAGTTAAAATCTGACTTGTCCGTAGAATCCATGCTTAAATTGTACTTGTTACACTCTTCATCATTCGTCTGAGCTTTCTTTATTTTCTCTAGAATGGTAGGCTTTAAGGTTAAGGCTGAAAGTATAGCTGATACACTGGATACTACTTCAAGGTTAAACCTTTGGAATTCTGACTCTAAGGCTAATGGTATATTGAAAATCATAGTTGGGGTTGGTGTTGTTACTCTACTCAAAGCATCAGCCACAACATTTACTTTGCCGGGATGATATTTAATCTCGAAATCATAGTCCTTTACAAATTCCAACCATCGACGTTGCCTCATGTTTAGTTCTTTCTGTGTGAAAATATACTTCAGGCTCTTATGATCTGAAAATATCTCGCAAGATTGTCCATACAAGTAATGCCTCCAAATCTTAAGTGCAAATATCACTGCAGCTAATTCTAAGTCATGTGTAGGGTAATGCTTCTCATGTGTTTTCAACTGCCTGTTGGCACAAGCTATTACCTTTCCCTCTTGCATCAAGACACAGCCAAGTCTAATCTTGGATGCATCACAGTAAATGCTAAATTTACCATCTTCAACTGGAAGGGTTAAAATTGGAGCATTGGTCAGTTTCTGTTTCAGGGTCTGAAAACTATGCTCACATTCGTCAGTCCATATATACTTCACATTTTTCCTTGTTAACTTAGTAAGGGGTGTAGCAATCTTCGAAAATCCTTCAATAAACTTTCTATAATATCGTGCAAGTCCAAGAAAACTCCTGATGTCTGTAGCATTCCTCGGTTGGGGCCATTCCTTAACTGCTTGAACCTTAGCTGGATCGACAGATATACCATCCCCAGAGATAACATGTCCTAAAAAGTGAACTTGGTCCAACCAAAACTCACACTTAGAAAACTTGGCGTATAGTTGGTGCTGTTTTAATACTTCAAACACCAAGGTCAGGTGCCTAGCATGCTCATCCTTAGTACGTGAAAAGATTAAAATGTCATCTATAAACACTATGACAAACTTATCCAAATACTCATGAAACACTCTATTCATGAGATCCATAAAGGCTGCTGGTGCATTTGTCAATCCAAAGGACATGACCAAAAACTCATAATGTCCATACCTTGTGCGAAAAGTAGTCTTTGGAATATCTTCAGATTTAACCTTCAACTGGTAATAACTGGACCTAAGGTCAATCTTAGAGAAAACTCTAGCACCATTAAGTTGGTCGAATAAATCATCAATCCTTGGTAATGGATACTTGTTCTTGACAGTTAACTTATTCAATTCTCTATAATCAATGCACATACGCATTGATCCATCTTTCTTTTTGACAAAAAGGACAGGTGCACCCCACGGTGAAAAGCTAGGGCGTATGAACCCTTTCTCCAACAGATCCTCCAATTGCTTCTTTAATTCCTTAAGTTCAGTTGGTGCTAATCTATATGGATTTTTAGACACAGGTTCGGCGCTGGGGTAAACATCTACAACAAATTCAATTTCCCTATCTGGTGGTAAACCAGGAAGGTCATCTAGAAATACTCTGGGAAAGTTTTGGACAATTAAAACATTTTGAAGATTTGCTTTTCCTACAAGTTGTGTGTCTAAAACACTAGCTAAGAAGCACAAATACTCTAAGTCATCACAGACATTTCCTTACTCCTCCTTGAAGCTTGAAAGGTATGTTTCAAACTACCAGGGGGTTGGAAGCTAACTATTCCAGTCCTACAATCAATCGTGGCGTGGTGTTTAAACAACCAGTCTATTCTTAGGATTACATCAAATCCCATTATATCCATAATAATAAGATCAGCAGGTAGACTTATATTCCCTACTAACACATCACTGTCAAGCATCACTTGGTTAGAGTGCATGCGTTCACCAGAGGGTAATGCAACATTAAACACATGTATGGAAGAGGTGAACTGTACATCTAACTTAACAGCAAATGCAGATGCTATAAACGAATGCGTTGCACCAGAGTCTATTAAAGTAAAAGCAGGCACAAAGTTGATCAATATAGTACCTGACACCACAGCAGGCTGGTCTTCATTCCCCGACTCCATCATGGAGAATATCCTCGATTTAATCATAGCAGGGTCACTCTTAGGAACTGGACAATCTCTACTAATATGGCCGACCTTGTTACAATTGTAGCATCTGGTGATTCTAGGCTTCGAGCATTATTTGAATGTGTGTCCAACCTCTTCACAGTTGAAACACTTCCCAAATCTCAGTCTGCATTCGCCTGGGTGGTTCTTCAAACACTTAGGACACTGGGGAAATTTCCTGACATTCTGTACCTTCCCTCCTGTTCCTTGACTACTCTGGCCTTCACTTGGCCTCTTCGTTCCCCTTTGATGGTGTGGCTGGACCGACTTTTGTGGGACCTCTTTTGGTCCAGCACACTTCTTTTCAGCTTCTTCCACTTCCAGAGCAGTAGACACAACTTCACTGAATGACAAGCCTTTAATACCACAAAATTTAACTCCACGGTAAATTTCTGGCTTCAATCCATGTACAAATTTGAATACCTTATCCTCGTCCCTGTGAGCAAAATATCCAGCAAACCTGGACAGGGACTCGAACTGTCTACTGTACTCGGCTACAGACCCTGTCTGCTTCAAGTTTAGAAATTCCAACTTCTTTGCAGTTTGGACAGTACTATTGAAATACTTCTTGTAGAAAATGTCTTTGAATTGCGACCAAGGCATCGCCAAGACATCAGTGGTGGTCTCTATTGTTTCCCACTAGAGTTGAGCTTCACCAGCCAAGTGAAATGTTGCCAACGTGACCTTGTCTCCTTCTCCAATGTTGGCGCACCTAAACATACTTTCAATCTTCCTAAGCCACCCTTCAGCAATAACTGGATCAGATGACTGTCCATCAAACGTGGGTGGTCTTAGTCTCCGGAATCTATCTCCAGAATGTTCATTGCTAGAACCCGAGTTGGCACTTCCTAGCACCTCTCGGTTTAACAGCACTCCTAGTTGGTCAGACTGTTGGCGCACTAAATCAGTTTGCTGATGCACCAAATCTGTCAGCTGCCTAATCACACTAGGCTCCTCTTCACTTCTCACGTTTGGCATTTCCCTTGACACTCTAGGTCTCCCTGGGCATCTGGCCATTATACTAAATTCCTGCACAGGGTTAATTACACTCTTAAATATCTATCAACTAAGGTTAACATAAACACTTACAGTTGTTGCAGTACTTCCATGCAACGATTGGCACTGATGAATAATCTTTTGAACGGTTTAACAGAATGTCTCTGATACCATACTGTAACGCCCCGAGTTTTTTGAACTCGGTTTGTTACTCATAAACCCGAACGTAACTAAGAAAATTTCGGACCAAATTTAAAACTTCGCTCAAAAGTCAAAATTTGACATTTTCTAAAACCTCAAAACATTTAAAGAATTGCAGCGAAAATCATTTGAGGAAAATAGAGTTGAACAAAACTACGGAACGATGCTTAAATAATCGGTTGAGAAGTTAAGGAGTAATCGGTCAAAAGAAATAAAGGTTTAATTCTCGGAATACTTTAAAAGTTGCAAAAGTCAAACGCATCTGCCGCTGAACAAAGTCAACGGAAGAGGCTGAAACAGATAACAGAAGGCTTCTTCCGGTGACAAAACGACAAAACTTCCACTTCATCTTCCGGTAAGTCTAATACACGACATCCACCGGTCACTAAACGACAAGACTTCTACTACAGTCTTTCGATTAGTTTAATACGCTACGTCCACCGGTCATAAGACGACAAAAGTCTTCCTACATCTTCCGATGACGTCAGCCGGATGATTCCTTCATCTGATCGACTTTGTTTTACATCTACCGATGACGTCAGCCGGATGATTCCCTTCATCCAACCTCTGCCGATCGCTAAACAACAAATTTTATTTATATCTTCCGATGGCTTCCTCTGAAGACATCATCCGATGACTTTACTGAAGACATCATCCGATGGCTTTACTGAAGACATGAAGACATCATCCGATGGCTTTACTGAAGACATCATCCGATGGCTTTACTGAAGACATCATCCGATGGCTTTACTGAAGACATCATCCGATGGCTTTACTGAAGACATCATCCGATGGCTTTACTGAAGACATCATCCGATGGCTTTACTGAAGACATCATCCGATGGCTTTACTGAAGACATCATCCGATGGCTTTACTGAAGACATCATCCGATGGCTTTACTGAAGACATCATCCGATGGCTTTACTGAAGACATCATCCGATGGCTTTACTGAAGACATCATCCGATGGCTTTACTGAAGACATCATCCGATGGCTTTACTGAAGACATCATCCGATGGCTTTACTGAAGACATCATCCGATGGCTTTACTGAAGACATCATCCGATGGCTTTACTGAAGACATCATCCGATGGCTTTACTGAAGACATCATCCGATGGCTTTACTGAAGACATCATCCGATGGCTTTACTGAAGACATCATCCGATGGCTTTACTGAAGACATCATCCGATGGCTTTACTGAAGACATCATCCGATGGCTTTACTGAAGACATCATCCGATGGCTTTACTGAAGACATCATCCGATGGCTTTACTGAAGACATCATCCGATGGCTTTACTGAAGACATCATCCGATGGCTTTACTGAAGACATCATCCGATGGCTTTACTGAAGACATCATCCGATGGCTTTACTGAAGACATCATCCGATGGCTTTACTGAAGACATCATCCGATGGCTTTACTGAAGACATCATCCGATGGCTTTACTGAAGACATCATCCGATGGCTTTACTGAAGACATCATCCGATGGCTTTACTGAAGACATCATCCGATGGCTTTACTGAAGACATCATCCGATGGCTTTACTGAAGACATCATCCGATGGCTTTACTGAAGACATCATCCGATGGCTTTACTGAAGACATCATCCGATGGCTTTACTGAAGACATCATCCGATGGCTTTACTGAAGACATCATCCGATGGCTTTACATAGACAACAGAACAACAACTCATCATCTGCGATAGAATCATCTACCGATAGAGAACAGAGCGACATTTCCAACTACTCCTTGTTATACAAACACAAACTCTCTACAGAAGGGAATTTGCTTACTTCACTGAAACCATTCAGAAACAATTCAAACTAATGCATACTCAAAATCCAGTACGTACCAACATTAAAACTCAACAGAATTACTATTATCTGAAAAATTCTCAAACGTATTCAAACTATGAAACCACTACTGTCATGAACGCCAACATACTTAAATTAAAATATTGTCAACTACCACCAACTGACATCAGTTATAAACCGCCCCATCAACTGCCAGATTGTTGCAAAGTGCACTCCTCCAACCAGTCTAGTCCTCAGCTAACTCAGTAAACACACCTGCTGTCACTTCTTCATCTACATCACAAAACTTATCTATTAGCCTAATGCTAAGTAAGTAAAGCAATAATGTAATGTAATGCTGAAACATAAAGTCCTAAATATGCAGTTTTTACTTTCTCATCTCAGTTGCATATGCATCGTTCTGATCTGATCCCCCTGTGAAATTAGGAGTTGGATCAGTTCTCCCAAAGTATAAATATCCACTGACTCATTAAGGGGCGGATTACTTCCCTTAACAATAAATCTGATTCACATAGCTGTTTCTGATCCCCCTGTTCGATGGGAAGTGGATCAAGTTTCCCAAAGTCTAAATATCCTCTGTCTCATTAAGGGGCGGATTACTTCCCTTAACAGTAAATCTGATTCGCATAGCTGTTTCATTATGTTCATTCCTTACCAAGCCAACATGCATTCAAATTCATTTTCGTATACTTTTAAAATATGATGCATGACATACAGACACATTCAAGTAAACAAAATCCTAATGTTTTGTGATGTAGGCCCGAAGGCACAAGCATACTTCACTTACCTGTCTCTTGGAATTGTCTGGTTGCTAGTTACTTCGGAATTCTGCCCACCTAAGTTCATAACAGAACATCAATTAAACCTTCACAAAACTTCACCAAGAATCAAACAAAACTAGAGGAATCCAGTTAGAAATTCTACTACCCGAGCATTCCCATTAATCACCAAAACCCGAACCTACCCTTATTCGCAGCATCCTCAAAATCCTCACATTGTACTCCCTCAGGTATCTAACCGCTATATCGTAAGAGAAATAAGGAAAACTTACCTAGGTTGAAGGAGAATCGGGCGAGGGAATCGCCTAGAGAGTTCTGCTGCAGAGCTGAAGGCTGAAAGAGGAATGGTAAGCAAGATAGTGGCGGCTACAGTGCATTAAACCCAACCATCTTTCTTAAATACGTTATCCACTTTTGAAATTTCTAATTTACTCTTATACCCTTGTTTAGTCACTCAATAACCCTACTTTAATTATTGCCTAATAAAGTGTATATCATTTATAATAAAAGAGAGCTGGTTCGATAGAACCGAGTGTTACACTGAAATTAATGTTATGAGTATGCGTAGGCTAGAGATAGTTGCGGTATTGGTGTGATCATTGTGATTTCTTGATTGAATTTTATTTTATTAATGCCGGATTTGAGACTGAGAAGTGATAACCCATTAATCAGATAAACTTCGCAATGCTCGAGAGAGATTGTACTAGAATTTAGTGAAATCGATCATCAACATAGGAAGAATATTTATGAATATAATTGCGAAGGACCGAAATAAATATTGTCTTGGTGAAATCGTAGTACCTAGGCTTTTATCAATTTGATTTAATCCCATCTTATTTGTTGCAATGTTTTATCTTAGTTTATTTTAGTTATTTTAGTTTTTGTTATTTTAATTTCAATCCTTGAAAATATAAAACGTTTGTTCGATTTAGAATTAAGATTAATTATTTCGATTATTAATTACAAGTCCTCGTGGGTTCGACACTCTAGTTATCACTGTATTACTTGTTGCAACTCGTACACTTGCGAAATATTTTGCACAACACAAATACTTGATGCTTAGAGGAATAATATTCAAGAATAATTATTTTTCCAATTCCTTTCTTTTTTTGTTGGCAATAATGATCAAAAAAGATATTTACCAAAATGTAAATACTCTAGTCCTTTATACTGCTCTGCTGGAACTTTTCTTTTGGAAACGTAACTTATCTTCTTCTTCTACTTTTTCTAGTAAGAAACTATGTCACTTTTTGTTTTTAGTTATTTTCGTCTGGAACTTTTCTTTTGGAAGCTTAACATATAGATTGGGGTTCCCTTGATTGTGTTATTAGAATGTACGGGTTTGATGCTCGATGGAGGAAGTAGATTTCAGGATGCTTATGTACCTCCAATTTCTCAGTAGTAATTAACGGCCGCCCTAGAGATCAATTTTAGGCTTGTAGAAGGATCAGACAAAGAGATCCACATTTGTCGTTCTCATTCCTTCTTATCAGTGATGTTCTAGGGAAGATGTTGGAAAGAGCTAAAGTTCTCAATTTAATTGAATGATTCAAAGGTAGTCATGACACCATCCACCTCTCTCATCATCAATCATAAATTTGATGATGATACTATTTTGGTCTCTATTGATGATGAAAGCAAGATACAAAATTTGATTAATGTTATAAAATTTTTTGGATTATCATCAACCTCATAATTAAATTTCAGTAAAAATGAGGTAGAGGACATATTCAGTGATGTTCTAGGGAAGATGTTGGAAAGAGCTAAAGTTCTCAATTTAATTGAATGATTCAAAGGTAGTCATGACACCATCCACCTCTCTCATCATCAATCATAAATTTGATGATGATACTATTTTGGTCTCTATTGATGATGAAAGCAAGATACAAAATTTGATTAATGTTATAAAATTTTTTGGATTATCATCAAACCTCATAATTAAATTTCAGTAAAAATGAGGTAGAGGACATATTCAGTGATGTTCTAGGGAAGATGTTGGAAAGAGCTAAAGTTCTCAATTTAATTGAATGATTCAAAGGTAGTCATGACACCATCCACATCTCTCATCATCAATCATAAATTTGATGATGATACTATTTTGGTCTCTATTGATGATGAAAGCAAGATACAAAATTTGATTAATGTTATAAAATTTTTTGGATTATCATCAAACCTCATAATTAAATTTCAGTAAAAATGAGGTAGAGGACATATTCAGTGATGTTCTAGGGAAGATGTTGGAAAGAGCTAAAGTTCTCAATTTAATTGAATGATTCAAAGGTAGTCATGACACCATCCACCTCTCTCATCATCAATCATAAATTTGATGATGATACTATTTTGGTCTCTATTGATGATGAAAGCAAGATACAAAATTTGATTAATGTTATAAAATTTTTTGGATTATCATCAAACCTCATAATTAAATTTCAGTAAAAATGAGGTAGAGGACATATTCAGTGATGTTCTAGGGAAGATGTTGGAAAGAGCTAAAGTTCTCAATTTAATTGAATGATTCAAAGGTAGTCATGACACCATCCACATCTCTCATCATCAATCATAAATTTGATGATGATACTATTTTGGTCTCTATTGATGATGAAAGCAAGATACAAAATTTGATTAATGCTATAAAATTTTTTGGATTATCATCAAACCTCATAATTAAATTTCAGTAAAAATGAGGTAGAGGACATATTCAGTGATGTTCTAGGGAAGATGTTGGAAAGAGCTAAAGTTCTCAATTTAATTGAATGATTCAAAGGTAGTCATGACACCATCCACCTCTCTCATCATCAATCATAAATTTGATGATGATACTATTTTGGTCTCTATTGATGATGAAAGCAAGATACAAAATTTGATTAATGTTATAAAATTTTTTGGATTATCATCAAACCTCATAATTAAATTTCAGTAAAAATGAGGTAGAGGACATATTCAGTGATGTTCTAGGGAAGATGTTGGAAAGAGCTAAAGTTCTCAATTTAATTGAATGATTCAAAGGTAGTCATGACACCATCCACATCTCTCATCATCAATCATAAATTTGATGATGATACTATTTTGGTCTCTATTGATGATGAAAGCAAGATACAAAATTTGATTAATGCTATAAAATTTTTTGGATTATCATCAAACCTCATAATTAAATTTCAGTAAAAATGAGGTAGAGGACATATTCAGTGATGTTCTAGGGAAGATGTTGGAAAGAGCTAAAGTTCTCAATTTAATTGAATGATTCAAAGGTAGTCATGACACCATCCACCTCTCTCATCATCAATCATAAATTTGATGATGATACTATTTTGGTCTCTATTGATGATGAAAGCAAGATACAAAATTTGATTAATGTTATAAAATTTTTTGGATTATCATCAAACCTCATAATTAAATTTCAGTAAAAATGAGGTAGAGGACATATTCAGTTTCTCCGTATCAGAGTTCATCATAGCTGAATGCATTCGAGTGTTCAGTCAATATTGCAGTTTTCATTGTAGTTGATCACTGATACACAAGTAGCTGTGCAGCTCTCAGACGACAAACATTTCACTCTTCCATGATCAAAGATATGTTGTTAACATAAAAAATTAAGTATTTAATTACAATATTTTAAAAACAATTATAAAAGGAAAATTAAACGTTTTTATATAAATATCATACATGCCTTGTGTGTGTATTTGTAGAGGATCTTGCAATATTCTCTAAATCTACAACTTTAATTTCAATTTGATCAGTCAAATTTTTCACATTATTCTCTCACTTTACTCGTGTTAACATTGATTTGGAATCATAAACGCAATCTCGAGCGACCTTATTTGATTCGACTACAACAACAAAATCATCTAAAATTTTAATTATTTTACGTTGATTCTTTTAAAATCTTCGAAAGTCACCTATATTTTTTAATGATCTTCACAAGGTTTATGTTAGGAATATATTAAGAGGAATAATATTTTAGTAGGTTAAGGGGTATATTAGGAAATATTATTAGGGTTGTTATTAGTTTGTTATTATGTGGGTTATAAATATGAGGGGAGGGGAGTGTTACGGGGGGAGGAAAAGATTGGGAAAATTGGGAGAGAACGCTGAGGCTCTCGAATACCTCAGCAAGGGAGAGAGTGGAGGCTCTATAATTCCTCCACATTTGTGTTGGGTTGTGTGTGCTTGTTCGTGTTAATTTCAATATATAATCGTGGCTGTTTTGGTGTTGTTCTGGAATCGGAGAAACTACAGGATCCCTACCAATGGTATCAGAGCATTTTACCTGGGCAATGGCAGGGAAGAAGCAGACTCTGGATTCCATCAAAGCGAGCCTCGCACATTTGCCAGAGATAAAGCGGATAATGGCGGAGATCAGGGCGCAGCTGGACTCGCTAGCAGAAGCCTTGAATGCAGCACCCCCGAAGCAGAAAATCCCAGATGAACCATCGGGCCTTGGTCAGATTCGGCTGGCTGCGCAGGGAGTCGAAGAAACATTTCCGTTACTTCTGCAAGCTGGACCAGGAACGGGCGTGAGAGGTATCGGGTCGTTCCGACTTGGCCCACCAGCTCCGGCGATCACGCTGCCGGCCCCGAGCCGCAGCCTTTCCGCGAGCCCAGCGCGGTCAGCGATTTCATCTTCAGCTGCGTACACCGCGCTACCATCGCCGCAGCCCACCTGCGTTAGGCCACCACTCCGATCGGCGTCGGCATTTCGCCAGTTTCTGTCGAAGAGAGAGAGACAAGGCCCTGAGGAGAGAAAAGAAAAGTCGGCCGACGGAGATATTGCGACTGTCCACGATTCTGGCAAGGTGAAGGAGCTGCTGGAAGAAAAAGTGCATAGGGAAGAAAGGCGATGGACCCTTCTTCAGCCAACCGAGCCTGGGCCTGGGCCTGGTGTTGGGCAGTAGGGCTCCAGAAATGGATTAGCAGCCCAGCCCTCTTCTCAGTTGGTGACCGCCCAATCACCATTTCAATGGGCAGCTCTAACTCATCCAGCAAACCCAGCTCGAATTCGGCCCTCACTGCACGCGCACGTGGGGGATTATTGATTTTTAATTCCACCTTGAGGACAAGATGGAACTTTAGGCGGCCGGTATTGTTAGGAATATATTAAGAGGAATAATATTTTAGTAGGTTAAGGGGTATATTAGGAAATATTATTAGGGTTGTTATTAGTTTGTTATTATGTGGGTTATAAATATGAGGGGAGGGGAGTGTTACGGGGGGAGGAAAAGATTGGGAAAATTGGGAGAGAACGCTGAGGCTCTCGAATACCTCGGCAAGGGAGAGAGTGGAGGCTCTATAATTCCTCCACATTTATGTTGGGTTGTGTGTGCTTGCTCTGATACCATTGGTAGGGATCCTGTAGTTTCTCCGATTCCAGAACAACACCAAAACAGCCACGATTATATATTGAAATTAACACGAACAAGCACACACAACCCAACACAAATGTGGAGGAATTATAGAGCCTCCACTCTCTCCCTTGCTGAGGTATTCGAGAGCCTCAGCGTTCTCTCCCAATTTTCCCAATCTTTTCCTCCCCCCGTAACACTCCCCTCCCCTCATATTTATAACCCACATAATAACAAACTAATAACAACCCTAATAATATTTCCTAATATACCCCTTAACCTACTAAAATATTATTCCTCTTAATATATTCCTAACAGTTTATTCCTTGAATTGAAATACGTCGTTAGAATTAAAGATTCTTTTTAAAATTGAAAACTGAAATGAATCTTTTACACATTAAAAAACGAATGATGATAAAAATTATTTATCGAGAAATGGATACTGAAAAAGAAAATTCTCAATTTTTACGACTTCTTTTTCTATGCCTGAACTGAGGGTGGGATCATATCAACATTATGTGATTGAAAATGACTAGACTTAGGTGGGCAGAATCGAACCGGTATCAAAATTCAAACTGGAACTTGCAAATCGAACTGCATTTAACCACTATTGGAACTGTAACCAATTTTGACTATATAATAATTGTGGGCCACCATTCGTTTTACCGTGTTTGGTGTGAAAAACCATGAAAACCAAAGTGAATCGTATCAAATTGTAGGTCATAAATTCGACCCAAGTTCTGTTCAAACATGGCTTAAACCCGAAAATAACTCTCGATTTGACCATACCCAATTCAAACCCCCCAAAACTGGTCAAAAACAAACATTTATGCATTTTAATATACTAAATATTTACTTTTATTTTGGAATCGAACGGTCACTAAACCATATCTCACTGTTTGGTTTCGGTTCTTACTTTCGACTCCAAACAATGGGAATCATTACTTCACGGTTCAGTTTGATTGCACCCTGAAACCGGACTATGCCACCTCTAACTAGACCATATAGTAGAGATGAAACCAAAGATGTAAATTGATAACACATGGAGGAAGAAATTATAAGTATTTGCAGAAACATTTAAGCAATAAGCAGAAGAGATTAAGAATTAACACGTCCGTTCATAAACACAGTAGCTAACTCAATCCCTGTCATTATCAATTATTATGAGACTTTCAACTTCCAACACATCCATACTCACAGAAACTTCCGGTGGGGTCGGCCTGCATCTTCATCTTGCATGTGCTGCAATTAAATTTTCCAATGTCAGGCTGCAAATTATGAACACTTTGTTGCCATAATATATAAACAGAAGAAAATGCTCTTAACTTGATTAAATGTATGATATCTTTCCAAAAAAGTCACAGACAGCGGCTTATCAAAACCTAAAATGGATTTAAGACCAAATGGGTTTCACCTAACAAGCCCAGAACATATATCCGAATTGATTTGTCGTTTGTTTCCATCATCCTAATACGAGGAAAATAAATATAATTTCAGCCATTTCTTTGAAAATATAGTACTGAACTGATAGAGCTCTTAACCTTCTCTTTCCTACTCAGCATGTTTTCCAACTGCAATAAAGACTTTCACCTTATGGAATATCTCAGACATTATCAAAACTGCTTATAGAACCAACTCACCAATGATTATCCATTCAATCTTATAAACACAGTAAATCAAATAATAAGAAACCTGTAGGAGATATTTTTTCTTATATCCTTCCGTGGGACCCTTAAGAAATTTTAATTTAGTAATGACAATAGCCAAAATTGATAACCCACGGGTAATATGGTTACCTAGCTAAAAATCAAAACTATACCCTCAATTTGCATCTGTATTTTTGTTAAACGCAATAGACATCATCTTACTATCGAATTCCAAACTTTGGGACAATCAACAACTGGAAATACATTTAGGAACACTTCATAATGTTTATTCAATAAGTGAAAAGCAGCAACAATTTTTAATAAATGCAATCAAACTTGTCCAAAAGAAAAAAAAAAAAAAGGGACAACAAATACATAACATCTTAGCAAGATGACACCCGTGTACGGATGAATATAAACAGCTCAACTTAAACATACAGTATTATTCATTTGCCAGAGCCAATCACTCTCGAACATACATGAAATAACCAGAAAATAATCAACGTAATAGACCAATGAGTAACACAAGATTAAAATAAACAATGACTAGCAGAAAGTAAATAAAATGTCTGCTAAAAAATATTTTCAGAATTCTATATCTCAGCGTCCAATCACACTTGTTAGATATTAGCTAGTGGATCGACTTTATCATTTATAACACTTAACTTTTGGTAAAAGATAGATTAAAAGTAGACCACACAAAGAAAATGAGCTACCAAAAAGCTCAACAACCATGAGTAATGTACAAGAGAAAACTATTTCAGTCTTTACAAGAACTTAGGAAACGAGAGCTCCAAAAAATTCTGCATCAAGAACCTCATCATCAAAAATCACTTGATCCCTCTTGTTCCAAATGCATCAAAAGATACAGTGAAGAACAAATCTAACTCTTCTCTGTCATTCCCGCCTCACTCAATCCCAATAAAAGACACCTAACCAACAGTGTCATAACCCACTAGACGCCTTACCACCTCTAACCCAAGACCATACTACCCTTATCCACAAAATAATGAAAGAGGAGACGACTAGCATCTTCCTCAGCCTAGCCACACATAACAAATCTGCTATGAAATGCTAAACCTCTTCCCTTGAGAATTTCTAAAATTTGTAAGATATATATCTTGTCCCCATCATTATTCGCTTACTGTTCGTGTCCCATTTTTTTAGATCTGACAATATTCATTAGTGCGGTTACCATTGTCGGTGTCAACATATGGCACCATGACTTATAATAGATGCTGACAACTTTTGATAGATGGATTATGAGTCTAATAACTTTTGATTGATGAAGTATGAGTCTAGTAACATAGAATAGAACAGTGATTCAAGTAGCTTGTCCACAACAAACAATGTCAAAAATGAAAGCATGTCATAACAATTCAATTATAAAAATAACTTCTGAATCCATAAAACCAATTCGTCCTTTCAAATTTCGATATCTACACGAATCAAAACCTCCAGAGTTGAGCTTCAAACACAAAGAAACGCCAGGAATTATCTTAAATCATAAAACAAACAAAATCAGAAGATTGGACTTGCCCAGACAGAAAAAAAAAATGATCCATAAATTAAAAGGCAAAATTTAAAAAAATAAATAAATTTCGTTTATGGCAGAATTGCTCTGAATTTCAGGGAAAAAGATGAGAGGGAGAGAGAGGAAGATTGAGATATTACGAATTCCTTGACTATGCCCTTATAGACAAGGATCGGGATTGCTATTCCGAACAAACCGACAAGAGCAAAATTCCGGCGGGTCCAACGGTAGTTGTGTTCAAGGTTTTCCCTCGCAGCACCCCATTCCTCTATAAATTTGTTCTTGTTAGCCTCCATTCCACCACCCATCTTTCCTCTTTGACACTTTTCCAACCTTCAACTCTGTGATGGACCTTGCTACTGTGAGTAAGGCGATCCCAAAACCTACAAGTAAAAAAAGAGGACTTTTGCTTAACCAAAAATGGCCTTTTTCTTACGGCAATGACTATTATACCCTCCGATGAATATAACTACTAGCTTAATGACATTGAGAAAGCACTAATTTTATCGTGTAAAGGTATTCTTTAAATCTCATGTTCATATTCTAAATTTAGTGGCACAAGATTTCATGACTTAGTTTTCTAATTCTTAATATAGTTGTGGTTTATATGTTAAATATTTAGATAATCGTGATCACCCAATAAATAAATTAAAAACTGAAAACAAAAAAAAAACATAAATTGATAAAAGTCAGAAGTGGAGAATGATTAATTATGCATTCAGAGGGGAGGTCAACATGATCGATCCTTTGTGTTAACACTTTTTGAAAAAATGATTTACGTTAGTGTATCTTTCATTTATAGAGAGTAGGTTATGATTGTTTATGAGAATCGAAGATTGACATATGAAATTGTTTATTCGAGGAGTTTGAGGTAAGAGTCGGTTTCATCACCCAACTAGGCTAAGCCACCTTGGTTTAGTAAATCGCGGCCGGTTTGATGAGCTTTGTATAAATTTTTTCTCTATGCACAGTATTCTCGAAACTAAATTTTGTGGTCTACCTTTGACCATCGAGGCGACACAAGTCGCCCCACAAACTCATTATTTTCCTTTCAGCTTGGGCAGTGTTTACATAATTGTCAATGCCACGTCTTCCTAAATTTGTTCAAGTCATTTTGCCCATCATATATGATCTTGGTTTTAATTGATAAATTGTTTTTTCTTGTTTGTGGTTGTCGTATTCCTTCCCCGTAGATGCTGGGAAGTGGCAATCACCACAACACCTTTGCCTTGCATTCAGCTGGTCGTCGAAGAGCAGAGCCATTACCGCACAGGTCTTCCACCGTCACTCTCCTCCACACGCCCTCACAATTGTTGTTCTGCTCGATCCTCTACCTCCATTGTTTTCTTATTTCTTTGTTGCATAGATTCTGATGCAAAAACGAAACAATGGGAAGTGTGGGCATCCTCAAACGAAGGGAGGACGACCAGGTTGCAAAAGATTTTCGGCAATGGGCTTTCGAAGTTCAAGGTGGACGCTCAAAAAATGAACGATGGAAAAATATCTCATAAGTGGACTGGCCGACCAAAAGGCTGTTGGGAAAAACAACGAAACTTCAGCAGGAACGATAATAATAATATTACCGCTGTAAAATGTGGAAAGTACTTATCAGGATAATTCCCAAGAAACAATGCTATTTGCAATCTCTTTATGCAGAATTACTTTTCCAAGCAAGTTCCCAAGAAAGGCTGGAGGGTCATAAACGGTCCCCTTAAATTCTAGTCTCCTAGACAGAACTTACTTATACAGTACAATTATATCACTAACCAATCAGTATGAGAAACGATAGTAGGTGCGATCTGAAAAATACCAGAAATATTTTTCCACTACTGTAAAATTATAACAGCCAAGAAGTAAGAGAAATAATGAACAACGAGAATTTTACGTGCAAACCCAAATTGAGAAAAAATCACGAGGACCTAGTCCAGAAAGATCTCATTATGAAAATTAGGATTTACAATATTTTTCTAGATATCGAATATTCTAGAAAATATTCACTAAGAAAAATCACTACTCTTAGAACTCTCAATGTGCACAAAAGCACCACACCTATTTTTCTCTTACTCTTTCTTTTCTCTCCCTCTAAAAATAATCCTTTCAATTATCTCTTCCTCTTCACTTAGAAGTGTTTTTCTCCTTCTCTCTCGGATACAAGATTTCACTTCTCTTCAGATCCACATCGAATCTACATTTTTCGGGATACTGATAGGTTTGCTTGAAGCCTCTATTTATAGAGGCTTCAAGGAGGCACCTTCCCTGAAGGAAGGTGGGCGCATCCAATAAAGACTTTAAAATCTCCATTCACACACAAAAAAATTGCAGCCAATGGAGACTTTTAAAGTCTCCATTAATGGCATAAGTCCCTCTTCATTAAGGAGGGACCACACAAATCTCCCTCTTCCGACTTATGATGAGGTATCTCTAGTTCTGCTAAATCTCTATAGAATTCGTGCTTATTCTTCTGCAAAATTTTTTGTCATCATGTTAGAGCCATTATCGTCTGTGTGGATTTTCTCAAGATATACTTGTTTGGTGTCCAACACATCTCGTATCCAATGATACTTGATATCTATGTGCTTTGACTTCGAATGAAAGCTCGGATTCTTGTTCAAATGAATAGCACTTTGACTGTCGCAATACAATATATACTTATCTTGTTTATAACTCAATTCTGTCAGAAATTTTTGCATCCACAAAATTACTTTACAGGCTTCTGTAGCCGCAATAAACACAGCTTCTGTCGTAGACAATGCAACTGAACCTTGCCTCTTAGATTACCATGACACAACTCTTCCTCCAAATGTAACCAAAAACCCTAATGTTGACTTTCTGGAGTCAATGTCTCCAGCCATGTCTACATCAATATAGCTTACCAACAAAGACTTCTCACTTCCAAAACACAGATTGAATTCAGAAGTACCTTTAAGATACTTAAAAATCTACTTCATCGCATTCCAATGCTCTCTGCCTGAATTTGTTAGAAATTGGTTGACCACTCCAACAGAATGTGAAATATTAAGTCTCGTACAAATCATGGTATACATCAAGCTGCCAACAGCTAAGGCACATAGAATTCTTTGCATTTCTATTTTTCCTTCTTCAGTGGAAGGACATTGTTCAGAAGTAAGTTTGAACTGTTTAACAAGAGGAGTGCTGACTAGCTTTGTCTTATCCATATAGAATCGACTGAGAACTTTCTTGATATATTTCTCCTGTGATAGCCATAATTTTTTATTCTTCCTATCACGAGTGATTCTCATCTCAAGCATCTATTTCGCCTATCCTAAGTCTTTCATGGCAAAAGACTTGTTAAGTTTATTATTTAACTTAACAATCTTTTTCTTGTCTGGGCTCACAATCAGCATGTTGTCGACATAAAGTAGAAGGATTATAAATGTATCATCCGTGAACTTTTTCACGAACACACAATAGTCTAAGAAAGTTTTCTTGTATCCTTGATTTCCCATAAGAAAATCAAATTTCTTGTACCATCGTCTTGGGGCTTGCTTTAATCCATACAGACTCTTATTCAATTTACATACCAGATGTTCTTTTTCTTTGACAACGAACCCTTCTGGCTGTTCTATGTAAATCTCTTTTTCTAACTCACCATGCAAGAAGGCGGTTTTCATATCGAGTTGCCCGATCTCCAAATTGAGACTTGAGCCTAATCCAAGTACCACTTGTATGAATGACATTTTCACAACATGTGAAAAAATTTCCTCAAAGTCAACTCCCTTCTTCTT
This sequence comes from Begonia masoniana, assembly GCA_022432975.1. Classification (NCBI taxonomy): domain Eukaryota; kingdom Viridiplantae; phylum Streptophyta; class Magnoliopsida; order Cucurbitales; family Begoniaceae; genus Begonia; species Begonia masoniana. The sequence continues at coordinate 38,837,620 of CM039510.1, read as the reverse complement.
ACCAAAGCCTTTCATGACCAGTCTTGCCTTATACTTTAGTTGTGAATTTTCGTCTTTGAGCTTGTATACCCATTTGTTCTTAAGTGTCTTTCTCCCCTTTGGAAGCTGAACCAACTCATAGGATGGTTCTTGACACGGTGGCCCAAGAAAAGGAACCGTGGAAAACCCACAAATATGAAACAATGTGCTCGGGTGATGAAGTGTTGCACAAAACCAAAAATATTGAGTAGAAAATGGAGATAAAGATGTAACCGAAATAAAGGGTTAAGTGTGTGATGTGTTTGGCCGAGGAGAATGATGGAGTAATAGCTTAAAATGGAGATGAAAATGGTGATACCCTTAGCAGACCCGAGAGCTATCCGACGTTTACTCACAGGTGCATGTTTTCCTGTAAGAAAACAACCACCGTTAGGCCTAGGTTTTCGTTCTCTAACCTTTTAGACTCTCAATGAGAGAGGTGAAGGAAAGTTAAGAGTTCACCTAGCAACCCGATAGCTAGGGAAACAATGGAGGGCTACTCCACTCGATTGAGAAACCGAGGAAAAACCCGTAGGTCTTCTAACGCGTCGATTAGGGAAATAGAGATTTCATAAATTTGACAAAAAGTTCCTACAATCACCAATGCAATGACTTAAATAGAAAATCCTAGGGTGGATGATTAGGGTTTGGCAAAAATAGAAGAGTGAATTGGAGCCCTTGGATGAGAGAGTGATATGCGGCCATGATGAGCTATCCTTGCGCGTGCTAACCAATGGACCAGATGCAGCGCGCAGGTGGACGATCAGCGGTGAGGAGTTGAAACCATGCGCGCCAAGCTAGATCCGTGTGCGACTGATCTGATGGCCAGCGATGCAGGCCCATGCACGCCATCCGATGGCTGATGCTGCTGCCCACGCGCGCTTAACCTATGCCACATAATGTTGCCCGCGCACACCAGATCAACGTTCCTGGTTGCCCCGCGCCCTTGCTTGATCTATGGTCGATTTTTGGCCATGTCATTGATCCTTGATGCCACTAACAATTTGTGATGACCCGGATGTGTAAGTATGGTACGATGGTTGCACGAACCGGAACCCGGATGGTGGTACGTCCGCGCGGGCGAACCGGAAGGTGACGGGTCGTAAAAAGGGGGTCGTCACAATCTCACATCGCTTGGGGAAGTATGTGGAAATGAAACATATGTAAGAGATCCCTCCCAACATAGTAAGACGTGTTTTGGAGTACAATTGGCAATGGATCCCATAAGAACTCCGAAGTTAAAAGTGCTTCGGCGAGAGCAATTCCAGGTTGGGTGACCTTCCAGGAAGTTCTCGCCAAAAAAAGCCGTGAGGGGAGGATATTGGGCTGCGGCCCAATCCCCAAAGCGGACAATATCTTGCTGGGATAAAAAAAAAAAAAGCCGTGAGGGGAGGATATTGGGCTGCGGCCCAATCCCCAAAGCGGACAATATCTTGCTGGGATAAGAGGTCATTACAAATGGTATCAGAGACTGTACCCAACCGGAAATGTGGCCAACGAGGACGTTGGGCCCCCGAGGGGGGTGATTGTGATGACCCGGATGTGTAAGTATGGTACGATGGCTGCACGAACCGGAACCCGGATGGCGGTACGTCCGCGCGGGCGAACCGGAAGGTGACGGGTCGTAAAAAGGGGGTCGTCACAGTCCCACATTGCTTGGGGAAGTATGTGGAAATGAAACATATGTAAGAGATCCCTCCCAACATAGTAAGACGTGTTTTGGAGTACAATTGGCAATGGATCCCATAAGAACTCCGAAGTTAAAAGTGCTTCGGCGAGAGCAATTCCAGGTTGGGTGACCTTCCAGGAAGTTCTCGCCAAAAAAAGCCGTGAGGGGAGGATATTGGGCTGCGGCCCAATCCCCAAAGCGGACAATATCTTGCTGGGATAAGAGGTCATTACAAATGGTATCAGAGACTGTACCCAACCGGAAATGTGGCCAACGAGGACGTTGGGCCCCCGAGGGGGGTGATTGTGATGACCCGGATGTGTAAGTATGGTACGATGGCTGCACGAACCGGAACCCGGATGGCGGTACGTCCGCGCGGGCGAACCGGAAGGTGACGGGTCGTAAAAAGGGGGTCGTCACAGTCCCACATTGCTTGGGGAAGTATGTGGAAATGAAACATATGTAAGAGATCCCTCCCAACATAGTAAGACGCGTTTTGGAGTACAATTGGCAACGGATCCCATAAGAACTCCGAAGTTAAAAGTGCTTCGGCGAGAGCAATTCCAGGTTGGGTGACCTTCCGGAAAGTTCTCGCCAAACAAAGCCGTGAGGAGAGGATATTGGGCTGCGGCCCAATCCCCAAAGCGGACAATATCTTGCTGGGATAAGAGGTCATTACAAATGGTATCAGAGACTGTACCCAACCGGAAATGTGGCCAACGAGGACGTTGGGCCCCCGAGGGGGGTGATTGTGATGACCCGGATGTGTAAGTATGGTACGATGGTTGCACGAACCGGAACCCGGATGGTGGTACGTCCGCGCGGGCGAACCGGAAGGTGACGGGTCGTAAAAAGGGGGTCGTCACAATCTCACATCTCTTGGGGAAGTATGTGGAAATGAAACATATGTAAGAGATCCCTCCCAACATAGTAAGACGTGTTTTGGAGTACAATTGGCAATGGATCCCATAAGAACTCCGAAGTTAAAAGTGCTTCGGCGAGAGCAATTCCAGGTTGGGTGACCTTCCAGGAAGTTCTCGCCAAAAAAAGCCGTGAGGGGAGGATATTGGGCTGCGGCCCAATCCCCAAAGCGGACAATATCTTGCTGGGATAAGAGGTCATTACAAATGGTATCAGAGACTGTACCCAACCGGAAATGTGGCCAACGAGGACGTTGGGCCCCCGAGGGGGGTGATTGTGATGACCCGGATGTGTAAGTATGGTACGATGGCTGCACGAACCGGAACCCGGATGGCGGTACGTCCGCGCGGGCGAACCGGAAGGTGACGGGTCGTAAAAAGGGGGTCGTCACAGTCCCACATTGCTTGGGGAAGTATGTGGAAATGAAACATATGTAAGAGATCCCTCCCAACATAGTAAGACGCGTTTTGGAGTACAATTGGCAACGGATCCCATAAGAACTCCGAAGTTAAAAGTGCTTCGGCGAGAGCAATTCCAGGTCAATATCTTGCTTGATAAGTGTCATTACAAATGGTATCAGAGACTGTACCAACCGGAATGTAGGCCAACGAGGACTTGGGCCCCCGAGGGGGTGAGTGTGATGACCACAGTGTAAGTATGGTACTGGCTGCCACCGGAAACCCGGATGGCGGACAGTCCCGCGGAGCGACACCGGAAGGTGACGGGTTCGTAAAAGGGGGGTCGTCACAGTCCCACATTGCTTGGGGAAGTATGTGGAAATGAAAACAATATGTAAGAGATCCCTCCCAACATAGTAAGACGCGGTTTTGGAGTACAATTGGCAACCGGATCCCATAAGAACTCCGAAGTTAAAAGTGCTTCGGCGAGAGCAATTCCAGGTTGGGTGACCTTCCGGAAAGTTCTCGCCAAACAAAGCCGTGAGGAGAGGATATTGGGCTGCGGCCCAATCCCCAGAGCGGACAATATCTTGCTGGGATAAGGGGTCGTTACACAATTGTACCTGCAAATTTCATACCTCAAATTTGGGCTCTCCTTTGGGCCAAGTCTTCATTTGGGTCCAATTTATTGAAGTAGCAAATCCACAAGTGTTGAAAGCTTTGCTTCTTTGTTAGTTAATTCTTCAACCCATCATCCACCATTATACATCTAATTCTAACCATTCAATCTATTGCATGATGCAATATAAATAGTTCATACAAGAAGGCTAGAGTTTGCCACAAAGTTTTAAACAAAAATTACATAATTTATGGGCCATTTGAGGAGTCCATTTGTGTAGTCCAAGTGAGGCTGTGCAGGGGCTGATCCATATCCTCCGAGTTGGGTTCCCAAGTGATGTCGACAATAGGATCAATTCCTGTAAGAAAAACAAACTCATTAGTAAAAATATTTAGTAGATTATGGGCCTTAGTCTGCAATCTAGTAATGGGCCTCTTGGGCATGTCATTCCCTCCGGGTGGCTGAGGATTTAACCTCAAATCCAAAGATTCAGTCTCATCTTCATGATTCACATCTCCAATGTAAGGGGATAAATATTGGACATTGAACGTGGATACCCCATAATCGCAGGGTAATTCAAATTTGTAAGCGTTATTATTTATTCGCTCAAGTATCTTGAAAGGGCCTTCAGCTCTGGTAAGTAATTTAGAACGTCTCTTAGCAGGAAATCTTTCCTTGCAGAGATGTAACCAAATCAAATCTCCTTCGTTGAATATTACTTCTTTTCTCCCTTTATTGGCATGCTTAGCATAATTGGCATTATTTTTCTTTATGGTTTTGCGAACTTTCTCGTGCAATTTTTTAATTTGCTCTGCTTTACTGGCTCCCGAAGGGTTTACAAGATCCTGAGTGGGAATGGGAATAAGATCCAATGGTGAGTGCGGATTAAATCCATAGGCTACCTCAAAGGGCGTTTGCTGGGTGGTGGAGTGAAGGCTTCTGTTGTAACATAATTCAATTTAGGGTAGCACTATGTCCCAATTTGTTAAGTTCTCACCCACAACACTGCGAAGAAAGGTACCCAAGGTCCTGTTGACCACTTTCGTTTGACCGTCTATTTGGGTATGGAATGAAGTACTAAAACATAATTTAGTCCCCAATTTCTTCCATAAAGTCTTCCAAAAAGTGCTTAGAAACTTTGTATCTCGATCAGACACTATTGATTGAGGCACTCCATAGAGTAACAATTTTCTTAAAGAAAAGGTCAGCCATAGCAGCATAGTAATTAGTTTTGGTGCATGAGATAAAATGCGCCATTTTAGAGAAACGATCCACGACTACCATAATGGAGTCTTTATTGCGGCCAGTCCGTGGTAACTCTAAGACGAAATCCATGTTAATCTCTACCCAAGGATGAGTAGGAACAGGTAATGGAAGATAAAGTCCTTGGGGAAGAACTTTACTCTTGGCCTTCTTACACACGATGCACTGCTCAAGGGAGTGATGCACATCCTTCTTCATGTGAGGCCAGTAGAATCGCTCTTTTAGCAGCTCAAGGGTTTTCTTTTCTCCAAAATGTTCAGACAATCCTCCACTATGGGCTGCCGTGATAAGGCATTGTCTCAGACTGCAGTTAGGTATACACAATTTTTCTCCTTTCATTAAAAATCCATCTATGATGTTATATCCTCTTTCTGCCTTATCTTGGCAATTTAGGTACGGCGTCCCAAAGTCTTTATCAGATTTATAAGTATTCTTTATCCAATCAAATCCAAAGAATCTAATGCCTAGTTCAGTCAAGAGGATTCTTTTATGGGACAATGCATCTGCAACAGTATTATCTGATCCTTTCAAGTACTTCAAAATGTATGGAAATCTTTCGAAGAATTCCACCCATTTTGCGTGTCTCTTATTCAGTTTATGCTGACTCTTAATGTGTTTAAAGGATTGATGGTCAGAATGGATCACAAACTCTTTAGATAACAAATAATGTTGCCTGTGCGCAATGGCTCGTATAACTACATAAAACTCCTTGTCATAGGTGGAGTAGTTAAGTGCAGCTCCTTTTAGCTTTCACTGAAATATGCAAGAGGCTTGCCTTCTTGCATCGATACAGCTCCAATGCCAACTCCAGAGGCGTCACTTTTGATCTCAAACAGTTTATTGAAATCAGGTAGTGCCAACACCAAGGATTGACAAAGTTTTTCTTTTATCAGGTCGAAGCTACTTTGATAGGCAGAGGTCCAATTAAAATCTACTCCCTTTTTTGTTAGGTCGGTGATGGGAGCTACCAATGAGCTAAAGTCCTTGATAAACCTCCTATAAAAAGAGGCTAATCCATGAAAACTTCGGACTTCAGATATACTATTAGGTGTGGGCCAATTCTTAATGGCCTTGACTTTTTCCTCATCAGCTTCTAATCCACCTTTAGATATGATAAATCCTAAGAAATAAACCTTTTCTTGGGCGAAGGAGCATTTGCCCAAATTTTCAAATAACTTAGCATTCCGGAGAGTTTGAAAAAGCATCCTGAGGTGGTTGAGGTGTTGGGGAAGGTCAGGGTTGTACACCAAGATGTCATCGAAGTAAATGACAACAAATTTTCCTAGGAAGTCCTTAAGAACATGGTGCATCAACCTCATGAAGGTACTCGGGGCATTAGTAAGTCCGAATGGCATAACCATCCACTCAAACAATCCGTACTTCGTCTTGAAGGCAGTTTTCCATTCATCACCCTCTTTCGTACGTATTTGGTGATAATCACTCTTCAAATCTACTTTGGAAAATATGGACGCTCCACTAAGTTCGTCCAACATATCTTCGAGCCTAGGAATCAGAAATCTATACTTGATAGTGATTTGATTGATAGCGTGACTATCGACACACATCCTCATGGTGCCATCTTTCTTAGGTACGAGTAATGTAGGCACAGCATAAGGACTCATCGATTCCTTAATGTATCATTTTCCTAACAGCTCTTGTACTTGTTCTTGCAATTCCTTGGCCTCTTCAGGTCTCATCTTATAGGCCGGTCTATTGGGTAACATAGCTCCAGGCTAGAGGTCTATTTGATGCTCAATACCTCAAATAGGTGGTAAGCCAGATGGAAGATCCTCAGGGAAGACGTCTTGGTAGGATTTGAGTAGGTTATGGATCGATAGGGGTATCTCGCCAAGTTCCATAATGCGGTCCCTAAATAGAACTAAGATCAACGTCTCTCCTTTGGTGACTGCAGCTCTTAATCCACGCTTTGATAAGAAAATATTTTCCTTGATCTTCTCTTCTTTTCGTACTTCATTGTCACGAGCTACTTGTTCGAGAGTCATAGGTAATAAATTGATTGTTCTACCACCAAATTTTAAAGTATAGTGGTTAAGGAATCCATCATGGTATACCCTCCGGTCATATTGCCATGGTCGTCCTAATAGAAGATGACTGGCATTCATCGAGACAACGTCGCAAAGAACTGAGTCTTTATATTTGTCAATAGTGAAATCTACGATTACTTGCTTGGTTACTTTAATATCGTCTCTATCGTCCAACCATTTTAATTTGTATGGTTTAGGGTGGCTAGTGGTCTCCAACCCTAGTTTACTTACCATCTCTTGAGAAGCTACATTAACGCAACTTCCACCATCAATAATGATTGAGCAAACCTTGTCCTTGACTGCACAACGACTTTGAAAAATATTCTCACGTTGACAGTCCTCTTTCACATTCTTAGAAATCAAGGCTCATCTTATGACCATCAGTAGAGGTTCTTCTTGAGCCGTGCAATCATCGGTCTCTTGCTCACTCACTTCTTCTATTTCTTCTTCTCCTTGTTATATTGTCCTTCGTCATTCTCACTTTCCCATTCACCAGTCGATTCTTTGATTACCATCACACGACGGTTAGAGCATTCATTAGCATAATGTCCTTTGCTTAGACATTCATAACATTTAACATCTCGTGCTCTTTGTCCGTTAGATGGGTTTTCTTGGGATTTGTTCGTTGGTGGGGGTTCGTTGGTATTAATTGGTGCTTTCGGGGGCCAGTTACGGTTAAATGGTTTCTTCTCGTCATTTTTCCAGATAGGCTTTGGTTTGTCGTGATCTAAATTTCTAGGTGGAAATTTACTAGGGAAATTGGTCTTTCGCTTTCTCTTTAATTGTCTTTCCACCATAAGTGCCAATTACATGACCAAGTCCATGGCCTCTAATTGTTGCATCTCAACCGCATCACCAATATCGCGATTTAATCCTTAAATAAACCTGGCGATGAGTTGCTCTTACGGTTCCTCGATAGCACAACGTATATTAACTGTTTCAAATTCAGTGAGGTATTCATCAACAGTGAGGCTATTTTGTCTTAGGTTGTGGAGTTGATGAAAAAGTTCATGTTTGTATTGTCGAGGAATGAATCTCTTGTGCATGAGATCCTTCATGGAACTCCATGTGGTGACAGGGTATCCTATAGTTCTCATATGTTGGGCTCTAAGGTTGGACCACCTGAGTGTTGCATGGCCCGTGAGTTCTTGTGAAGTAAGTTTGATCTTTACTCTTTCAAAGTAATCATAACAGTCGAAGACTTATTCAACCTTATCTACCCAGTCCAATAATGTATGTCCGTCACAGGTTCCATTAAATGGGGGAATGGTGATCTTAACGTTTCGATGGTCATCGTTGTCTTTACGATGATTTGGGCGATATTGCTCTTCTTCATCTAAAGCCCAATCTTCATCCTCCGAATCATAATATTGAGGCCTTCCTCTTTGGGGCTCGGCCCATTCATCTTCCTCTAAGGGTCTTTGGATAGGGGTTCTACGTCTAGGACATTCGGGTCTAATCCTTGAGGAGGTTTCATGTGAAGGGTCTCTTTCGTTTGATTATCTACAGGGATTGTTTATCATGTGCTCTCTAAGTTGTGTCATCTCAAGGGATACGTCCTTGAGTTGTTGTGTGAGGGTGCCAACCAATCCCATTAAGGCATTGAGTTGACCTTGCATGCCACCTTGATTGCTAAATTCACCCTCTAGGCGAATGTGCTCGGGACGAGGTGTTTCTCTAGTTCGGTTAGGTTCTTGGTTGTGTGGTAGGTCACGTGAAAATCCACTCTTATTGGTCATTTCTAAGCGTTAAGCAATTAATTAAATCAAAGTGTTTAAGTTGTCCATTCAAATTTTAAATCTTCTTCAAGTGCTTTAGCTAAGATTAGTGATGGTGATTATCTAATTAGTGCTTTAGGTAAGTTTTAGGAACTTATGACTGATTCCTAAGTAAGACAACAATTAGTGGGGGAGCATGCTCAACACTTGAAATTTAAACTTCTAGTCATAAAATATAGCTTAGGAATTTAATCAAACACTTGACAAACTTCTTTAAAAAACAGCTTTGTAATATACTTCCAACAACCAAAATTTTCCATCCAAACCAACAATTTTCACAACTTTAAGCAAGATTCAATTAATATAATCTTAATGCAAATGTTATAACTCAAAAACAGCAAGATCTAAGATTAAAAACACAAAATTTTCTCAAGATTAACATGCTGAAATTTCGGTTATAGAGCAAAATTTTATGTTCACCAAATGCCGATTTTAAACCACACTTTGATGTCAACTTGCAATCCAATTTTTAGGAGTAAAATTGCTAGCACATAATAGATGATTCAAATGAAATTTCTAGATGCAAACAACAAACAAAATGAGATGAAAACCGAGAAGAAAAATCAACAAAAAACGAGAAGGATAAACACTAAAAACCAAATGGATAAGAGAAGGAAAATAGTTGCTCACCTCGGCCGATTTTTGTGCTATGTGTGCAACAAATAAAACCGATTTTTACCTTAGTGTTTCTCCTAAGATTGAAGGCTACAAAATGATAAGAAAAGATGTTGCATTATCATGATAAACATAGTTAAAAATCAGCAACAAAATAGAACCATAAATTTCTTGTAAAGTGAGCGGCTAACCCGGTTTTTGTGCTAAGTTTTTGACTCGTTAAACCTAGTGCAATGGTTGAGTCAAATACATAAAAAATTCTCTTGGGAAGCACCTTGTGCTCTGATACCACTTGACACGGTGACCCTAGAAAAGGAACTGTGCAAAACCACACAAATATGAGACAATGTGCTCGGGAAATGAAGTGTTGCACAAAATCGAAAATATTGAGTAGAAAATGGAGATGAAGATGTAACCAAAATGAAGGGTGAAGTGTGTGATGCATTTGGTCGAGGAGAAGGATGGAGTAATAGCTTAAAATGGAGATTAAAATGGTGATACCCTTGGCAGACCCGAGAGCTATCCGATGTTTGCTCACAGGTGTATGTTTTCTCGTAGGAAAACAACCACCGTTAGACCTAGGTTTTCGTCCTCCAACCTTTTAGACTCTCAATGAGAGAGGTGAAGAAAAGTTAAGAGTTCACCTAGCAATCTCGATAGCTAGAGGAACAATGGAGGGCTACTCCACTCGATTGAGAAACTGAGGAAAAACCCGTAGGTCTTCTAACGCTTTGGTTAGGGAAATAGAGATTTCATAAATTTGGCAAAAAGTTCCAACAATCACCAATGCAATGACTTAAATAGAAAATCCTAGGGTGGATGATTAGGGTTTGGTAAAAATGGAAGAGTGAATTGGAGCCCTTGGATGAGAGAGTGATCGGCGGCCATGATGAGCTATCCTTGAGCGCGCCAACCAATGGACCAGATGCAGCGCGCGGGTGGGCGATCAGCGGTGAGGAGCTGAAACCATGTGCGCCAAGCTGGATCCGTGCGCGCCTAATCTGATGGCCAGCGATGCAAGCCCATGCGCGCCATCCGATGGCTGATGCTGCTGCCCACGCGCGCCTGACCTATGCCGCACAATGTTGCCCGTGCACACCAGATCAACGTTTCGGGTTGCCCCGCACCCTTGCTTGATCTATGGTCGATTTTTGGCCATGTCATTGATCTTTGATGCCATTAACAATTGTACCTGCAAATTTCATACCTCAAATTTGGGCTCTCCTTTGGGCCAAGTCTTCATTTGGGTCCAATTTGTTGAAGTAGCAAATCCACAAGTGTTGAAAAGCTTTGTTTCTTTGTTAGTTAATTCTTCAACCCATCATCCACCATCATATATCTAATCCTAACCATTCAATCTAATGCATGATGCAATATAAATAGTTCATACAAGAAGACTAGAGTTTGCCACAAAGTTTTAAATAAAAATTATATAATTTATAGGCCTGGAAGACAAATTCTCATTGGGCCATTTGAGGAGACCATTTGTGTAGTCCAAGTGAGGTTGTACAGGGGCTGATCCATATCCTCCGAGTTGGGTTCCCAAGTGATGTTGACAATAGGATCCATTCCTGCAAGAAAAACAAACTCATTAGTGAAAATGTTTAGTAGAATATGGGCCTTAGTCTGCGATCTCGTAATGGGCCTCTTGGGCATGTCAGTTCTCATGCAATGATCTTATCTCCTCTTACATTGCATCCAACTAGTTCTTCTTTTGTTGATGCTTCATAGCTTCCTTATAGCACTCAGGTTCATCGTCGTCAGTGATCATCACATACTCGTTCACAAAGTATTTTCTCGATGGTCAACGATCTCTTGTTGACCTCCTTAAATCTGGTTCTGATACTGATTCAGGAGAAATCACTATTTCTCTTTAGTTAACATCATCAGCTACTTGATCACTAGATTCTCCAGCATTTCCTCTGTCAAAAGTTGATTTCTCCAGACCAACTCTTACTGGATGCTCATCAGCGATCTCCACATCTTTCTTTTTGTCTTCAATGGTCTGTTCTTCAAAGAAGACAACATCTCAACTTCTGACAATTTTCTTGTCAACCGGATCCTAAAGTCTCTATCCGAATGTATCACTTCCGTATCCGAGGAATATGCATTCCGGCTTCTGACAATCTTCTTGTCAACCAAATCCCAAAACCTATATCTGAATGCATCACTTTCGTATCCGAGAAATATGCATTCATATCTGCTTTGTTCCATTTCTCGTCTTCAACATTCATAGGCCTATCGCCGATGGCCATAGCACAATCATCTATCCGCAATAGCGCCTTCATTTTTAATTTCCACATAGAGAAATTATTTTCATTGAATTTTTCAATTTCAATCTTTTTCGTCATAACCACGAGGCTCTGATACCACTTGTTGTTGAAAAAAATGAAACTTCGGCTGGAACGATAATAATAATACCACCGCTGTAAAATGTGAAAAGTACTTATCAGGATAATTCCCAAGAAAGAATGCTCTTGACAATCTTCTTAGACAGAATTACCTTTTCAAGTAAGTTCTTAGGAAATGCTAGAGGGTCACAAACGGTCCACTTAAATTTCAGTCTCCTAGACAGAACTTACTTACACAATACAATTACACCACTAACCAAGCAGTACGAGAAATGATAGCAAATGCGATCCGAAAAATACCAGAAATATTTTTCCACTATCCTAAAATTATAACTGCCAAGAAGTAATAGAAATAATGAACAACGAAAATTTCACGTGGAAACCCAAATCGGGAAAAAACCACGGAGACTGAGTCCATAAAGATCTCACTATGAAAAATAGGATTTACAATATTTTTCTAGATATCGAATATGCTAGAAAATATTCACTTAGAGAAATCACTACTCTTAAAATTCTCATTGTACACAAAAACACAACACCTATTTTTCTGTCCCTCCAAAATAATCCTCTCAATTATCTCTTCTTCTTCACTCAGAAATGATTTTCTCTTTATCTCTTGCTCTATTTATAGAGGCTTCAAGGAGACACCTTCCATGAAGGAAAGTGGGCGCAGCGAATGGAGACTTTAAAGGTCTCCATTCACACAAAAAAATTGCAACCAATGGAGACTTTTAAAGTCTCCATTAATGGTATGGGTCCCTCATATAACACCCGAGATTTTTTAAGAAGGAAAAATTGGAGAGAAAATAAAATGATAAAGTAATTGTTTAATAAATAGGTTATTTTAATTAGTTTAAAAGAAAAGTGAAGTTTCTAGGCAACAACGCTCGCCTGCTGAAGAAGCAGAGAGAGGGCCGATCGATCGCCGAACGAGGGCAATCGATCACCCCTCAAGCTCACGCAATTTGGTTGATGGCAGAGCGAGTGCCGATCGATCGCCGCTCAAGGGCGATCAATCGGCTAGGCAATTGACTCCTCTGCTAAAAAAGTAGAGGCATCATCGATCAATTGCCACTCATGGGCGATTGATCAGCTTGGGCACTGTTCACATGAACAATGCCGAGTAAAAAAAATGTTTTACATAATTGGGTTTTTAACGAAGATCTTCCACGCACAACAAAGTTTCTGCCACACATTTTAAAATGATTATTTCAAGTCAAAAAGAAAATTTTAAATTTTTACTGATTTTCAAGTACGGACATTAAGGGTCGTCACACACCTCATGCGTGGTTTTATAAGTTTTCTACTGTGATTACTGTGATGACCCGACTGTGTACGTATGAGTACGACTACGGGGCAAACCTCAGGTTGCGGGGCAAACCTCGGGACCTAAGCTGAGTGTAGGCAAATCCCGGACTCGAGTATAGGCAAATCCCGGATCGTAAAAAGGGATTGTCACAATCCCACATCGCTTGAGAAGGTATATGAAAATGAAACATATGTAAGGAGACCCTCCCAAGATAGTAAGACACATTTTGGAGCACAATTGGCAACAGATCCTATAAGAACTCCGAAGTTAAAAGTGCTTCGACGAGAGTAGTATCAGGTTGGGTAACCAACTGGGAAGTCATCGCCAAAACAAAGCCGTGAGGGGAGGATATTGGGCTACGGCCCAATCCCCAGAGCGGACAATATCTTACTGGGAAAAGGGGTCGTTATAAACGGTATCAGAGCCTATACCCAACTAGAAATATGGCCAACGAGGACATTGGGCCCCTGAGGGGGGGTGATTGTGATGACCCGAATGTGTACGTATGAGTACGACTGCGGGGCAAACCTCGGGACTTAAGCCGAGTGTAGGCGAATCCCGGACTCAAGTATAGACAAATCCTGGGTCGTAAAAATGGGGTTGTCACAATCTCACATCGCTTGGGAAGGTATATGGAAATGAAACATATGTAAGGAGACCCTCCCAAAATAAGACGCGTTTTGGAGCACAATTAGCAACGGATCCTATAAGAACTCCAAAGTTAAAAGTATTTCGGCGAGAGTAGTGCCAGGTTGGGTGACCGATTAGAAATTCCTCGCCAAAACAAAGCCGTGAGCGGACAATATCTTACTGGAAAACGGGGTCGTTATAATTACTTCCTTAATTTTTATTACAGTCTTCATGACTCAGCTTTATTTGTTAAATGTTCATGTGTTTGTTGTATTATATCTTCCTTATATGTTAATAATATGATTATTACTGGTGATAATATTGATGAGTTGCTATATTGAAATATGAATCGACTAGGTGTTTTGCCATAAAAGATCTTGACCCTCTTCGTTACTTTCTAGGGATCGAAGTTGCTTCTTCACCACATGGTATTATTCTCTATCAGACTAAGTATTTCACTGATGTGTTCGAGTGTGTTCGTCTCACGTATAACAAGACAATCTATACATCTGTTGAGATTAATGCTCAATATTCTCCCTTTGATGGGAGTCTTTGTAGTTGAAAGATGCAGAATGAGTACAAAAAAAGAAATAACCATACCACTGCATAATTGTAACAACAACCGAATTGTATTGTCACATAACATTTGCCAAGCATTCACTTTTGAGGAGCAGAATATGTTCTTTTTGCAAAAGAAAAATTAAATGAGGCTCTCATCAACTTATAGTGTATTATTGCCACAACACAAAGGGGACCCAAGACAGAATGAGGAACGACCAAACCAAAAATCGGGTCAAACCATTCATCCCTTAATCTTATTTACTTGGAAGATGTAGTGAAAAAATTGATTAAAATAAAACCAAGGACCATAACATATGGATTCAACAAGTCTAACAAATAACACCAGATAATGTAATGATATAAGTCTAAATAAAATAGCTACGTGAAGCAAAAAGAATAAAGCTTACAAATTCTCAATAGTATCTAACTTTAAAATTTAAAATAAATCATCAAAAGAAAAATCATTAAAATAGAGAATTCTTGTTAAGAGACTACTCATAATAACTAGAATTCTTCTTGATTTGATTCTGAAAGGGGGCGTTGTTTGGGGTGAGTCAATTAAACTAAATAGAATAGAGTTTATTTTCAGCATTTATAAAATGTTTATGTTTATACTCAACAATTAGTAATATTTTATAAAAAAATCATTTTTAGGAAACTTATAAAAGAGTACTTGTCAAAATATCCCACTAATATGTGGTACATAATTAAATTAAAGCCAACTATGCTATTTGCTAAAAGAAATTTAGTGAAAATTAAGTCTCTCATGGACTCCGAACACACTCGGTCATGATTTAAAAACAATAACACTCGATGGTCATAAGCTACACAATTACCCTGGTTTTGCGCCCAAGGACACGGCTTTTTAGCTATCCTATTACTTCTAGTTAAAATACACAGTTCACATCAAATGATAAAAGTATGCAATTGATAAATATGTAAATAAAATAATGGCATAAAATTAAATAATTAATTTATGCTAATTAAATGAATTTAATTATCGAATTAAAAATAATGTTTAACCGAAAATAAAATAAATCTCTACTTCCAATGGACTTATCTAATCCAAGGCTCAATAATCTCCTTATACAACCCGGTTACTCTATACTTGAGTGATTGAGAAGATATATATTGACAAAGATTTCATTTGCAATACAACATAACAAGGACAATCAAAGATTTATCAATCCAAGCCAAGAAGAAAAATTCAATCTTTGATCCAGGTTCCACAAACATGACAGAGGAAAACAAAAAGGATGTTTGGGTTCTTATCTCCAATCTGACAATTTTCAGCCCTTCCAACCTCCAATTAAAGCAACGAAATCAACTTCTTCTTCTTTTGAGACCACACTAGGAAAGTCTCAACGATTCTAACAAGAAATCGTTTGCTCAAAAACCCAAGTTTTTAACACATAAAACAACACAAGGAAGGAGGAACTCGACTTACGCTGACCACCGACTGCAGCAACCCCTCTCAAATCCCTAAGTTTTTCTCTCGGTTCTCTTCCACTTTTGATGGGTTGCTGAAGAGATCCCCACATCAAATAAGGTAACGTTCCCTTTATGACAATTCAAAAGACTTAAATTAAATTAATTTCTTACCTCCCCATTTAATTTCACATATATCACAATTATAACTACTTTAACATATAATTTTTAGTCATTTTCAACACAAGAAAGAATTAAGATTCTAACTTCTAAGGCGGCATTCTTCATCCATCTTTTGTATCCTATAAATGTAATTTACAATAATAATATGTTCATGTGCATTGAAAACTCTCGTGTGAAGCTCAAGTCCTTGAAGAATATTAGTAGATCTTCCATTTACTTTCTCTATATAAACAAACTTCTTCATGTGAACTCTTAAAAACTTAATGTACTCTTTTTCTTCTTCAGTGAATTCATCGGTCTTCCAATCAAAAACTAGAATCATCCCATCTCTCAACAAAAGATCAGAATTCGTATGGTCAATGACGTCCACCTTCTCCATTAATTTTGCACGCAAATGATAAGAATGATCTGATTTTCTTCTTGATCTTATTTTGTTCGCACTATTATCACTTTTAAAAAATTATTTTAAAAAGGTGGTAAATTACAGCATTAGTAGGTTCTTTTATATGAAGTCTGTATAAATATTTTCTTGCACAATTTTTAATTTCAAATATTAAATATACAAAATTTTCTACATGTCAAATATATGAAACTACTCGCATGATAGATTAATCATATTCATTATATTGAAGAGTTCCTCCTAAAATATTGCATTAATATTTCATTATAGGGTAAATAGCGATATATAGCTTGAACTTGAGGGGTATTGGCAACATATAACTTATAATTTATTTTTTGGCACATTAAACCTTATAGTTACGCCAATTAACAACATATACCCTCTTCGTCTAAAAAACTAAGAAGTACACGTGATGACAAGAACAAAGTCCTAACCTTAGGAAAATGAAAGGTGAATGACTATCAAACCCCTTTTGTTGCGTTCTTTGCTCTTGATGACGATGACAAGTAAGAGAAGATTGCAATACAAAGGGCTTAGTTGTTGTCCATCTTTCGTTTTCATGTGATTAGGGCTCTACTATCGCCACCAAGGGCATAGCCAAATAGTGAGGGTATCCGTTATTAATAGTCGTAACTATAAAATTTAATATGAAACTATAGGATATCTGTTACCAAGACCCTCTAAATTTAGAGTCTGTATTGTTATTTACCCTTCATTATAATATTTGTTTTTATTATTTTCATTTGGAATATTTCTAGCGAATAATTTAATACAATTCTTGTTTAGCATCCAAAGAGATACGCGCACACATGTTTCTAATTGAGATAATATAATCTTTAGTTTATTATGGATTTCATGTTTCTAAGAAAATACTCTTTTTATAATATTATTGTATTTCTAGGTTGCCGATGACCTCCAAAAGCGCAAGAAAGGTTTACTTGGGACTAAAGGTGGTGACAAAGAGGTAATGTTTTTCTGCAAAACAAGTACATATTTTAAAACTTGATTTTCTTTTTTAGTTTTGTGTTGATTTCTTTAACCATTGAAGTAATAATTTCAATATTCAAGGGTATATGTAGGATTAGAAGTATCATGTTTTTTGATCTGAAATGCAATTTGTATTGATGCCCAAAATTAACACTGAGAGTTAAAAATGATGCTCAACTTCTCAAAAATATAAGGAAAGTTATTAAAAACTTAATCTTTGCTTGCAAAAAAAGTTTATATGAAAAAAACAATTCAAAAAATTAAAAGATGTTGAAAGAATTGGCATCACGCAAGATTGGCCAAACCTTCAAATGTCCACATCCAAAGCAAATGGGCCAACATAGTGATATGCTCCTCCAGCAAAGTGTAATTATGCTATGAAACCCAAGAACGTGGTAGGGACCAAAATAGATGTGCAAAAGAGTGATGAAAGATGTGGGAAGAGAATGTTGTTGGGTTTTTTCTCCTAATTGGAAGGGCCCAATTTGATGTGGCCTTTATTTTAGGCCCATGTCTTGAATGACATCTAGGGTTTGTGTGTGGATTAATTAACATTACAAGAGTGAAGATAGAAGAGAGAAAACCAAATCCATTTTCGGATTTTACTGTAGCAGCTGGAGAAGAATCGCGTTTGCTAGAGTTTACACCGTTAGATTGGCTTGAAATTTTGACTGCTTGTTTGTGATATCTGGGGCTACATTCTGAACGGTGGAGATCGATTTTTAGACTTCTAATTCTGTCCGACAGAGGCAAAACAAGACAGCGGTTTTGGGTAACCCTTTTCAATTTCTTCTTATTTGATGCTCTTGTGCCTTGTTGATTGCCGAGATTGTTGCTTTATCTTGATGAAAATGTTGTATGCCTCTAGTTTGATGATCTAGAGAGAACCTTGATTGTATCCATATGGATTATAGTGGATTGTTAAGCGGCCTACACGGGTCCCGTGGTTTTTTACTCTCGTTTTGAGAGGTTTTCCACGCTAAAATGTGTCTTGCATTGTGGATGTGATCTTATTGTTAGTTTTTCAATTATTCTTATACTTGGTTAATTGGGAAAGGTTTTTGATACGATCTTCCGTTGCGACGAACACTTTTCCATCAAAGTGGTATCAGAGAAAGGTTTTTTGATTTGGGTATAAGGATGGAGACTAACACATCTAGAATGGTAAGCTTGAATGGTTCTAATTATAATATTTGGAAGGCTAAAATGGAGGACTTACTCTATGTTAAAGGTTTTCACTTGCCGGTGTTCTCTACAGACAAACCCGAGGACAAAAGCGATGATGAGTGGAATTTGTTGCATAGACAAGTATGTGGTTACATTCGTCAATGGGTTGATGACAATGTTTTGAATCATGTGATATCGATTTCTCATGCTCGTACTCTTTGGTCTAAACTTGAAGAATTGTATGAGAGGAAGACTAGAAATAATAAGTTATTTTTTATCAAACAAATGATGTCCTTAAGGTATCAAGGTGGTTCTCCGGTTACCGACCACTTGAATACTTTTCAAGGAATCATTAATCAATTGGCCGCAATGAAACTACATTTGATGACGAGATACAAGGTTTATGGCTCCTTGGTACTTTGCCTAACTCATGGGAGACTTTTAGAACGACGTTGTCGAATTCAGCTCCTAATGGTGTTATCTCGATGGATTTAGTCAAGAGCAGTGTGTTGAATGAAGAGATGAGACGAAAGGCACAAGGTTCTTCTTCGCAATCCGAGGTCTTGGTTACAGAATCGAGGGGGAGGAGTCAATGTCGTGATCGAGTGATCGTAGCACATCACGTGGATCTTCCAATAGGTGGCAAACATTGAGTGTCATCATTGTGGTTTGAAGGGTCATAAAAAGAGATGAAAGGTTTTTGATACGATCTTCGTTGCGACGAAACACTTTTCCATCAAAGTGGTATAGAGAAAGGTTTTTTGATTTGGGTATAAGGATGGAGGACTAACAATCTGAATGGTAAGCTTCGAATGGTTTAATTATAATATTGGAAGGCCTAAAATGGAGGATTACTCTATGTTAAAGGTTTTCACTTGCCGGGTGTTCTCTACAGACAAACCGAGGACAAAAAGCGATGATGAGTGGAATTTGTTGCATAGACAAGTATGTGGTTACATTCGTCAATGGGTTGATGACAATGTTTTGAATCATGTGATATCGATTTCTCATGCTCGTACTCTTTGGTCTAAACTTGAAGAATTGTATGAGAGGAAGACTAGAAATAATAAGTTATTTTTTATCAAACAAATGATGTCCTTAAGGTATCAAGGTGGTTCTCCGGTTACCGACCACTTGAATACTTTTCAAGGAATCATTAATCAATTGGCCGCAATGAAACTACATTTGATGACGAGATACAAGGTTTATGGCTCCTTGGTACTTTGCCTAACTCATGGGAGACTTTTAGAACGACGTTGTCGAATTCAGCTCCTAATGGTGTTATCTCGATGGATTTAGTCAAGAGCAGTGTGTTGAATGAAGAGATGAGACGAAAGGCACAAGGTTCTTCTTCGCAATCCGAGGTCTTGGTTACAGAATCGAGGGGGAGGAGTCAATGTCGTGATTCGAGTGATCGTAGCACATCACGTGGATCTTCCAATAGGTGGGCAAACATTGAGTGTCATCATTGTGGTTTGAAGGGTCATAAAAAGAAACATTGTCGAAAGTTGAAAAAAGAGAACAAGAAGAAAAACAACAACACCGCCACCACTGCCAATAACAAAGAAGGTAAAAATCATGATGATGTTGCTATTGTAGATGATTTTCTTATTGTTTGTGATAATGATGTTGAGAATGTTAATGTATCTTGTGACGAGATGGATTGGATTGTAGATAGTGGTGCTTCTACTCATGCTACCTCACGACGAGATCTTTTCTCAACATATGAGGTCGGTGATTTTGGTGTTGTTCGTATGGGCAATAGTGGTCAAGCTAAAGTAGTCGGAATATGTGACGTTTGTGTTAAGACAACTAATGGCACTACCCTTGTTCTCAAAGGTGTTAAGCATATTCCCGATATTCGCTTCAATCTTTTGTCAGTTGGAAGGTTGGATGATGAAGGCTTTTGTAATTCTTTTTCGAGTGATGAATGGAAGCTTAAAAAGGGATTGATGGTTGTTGCAAAAGGCAAGCGGCGTTCGAATTTATATGTCGTCCGGTTTGGGATATCCAAGTGTTGCATCAACACTTGTGAAAATGATACTTCTTCTGAGTTGTGGCACAAGCGCTTGGCTCATATAAGTGAGAAAGGATTGGCTATGTTGGCTAAGAAGAATGTGTTATGTGGGGTTTCAAATGTGCACTTAAAAAGGTGTTCACATTGTTTGGCCGGAAAACAAAGACGGGTGTCGTTTAGATCATCCGAATGGAAAAGAAAGTCGGAGTTACTAGACTTGGTACATTCCGATGTGTGTGGGCTGATGAAGTCAAGATCACTTGGTGGTGCGTACTACTTTGTAACCTTTATCGATGATCATTCTCGAAAAGTTTGGGCCTATACATTAAAGACGAAAGATCAAGTGCTAGATACATTTAAAGTGTTTCAAGCTTCGGTCGAGAGGGAAATTGGGAAAAAGTTGAAGTGTATTCGAACGGATAACGGGGGTGAGTACATTGGACCTTTTGATGAGTATTGTCAAGAACAAGGTATTCGTCATCAAAAGTCGCCTCCGAAAACACCACAATTGAATGGGTTGGCCGAAAGAATGAATAGGACATTGGTGGAAAGGGTGAGGTGTTCGCTTTCACAAGCAAAATTGCCGAGATATTTTTGGGGTGAAGCATTGAGTACGGTGGTACATGTGTTAAACCTCACACCATGTGTTCCCTTGAATTTTGATGTGCCGAACCGTGTTTGGAGTGGTAAAGATGTCTCTCATGATCATCTACGGGTATTTGGGTGTATGGCTTACGTGCATGTTCCCAAAGATGAGAGGTCAAAGTTGGATGACAAGACCAAGAAGTGTGTGTTTGTTGGCTATGGTCTTGATGAGTTTGGATATCGATTCTTTGATCCGATTAATAGGAAGCTTGTTCGTAGTCGAGATGTTGTATTCATGGAGGATTATACCATTGAAAATATCGACAAGGTGGACAAGGTTGATTCTACTCAAGCAAATGAAGAGATGGTTGACATGGATCCAATTCCAATTGCTCCTACCCCGATAATCACCAACTATGTCCCAATTGAAAATCAAGGTATGGATTTACATATGGGTAATCCTTTAAATACTAAAGATTTTGTTGATGTTGATGTTGATTCTAGCGTTCGAGCTAATGTTGAAAATGCCAATGAGCAAGAAAATGAAAATGTTGAGGAATTGATTTCTTCTAATGAACCAAGGCGGTCTACTCGTGAAAGACGTCCTTCGGTTAGGTACCCGTCACATGAGTATGTATTTCTCACCGATGGAGGAGAACCCGAGAGCTTTCAAGAAGCATTGGAAGATGAAAACAAAAAAGAATGGATGGATGCCATGGAGGATGAGATGCAATCCCTTCGTGAGAATAACACTTTCGAGCTAATAAAGTTGCCTAAATGCAAGAAGGCTTTGAAAAATAGATGGGTGTATCAATTGAAGCAAGATGAACATACTTCACAACCTCGATACAAAGCTCGATTGGTAGTTAGAGGCTTCTCGCAAAGAAAAGGTATTGATTTTGACGAGATTTTTGCTCCCGTAGTTAAAATCCAATCCATTCGTGTTGTTCTTGGTTTAGCCGCTAGTCTTAACCTAGAGGTTGAACAAATGGATGTGAAGACGGTTTTTCTTCATGGGGATTTACAAGAAGAGATATACTGTAATATCCAGCTTGTACGGATTTTTGATTTAATATATTATATTCATGTTTTATTATATACTGGCATTTTGGTAAATATGTCAAATCAAATCAGTTTCGCAAACGGAAAGCGGCATTACGATCCTAACGATTAATAGGAATTTTAAGGAAATTGTGGGATTTTTCGGAGGGCAAACGCTATATTTTGAGTAAATACGCTTCTCGTAATATGAAGAACGTTTTGGTAAAAATAGTAAATGAGGTCCAAATTGCGAACGGACAGTTTTGCTATATTTCAAATAATAAGTTAGACTTGTGGGTGCAATAAGAAAGTTTGGTGAAACCAAATGGTTGGACGATTAACGAAACGAAAGACGAAACAAATAGAATTAAGTGCTAAGGGCAAAACGGTAATTTACCAAACTAAATTATAAAAATAACAAAAACCTAAGTTCTTTCTTCATTTCTCCTCTGCCCGCGCAAAAACCAGAGAGCAAAGCTCTCAGCCAGCCGACGATTTCCGCCAATCCGACCTCCGTTTCTCCTCCGTTCGACTTCCGTTCTTCGTGATTCTTCCTCCTCTCGCTACCCTAGGTATGAACCTACGATCTTAGAGTGTTTATTTCGATTTCTATGGAGTTTGAATAATTAGAGTTTCGTTTAGGTTTCGTTAAAAATCTAGATTTAGGGTTCGTAATTAATAGGTTAGCTGTAATAAAGTATATATTGGACGTATTTGACGTTATTGGACGAAGTTAAATCAATTTGTGAAAATGTTAAACAGTTAGAGATTTTCGGGTTTTTGGGGGAAAAACTCGTTAATTGAAGTTTTGGATTATCGAGCATTAATTGACGTTATAAAAGCTTCGTTTAGCTAAGTTAAGAAATTAGGAAAAATTCTTTAGTTAAGATTTGTAATTTGGACGTCAATAGCTTAAATTGGTTTTAACGACGAATATCGTGTTTTGCCACAGACACATGACTCCCGTGGACGAAGCTTGAGATTCAGCGCGCTCAAGGTAAGTTCTCGTGACTACTCTGACCGATTGGTCTACACCGTACTTCAATTTAGCGTCGAGGATCTTAGAGGATGGATTGTTTTAATTGCTTTGGTTGGGTAGCTAGGTTTAAACGTTTTGTAGGTTATTTCATTTATAGTCTTGATGGTACGCATGCTTGTTTGTTTACTTTTATATTGAACTGTCCATGCATCACGTATTTTAACTTGGCATGAAAATGAATTTTTGCACTGCACGATGTTTTCTGAAAACCATGTGGCCCAGAAATTGGGGGCTCTTGATCTATCGTGCGGGCCGATTAAGGGTCTGGCCGATACCACATCTCATGTACTGTAATTAATGAACGTAATCTGTTATCTGGTCACGCGAGGTGGGGCTCAGGCACGGCTGTACGTGTTGTAAGCGTGTACCCCCCTCCTCTAACCGCACGGGGTAGTCCGACCGCTGGATGGGCCCCCTTCGGTTAGGGGGATGAGATCTCGGTGATATACTGTCTGCGACGCTCTGTTATGCATGATTTCTGAACTCCATATGCACTGCACGCATCTGCATTTACGTAGAATTTACTGAGCCTGTTAGCTCATAGGTGTCTGTATGGTGTAGGTGACGTTATAGGTGACATTGAGCCAAGTGAGGACGACGTTCCTCCTCCGGACGTATGAGGCAGTTGACGGAGAATGCCTGCGGGAGCGTGTTGTGCAGTCGGTGCGTTTTGACCCGTGGGGACGTAAGTAGGTATTTTGGGATGTTTTGAGCATAAAATGTATAGATCAAACTTAATAGGATGTTTGGGAAATCTAGATAGGTGATAGATTTACGTTTGATATTTTAAATGTTTTCGTAAACGGTATGTAAAATGTTTGGTTAAAAATGATTTGAAATGTTTTAGGTTGGTACGGATATGCTCGAGTTTTAGAGCTATCCACGCCGTTTGTTTTTAAGAAGTTTTATCGCGTTTAAAATATTGTGTTATTTGAGGAACTGTTGCTCTCTGGAATCGGATTCCAGAGAACAGATCAGATTGTGGTTTTGCTCTCTGGAGTTTCCAGAGAGCACTTGAAAAAAATGGCAGTAGAGAAGTGATGAGGTAAAGCGATCGAAGGAACATGGATCGCTACATGCTGCATGATCGCTGCACAGGGTGTGCAGCGACTGGTCGCTGCCCCTGCGTTTTTAGGGCCGGACAGTTTTGCCCTTCCGATTGTTTTAATCGAAATTAGTTTTTAATTAAATAGTTTTAATTGTTTTATTAACAATTTTATGTTTGTTTTAAATGGTTTTCCAAACAACACTAACGACTTCAATTTCGATTCAATTTCCGCTTAAAGTGTGAAATAAAATGAAAAATTTATACGGGTAAATGGGTACAGTATTAGGGGTGTTACATATACATGGAGCAACCGGAGGGTTTTCAAGAAAAGATGAAAGAAGGCTATGCTTGCAAATTGGTAAAGAGCCTTTACGGTTTGAAACAAGCGCCACGACAATGGTATCGCAAGTTTAGTTCGGTAATGCTTGAACATGGGTACAAGATGAACAAAACCGATCATTGTGTTTTTGTGCGAAAATTCTCTGATGGTGATTTTATTATTTTTTTGCTCTATGTCGATGATATGTTGATTGTTGGAAGGAACATTTCAAGAATCAATGAGCTAAAAGAGACTTTGAGTGAGTCGTTTGCTATGAAAGATTTGGGACCGGCGCGTCAAATCCTTGGGATTCAAGTCATCCGTGATCGAGATGCCAAGAAATTGCATTTGTCGCAAGAAAAGTACATTGAGAAAGTTCTTCGACGCTTCAACATGGATAAAGCTAAAGCAGTGAGTGTTCCTCTTGCTTCCCACTTTAAACTTAGTCATAATCATTGTCCTTCTATTGATGATGAGAAGTTGTCTATGAAGAACGTTCCGTATTCTTCGGCGGTTGGTAGTTTGATGTACGCTATGGTTTGCACAAGACCCGATATAGCGCACTCCGTTGGAATGGTGAGTAGATATCTTTCAAATTCGGGAAGACATCATTGGGAGGCCGTGAAGTGGATTATGAGATATCTCCGGGGAACGACGAATCTTAGATTAACTTTGGGATGTGAGAAGCCTATGTTGGTTGGGTTTACAGATTCAGATTTAGCCGGAAGCTTGGATGATCGAAAATCTACTTCGGGGCATATGGTGACTTATGTCGGGGGAGCCGTGGCATGGCAATCTAAATTGCAAAAGTGTGTTGCTCTTTCTACTACCGAAGCCGAGCTTATAGCCGCCGTGGAGGCAACAAAAGAATTGTTGTGGTTGAAAAAGTTCACGATGGAACTTGAGTTGAAGCAACCAAGGTATGTCTTATTTTGTGATAATCAAAGTGCAATTCATCTTGCGAAAAATTCTTCATTTCACTCGAAGTCAAAGCATATTGAAATTCGTTATCATTGGATTCGTGACGTTTTGAACGATAAGATGTTGGAACTTGAAAAGATTCATACAGATGATAATGGTTCAGATATGTTGACAAAGGTATTGTCCCGGAATAAGTTTGAGTTTTGTCGCTCGGTTGCCGAGTTGACAACGCCCTCCAACTAGTCAGTCGGAGGAGTTTGTTGGGTTTTTCCTCCTAATTGGAAGGGCCCAATTTGATGTGGCCTTTATTTTAGGCCCATGTCTTGAATGACATCTAGGGTTTGTGTGTGGATTAATTAACATTACAAGAGTGAAGATAGAAGAGAGAAAAACCAAATCCATTTTCGGATTTTACTGTAGCAGCTGGAGAAGAATCGTGTTTACTGAAGTTTGCACCGTTAGATCGGCTTGCAATTTTGACAGCGTGTTCGTGATATCAGGGGCTACATTCTGAACGGTGGAGATCGGTTTTTAAGGCTTCTAAATCTGTCCGACAGAGGCAAAACAGAACAGCAGTTTTGGGTAACCCTTTTCAATTTCTTCTTGTTTGATGCTCTTGTGCCTTGTTGATTGCCAAAATTGTTGCTTTATCTTGATGAAAATGTTATATGCCTCTAGTTTGATGATCTAGAGAGAACCTTGATTGTATCCATATTGATTATAGTGGATTGTTAAGCGGCCTACACGGGTCCCGTGGTTTTTTACTCTCGTTTTGAAAGGTTTTCCACGCTAAAATATGTCTTGCATTGTGGATGTGATCTTATTGTTAGTTGTTCAATTATTCTTATACTTGGTTAATTGGGAAAGGTTTTTGATACGATCTTCCGTTGCGACGAACACTTTCCCATCAAATGTAGCAATTGGAAAATATTACATTCAAAGTGCGAAGTTGACGCGGTTGTAGTAATAACATGATGCAAGAGAAATATAAATTGGATATTAGGAATTAGTGAAAAGGAGGATTAGGTAGGAGATAATCGTGCCCCTATAGATTACTAGTAGCGTGTAATTTTCAGAGAAAATAGTGTCCCCAGTATCTGTAACACCCGAGAAATTCGTTTTAGGAATTTCGGGCCTTAAGTTTCGAATTTTAATATTTTAAGCATTATAGAGTGTTAAATTCGTAGAAATGTTAAATTAAGTCCAAATGACCAACGGGAAGTTTCGTTAGAGCCCTAAGAATAAATAGGAATATTTGGAGGAATAAGGGAATTTTAGAGAAATTAAACGGATAGAAGAAATGACGATGTAAGTTGAGAAACTAACTAAGGGCATTTTGGTAAATTTGGAAGTCAAGTTTTAATTAAAAAGGGTTTATTTCTCCCTTTTCCCCTCACTTTTCCTCTCCCTCACGCGAGTCTCTCTTTTCTTCTCACTTTTGGCGATTTTCTTCCCTCCTTCATCGCCAACTCCAAAGGTTCGATCGACTCCCCCACCTTGGCATTTTCCTTCAAGTTTCTTCAACAAGTCCATCCTCTAGGTGAGTTCTACACTCTAGACAAGTTTGTGTGTTGATTTGGGTTGATTTTCGAGTTAGGGTTTGTGAATAAATTTAGGGGTTTTGTTAGAAATAGTTAGGGTTGTTTATTTATCACTCATTGTTGATGTTTAGTGTTGAATCTAAGTTGTTGAAGTAGATTAATGGTGTTGGATGATATTTAATGTGAAATCTTGGTAGTTGGAAGTTGGTAAAACACCATTAATGGGGTTTTGAAGTTAATGAACACAACGTGTTCGATAAAATGCCCAAGAGAAAAAGGATTAGAGTTTTTGAAGGATTTGTCCTAGCTAGAGAAGTCGATTGTTGAGATTCGATGTTTGAAAATCGATATTAATGGTTTGATGTTAAATGCTCTAGGTAACCCAAGCTCAAAGGACGGTGCTCGGCATATTTAGGACGCCAGGTAAGTGAGCGTTAGGCTTTCCGGCCACTAAGGCCCTACGTCGTATAATGTTGATAATGTTGAACTGTTGTGAAGAAAGTGATTATAGAGGTTGGTGGAAGACGGGTAGTTAAGGAAAGGTTGACAGTTAAGTAGTGCCTTAGTTATATGGTAGTGCTCGTGCGATAGGTCTTCCTTACGTGTAGGTTAGTGCTCATGTGATAGGTTTTCCTTACGTGTATGTCTCCTCATGCATCATGTTTTAGTAAAATGCATACGAACTGTTTATGAACATGATTTTATGAAAAGTTAAATGAAAGAACGATGTATGTTTCTCACGGGTCTGACTGTATGTTTCTCACGGGACTAAATGAATGTTCCTGGGACTAAATGAATGTTTCTCACGGGACTAAATGATTGTTCTCACGGGACTAAATGATTGTTCTCACGGGACTAAATGATTGTTCACACGGGACTAAATGAATGTTTCTCACGGGACTAAATGAATGTTTCTCACGGGACTAAATGATTGTTCTCACGGGACTAAATGATTGTTCTCACGGGACTAAATGAATGTTTCTCACGGGACTAAATGAATGTTTCTCACGGGACTAAATGAATGTTTCTCACGGGACTAAATGAATGTTTCTCACGGGACTAAATGAATGTTTCTCACGGACTAAATGATTGTTCTCACGGGACTAAATGATTGTTCTCACGGGACTAAATGAATGTTTCTCACGGACTAAATGATTGTTCTCACGGGACTAAATGAATGTTTCTCACGGACTAAATGATTGTTCTCACGGGACTAAATGATTGTTCTCACGGGACTAAATGAATGTTTCTCACGGGACTAAATGAATGTTTCTCACGGACTAAATGATTGTTCTCACGGGACTAAATGAATGTTTCTCACGGGACTAAATGAATGTTTCTCACGGGACTAAATGAATGTTTCTCACGGGACTAAATGAATGTTTCTCACGGGACTAAATGATTGTTCTCACGGGACTAAATGAATGTTTCTCACGGGACTAAATGAATGTTTCTCACGGACTAAATGATTGTTCTCACGGGACTAAATGATTGTTCTCACGGGACTAAATGAATGTTTCTCACGGACTAAATGATTGTTCTCACGGGACTAAATGAATGTTTCTCACG
This sequence comes from Begonia masoniana, assembly GCA_022432975.1. Taxonomy (NCBI): domain Eukaryota; kingdom Viridiplantae; phylum Streptophyta; class Magnoliopsida; order Cucurbitales; family Begoniaceae; genus Begonia; species Begonia masoniana. Next base: position 38,809,198 of record CM039510.1, on the reverse strand, counting down.
GGACTAAATGATTGTTCTCACGGGACTAAATGAATGTTTCTCACGGGACTAAATGAATGTTTCTCACGGGACTAAATGAATGTTTCTCACGGACTAAATGATTGTTCTCACGGGACTAAATGATTGTTCTCACGGGACTAAATGATTGTTCTCACGGGACTAAATGAATGTTTCTCACGGACTAAATGATTGTTCTCACGGGACTAAATGAATGTTTCTCACGGGACTAAATGATTGTTCTCACGGGACTAAATGAATGTTTCTCACGGGACTAAATGATTGTTCTCACGGGACTAAATGATTGTTCTCACGGGACTAAATGAATGTTTCTCACGGGACTAAATGAATGTTTCTCACGGGACTAAATGATTGTTCTCACGGGACTAAATGATTGTTCTCACGGGACTAAATGAATGTTTCTCACGGGACTAAATGAATGTTTCTCACGGACTAAATGAATGTTTCTCACGGACTAAATGAATGTTTCTCACGGACTAAATGAATGTTTCTCACGGACTAAATGAATGTTTCTCACGGACTAAATGATTGTTCTCACGGGACTAAATGATGTTTCTCACGGGACTAAATGATGTTTCTCACGGACTAAATGAATGTTTCTCACGGACTAAATGAATGTTTCTCACGGACTAAATGATTGTTCTCACGGGACTAAATGATGTTTCTCACGGGACTAAATGAATGTTTCTCACGGACTAAATGAATGTTTCTCACGGACTAAATGAATGTTTCTCACGGACTAAATGATTGTTCTCACGGGACTAAATGATTGTTCTCACGGGACTAAATGAATGTTTCTCACGGACTAAATGATTGTTCTCACGGGACTAAATGAATGTTTCTCACGGGACTAAATGATGTTTCTCACGGGACTAAATGATGTTTCTCACGGACTAAATGAATGTTTCTCACGGACTAAATGAATGTTTCTCACGGACTAAATGAATGTTTCTCACGGGACTAAATGATTGTTCTCACGGGACTAAATGAATGTTTCTCACGGACTAAATGAATGTTTCTCACGGACTAAATGAATGTTTCTCACGGACTAAATGATTGTTCTCACGGGACTAAATGATGTTTCTCACGGACTAAATGAATGTTTCTCACGGGACTAAATGATTGTTCTCACGGGACTAAATGAATGTTTCTCACGGACTAAATGATTGTTCTCACGGGACTAAATGATGTTTCTCACGGACTAAATGAATGTTTCTCACGGGACTAAATGATGTTTCTCACGGACTAAATGAATGTTTCTCACGGGACTAAATGAATGTTTCTCACGGGACTAAATGAATGTTTCTCACGGGACTAAATGAATGTTTCTCACGGGACTAAATGAATGTTTCTCACGGGACTAAATGAATGTTTCTCACGGGACTAAATGAATGTTTCTCACGGGACTAAATGAATGTTTCTCACGGGACTAAATGAATGTTTCTCACGGGACTAAATGAATGTTTCTCACGGGACTAAATGAATGTTTCTCACGGGACTAAATGAATGTTTCTCACGGGACTAAATGAATGTTTCTCACGGGACTAAATGAATGTTTCTCACGGGACTAAATGAATGTTTCTCACGGGACTAAATGAATGTTTCTCACGGGACTAAATGAATGTTTCTCACGGGACTAAATGAATGTTTCTCACGGGACTAAATGATTGTTCTCACGGGACTAAATGAATGTTTCTACTGTATTGTTATTTGTATGTAGTGATGTATGACGAGAAGAAGGTGAGGGAACCTCTTTCGGCGATCAAGTGTAGCGGTCGATGGGTGGAGCTCGTGGCGGCGGCTTGTGTTTTGGTTAGGTTGGTCACTCACGGTTAGAAGTTTTGAGAGTCTTTTTGAGTTCAGGGATTAATGGGTGAAAAGTATGAATTTTTGGTATGTTTTAGAACATTTTTAGGGTGCTTGGTGATTGTATAGATAACGTACAATGTTTTGAAGTTTTGACGTTATTCTAACAGGAGGAAAATGTTAAACTTTTAAACGGAACCAACGCGGTTCGTTTTATGAAATTCGATTATGTTTAACGTAAATGTGTTGTTTTGAGCATTTGAGTAAATGTTAGGTTTAGAGAGTATTTTATGAGATATGTAAGATTTTGGGAGTAAATGGAAAGGAGTGGTAGTGTTTTTTGCGTTGTATGTTTTGGGTTGTGTTTTGTGTGGGTTAAGTGGATGAATGTGGTGAGCAGGGCGACGGATCGCAGAAGGAGAGGAGTTGGAACGCAAAACTCTCGGGTTTTCCAGAGAGTTTGGCGACTGTGCGCAGGTAGAGTGGCGTTCGATCGGTTTGGGAGTCGGATTTCACGTTCTGGAAACAGAACGTGAACCGACCGAACGCTTGAGGTTAAGCGTTCGGGCGGCAGTGCAAGGGGCGCCCGATCGCATAACATCAAGCGTTCGATCGCCCCTTACAAAAAAAAAAAAAGAGTTTAAATTTTATTATTTAATTAATAGTTTAAATGTTTTGTTTGTTTTAAGTTTTAATGATTTTCTTAATTGAACCAAAAGATTTACTAAACGAATTCCGATTTCTATTTCGATTTTTACTCCGATTTAGATTTCGCTTAAGTACAGTTAAAGTTAAAGTTTAAAAAAAAAAAAAAAAAAAAAACAATTTCTCACGGGTACGGGTTGTGACAGTATCAGTGTAATTTATGCATAATGGGTTTGGTTTATCTTTTATAAATAAACTGTGTAGAATAGGACAACTTCGGTTCGGTTTTAGTCGGTTTTCCTTCATTAAAACCTACAACCGAACAAAACTATTCGGTTATAAATTCAAGTTTTCCTTTCACAAAATCGAACAACTTCGGTTCAGTTATCCGGTTCAAACCCCTACCGTTCATTGAAGAGTGTTTCCCTTTGTTTTATTTCCTTTATTCTCGAGAGATTTATTTATTTTCGTTGGTGAGAACTTCTCTATCTAATCCTTCCCTTATTTTGGGTCCGTAAAATTATTGGGTGTAAGAATTTTTAATCATGCATGGTATTTTTTGGACTTTATTAGTTGAATTTTTCTTTTGTAATTACTACGTGAATTTGATTCACCTTTTAAAAATGATAATTTTATTGTTTGTTAAGTCTTCCGCTTCAAAATAAGTTTTGGGTTGAGCGATAAAGTTTTCTTTAAAAATCGGGTCATTTGACAACGGATTTTTGTCTAAATCTACCTCTGTGATGCGACATAATGAGTAGAAAATATCTTCTTTATCAATTTAGTCTAGATCAAAAGAGAATTCAAATAGAACCGAACCACTCTTGTCCCCATGATTGTCTGGCAGGCAAGGAAGAGTGTGAATGCATCATTAATTTCACTTTGCAAACTGTAATAAAACAAATAAATAAATTAACAAACTGGGCAGGTGCAATATCCGAGCATGATCCCGTTCTAGGAAGCCCACAATTTTGGACTTCCAAGTTAAGATACGTATCAAATGTTACGTGGAGAAGATAACACAATTTGACCCATACTTTCGTTATCTTTGACTGAGTTTTCTGCCAATATCCAAATTATTTTAAAACTATAATTTAAGATAATGTCAACTTATTTGCTTAATTAATTATAATTAATCGTACATACTTTGAAATTAAGTGTAAAATAAGAGATGTCACGAATTAGGCCTGCTGTAAAAGAAGTTTAGGCGAGAATTGGTCAGAAGCGTTGTCTTCTCCATCCACGTTCTGAGTTTGATGATTCATTAATTTAATTAAATCCAAACTCAGGTTTCTTCTACAAATGTCTACGCCCCTCCTCCATAAATACCTCCTATCACTGCCTTTCCACTGCAATTGACACAAACAACAATTATGAAGATCACCCTTTCCTTCTTAGCCTCTCTTGTCTTTGTTCTCATTGCAGCCGACGCTGCTCCTGAAGCAGTGCGAGACATCGCCGGAAAGCAGGTCCGATATGGCATGGACTATTACATTTTGCCCGTCATCCGAGGAATGGGCGGCGGACTAGTCCTCACCAGGGCCGGAAACGAATCGTGCCCTCTTAAGGTCGCTCAAGATCAGTACGAGGTCTCTCAAGGTTTTCCTCTGACATTTCACGCGTTGAATCCGAAGAAGGGGGTCGTTCGCGTCTCCACCGATATCAACGTCAAGGTCGCCGCTTCGACAACCTGCATCCAATCGACAGTGTGGAAGCTCGGAAGCTACGACGAGCCGACGGGGCAGTACTTCATCACCGCGGGCGGAGTTCAGGGGAATCCCGGACCGGAAACTACGGGCAACTGGTTCAAGATCGAGAAGTACGAGAAGGATTACAAGCTGGTATTCTGCCCCACGGTGTGTAAATTCTGCAAAGTGATTTGCAGGGACATCGGAATATATATAATGGAAGGGAAGAGGTTGCTTGCTCTGAGTGAGAAGCCGTTCAGAGTGATGTTCAAGAAAGAGTGAGGAGATAAAAGCCATGGCAATGCAACGCAAGCATTCAACATTCTTCTCTCTCTAATAAATTGCATGCTTCTGTAGTAAATTTAGGTTTAAACTTTCTCTCTCTTATAATTTGACAATCAATAATAGTTTCTAATTTGAAGTCAAACTTGGTACGTGATTCCCAATCCGATAGCCTGGCCAAGAAAATAATTTTTCATCGGGCCCAGTTTGGGTTGGGCCCCTCAGAAGCTTCAGGATAGCGGGACCACGAGGCTTACTTTTGTCGGTGTTACACTTATTGCTAGTACCGTTCATCATAATCAAATCTTAGACTAACTTATGGAATGCAACGTGTGAACATGTTGTCCAAATCTGGTTGACTTCCCCATCCAATTTCAATGGCGGGTCAAACTTTTCAATCTGAGTTTTTTTGAAACTTTTTTTTTTCATTAAATTCTAATATTTTCCAATGATCCTTCATAAATTAATAAAACTAGAAGTAATTTTCCATTTGTTGCATGTGGTTGTGTGTGTTGGTTTTCGGAGATTATATATAAAAGTAGGCACGGTTCGATTCGATATGGTTTTGTGTCGTTCTTAGTCTAAAATGGTGAAGCCAAACCGAATTGTGTCACATAGAGAACCGATTAAATTCTAGTTCAATTCGTCATGAAAAAATAAAATATTTGAAGGTAAATATCAAAGAAAACACTTGATTATAGAATGTTTTTCAATTTGAACACTGAACAATTATTTTCGTCAATTCGAATATCAAACTATCCAACGTTAGTAAATCGACTCACTTTATTAAAAGAATGTAAAAAATTATACAATTCAAACACTAAATTATGAGATATTTTCAACACTCAATGAAAAATTACATTTTTTTTTATTAACTTTTACGTGACGAGTTGCTTTAAGTTTTTTATGAGATTTTTCATGTTGTCCTAGAAAAATTCATGATTTACTCAATTTATTTTTTAATAATTTTTAATATAAGATCAGATAAGTCTTACGTACAATAACCGTTAAGGTAAATATTGAAATTCTTGTAAAAATGTACTAAATTCATATCACTCTCGTCTTACTGTTCAACAATTAATAATATAATAATCTTAAGTATCCATTTAGGTTTATACAGTTGATGTACGGACAAACGGAGCACTTAATGAAGCGTGAAAAGAGTGTTTGGATAAGTTCTTGCTGCAAGCATCTAGAGTTTGACTTGTACGTATGAATGCGTTGACCACAAATTGCATAAGAAAGTCCAAGTCCTCGTCTCATCTCCTCCATAAATACATACTCCCACCATCTTTCCCACTGAATCCAATCACTCCCAAAAACAATGAAGATTTGCATTTCATTCTTTCTAGCTTTCTCCTTCCTTCTAGTCTCATCCGATGCCGTGCTCGAAGCAGTGAGAGACATTGACGGAAACATACTCCTGCCCCGCGTCGGTTACTATATTTTGCCCGTCATTAGAGGGAGAGGCGGCGGGCTCACCCTGGCCAGTCTCGGCAACAAATTGTGTCCTCTCAATGTCGCTCAAGACCGGTTCGAAGTGTCCCGAGGTATTCCACTGACGTTTTCGCCCGTCGATCCAAGGAGTAGAATCGTTAGCTTAGCCACCGATCAAAACGTAAAGTTTTCGACATCGCCGACATGCGGCCAATCAACGGTGTGGAAGTTAGACGCCTTTGACGAGTCGACGGGGCAGTACTTTGTTGCGGTCGGCGGAGTGGAGGGAAACCCCGGCCGAGGAACTACCGGAAATTGGTTCAAGATCGAGAGATACGAGCAGGATTACAAGCTGGTTTTCTGTCCCACAGTGTGCGATGTTTGTAGGGTGATTTGCAGAGACATTGGGATTTATGTGAAGGATGGAAAGAGGTTTCTTGCTCTGAGTGAGAATCCATTTAGGGTTATGTTCAAGAGGGCCTGATCAACCCAGCTTCTTCTGGCCAGCTCTAATCTTGAATGTCAGATTAGCTTGTGCTTCTGACTCAACCAGACAGTCTTCTAATCTGTTTGATGTAATGCATGGTTAATAAGTTTGAATTCATTAGAGATCAATCAAACTGTTCTATTAGTTTTTACTATAAATGTACCTTATGCTAAGCCTGGAATGAGTTTTGGAGAGTTAGTTTCAAAAAGCGACAAAAATAATTGTACCAATCAACAAATAACACATCACAGGATCGCTCAAGGGTGTAGAAATCCCGACACGAGAGTATGACTCGTGTTTAGATCATGTTGAAGAATCAAGGTTAGCCATGGAAATGGCCTTACGGAGATTGAGCAAAGCCTTTTCGAATCTTAAAAACCCCATAAACCAAAACTGACAACCGTCTTCTGTCACTATTTCTATGTACTTCTGGGCTGCTTCCTCCACATTCTCCCTCTCGTTGGCTCTTCGGATCTTCTTCGTCGGAATCACAACCTGCAACAATTGTCAACCCACAAGACCAAATACAGACAGCCTCAAAATTCTAGAAGTTGAAAAAAATGGCATAGTTTTTACTAGTTGGAGATGCCCGTGTTCTTCAATTACTTGATGGATGTAAAGAATGTTGCCATTTTCAAAACTTACCCTATAAGGAGTTCGATGAAATTTCCCAGAAGGCAAAGGAAGAGTTATCTTTCTTTCACTGCAAAACGCGACCTTGTCAGTGGAAACGAAGAGAAGCCCTGCAATTGGGCCAGCAGTGGTCGACAAATAGCATTGCGACGCCTTCAAAAGCTCCTCCCCTTCGTTCATTCCAAATACTTGCTTGAACATGTTCTTCCGCCCGCCTTCTCGTACGATTGCAGCCCCCATCCTCAACTTCCCTTTCATAGTTTCAGACAATTTTGATCCCATTTTCACTGCATTTATGCGAACAAACACAAGCAATCGATTCAGAAACTGGAATTTTCTTCCGGTTCTTGTTAGATTAACTATTGCGTGAAAAAATAAGTAGGGGGTGTCAGAACCAGACCGCGGACCGAGAACCGGACCGGCGGTTTCGATCCCAGGGTGATGGACCACGGTCCGGTCCGAGGTCTAAGGTCCCTGGAACCGAAGACAGTCGGTCCGGTCGTCGGTCCACAACTCGAATCCCCGAAGAACTAGGACCGGACCGAAGGACCGAACTTAAACCAAATTCGTTCGACCTTCGGCTTTCGGGATTCGAAGACTGAACGAGTCTTCAGTTTAGCTAACGCTTCACTCGCCCCTAAATTCCTAACAAGCGAACACCCGAGTCCCGACCCCTGAACACCCGACCTCCGAAAACCTGATCTGCGAGTTGCAGTCCCCAGTTTCGGTCTCCCCTGCTCCGAACTCAGAACCCCAAGTTTCGACTTGTCGAGTTTCAAAATTCCCCAACACCCGACCTCCGACTTGCGAGTTGCGACCTCCGAAGTCCGAACACTCGACCTCCGACATCCGAAATCCAAACAACCAACCTCCTAGCTCCAATTCGGCTTGCCTTTGTAGTCTGTCCAGTGTCCACGCCTACAGGTTCATCATATTCGGCCGATCGATTGCCTAGACATGGCGACCGATCGGCGCTGCCTCTGCCTTCTTTTCTTGGAACTTCAATTTTTTTTTTTTGTTATATTGGCCAATCGATCGTCGCTTGCTAGGCGACCGATCGGCTGTTGTTTGGTCTTCACTCAATAATTTTTCGTTAAAAAAATTAAATAAAATAAATAACTAGGGCAGAATCGGTTTGGATTTCGGTATTAAAATTTCAAACCATTCGTGCCGGTTTCGGTCTGGGCTTGGGACCGAACCGAACCGGCCCTTGCCCTGCCCACCTCCTAAAAATAAGTAGTTGAACGAAAGAAACTTACCATGGTCCCGAATCCTGAATCCAAGACTACTACCTTTCTTCCCAGCTCTCTTTGTCATATCAGAATCCGAATCCAGCTTGTCTGCACTTCGAGGACGAAATCAATCAGTTTCCCATAATGGGAATTCCTTCAATTGCTCGAGCTTCTACGTGTTAGAGAGAGAGAGAGAGAGAGAGAGAGAGAGAGAGAGAGAGAGAGAGAGAGAGTACCAGGAGCAGAAAAGGAAGAAGAACCAGTAGAGGTAGAAGAGCCTTGAGCAGTGGTTTCAAAGAGATGACGCTTCATATCGATCACTTCTTCCTTCAATGGCCGAAGAAATTTGAAACGAATCTCAGATTTTAGAATTTTTCAAAGAAACTCACTATCAACGCGCTGATTGATGCTGCAACAGTTTCTGGGTAATTTCCAAAATCAGGATGCTCTAATCGAGAACTGAGAAGGATGCTTATAGGGTCATGGAGATGGAGCCACAACTTGCCATATATGAAAAAAATTACCATTTTCAACAACAGAAGGCAATAGGCCGCAGAAGAGCATGGGAACGTGAGCGACTATAATTGAGAATCTTCATAATTGTTCTAAAATATTTATTTTTAATTAATTAAATTTAATTATGTGTGTACAAGTGATCATAGACAAAAATGAAGAACAGTCAATAATTAAAAACTATTTTCTTTATTGTCAATAAAAGAAGGTATCATTTTTCCAAGAATAATTTTAAATTTACCCTATTATTATACTGTATAAACATATTTATTAGCATGCCACCAATAATTTCTATAATTAATGTAATAAATTATAAATAATATACTATGTTACGTTGCAGTCTGCTATGCTTGATTATTGTGATAATTGGCACGTTATATATATGAGTAGATATTTAAATAAAGTCAAATTGTTTGGCTATGCTATGCTTAATATACTATCTTAAGGAACTGTTTGGCTGCGCAGTTTTGTACGAATTGTCTTTGTTTGCATTTTATTTTTCTTAAAGAGCACGATATTGGTTGGCGGTGAAATATTATGGATTTGACCAGCCACCCAAACAGTACCTAAGCTTTTGTCAGAAATACCGATAATGCCTCGGGATATTTCTTCTGTAGTAGATATTTACCCAAACTATATATTATATTTTAATACTCCATTTGTCACGTTAAAAATTAATCACTGTTAAAAATTAATATGTTACAATTAGAATGGACATGTAACACTAGTCTTGTTTTTGTTATTGCTCTCACTTTTCAATTTTTTGTAAAATTGAATTTTTCAGAGGTTTCGAGGCCAAGAGTCATCAAAACGGGCGGTCGAGAGGAGAATGTTACAAGAAGAAGTTCATCTTCCCGCCATCCCCGTGATCATACCCAAGACCAGGTAGCTATTACGTACAAAAAAAAAAAAAAAAAAAAACCTAAAGAAATGATTTTCGTCGGTATTGGTTTTTCTATTAAAATTTACATATCAGTTCGATTTGGTCACGATTGAAGGAAAAACGAGACACTCTAATAATCGTTCACTTGCTTAGTAACCTGCTATTTTGTAACATGTGACATCCTTATAATAATGAAAAGAATTGTGTGTGGGGGTGCCCATTTTCCTCAGGTGGTCCCTTGTCTGGATAACAAAAGCAAGTGATGGATGATCAGGATGAGGCAAAGGTTTTGACAATCCTACGGCTGATGTATCTCTGGATTCTGCCAAACTAAGAAAGAATGATTCTTCTAGCTAAAATTACTCTTCAAAAAACTTATTGACGTATTAAATAATAACTGATACACTTAATGTAATAAATTAATTTTTATAATTTATTAACTAATTAAACCAATAATTATTTAAAACATCAACAAGTTTTTTAAGAGAGCACACATAGCTAATCTCTATATATATTTAAACGACAATGATATAAAAAAATCACATAAAAAACGTATCAATATCTATCTCGATCCATAAAATAATTCTAATTTTTTTTTTTTTAATTGAAAAAATAACAACTACGAAGTTTTTTTATTTTACTTTTTTAAAATATTCACTGACGTGTCACACAATGAATAGTGCAATTAATGTCACAAATTATAAATAGTTAATTTATTACATTAATTGCACTAATAACTATTTAACACGGAGTATTTTAAGAAAGTAGAAGTGAATAAACGTATCATTATTTAAAGTATAAACGTCTCAAACTTGTATCATTCACGGCAATTACAAGTTCAAACATATCTTTCTTATGTATACAATATACATAAACTTAGAACATGTTATATATAATTCCCGAATCGCAATAAATACAAGTGCTCGACGTCGCTAGACCGAAATGAGATACATAACAAAGCCATTGAATATTTTTTATATATATAGTCGCAAAAACATAATAGTAATTTTATATATTATGTTTGATGTTCTGTAAATTGCTTTGTTTTGATGAGTAAAAAGTTATGCGGCTTGAACTATGAACCTGAAAGAGCACTAGCTACAGCGCTCTGTACAGATGCAATTGAATCAATGGCAGATTTAGCCAGCCAGCTGATCCCCACTTTGAGCCTGTGCTCATCCGTTGGTAATCTCATCAAGTATGCTAATTTCCTTGCTGCCAAATGCCACACCCACAGAATAAATATATATATAGAGAGACAAAGAGAGAAGAGAGAGAGAACCTGTATGACCAATTGAACCTTCCAAAGTTAGCCCATCAATGAAACTTGGAGAAATAGCAGCATCATTTCTACCCAAAGTAATCATCTCACCTAAATTCTGAAACCTACCACCCAAAAGCCGCAGCTTATGTAAAATAGGTAGCTATAAACAATAACTACACCAAATTATGCAACAAACATTGACTTGGATCAAAGAGGCTCAAACCTAAAAGGCAACAGAGGCCGGCCATTAATTGCAGCCCACAGATTCCAAGCAGCAAAGTCTGCTTGCTGAAATGCAACCTAAGTTTGGGTACACAAGCAAATCATCAGATAGAGATGAGATATCCAAATTCCAAATATATGTTGCTAGTTTATTGAATACGATTTGAATGATTAAAGATTCTCTCATACCTGTGCAGTAGCTGGAAGAATCTTTCCCCTTGAATCCCTCAAGGCAGACGAGTCACCAAGTGCAAATATACGGGGATGACCTTTAACACGAAGAGTTTCGTCTGTTTCTGCCTGACCGCGTGCATTAAGCGGAAGCTCAGGGGGCTTATCATTAGGTTCCAACTCAGGAAGAAGAGATTGGGTACCCACGGTCCACAATACTAAGTCTGCTTCCAGGATTTGCTTTTGCAATCCCCTTTCTGTGGGTTGAAGATCCAACAAATATTTCTCGGAAATTTTGTCTGTTTCAATCGCGCAGCCCACTTCGACAGTGCTTCGCTCTTCCAAAGTTTCTGACTTGCCCACTCTCTGGATACTACGGACAACATAGCCCAGCAGAAGTTGAACTTTCCTGGATGAAAGAACCTAGAACAAAATGAACAAGTTATTTTGTCAATTATATATCCAAACAACATTAAATATTCATCATAATTCAATTTGCTTAAGAAAAACATCATTCCCTGTGAACGTAGCCTATATGGAACTGCATGGTGTCATTCTACATCAAAGAATAAAATTAAAAATTTGCAATCAAATCTGTAGATAACATACTTTCAATGCAGTTTCCCTGTTGCCAGATGGGGCAGTTGGACAAATAGTTTTTGCGGCATTAACTGCCTGCACCAATCCTCTGTCCCGCAGCCTCTCAGACAATGTGGCGGCTAACTCTACCCCAGCATAACCACAACCGACAACTACTACACGAATCAAAGATTCCTTACCAAAGTAGTTCCTCTCCAGGGATTTTAACTTACTGTCAACATTCTGCATAAAAGAATTCCAACAAATATAACCAACTCACTGTATTATCAGCCGTAATCACAGTAGCGAAAAGATAAACTAAAACAGGTTTCTACTTACACGTGCATCTTTGAGGGTGGAGAATGGTAGAGCAAATTCTGCTGCTCCCGGTACAAAATCAAGTTTGGCTTCAGCTCCCAAAGCAAGAACCAGCCTGGCTGAACAGAGACAAAGAATGGAAGATAGGAAAAAATCAATTCAAGGATATGTTCAATTGAGGAATGGCATGGGGAAGGTTCCACCTATAGTCCAGCCCTCTCAACAGAGTAGAACTATAAAACCTAGGTGAAATATTTCCAAATTGTACTTGAGAGATAATTTATCACGTACCAATCATATTCAATAAGAACACCACTTTCAAGATGCACTATGCCTCCACTGCTCGATCCTTTTGATACCAAATGATCCGTAAGCTCTAAGAGTTTTACTTTATCCTGTAAAAACAGTATGCCAGTGTTTGCCAGCAAATCCAAGAAGCGAGGTGCTATTTCCCATGAGTCCACCTCTGGAATCAATGAGACACAAATTCACCCTGAAACTTACAGAATTCTTTTTCGAAGGGAAAAGCTTGTAGATTCTAGTAACTACATACCCCCAGATAGAAGCTCATACAACATTGGCTTAAAAACAAAATGCTCAGACTGGTCGACAAGAATCACCTGCTCCCAAATTAATCATATCAATGCATGACCAGAAAAATTGAATAAAACATAGTGCCTGCTCCTTAAATCACACATTTTCTCTCATCTTAAACATTTCATGGTTTGTTCAATTAGAAATCGGGAGCTTTTAAAGTTCACATTCTGCAAAATTTGTCAGATACAGTTAGGTTTGCCCCAAATATAAACATTCAATTCTTGACAAATGTAAAAGCTCTATTTATTAATACTCACGAATTCAATATTCTCATCAACCCACTACTTTTTTCAAGGATACAGTCTAAATTAAGCAGCAGGTGCAAAATAATGTCAAATGCAATGATTTTGAAATCATTATTATAATCATGAAACATCAAAATATATATAGATTAATTTCTATAAACGAAAAATGATCTTCAACAGTAAATAAGCATTCCAGCATCTTCAATTATGATAGGAATCAGGAGATTCATTTCTCCAACTTCCCCTAGTCTTTGGCAAAACAGCATCTTTTTATAGAAAATACAAAGGATTACAAAATGTTCTCCAGGAATTCAAGAGTCTGGTATCTCCCAAGCATATTCTCCTTCCTAATTTACTGGTATCCCTCTCCTCTAAAACTCCCCTCTTTATGAACCTTCATTAACTTTCCAACTCCCTCCCTTTTCTAACTGCTTTCACGTGCCTTATGTAACTGGTAATCTTCTAGATGTATTAGTTGTCAACCTTCCATTGAAAGCTTGTCACATTTAGGAGCATCAAAATATGACACAGATAATATGTTCTTAAAGTTAAAATTATAGCACCTGCCATTCATACTGAGATTTGGTGATATAACATTAAATTAAACCATTAAAATCTTAGGGATATCATTCTATATTTGTTGCTACAAAGACCAAACAGTTACAATTTTCAAGATATGGACTTCCATTTTTTGTATGGCTACAAAAACAAAAGATTAGGGACTCATGATTGTGATAACAATTCACAAGACACAAGGTATCACAACAAAAATCCTAATGTGCTATAAACATTTAGAAGTTATGAGAAGAAACTCGACTGAAAAATATGATATCGACTCAACATGAAGTCCTGCCCATGATTATTTCATTAACCTTGAAGTGAACTTTGCTTCCCAGAAGCACAAAGTCTCAGGGATAGATCTACAATTGTAGTCATCAATACCAGTTGCAATGAGATGCCACATCAATCAACATAAAGATTGTCTTTTAACAAACATTTACCTGCGGCTTTTTATCATCTGGCCATACAAGTGATTCTAGTCTCAAGGCAGTGTATAATCCTCCAAAACCTCCACCTAAGATACACACTTTTGGCCTCTGTAGGAAAAAATAATATCTAATTATTAAAATTGAGATATTTCACTGTGAAATCTTCTAGGAAACTGAACCCTTCATATAAAAAAAAAAAAAATGGGTATTTTTTACAAGCACTGATCTGGCGGTGTTACTTACAAATACGAAAAAACAAAACATCACATAAAAGCAATAATTTTGAAGGAAAAAAAAAAAAAACTGGTCATGTGCTCCGTCCACTGGGATAGCAATAGAATAGTGCGAACGGTTTAAAGCCATCCTCTCATTGCAGTAAGGAGCTACAACAGGATAATGGTGCGCCAACTACATGGTACTGAGATAATAGCACCGTTAAAGTGGCAAATAATTGATCACTAAGTTAATTTGTAACGGCCTCTTTCTTTTATCATAGAAACTCTGAATGCAAGAGAACAAGATATTAAAAGTAAGAACACATGATCCACTGGTTCCGATAAAACACAGAGAAATCAACATTTAAAATTCTTTGAACTGCAAGCTAACAATATTTCTGTCCTCTCAAGTCTTTGGAACAAACGAAAACTGAAACAACTCGCAATATGCTCCAAGTTTTCAACAAAAGCCTTTATGCTTTAAAGAAGAAAGACTATAATGTTTCAGAAAACTTCCTTTTCTACTCATCAAATATGCATCAATGTTAATGTTATTATCATATAAATTTGACAAGTAACAAAGCATATTCCTAAACTGAAATTAGCATTATACTCACTACATTTCAGTTCCCTTTTTTAAAACTCATCCGTACATGTTTGCTATTTGCACAGTTAAGCATAATTCTGACCTTGGTATCTGACCAGGTAAAGACTCGTGGAGGTTTATCACTTTCAGATATGTTCGGGACACCTCCATTCCGAGCTGTGGGACTTGAAAATACAAGACCTTTCCTACGAGAGCTGGGAATCGAAGATAAACTGAATCTTCTCGATAAACCAGGAAATAATTTACTCCATTGTCTTCCTCCACCTGAAACTGAATTGCTTCATCACTCAGGAATTGACAACTTACAAATTGCCATTTACACTAACTCAAAAAAAGAAAATGCGAAAAGGGCCGAAATTAAACGAAATCACATCCTCGGCCGGAACAATAAATTTCAAAAACTTGACGAACAAGAAGTCCAGTATTTCAGCATCTTTCTGGACGACGGAGCAGAAAATCCTGTACTAGCAACAATGAGAGAAGGAAACTACGGAAGAAAGACAAAGAAAGCATACAATGAGAATCGAAGGGTCGGAGTGATGCAGAAGAAGCTAACACGGTTTGAGCCATTGAAGACTCTGCAACAATGTCCAAACCAGACCTCCTCTTGGCTCTTAATTACGACGGGTACGAAGTTAGCGGATTTGAGTGACAACAACAATGCTAAAAATTAGGGAAATTACCCATTAAAACCTTAAAAGTATAGATTTTTTTTTTTTTTTTTTTAAGTTAAATTATCCATCCTACCTCTTCAAACCTTAAAATATGGTAAACATAACAAATTCAATCTGGGCGGACATCCTTTCACCGTTTGTTCTCGAATTTTTACCGTAAAACAGACAGGCTCTTAAAAATGGAGTCCGTCCGTTGCTGAGAACGAATAGACTCTTAAAAACGGAGTCTGTCCATTGCTGAGAACGAATGGACTCTTTCAAAACACAGTCCATCCGTTTATATTTTTTTGCCGCAGACGGTATACACTCTCAAAAAATACCGTCCGTCTGTTCTTCTCTGGCGACGTGGCACTCAGATACGTAACATCGGACACACTCTGGAGGGTGTTCACCCACCGTTCTACACCGTCTATCTATTCAGTTTTACGTGTATTATATAAACGGACGCACATTGGATCAACATGATAAAGTCCGTCTGTTGTCTTCAGCAGACGCACTCTTATATAGAGAGTGCGTCTATTGTTTAAAATTAGGGCAAGAGCGGAGGGTTACCACCCTCGCCGAGTGCATCCGATCTCGTGATTATATCAGAACAGAGAGCTTCCCGAAGTCATTCGCGCGTTTTACTTCGCAAAATCTACATTTCTCTCAGAACTTTTGCAAATTTTTTGCAGAAAATCAACCGAAAAACGCTCCAGGTTATTGTTTTCTCAATTCTGAATTGTTTCATTCAATTTTTATCCAACAAATCTCACAAATCCGAGCCCCAACCCTCAAAATTCAAAATTTCCAAAATCACAAATTCGTCGTAAATGACTGAGAAATTGGTTGATGTAATTGAGCCTACGAACATAGAGTTGTATCCGGAGGAGGACGCTCCCATTTACGTTGATATTCAATCATTCGATCACTTAGAGGCGGTTGGACAAATAGAGATGCATTCAACATCGAAAACCCTAGACGATGAGCTTCGATCCAGTTGAGCCTACGAACATAGAGTTATATCCAGAGGAGGATGCTCCCATTTATAGTGATATTCAATCATTCAATCACTTAGAGGCGGTTGGAAAAATAGAGGTGCATTCAATATCGCAAACCCTAGACGATGAGCTTCGAACACAGTTTATGTCGGATGATAACGAGGCAGAAAACATACAAGTAAGGGAAGAAATTTTGGATGATTTTTGTTTGGGTAGACAATATAGTTCTTTAACAGCCTTTAGAGAGGAAGTACGAAATTATACTTTGAAAAATGAATTTGATATCAAATTCATTAAAAGTCAACGTACGCGACTCACGACAGAGAGTCATGGAGGATGTAAGTGGCGACTGCATGCTTCAGTCATGCAAATGAATTGACATTCCAAATAAAGAGTTACTTTAAAACTCACAGCTATGTAAGGACAATTAATAATCGACACGCTTCGACAGAATGGTTGGCAAAATATTATTTGGATATGTTCAAAGATCAACCGGACTGGGAAATTCCTTCTATTATTGAGAAGGTGAGGAAGGAACATAATGTGAACATTACGCCCAGTCTTGCTAGAAGGGCAAGAAGCAAAGCTAAAGAACTTAATTACTGGAGGGGCGAAGAACAGTTCAAGCTACTCCGTTCATACGCAGAAGAAATCAGGAGATCAAATCTGGGTAGCACAGTAAAAATACATGGTTACTTGGTGGGCAAGGGGCGAAATAAGAAGATGATATTTAAAAGAATGTACATATGTATGACTACTTGCTAGACAGGTTTGTTGCAACAGGACAGATCTATTATCTGTTTAGATGTATGTCATCTGAAGGGCTCATGTCCCGGTCAATTACTCATGGCCGTCAGTATTGATGGCAACAATGACATATACCTTATTGTCGTTGCAAACGTGGAGTCAGAATGCAAGGACTCGTGGAAGTTGTTTTTGGAGATATTGCAGGATGACTCAGTCACTAACGATGGACGTGGATGGACATTTATGTCAAATCAACAAAATGTATATATTATTGTTTAGGCAATGTAATTATATTGTTTTATGCTGAGTATATTTTTCTTTACAATGTCAGGGGTAGTCGCTTCTTGTGGAGGAGACTTTTGGTTTAGCCGAACACCGCTACTGCCTCCGGCATATGTTTGCAAATTTCAAAAGCTAATTTCGGGTAGAACGTATAAAGATGCGATGTGGAATGCAGAGAGGACAACCACAAAGAATATTTTGATATAGCAATGAGGAAAGTGTATGAGCTAAATGCAGATGCCCACACATGGCTTCGACGAACATCGCCTAGCTATTGGGCTACTCATGTGTTTTTGTCGATTCCCAAATGCAACTTAGGATTGAATAATTTATGATAGTCGTTCAATGCAGCTCTATTACCGGCCAGGGACAAACTGATTCTGACCATGTTCGACATTATTCGAAATACTTTGATAACTCGCATTGTAAAAACATACGACAAGATGCTCAAGTCAACAGATGTCATGTGTCCTAAGATAACGAAAAAGCTGGAGAAGCTAAAAGAGGCAGCTCAACATTGAAGTGCTCAGTTAGTGGAGGATGCAAGGTTTGAGGTCAGCAAAGGCAATGAACAATATGTCGTTGACCTGAATGCAGACGTGTGCAAATGTCGGAGGTGTGAGCTTACTGGAATCTCATGTGTTCATGCAATTCCATGCATGAATTTCATGAGACTGCCGCTAAAAAATTTCGTTCATCAATGGTATCACCGGGCTACATATTTGGTGATGTACTCAAACTTCATTCGTCCCATTAATGGCCAACAAATGTGGTCGGAACCAGACAATGTGAACCCAATCGTTCCGTCCGAGAGAAGGCGTCAATCTGGTAGGTTGAAAAGAAAAGAGTGCGTGATGTCGATGAACCATTTACGTCAAAAATTTCTAAGAATAAATCTGCGATATCGTGTGGTAAATGTCGGCGTCAAGGGCATAACAGTCGCACATGTCCTGACAGAGGATCCACTTTAGGCACGGCCGCTTCGCATGGCATATTTATGGGTTTCCAAATATTTGACGAAACGCAGGTGTATTTTTACTCATTATTCTCATAAACAAACTTTCATTATTTAACTAATATAGTTTTCATTACATACAGTAATCTTCTAAACACGGCCATGGAAGGGGATGATGGACTACAAGGCGATGACGAGAACAAGCTGGAATTGTTTTATTTTATGGACATTGTACTTTATTTTATGTCTTTTCTCTGTTGTAATTTAAATTAATGTACATTGTAGTTTATGATGTAAGACTACACACGACCATTGTAGTTTATAATTCAAATTGTAGTTTTATTTCATGGACATTGTACTTTGATGTATTTTAGTTTATGATGTAAAATTCTGGAACTATTTGATTATTTGAATATGCAGGAACTGTTTGATATTAGCTATGAGGAGTCGTCAAAGAAAGGAAATTTTGTCCAATTAGTGTAAAAAATTTAGTCTATCAAACTTTAATGTATCAAACGTAATGTAATTTAGTGAAAAAAATTAAAATATTGACCAGAGTTTCCATTGTTTTTTGACTCCTCCATAGTTAATATCATCATGCATATTCAAATACCTAAAAAGTTCCAGAATTTTGCATCAAACTAAAGTGCATTAAATTAAATTACAAAATATTAAAGTCCATCAAACTAAAGTAAATCAAACTAAAGTAAATCAAACTAAAGTATATCAAATTAAAGTGCATCAAATTAAAGTACATCAAACTAAAGTGCATCAGTTCTAGAATTTTACATCATAAACTCGAATACATCAAGTTAAAGTCTTTCAAATTAATGTACATGAAATTGAATTACAAAATAAACTATGGTTGTACTTCTTCTTCATAGATTCATAGCCTGGTAGTTCATCATCCCCTATATGCACGTAAGAAAAGTTATATTAAAAAATAATAATTATAATGAAAATAAAAATGAGGAAAAAGAGTTGAAATGTACGTACGATTGGGCATCGTCGTTATTGCCCGCCATCAGTTGAACTTCCTCATCATCGGTCACCATCGGTTGGGCGTCGTCCTCATCGCTCGACATCTGTTTGTCACTAGTTTTTCCTGGACCATTTGTCCTTTCCCCTCTATATAAAACTCAACCTCTTGGTTTTCAAATCACACCAAATTTTCAATACTCTCTGTACTAGTTTATTGTTCCGGTGATATTTCTCTGCATTTACCTGCTAGGTATGAAGTTTTTTTTTTTATTTTATCATTTACTTTAGGGATTTTTATAAAAAAAACTTATATATAAGATATTAAACCGAGATTAAATTTTTTATGACGTGTTTTTTTTTCATTGTATTTTTTATTTGAAATTCTCTTAACAATTTCTATCTAAATTCTAAAAATGTGGACATTTTATTTTATTTTTAATTATTTAAATAATTTTAGTATTTTTTTTATATTAGCGATGACTATTTTCTTGCTCCGGCGATATTTCTCTACGTTCACCGGCTAGCTACGAAGTTTTTCTATTTTATTTTTATTAGATACTTATCTATTATACCGTAGATAATTGGATCGCATCTGTTATTGTTTCTCGTACCGCGTATTAAGTAGTTTAATTGTACTGTGTAAGTAAGTTCTGTCTAGGAGACTAGGTTTTAAGTAGGACCGTTTATGACCCCTCCAGCTTTTCCTAGGAACTTACTTGGAAAGGTAATTATGTCTAGGATATTGTCCAGTACAGTCTTTCCTGAGAATTATCCTGATCAGTACTCTTCACGTTTTAACTTTTTGATTTAATTACTTTTATAGAATGTCAAATACAATTAATTTACGACGACCATGAATTCCGATTCAAGTAGAATTATTTATTTTTATTTAAATATTTATAATATTTTTTTCTATATTAGCGACGACTATGGATTCCGATTCAAGTAGATCGGTTGATTTAGACAAGAGATCAACTAGTGATGCTTAAATGGATTGGTCATCGTCGTCTTTGTCGTTGCCATTGTTCGCCATCCAACGCTAGAACCTCTCGTCCATCTCTCTATAAAACTCAACGAGATAATTTTGTGACTCAGTTACCTCACTCTGTCCCACGGCGAGCTCATCAATTTTGCCTATAAGGAGCTGGATGTTCCGTTGCTGGCTCTACTATATCTCAAGCACTTGCTGCAGGTGGTAGTGGTGTGTCTGCTGCATCTCATACATTTGCTGGTGATGTGTATGCTGCATTTGATAGATCTGCTGGAGATACTACCTCGTGTCCCATCCACTAACCTCCTCCTCTTGAGGGGCCAATGGCGGCGATGTGGTCTCATCCATCAGTACTGCCTATGTAACACCTAGGAATTTCCTATATCGTACGTATGCCTTGGATTAGACGGTTAGGGTTGTTTAATGTTAATAGAGTTTCTCTAAGTTATAGAAAGGAAAGTGAGAATGGAGGAGGAGAAGAAAAGTTTGACAAGTCAAAACCATTAAAAGTGAAGAAAAGTCAAAATGCATGTGTTGAAAAATTCAAAGGGCATGTGTCCAATAGGAATCTAGTAATCAAATGGGTTAAAATTAAAAGAGTAGAGGGTTTAAAAAGTGGATTCACGTTGGGGTTAGGAGGAAAAATGTGAGTGGGGAATTTTTGAAAAATAAGAGATTTTGGTGGAGGAAAATTAAAAGTGAAAAATAGCTTTGGTTTAAATGGCAAATTGATGTCTTCTTCCTTCAAAAAAAACCCCCACGATTTCCCTACCTCCATAGCCGATCTCCTCCCACTCCTTTTCTTCAACTTTACAAGGTGTTTCAAGGTAAGAATGAATGGGTTTTGATTTTTATACAATTAGGTGATAGTTTGGAGTGATTTTAAGGTGTTTTGAGTGAGTTTAATGAGAGTTTGGAAAACCCTAAAAGGGAGCTCCGAAAATTTGGGTTCAAATGTTAGTTTCTTTCCAAATTTCATGGTTTAATCCTTAAAGTGTGTTAGTTAGGTTGTTTGTAGGAGGAGATTAAGGTTTGGAGGTGAATTATTAGAAAACCGGTTTTGGTGGAGTAAGAACACCGGTTCTGTTTTGTGCAATTCGAGTTGACCATGGTAGTTGGTTGGTTAATTTGAGTGTTTCAATGGATAGTAGACGTGTAGAGGTTTACGGATTGGGGTGGCACGTCAAAATCTGTTGAAAAACGAATAAGTTATAGCCGTTTGAAGTTGGATGGTAGAAAATGTGAGGAAAATCAGATTTTATAGTTTAGCTTTGTGAATTGTATAAATTGTAGTTAGTTTTGGGTTTAAGGATTCCTAGAATTTTCTAGATTGATGCTAAGTTATTTCTCCTTATTTGTTAGGTTATCGCACGATTAATTTAGTGGCACGAAGTGACAGAACCTTTGTTGAGCAATCAGGTAAGTAGTGGATGCGTGTTTTGTTGCCTTCGGGCCTACACCATAGAACGGTATAGATTGTTTGCTTGTTTGTTGTGTTTTGCTTTGTGTCAAGCATTGGTTTTTAACCTACGAAATAGGTGTTTGGCATGTTTGAGCGATGAAAATGAAATGTAAGATAAGAAAATGGTTATGCAATTTGGTGTCGAGTAGAATAGCCTCGTCGGGCAAGTGGCTCGTTGTAGCACCCAAAGAGGGATCCTACGAGAGATGCTATGCTAAATTACGTAATGTGTCGTAAGTATGAATGCCTCGACCTGTTCGTGCTAGAAAGCACACTGAGGGTTTTACGATTGATATGGGAGGAGATTTGGTATTGCCGTCCCGGATTGTTTAGGATGTGTGCCTGCGATCTTGCTCCATGGGTCAAGGTGTGGCCGTCCTGGATTGTGTTGGGATGTGTGCCTACTTGATTCACACGCAAGCGAAAGATAAATGCAACGAAAAGAAATGAAAGCAACAGAGTGTGTAGAAACTGCATTTTAGGGTTGAGTTGAGCATTCATTATTTTAAAGTGCATTACTCTCTACTTACTAAGCATTAGACTTATTTTTCGTGTTCTATGGTGTAGGTGGCGATATTTACCCAGGTGAGATAGATGAGACAGCCAAGGACTAGGCAGCAGTCGGTGATGTATGGAGCATGCCGGTGCGAGCACTTTTCGGGGCGTCTTGGCCACGTTTTTCGGGTAGTTTGGTGGGGAGTTGTGGTATTTTGTCTTGTAAATATTTTCCTAGCTATTTTGGGATGGTTGTGAGTTTGGTTGTTTTGTTGGATAGTTGGTATGTACATGCTTGGAATCTGAAACTATTTGATTTCCGGTTTTGATTTCAGGTTTGAATCGTGGAAATTTTAGGCGTTATGCCGCTCGTTTTGATTTTAAAACCAATAACATCAGGTTCACGTTCTCTATTTTTTTCGTTAATCGTTTTAAGTCAGGTTTTTGAGATTTTTACAGGGCACGGAGTCGGGAGTATCAAGAATATGTGGTTAAATTTTCAGGTGATTTGGAGGTGTTTGGCTTGAACAAAATTGGAGAAAAGTGGAGAAAGGTCAGATTTTGGCGCACAGTGCACGCCAGCGCCGAGCGATCGCCACCTGCGCGCGCAGGGTGGCGCGTGCGCGCCCAGCAATAAAACTTTTTTTATTTTTATTTTTTTTTTCCTATTTCCAAATTGTTTTAACCCGATATTTTTCGACGCATTTTAAACGTATTTATGGCACGTTTTTCAACCATTTTTTAGGGTTCGAAAAACCCGAGAACTGAGTCGAAAAATTTACGAAAATTATTTTAAAATTCGTTTTAAACACTGGTTGAGTTAGTAAAGTAGCGCACTGAGCCGGGACAGGTTCGGGGGCATTACAGTCTGAGAGGTGGATGCCCCCTGATTATTCTTCAGCACCATCGACTTCAACGATGCTCATATGTATCAAGTAAGTCATGTCAAATACGTCTAGGGGGTATTCTCGACTCGCCAACCGGTAGCCGAATCTCAACTCGCTCGATGATCTTCAAAATCAGTGCCCCGTATGGGAGATTCATCCTGGATGCTCGCCCGATCTCACGCATGTGACTTAAAGTCAAGAAGCCAGGGTCAAAAGGTTTCCCGTTGCACAGCTTTTCCATGATATAGAGATCCATACAACTCACAAGATTTTGATGTCTATCTTGCGGCAGAAGGATGTGGGCTAGCATGTTGCGAAGAACCTGACCTCTAACTTTCAAATCTTTTGATCGTGGCTTCACGAACGCCCCAATATTGGAATTGCGGTGAATTCCCCGTAGGAGCTCTACTCTCTCGAGCAATGTGAAAAAATGGTTGTTTCAAGAAGCATAGTAATATTGTTTCGCCCCTTCTATGGCAAATCCCAACACTTCATTCACTAGCTCTCGACGTATTATAAATTCCATACCAAGGATATACGTCATCAAACCAGTCAAAACTTCATTTCTCCCAGACGATGTCAAGTTCGCGTAGAACAAGCGAACTATTCTCTCGCAGGTATCACAAGTCAATGCATTGACTCCGCGTAGTCCGATGTTCTCAAACATCTCTTTAATCCCCAACGACTCCCAACCTCTAAAGTCTACATTCATACAAAATTAATTGAGCGTTTTCGCAAATCCTATTCAAACTTTCTCTAGCAACCTTCATTCAAAAATTTCATGGCAAGATCCTGTCAAGTTCACGTACAATTAAAATTTTATAAGTTATTCAAATATTATGACATTAAAATAAAATGTTTTTATTAAATAGATAAAAATAAAATAAATTGTCTACTTTTTTAGGATTTAGATAGAAATTTTTAAAAGAATTTCAAATATAAAATACAATAAAGACAAAAGATTAATAGTCAAAAACTATAATAATACTGAAAGTTGAGAGAGTATTGAAATTTTCTTACAATAATAATAACAAAATTCTTTTATAAAATATAATAATAACAAAAATCATAAGTTAATTAAAATAAAAAAATAACTTATATAGAATTTTATTATAATACTCTTACATCAATACAATAAAAAAAAACTAAAGTAAAGATTATATAAGTGAGAAAAACGTAAAAAAAATATAAAAATAATATTAAAATAAATTAATTGTATTTAACATTCTATAAAAGTAATTAAATCAAAAAGTTAAAATGTGTAGGGTACTGATCATGATAATTCACAAAAAATATTGTACTGGACAATCTCTGTCGGGACCTGACTTGGCCCCCAGCCGAACCCCAATGGATAGGATTCCCAAGGTGGGAATTATTCAACGCAAGACCGACGATAATTCAACGTAACGATTTTCCTCTAACAATTCCTATGTGGCATCCTAAAATAGAAACTATCATTCAAAAACATCAAACATAAGAGTGTGCAGCGGAAATAATAAAATAAAAATGAGTCACGACATGTGACTTTTCAATTCTGACAATAAAGCCATTATCCGGATCGATCCTATGCCTTGTTGTACAATCTTTACCTTTGACTTGTTCTATCATTCTTGGTAAACGTATCCAAATATCTGAAAAAAATATGAATAATCCACAAATGAGCCGTTGGCCCAGCAAATAAATCTAGTAGTTAAAATAACTAACTCAGATTCTACCACACTCACTAGAACCAAACACTGTCCTTCACCTATTCATGATTATTTTATTAAAATCAATTTACTTAAACTTCTTTTCGAAAACCCCTGCATTTCATAAAATATGTATTTTGAAATCTATCTGTTGTAATCAATTTCACTACATTAATCAAATGTAAAAAAATGAACGTTACATGTGAAACCACATTCACCAAGTAAATCCAATGCAAATCATTTGAATAATTTTGCATTAAAACACCATTTTCAATAAACAAAAAACCAGTGCATAATTAACGCTCAGTTATATTTGTTAAAATGCAATCACATCAACCCAACATGTATAACTATAATCAAATCCATACATATTTTTGGACTTTCATCTGCTAGAATGTAGTACCCTGAGCCTGTTTTCCCTTGCGAGGTTTAGAGACTTTCTGTAACACCCGGCATTTTTGCCATGTGATTGTTTCCCCGAATTGTATAAGTGGAATTAATATTATTTCAATTCAATGAATGTTTTGGTTGAAATGATGGGATGTTTAAGGGAGAACCAAACTAATGGCCAACTAACCAAAACAAATTAAATTGGTTGTAGTTCAATGGAAGGGTAAATGTGGAAGTAATTAAGGTTGGTAGAAACAAGCCAATGGATGATTACCAAGTGGCAATGTCTTGTTGAAGAAGACAAGCCTTCTCTTCCCTCCTACGTGAAAGTTTCCACTTCTCCATCTTCTCTCTCTCTATTTTCTCTCGGCCAGGCGACAAAAGTTCACCCAAACACCTTTGATCTCCTAGGTTTCTCCTTGTTTTCTGCCTAAGGTAAACATCTTCTAATACTAACCCATTTGGACAAGCAAAAAGTATGCGTTTTGCTGAAGTTTTAGGTTAAGGTATTTAGGAGAAAACTCTCGGTTTTTGTATGGGAACACATTGTGACTTTCTACATGTCTGAATGGAGTTTTCTGCATAATCTTCCAAGTTATTTGTTAGCATTTGCAGCTGTTTGATACCTCTTCATGCATACTACAGATCCGAGCATTCCAGGGACATTCGAGCATCTGACACCGCAGCAAACAGGTAAGTTCATGCATCTACGTTGGCCCTTAAGGCCCTACAACTCGGAGGTACTAGGTCTGGTTCGGGTAGATAGGTTTTAGGTTATGTTTTAAGTTAAACGTGTTTCCGTTATATTCTGTTTTCTGTTGAATTCATTCTGTCATCTGTGAATGTTAAGTTTAAGCACCGCAGCAAACAGGTAAGTTCATGCATCTACGTTGGCCCTTAAGGCCCTACAACTCGGAGGTACTAGGTCTGGTTCGGGTAGATAGGTTTTAGGTTATGTTTTAAGTTAAACGTGTTTCCGTTATATTCTGTTTCCTGTTGAATTCATTCTGTCATCTGTGAATGTTAAGTTTAAGCATTTCACTTATTCATGCATACACGTTTCCTGTAAAATCATGCAAATGTTTTCAGCACCGGTTTTGAAGTAAGTAAGATAAAATCCTGTAAAGAAAATGTATGGTTAAGTGTGGACGAGGACTGGCATCCTATCAAGTACTCCTGTTATGTCCTGAAAGTGGCATGTACATCCTGTTGCGCCAGCTCCTTCTCCCATTTATACCTTTCCTGTCCAGTGAAACGCAATGTTAAGTAATGTAATGTTCACGTATTTCAAAAGTCCATGCATCACTGCATTGCATTTCATGTTCTTATTGAGCTCTAGGCTCATAGTTGAACTCCTGTTGTAGGTATGGATTTTCCAGATAAGGAGCTTGATCCTCAAACTGACGAGTTGATGTAGTTGGGGGAGGAGCTCACGGGATGGTTGCTGCAGCCAGACAAATCCTGTCCCGAGGTTTAAGTATTCAAAGTAAAGTCTATGTCTGTAAACCCTACTGGAATTCTGTGTTTGGTTTTTAAACTATGTTAGGATTCTGTATTTTTGGTTGTTGAAAACCCGTAGGAAATTCTGTTGGATATAGATAATGTAAGGTATTCTGTTGGTTAAGCTTTCTCTTGTTAAAACCTCTGTATTCGACAGTTGAACTATGTTTTGAAGTATTCTGGAATTCGTTTGGAATATTTTCTGTTAGTCTGTGCATGGACAGCTTCTGGTTTTAGAGCTATCCATGTAGTGTGTTTTTTCTTAAGTTTCTGTCATGTTAGAGCCATCCATGTAGTTTGTTTTTCCTTAAAATTCCGTCGTGTTTTTCCCGATATGTTCAAAAATCATGTTTTGAATCGTTTTCTGAAGTTTGAAGTTTTCATACATTCTGTTTCCACAACTTTTGTTTTTATGTAATCATGTTAAAAGTTGCCAGTTTTGTCTTTTAAATTTTTAGTCATCCGGTCCCTATTCACATTTTTAACAAATCCGGTCACTGTTCACATTTTTAGTCGTCCGGTCACTGTTCACATTTTTAGTCATCCGGTCACTGTTCACAATTTTAGTCATCCGGTCACTATTCACATTTTTAACAAATCCGGTCACTGTTCACATTTTTAGTCATCCGGTCACTGTTCACATTTTTAGTCATCCGGTCACTGTTCACATTTTTAACAAATCCGGTCACTGTTCACAATTTTAGTCATCCGGTCACTGTTCATATTTTTAACAAATCCGGTCACTGTTCATAATTTAGTCATCCGCCCCAGTCATCAATTCAGTCATCCGCCCCAGTCATTAATTTAGTCATCCGCCCAATTATTAATCCAGTCATCCGCCCCAGTCATCCGCCCCAGTCATCCGCCCCACGTCTTCCACTTCTGTCATCCAATTTATGACTTCTATTTTAAATATTTTACATTTTTAAAAGTTCAAAAAAAATATATATATGTCCCGTACGTCTTCCACTGTATGATTTCCAGTCTATGTTTATTTATTTTACTTTTATTTTAATTTATTTTATTTTATGTCATCCATTTTAAATGTTCGTGAGTTTTAAAAAGTCGAAAAAAAATAGTTATCCCCGTTTTCTGTAAATGTCCCGGAGTGATGGCTCGGTTCTCGGATCCCGATCGGGTCCGGTTTTGGGTCGTCACACTTTCAACCCAAGGGGAACGATAATCATAAGGCCCCTACTCTTTCCCACCATAGTCATACATATTGTGCATATATGAGGTACAATCGAGCTTAATAACACTTTCTCTTTACCAAAAGAAACTTTAAAACTTCTTGTAAAACTAAAACAACATTCATTTAAACTATTATATAATTCAATTAACAATCGTGCTTTTGGAAAATAACCAAACATAATTAAAAAAATGATTCCTAAACAATTATTGAATTAATTAAAACACAAATTGAAATTACCAGGTTATTCACAAAACCCATTCATTTCAAATAAAACTCCTACATCCAATTTCATCATCCATGTAACCTTTCACTTTACCAACCATACACATTTTTTACACTTCCACCTGAACCTTCAATTCACCCATTTATCAAAATTCTTCGCTTCCAGGACCTCAAAAAAAAATCAACCAAATCCAACAATCATTAATCAATCTATACCTAGGAATGTCATAAACTCTAAACTAACTGATAGATTTACTTACCGTAAATGTCGGTTCCACCTCTTTAACCGAAAACTTCCACTGAGCTTAACGATTTCTACGCCAAAACTATCCTCTCGCAGAGACAAACGCTTTTCCCTAAAGAATGGATTGACGATTCCAACGTCTCCGCTTCCCTTTTCTCTCTTTTTTCTGCAGGTTTCTCCCTTGGTTTCTCTCTGATTTTCCTCTCTCTCTCTCTCTCTCTCTCTCTCTCTCTCTCTCTCTCTCTCAAATCGTGAAATCATCAGAAGCCTTCCACCTACCTCTTTCTTTCCTATTTCTTTTTCTTTCTTATCCCACGTAAATCCCACAAAAACATGTCTCCTTATCAATTTAGAATAGTGTTTAATGGTATATTTACCATTAAACCTATTCTTATCCAATAAAAAGACCAAAATGCCCTCCCTTTTTTATAAAATCACCGTAAAACCATAATTAAAAATCCTTAATCATAATTAATTTAATCTATCGTAATATTTCGTCCCTTTTTCAAAATGTCAAATTTTGTCCAAATTTAATGTATCATTTCTTCCATCAAATTTTTTCAACTTATAATTACATATTATTCGAATATATAATTATTCACTATTATATCGTTTACAAAAATGTAATTTAAAAGTTCAAATCGTTACAATCTCTTAGATAGAATTATATTTCCAAGTAAGTTGCTAAGAAAGACAGGTCACAAACAGTTCAACTTAAAACTCAGTCTCCTAGACAGAACTTACTTACTAGTACAATTACACCACTTAATACGTGGTACGAGAAACGATAACAGATGCGATCTAATTATCTATGGTATAATAGATAAATATCTAATAAATTAAAATAGATAAAAAACTTCGTACCTAACTGGTGAACGCAGAGTAATATCGCCGGAGCAAAAAAATAATCGTCGCTAATATAGAAAAAAATATTAGAAATATTTAAATAAATAAAAATAAAATAAAATGTCCACATTTTTAGAATTTAGATAGCAACTGTTAAGAGAATTTCAAATAAAAAATACAATGAAGGAAAAATACGTCATAAAAAATTTAATCTTGGTTTAACACCTTATATATGAGTTTTGTTTTTTTAAATCTTTAAAGTAAATGATGAAATTTAAAAAAAAAACTTCGTACCCAGCAGGTGAACACGAAAGAAATTTCACCGGAACAATAAAATAGTCGAGAGAGTATTAAAAGTTTGGTGTGATTTGAAAACCAAAAGGGAGGACTTTATAGAGGGCGAGAGGACGGCTGGTCTTTGGACCAGCTATCCTCTTGTGGGGAAAAACTCGTGACAAAAGTCATTAGACCGGCCGTCTTCTCTAGAGAGGCTGGACTCCTCACCCCCCTTCGAGATTCAAATTATTTATTTATAATACTTTGAAATTTTTTTCGATGAATAGTAAACTTTGAGTGTTTTTTTTTAAATAACAAATTTAGGGTTTAATGAGAGGATGATAAAAAAATCAATTTAGTAAATATGAATATATCTTTTGGTCCTTGATTCCATTTTTAAAAACCAAGCCCAACCCAAATGCCAAAAACTTCTAAAATTGAAATCAAACTACTTATATACATTCATTCACACAAACAAATATGCAATTTTAAAACCTACAAAACCAAAGTTAAAAATAGCCAAAGTCGACATAAATCAAGACCAAATCGACGACCAAAATCTGAGTGCAAACAAACCCCTAAATAGAAAAATATCCCAAATCGAAACAAAAGCAACCAAAAACTGAAAAAACCTGCTCCGATCAAAATGATCCCGTTCGATTTAGTTTTGAAATTTTGAAATCGACCTGGACAAGTTCAAGCCTTAGGAGGGAAATTAGGCAAGATCAAAATTTAAATTTATGCAATTATTTAAACATTTAAAGGATAATCAAGAAAAAAAATTACAAATTTATTTTAGATTATTAAAAAAGTTACATTTTTCAACTTCTATTGAACCAAATCAAAGTGACCTCTGGGATTCATTCATAGAGTTGACTCAAAAAGAGATGAATCAAAAAAGAAAGATTGACAAAGGAAAAGCAATTCAAAAATGAATAAAGAAATCAGAAGAAGAATGAATTGTCATACAGTCTATTATCTAGACTATGATGATTTTCCTATTTCAAAAAGAAATCGCAGAGAAATTCCAGTCTGGCATTATCTGAATAGGTTTATTCGTCTCAGACCAGAACAAATTGAGAACATACAATACCAAGACTATATTTGGAGTAGTACAAATTCTGAAAGCATATCTATTCTCCATCAAAGAGCAGAAAAACAAATAGAAAAAGTTCGTCAGCAAACATTTTCAGCTGAAGATTTAGACTTCTTTTATCAAAATCAAGCCAAAGTAGCTGAAGCAAGATATCAATCAAAACCAGCCCGAGTCAAATCATATAAAGAATATCGTGATGATTATTATGATTTTACGAAAGAAGTTGGGTCCTCATGAGTTTTGGGATCCTGAAATTCAAAGACAACAAATTGCAGAGAAAATTAAAAAAATTCAAGAAGAAACAAAGGACTCTTCTATTCATCAGTTAATAGAAGATTTAAAGTATATTCCTTGGCAAAGATTTCTCAAAGACAAGGTTATAGACTTTCCATGACCAGTTCAAAATTCTTGGAACCATATCAAAAATCTATTCCAAGTCCACCTCCAAAATGGTTGATGATAGATTGGCTTATTGTTAAAGCTAAAGCAAAAGAAGACAAAGCAAAAAAGTTAGCAGACAAAGGTAGGACCAGTAACAAAGACTCCACCACTATCCAACCAAGCAAAATTCATCTTCCATGACGATTGTAATCTTGCTCCTCCTCTATATAAGGAGCATTTTTATATTTGTTTTCTTAAGTTTTTCCGAGAGTTTGTCTTAGATTCCTAAAAAACTCTTGAGTTTTGTTGTGCTCTCTCTCTTGTAAGTTCTCTTACTTTTTGTGAATAAATCTACAATTTCTACTACTGTTTTTTTTTTTTATTGCTCTAATTGATCCTTCCCCTAATTGGTATCATAGCCATGACAGGCTAAAAAGTTGTTGATTCACGTTTGAATGAGCAAAAGGGTTTCTGTAACGCCCCGAATTATATAAACCCGGTTCGCTATTCATAATACTAAACCACACTATGACATTTTGAGAAATTTCAAAATTTCATTCAACGGTCAAAGTTTTGACCCTTAAAACATTAAAACTTGTAGCAGAAATTCATTTGTATAAAACGACATTTACTAATTAATTAAAATATTAGAGACAGTTGGTTGAAAGAAAACAAAATAAAACGGAACTCGTCCACCGCTGAACAGTTCCAGCAGTAGAAATAGAACAACCACCGCTAAACCGTGTCAGCAGCAGAAGCAGAAACAAAATAGTCTTAGCGGTGGACGTAGAGACAGTATATGTCATCTACTATCGAACACTCACCGCTCACGTCAGTCGAACGACGCGTCGACTACACACATCCACTGGTCACAAAACGACAAAATCTAATATTCACTCCTACGCTCACATCCACCAATCACAAAACGACAAAATCTAATACTCACTCCTACGCTTACATCCACCGATCACAAAACGACAAAAATCTAATACTCACTCCTACGCTCACATCCACCGATTACAAAACGACAAAAATCTAATACTCACTCTTACGCTCACATCCATCGATCACAAAACGACAAAATCTAATACTCACTTCTACGCTCACATCCACCGATCACAAAATGACAAAATCTAATACTCAACATCCACCAATGGACAACATCCACCGATAGACGATAACACTCAACATCCACCAATGGACAACATCCACCGATAGACGATAACACTCAACAGCCACTAGTGGACTACATCCACCGATAGACAATAACACTCAACATAACAGCATATCAACCATTTTCACTCTAAACAAGGAAAAACTCCGACTACCAAAAGAACTTGTACATTTTACTGAAAATCGTTCAAAACAACATAAGTTCACAACTTTCTAAAAATATCCAGCAAAGCAACTACCTCTAAAGCAAATCATGTTTTTCATACTCAGAACAAGAAAACCATAAAGTTGTTAAAAACATCAGAATTACTAATGTTATTAAAACTCTCTGCACATTTCCACAAAACACTTAACCACTGAAACTTCATATATAGACAATAGTTAAACTGCCTCATCAGAACACCAAACCGTGGCATTGAAGTGCTCCCCCAACCAGCCTAGTCCTCAACATGCTCAGAGAACACACCTTCTGAGGCTTCTTCACCTACATCACAAAACTCATCTATTAGCCTAGTGCTAAGTAAGTAAAGCAATAATGAAATGATATGCTGAAACATAAATCCTAATTATGCAGTTTCTACTTTCACATCTCAGTTGTATTCACGTTATTTCTCTAATCTGATCCCTCGGTTCCGTTGGGAGTTGAATCACTTTTTCCAAAGTCATACATCCTCTTCATAAATTAAGGGGCGGATTAGTTCCCTTAACAGCTGATCTGATCCTAAATTCCATTGGGAGCGGATCAATTTTCCCAAAGTCATACATCCTCTTCATAAATTAAGAGGCGGATTAGTTCCCTTAACAGCTGATCTGTTACATTCTGTTCATACCTTGCCATGCCATTACATGTAAATTCATTTTCATGTTCTTTCTAAAAATATGATACATGATATACAGAAAACATTCAAACAAGTATAAACCTACTGTTTTGTGATGTAGACCCGAAGGCACACACATATTCTACTTACCTGGTCTCCTAGAAAACGTTTGGTGGAAGGCTAGTTCGAGAGCTTACTCAAACCTAAAATCCCAGACAGAGTATTGATTAGATCTTCACTAAACCTCATTCTAAGCTATCCAGAAATCTAAGGAAGTTAACTTGAAACTCTATTAATCGTGCATTCTCGGTTTATCACTTAAACCCGAACCTACTCTCATTCACAGCATTCCCAAAACACACATTGTACTCTCTCTGCTATCTAGCCACTAAAACTCAAGAAAACTCACCTAGTTTGAGGAATGGAAATCGAAGAGGAAATCGTCTGGAGGACTTTGCTGAGCTTGAGCTGAATACCGAAAGAGGAAGTTTAGAAAATAGTGGCGGCTACAGTACATTAATCACAAAACCTCTTTCCTTAAATAGGTTATCACTATAAATCTCTATTTACCATTATGCCCTTGCTTAGTCTCTCATTAACCTAATCAGTAATTCTCCCAAAAATGTACACCATTAGTTGACAAAGTAAAATCG
The DNA here is from genome assembly GCA_022432975.1 of Begonia masoniana. Lineage (NCBI taxonomy): Eukaryota > Viridiplantae > Streptophyta > Magnoliopsida > Cucurbitales > Begoniaceae > Begonia > Begonia masoniana. Next base: position 38,775,434 of record CM039510.1, on the reverse strand, counting down.
GTTCAATGGAACTGGGTGTTACAGCTTCAAAGATAATCTTTTTAATATAAGTTGTTATGAGTAATCAATAGCCAATACGATGGTTTGATTAAACCAATAAGATTACTAATTATACCAATAAGATGATTTGATTATACCAACACGATTCTTATAACTCTTTCCTTGTATTCTTATGCTGAGGTTTAGATTGTCACTTGGGTTTGCTAAAACTTTTGATATTGTTCTTCTATTGTCACGTTAGGGTGTTTGCCGTTTTGCCGATGATAATGGCTTTTACGCGTATCTGCCCATATGACGTGATTGGAGAATGGTTCAAAAGTATTATCAAATTTATCTCTTTGAGATAAAGTGTCAATGACTCATAAGTCATAAGATTTATTCAGGAAGAGTTATAAGATCAATAAGGTGTGATTGAAGAATCAATACAGTGTGATTCAGTAGTCAATACAGTTTGATTGAATTATCAACACGGCCTGATTATTCATTTTAACTTATATTTTAAATATTAGCTTTGAAAAGGGTTCTTTGCTTATTCAAAAATGAATTAACACTTAAAAATCATGAACAGTGTATCTTTTCATTTTAACTCATCAAATATTTTTGTCAAAAATGAAGAAATTATAGAATTTTCATAAACACAACAATTAAACCAATGGACTATCCCTGAGATAGAAGTCAAAAAGATTTACTAACTAGGATTGTTTGAATCTTTTACTCAAAGAGTTATCAAAATGTCTGAACAAACTATCTGTTTAGATACAAATGATAAAACAATTAAACTTTTATGTTTAAATGATATTCAAAGATATTTAGTCAAATATAAATATATTCATATAGGTTTAATTCAAATTGCTTTTAAGCCTTTAACACTTCCAGGGCTTAACTCTAGTATTCTTGCAAATCTTAGAGATGCTAGGAATCAAAACTGGAAAAATTCCTAATAGGAGTTATTCAAACTAGTCTATGTCATGAACCAATATATTTTAATGTATTTCCAAACTTGACTCTATCTTTGTCAGATCCAAATCTCTTTGAAGCCATCACAATAAATATTCAAACACATGATTATGATTTTCTTCAAGGTTCAGAAATTATAGCAGTTATCTATAGGATCAATTACAAAGTCATGAATACTTCATGTCCAAATGCTATTATGAGAAGCAACCCAGGAAAAGCCGTAGCAATAAAAAGCAACTTATTAACAACAAATGTTGCTATTCATCGTCTGATTGACTGGGAAAAAGTTAATTTTTCAGAAAATTGGACTATTCCAAATGCAGTAGCTCCTCAACCTATTATAAATAATCAGGTTGATCAAATTATTCAAACCTCTAATGGAATAGTAGAAATCAAATTCAATCAAAATAATATCAGAAGAATAGCTTTATCTAGAAGTCTATCATCTAGGCAAAGTATTCCTTCTACTTCCTATAGAGTTTCACCACCAACTTCTAGTTCTAGACATTCAGTCTCTGAATTTCCAAATAATGAAGTTGATTCTGAATCAAATTTAGAAGGTGTCCGCATATCGGCACAACAAATTCCTCAAGGGATTTATTCCCATAATACAACATCACCGACTGTATCCGAAATGAATTTTAATTTATAATTTTAAATGAATTTTTCTCCGGGATCTCCAATTAAAAAGCAGATTAACCAAGAGTTTAATCAAAAGAAAAAATTCAAAAAAATTATTTTTAACCAGATATAATACAGATCAAATAAATAAAATAAGAAAAGAGTATTTCTTTTTCTTAGAAGATCATCAAATAGTTATGCCTTTTTATAAATGGTTTTGGGAATTTTATTCTGAACCTAGGTATGACATAAATGTTTTAGAAGATTATCAAAGATATCAAATAGCTTGGATTCTAAATGATGGTTCCACTACAATATCTATTCATCCTCCTTTATAATCAATTAAATTACAAAATGAAACTAATTCTGTTGAAGCTGTCCCTTTGATAGATTAAGCACATTCGCAACAAAATGAAGAAGTTATTATTAAACAAAATAATTTTACAAATTTTGTAACACCCGGGTTTTTTTTTATGGAATATTGGAGAGAAGATTTATCAGAATTTGAAAGGGCATAATGGAAATTTAGTTTTATTAAAGTTAATTTAGTTTTATTGAAGTTATTATTATAATTATTATTAATTAATTAAATTAAATTAAATAAAAAATAAAATAAAAGTAAAATCAACAGAATAGAGCGCGAGGGGAGGGGAGAACGGAGAGGGAGAGACGAGCGACGTCCCTCCGACGGCCACCGTCGGCGATTTTTGACGTTCTCCGGCCAGACGATGGCGACGTGCGGTTTCCGGTTGTCTCCGCGCACGAACCGACAGGTTGGACCGATTTGTGCCCTGTTTTGGTTCAATTTGAGGCCGGGAGTGACGAGCTCGATTGAGCTCCGATCACTGGCCGATTTAGATTGTTTCCGGCATGGGTTTGCTGACCCTTGGACCAGCTTTCATCGCCTGGTCGTGATGAGCTCCGTTTGGGCGAAAATCAGAGGGCTCCGATTTGGGGCATTTTGGTTTTGGTGTGTGTAGCTCGAGATTTTGATTAGATTATTCAAATTGAAGCTAGATATTGTAACGACCCCGTTTCCCAGCAAGATATTGTCCGCTCTGGGGATTGGGCCGTAGCCCAATATCCTCCCCTCACGGCTTTGTTTGGTGAGAACTTCCCGGAAGGCCACCCAACCTGGAATTGCTCTCGCCGAAGCACTTTTAACTTCGGAGTTCTTATGGGATCCGTTTCCAATCATACTCCAAAACGCGTTTTGCTATGTTGGGAGGGTCTCTTTACATATGTTTCATTTTCACATACTTTCCCAAGCGATGTGGGATTGTGACGATCCCTTTTTACGACCCGGGATTCGCCTATACTCGAGTTCGAGATTTGCCTATACTCGGCTTAGGTCCCGAGGTTTGCCCCGCAACCCGAGATTTGCCCCGCAATCGTACACATACGTATACATTCCATTCGGGTCATCACAATCACCCTCCCCTCGGGGGCCCAACGTCCTCGTTGGCCACATTTCCGGTTGGGTACAGTCTCTGATACCATAATGTAACGCCCCGAGTTATCTGAACCCGGTTTGTTACTCATAAGCCTGTACATAACTAAGAAACCTTGGACTAAATTTAAAACTCTCTCGAAAGTCTGAATTTAACATTTTTTTTTTTGAAAAAGAATCTTCAAAACATTTAAATGCTTGTAGCGGAAATCATTTGAACAACAATGAAGTTAAACAAAACTAGGAAATGCTATTTGAATTGTTAAGAAACAATCGGCAAATAGAAAATTAAGTTTAAACAGCGAAATACTAGAGAAGTCGCAGAAGTCAAACACATCTGCCAATTGATAAAGTCAACGGAAGAAACAGAAACAGAAGATAGAAGTCTTCTGCCGATGACGTCAGCCAAAAGACATCAACCGATCGCAAATGACAAAATACACTCTACATCCTCCGATGACTATACGACAAAAATCTTCCTACATCTACCGATGACGTCAGCGCGCATCTGCCGATGAGTTTACTGAGACATCATCTGATGGACTTTGGCCTACACCTTCCGATTGAGTAAACTGCATACGCCGATCACTAAACGTCAAACATAGTACCCACTCATATCGGTAGGGCAAATTCTACATCTTCCGATGGAATAAACCTCATGTACCGGTGACTTTACTGAGACATCATCCGATGACTATTCTTAAGGCATCTTCCGATAGAATTAACCTACATCATCCGATGACTTTTCTTAAGGCATCTTCCGATAGAATTAACCTACATCATCCGATGACTTTTCTTAAGGCATCTTCCGATAGAATTAAGAGCGACATTTCAACTACTTCTCGCTATACATACACAACACCAATACAGAAAGGAATTTACTTACTTCATCAAGACCATTCAGAAACAACTCACATTGTATTGTTCAAACTCAGTAAAACCGATATTTAAAACTCACAGATCTCTTGTTTCAGCAAAACTCAAAACATAGTCAAAATATTAAAATCTCTACTGTCATGAAAACTCATCCTACTCAAATTTAAGCATTATCAACTAAACCCGCACCATAGCAGATAACAGTTAACCCGCCTCATCAGTTTACCAGGCCGAGGCATGAATGTACTCCTCCAAGCACTTCTAATCATCTGAGCATTCAGGAAATTCACCTGCAATATCCTCAACACCTACATCACAAAACTCATCTATTAGCCTAATGCTAAGTAAGTAAAGTAGTAATGAAATGAAATGCTGAAAGATAAATTCCTAAACATGCAGTTTCTACTTTCTCATCTTAGTTGCATTCACATACGTTCATAAGCTGATTTGATCCCTCGGTTCCCTTGGGAAGTGGATCAATTTTCCCAATGTCATACATCCTCTACTCGATTAAGGGGCGGATGAATTCTCTTAATAGCTGATCTGATCCCTCTGTTCCCTTGGGAGTGGGATCAATTCTCCCAATGTCATACATCCTCTACTCGATTAAGAGGCGGATTAGTTCCCTTAATAGTTTGTCTGTCACATTCAGTTCATACCTTACCATTCTTACATGGAAATTCATTTTCGTAATCTTTCAAAAACATAATGCATGACATACAAAATCATCCACAAAATGCACAACCTTACTGTTTTGTGATGTAGGCCCGAAGACACATGCATACTTCACTTACCTGGTCTTCTGGACGGTTTGATTGAAATCTCCTCCGGGAATTAGCTCGAACCTAAATCCATAAACCGATCATTAGTTAAACCTTCACTAAACTTCATCCTACTCAACCAAAGACCTAAGGAAACTAATTGAGAGCTCTGGTCATAATGCATTCCTGATACTGCACTAAACTGAAACTGATACTCATCTATAGTATCCTCGAAACCCTCGCATTGGACTCCCTCGGCTATCAGACTGCTAAAATATAAGAATGGGGAAAAACTTACTTAGATAGACGAAGGGTCTGGTGGAAGATTCGCCGAGAGCTCCGCTGAGCTTGAGCTGGACACCGAAAGGAATAAATGAAGAAACAATGGCGGCTACAGTGCATAAATCTCTAAACCCCCTTCCCTTAAATAGGTTATCTACTTCTAAATTGCCAAATTACATAAATGCCCTTGCTTAGTCACTCATTAACCTAATCAATAACTCTCCCAATCCTTACACGAAAATACACATCATTAATTGATAAGTTAAATTTGGTTTATGGTATCAGAGACATTCAGTTAAACCGTTCAAAAGATTACTCATCAGTGCCAATCGTTGCATGGAGGTACTCCAACAACTGTAAGTGTTTACCTTAACCTTAGCTACTAGATATTTAAGAGTGTAATTAACCTTGTACAGGAATATAGCAAATGTCTAGACGACCAGGAAGACCAAGGTTACCAAGAGAAATACCAAGTCCGAGGCGGGAGGAGGACTCTAGTGTAATTATGCAGCTGACAGAATTGATGCGTCAGCAGACTGATATAGTACGTCAGCAGACTGATATAGTACGTCAATTAGGAGTGCTGTTGAGCCGGGAGACACAAGGAAGTGCCAACTCGGGTTCTAGCAGTGAACATTCTGGAGATAGATTCCGGAGACTAAGACCACCCACGTATGATGGACAGTCCACTGATCCAGTTATTGCTGAGGGATGACTTAGAAAAATTGAGAGTATGTTTAGGTGTGCCAATATTGGAGAAGAGGACAAAGTCATGTTGGCCACGTTCCATTTGGCTGGTGAAGCTCAACTCTGGTGGGAAACAATTGAGACCACCACTGACATTTTGACTATGACTTGGTCACAGTTTAAGGACATCTTCTATGAGAAATATTTTAACAGCACGGTCCAAACCGCAAAGAAGTTGGAGTTTCTGAACTTGAAGCAGACAGGGTCGGTGGCAGAGTACAGTAGGCAATTTGAGTCCTTGTCCAGGTTAGCTGGATATTTTGCTCATATGGACGAGGATAAGGTGTTCAAATTTGTGCATGGACTGAAGCTAGAGATTTATCGAGGAGTCAAATTCTGTGGCATTAAAGGCTTGACATTTAGTGAAGTTGTGTCTCTTGCTCTGGAAGTGGAAGAAGCTGAAAGGAAGTGTGCCGGACCAAAAGAGGTTTCGCAAAAGTTTATCCAGCCACACCATCAGAGGGGAGCGAAGAGGCCAAGTGAAGGCCAAAATAACCAAGGATCTGGAAAGAAGGTACTTAATACCCAGAAGTTCCCTCAGTGCCCGAAATGTTCAAAGAATCACTTGGGGGAGTGTAGATTTGGATCGGGTCAGTGCTTCAACTGTGAAGAGGTTGGACACTTGTACAAGGATTGCCCAAAGCCCCAGGTCATTCGATGTTTCCATTGCAACAAGGTTGTCCATGTCAACAGAGACTGCCCAGCCTTGAAGGGCGGACCTGCCAAGATTAAACCAAGAATATTCTCCATGATGGAGTCAGGTGATGAGGACCAGCCTGCTGTAGTGTCAGGTACTATACTGATCAACTCTATGCCTGCTTTTACTTTGATAGATTCGGGTGCAAGTCATTCTTTTATAGCCTCTACATTTGCTGATAAGTTAGATGTACGGTTTACTCCTACTGAGCATGTGTTTAACGTAGCATTACCCTCTGGTGAACGCATGCGCTCCAATCAAGTGATGCCTGATAGTGTTGTATTGGTAGGAAACATGAATTTGCCTGCCGATCTAATTGTTATGGACATAATGGGATTTGATGTGATCTTAGGAATGGATTGGTTGTTTAAGCATTATGCCACAATAGATTGTAGGACTGGAATTGTTAGTTTTCAACCCCCTGGAGGTTTAAACCATACCTTCTAAGCTCTGAAGAAGAGTAAGGAAATGACTGTAATGACTTCTGTTAGTTGTAGACCCTCCCCCTGCAGGGAGTATTTGTGCTTTTTGGCCAGTGTCTTAGACGCACAACTAGTAGAAAAAGCGAGCCCCGAAAACGTTTTAGTTGTCCAAGATTTCCCGGAAGTATTCCTAGATGACCTTCCTGGCATGCCACCAGATAGGGAAATTGAATTTGTGGTAGAAGTTTACCCCGGCGCCGAGCCTGTGTCCAAAAATCCGTATAGACTAGCACCAACAGTGTAACACCCGACATTTTGCCATGTAATTATTTCTCGAATTATTAAGTGGGATTAATTCAATATTAATACAATGTATGTTTTGTTGGAAACCGAAACGAATGAGTTTATATTGAATTGGATAATGAGATGAAAACCAAACAAAAGTGTAACTAAACAAACAAGTTAGTTGGTAATGGATGGAAGGGTAAATTGGGAAGAAATTAAGGTTGGTGGGAGATAACCAATGGATGATTGCCAAGTGGCAATAACTTGCTGAGAAACCTACCTATTCTCCTTCCTTCTACGTAAACATTCATGTACATTTCTCCTTCTTTGTATTCCTCTCTACATTCTTCCTTCCAGTCGACAAATCAACCATTGAAGCTACTTCGATCTCCTCAGTTCCTCTCTGTTTCTTCGCTAGCGTAAGCATATTTTAATGCTAACAAGTTTGGACAAGTTAAATGCGAGTTTTTACTGAGGTTTAGGGTTATGGTATTTGATGAAAACTCGCTGTTTTTGGATGAAAACACACCGGTTTGTTTTCTAAGGGTTTGAATGAGTTTGGAACAGATTCTATTAACTTATTAGTTAGCATTTGCAGCTATTTAATACCTCTTCATGCATACTACAGGTCCGAGCGTTCCAGGGATATTCGAGCATCTGACACCGCAGCAAATAGGTAAGTTCATAACCATAGGTTGGCCCTTTAGGCCCTACATCACAGAGGTACTAGGGTTCCTGTTCTGTCGGGTAGTTTTGGGTAGAAATGTTATAGCTACTGTTCAGTTTGTGTTCTGTGTTGTCTGTTCAGTTCACGTTCTAAGTTGTCTGTTTTCTGTCTCACAATATGCCCTGTTATTTCTGATGTCTGCTGTTATAGGTTCAGGCACTGAGAATGTCATGCATACACGTTTTACTGAAAATCCATGCAAAACTGATTTCTGTACACCGTTTGAAACTAATAAGATAAAATCCGACTGAAATGTACCAGGTTAAGTGCGAGACGGGGACTGGCCCCAGAACTGTTTACTGTTTACCGTTTACTGTACTGTACCCCTGAATGTGCCTGATAGTGCACCCTCCCCCTCCCCCACTGTTTGCCAGTTCCCCTATAAGCTCCACTTAATTCTACTGCCACTGTAACTTAATGCTCTGTACTGTCACCGTATTTCTGAAAACTGCATGCATAGCATTTTGCATCACCGCATTTATAATATGTTCTTACTGAGTTTTAGACTCATAGGTGAACTCTCTGATGTAGGTACTGAACCTGAAACCGAGGACCTTGTTCCTCAAAATGATGATCTGATTTAACTGGTGGATCGAGCTCACAGGGTGGTTGCTGCAGTTAGACATAATTCTGCTCTGAGGTTCAAGTTTTTAAAATATAGTTATATTGTAAAGTTTTATGAAATTCCGGTCTCTGTGTTAAAAGCCCTGTAGAAAACTTCTGTTGTGGGAGTTTCTGTAAATATATGTTAAGTTTTGTACTGTCTTAAAATTTTGAAACAATGTATAGATTCTGTTTCAATATTTAAAACCGCTGTATTTGACAGTTAAGTTTATATTCTGAATTGTTTCTGAAACCGTTTGGGGACATTTCTGTTAGTTTGTTTGTGCATGGATGACTTCTGGTTTTGGAACTATCCATGCAGTCTGTTTCATTGGATCTGTAAACTGCCGTTTTACAATCTTGTTTTGAATTCGGGTATTGAAAGTCTACAATTTTCATACCTTCTGTTCGCACTGTATTTGATAGTTAATTATGTTCTGAAGTATTCTGAAAAGGTTTGGGATATTTCTATTAGTCTATGCCTGGATGGTCTCTGGTTTTTGAGCTATCTATGCAGAGTGAAATATTTAAGTTTCTGTCGTGCTCGAGAACCATGTTTTGATGTGGTTTGAGAATCTGAGACGTTTATGTCTTATGTTGTATGCCCTCCGCCCGGGTGTATTTTGTTAAAAGTTATCAAATTTTGCCTTTAAAACTATGTCTTCCGGCTGACGTCATCAAAGTCATCCGCCAGTGTATTTATGTCTTCCGGCTGATGTCAGCATAAGTCTTCCACCTGGTTTAAAACTATGTCTTCCGGCTGACGTCATCAAAGTCATCCGCCAGTGTATTTATCTCTTCCGGCTGATGTCAGCATAAGTCTTCTGCCCGGTTTAAAACTTTGTCTTCCGGCTGACGTCATCAAAGTCATCCGCCAGTGTATTTATGTAACACCCGGCTTTACGGGAATTATTTCTATTCTAATATATACGGCCATTTTGTAAATACGCCAGATTAAGTCCGTTTTGCAGACGGAAAGTTTTAACGAAGCCGTAATAATAAATTAGAATTTTGGGTGAAATATGAGAATTTTGGATAATCGGATCGTTAGATAAATAACGAGTTAATTGGAAGGAGAAATTGAAGTTAATTAGGAGGACAATTTAGTCATTTGCCAAACCAACTTTTATTTAAATATCACAATTCCTTCATTTTACAAACACTTCAACGAAAATTCTATTTTCTCTCCTCCTCCACGCGATTTCTCTTCCTCCTCCGACGACTTCTTCATTCCGGCAGCGATTGCCTTCCTCCAGCTACTCGATCCATCACGTGTTCGCTCCGTCTTCGCTCTCTAGGTAAGGCTCTAAGCTTTCGGAACTTTAGATAGCAATTTTTAGGGTTTAAAACGATTAGGGTTCGTTAGGGTTTTCGTTGAAAACGTGAATCGATGTTTGAAATTTATAGGTTGAGCTTAGTTACGCCTCTAATAGACGTATTGATTATTATTGGAGCTTAGTTCATCGATTGTGTTGAAGTATAATTGAAATTTGGATATGTTGGAGCTTAAAAACCTCCATTTATGGAGTTTGGTGATTCTCGAACGCGAGTTGCTCGACAAAATGCCTCAACGAACTAAAAATAGAGTTTAGGAGAATTTTCTATAGATAGGGGTTAGCAATTTTGGAGTTTGGTGATTTAGACTCGATTTAATACGTATATTGTGAAATGTTATAGGTGAACAAGCATTTGTGGACGAAGCACAGTGAACAACGGACGCGAGGTAAGTCTCTGTGACTTGTTTGGCCATCTAGGCCTACACCGTACGAATTGAGTCGATCGAGGATATTTGAGATGCATTCGGGTAGTTTGGAACGGGTAGTTAGAATTACGTTTTGTTAAGTCGTTAATTGTTAGTTTAATATTGTATGTTTTTACTTGCTTTAATTATTGTATTAAGCACGTTCATCGTTTTCTAAGCACGCATGCAAAATGAATTTCAAAGCGTTTTACACAGAAAAAAGGTAAACAAAGTACGTAATTGAACAACAGAGATAGTCACGCCGGGTGCGGTGGTTCAGGCATGGCTGTCGAAGGAAGCATGCTTTCCCCTGTGTTAGATCCGAGGGGCTATCCAATCGCGGGATGTGCCGCTCCTATCTAACGAGAGTGAAGCCCCGGGTGACACATAGACACAGAAACAAAGAAACAAAGAAATGAAAAGAATGCAGAGTTTCAAAAAGAACATAGCATAGCATAGCATACATTTGCATTCACTTAGATTTACTGAGCCTCTAGCTCACGTGTTTAATTCTATGGTGTAGGAGACATTGAGACAGGTGAGGAAGACGTCCCTCCGCCTGAAGTATGAGCAGATTGAAGGAGGAGGCCCGTGGGAGTGCACTGGCAGTCGGAGCGTTATTTTGACCCGTGGGGACGTACATAGGTATTTTGGGTTAGACATGATAGAAATTGTTAGAATATTATAGGATGTTGGAATCTGGTTAAGTAGTATAAAATATTTTGTGAATTGGATGTATATTGTAAATGTTTTACCGATTTCAAAAAACAGGAGGATATGTTACACTTTTAAACGGAACCACGCGGTTCGTTTTTACGAAATTGATTGTATTTGAGTCGGGAAATGGGTGGATGATAGTATGTGCGACGTATATGTGTAGACGTGTGTTTGTTAAAGGTATGTAAAAGAATGCGATGAAGGAATGAGAAAAGAGACGAATGCAGTGTGTTGAGTTGTGAGTGTGTAGTGTGAAGTGCAGGCAGTGAGGAACGAAGGAAACAGGGGAAAGGGAGAAAAGGAGGGAGGCGACGGGTCGCTGAAAGAAAGGAGTTGGATCGCAGAACTCTCTGGTTTTCCAGAGGGTTCGGCGAACGTACGCAGGAGGAGTGGCGTACGGTCGGTTTGATAGTCGGATTTCACGTTCTGGAAACAGAACGTGAACCGACCGAACGCTTGAAGACGAGCGTTCGGGCGGCTGTGTGAGGGGCGCCCGAACGCAAGTCTTCATGCGTTCGGTCGCCTGTGCTTTTCAGGCAGAATTGCCTTTCTTGCACCTCCCCGTTTTCGATAGCCTGTTTGCTTCACATGACCGATGCATTTTTAGTCATTTTTTATGGTTTTTGAGTATTGTTTTATTTGTTTTAAGTTTTATTTTAATTGCTCTAATTATATCCAATTGGTTTTAAATTTGCTAAAAGATTTTAACAAGTTTTAATTCCGCCTAAACGTTTGAAAGATCAAATTGAGGATTTGTAATCGAAAAAGAAAAATACTTTACGGAAATTTAAGGGAATAGCTTAAGGGTCGTTACAATTATGGTATCAGAGCCCCCGGGTTTTAAAAACGGTTCTGTAGACTGCACGACTGCTCAGCCACTACACGGACATCCTTCATCAACTGTAAGTACGTTTAATTGTTTTATTTTAATTTGATTTCTTAGGATTATTTGTTTTAATTTTATAGGAATTATAGAATATGGTTCGAGGTAAGGACGCCCGAGACGATGCTTTGGATAGATTGACTGATTTGCTGGACCGTCAAGCCCAGCATATGGATAGACAGGCCCGGCAAATTGAGGACCTAGTAAATGAAAACCGTGAGAATCAACGTGAAAATCAAAGAGCTCGGGATATAGTTGTTCCTAATGGTCAAAGTATGGAGAGACTTCAAAAGTTAAGACCTCCGATATTTAATGGGAAATCTACGGACCCCTCTATTGCTGAGGAGTGGGTTCGGAAAATGGAGGATATGATGGCGTATGCCAAAGTGGATAATGCCGAGAAGGTTGAGTGCGCTACGTTCCACTTGGAATTAGATGCTCGAACTTGGTGGGATTCTCTTAAAGTTACGACTGACGTGTCACTGATGAGGTGGGAACGGTTTAAGACTGTGTTCTTTGATAAATACTTCAGCCGTACAGTGAGAGCGGCAAAGAGAGCTGAGTTTACGCAATTGAAGCAAACTGGTACAGTTGCAGAGTATATCAAGAAGTTTGAAGCTTTATCCAAGTTTGCACCACGCCTAGTCAGCGATAATGAAGAAAAGGTGCATCAATTTATGGATGGGCTAGATAGGGAGATTCGGAAGAACGTCATTGTGTCGGGTATTATGGATGTGCCCTATGAGGAAATTGCAGCGAGAGCCCTGGAGTTTGAGGCTGCAGAGTTGACGTGTGTTAAGCCAAGGGAGCCTGCTAAAGGCTTCTTTTGCGAGATTCAGCCTCAGGTACCGAATAGAGGCTGGCAACCTAGAGGACAACAACAACAACGAGGCGTCAAAAGGCCTCATGAGGGAGGAAATGATAAGGGCAAAGGGAAGCAGGTTCAAGGGGCCGCTCAGAAGCCCGTTTGTCCTAAGTGCCAGAAGGAACATTTTGGCGAGTGCCGAGTGGGTACCAATAGCTGTTATCGATGCGGTGAAGTGGGCCATTATGCCATGAATTGCCCGTTATTGAACCGAACACAACCAGGCAAGGATCAGCGAAGAGTTATGCCAAGGATATTCGCATTCATTGAACCTGGAGATGTCGACGATGAGGCACAGCCATCCGTCATAGCAGGTACTATTCTAGTCATGGGTGTACCAGTATTTTCCTTGATAGATACAGGAGCTACGCACTCCTTTATTTCAACTGCTTGCATGGGTAGATTGGGGCTAGTATCTGAGTTGGCTGAGTGCGAGTATAGAGTAATGCTTCCTTCGGGAGCAAATATGCAGTCTGATCAGGTTTTCCAGGGCAACGTCGTCTCTGTGGGAAACAACACCCTCTATGCCCGGTTGATAGTTATGGGAATAGAGGTGTATGATCTTATTTTGGGGATGGATTGGCTTGCACGTCATTGCGCCACAATTGACTGCGGGTCCGGGATGGTGACTTTCCGCCCTCCGAACAAAGTTGAGTTCACTTTTCAGGAAATGAATAGGTTAAGCGGGCTACCTACTTCTTATTCGATGATAACCAAAGAACAATTTAAAGATGGGTGCTCGATTTTTGTGGCCATGGTGGTTGATACTCGACTACTTGATAAATTGAAACCGGATGATCTTCCAGTTGTTAAAGAGTTCTCAGGGGATTTTTCTCGATGATCTTCCAGGACTACCGCCTGATCGGGAGATCGAGTTTGTAATTGATGTTTATCCGAGTTCAGCGCCTGTATCTAAGAATGCGTACAGATTGGCGCCTGCAGAATTGAAGGAACTGAAATCTCAGTTGGAGGAGCTATTAGACAAAGGGTTCATTCGACCCAGCTTTTCCCCGTGGGGCGCACCGGTCCTATTTGTGAAGAAAAAGGACGGAACTCTCAGGATGTGCGTTGATTATCGGGAGTTAAATAAATTGACCGTGAAGAATAAGTATCCACTGCCCCGAATTGACGATCTATTTGACCAGTTACAGGGTGCCCGAGTGTTTTCAAGGATCGACCTACGCTCGGGTTACTATCAGTTGAAAGTCCGAAAAGAAGATATTGAAAAGACAGCGTTTCGAATGAGGTATGGGCATTACGAATTTCTTGTGATGTCCTTTGGACTTACCAATGCTCCTGCAGCATTTATGGATATGATGAATCGCGTCTTCAAAGAGTATTTGGACAGGTTTGTTGTTGTTTTTATAGATGACATCCTGGTTTATTCCAAGACAAAGGAGGAGCACGAGGAACATTTGCGGATCGTTCTAAGGACCTTGTGTCAACATCAATTGTCTCCGAAATTTTCTAAGTGTGAATTCTGGCTTGATCAAGTAAGTTTTCTTGGTCATATCATATCTCAGGAGGGAATCTCAGTGGATCCAGCTAAAATAGAGGTTGTCAAACAATGGCCACAGCCCAAGAATGTACGAGAGGTACGAGGATTTCTTGGTTTAGCTGGATATTACAGGAAATTCATCGAGGGATTTTCAAAGATAGCCGTCCCTCTATCTCGATTGACGAGAAAGAATGAAAGATTTCTATGGTCTCCTGCATGTGAGAAAAGTTTTGTGGAGCTGAAACAGAGATTGACTACGGCTCCAGTTCTGACACTACCAGTTGAGGGCGATAAGTTCAGTATTTATTGTGATGCCTCGGGGATCGGACTGGGATGTGTTTTAATGCAGGAAGGCAAGGTCGTCGCTTACGCTTCTAGACAATTGAAGCCATATGAACAAAACTATCCGACACACGACCTTGAACTCGCAGCAGTAGTCTTTGCATTAAAAATCTGGAGACACTATCTGTATGGGCAGCAGTGTGAGGTGTTTTCAGATCACAAGAGTTTAAAATACTTGTTTACACAGAAAGAACTTAACATGCGGCAGCGAAGGTGGTTAGAGTTCGTTAAAGACTACGATTTTGAAATTAAATACCACCCAGGAAAGGCAAATAAAGTAGCTGATGCCTTGAGCTGAGTGCCTACAACGAGCCAGCCTTTGCTTGCGTCAATGTCGGTAATGTTGAGGTCTGAGATTGAGAACTTCGACGTAGAAATTGTGGCAGAATTGTCCAGCATGCTTACTAATATTTCTCTTAGACCAACGATTTTAGACAAGGTCCGAGAGGCTCAACAGAACGATTCGGAGTGTGAAAGGCATAGAACGAGCATGACATCTGAAGGATTGTCTGATTTTAACCTGACAGATGATGGAGTATTGAAATTTAGGCACAGGTGGTACGTGCCTGACGATGGTGAGCTGAAAAATGAGATCTTAACTGAGGCACATTCCTCAGCGTATTCAGTACATCCGGGAGCACCAAAATGTACAGAGACTTGAGACAACATTTTTGGTGGCCTAATATGAAGAGAGAAATTGCCAGGTATGTAGAAACCTGCCTGATTTGTCAACAGGTAAAGGCAGAACATCAAAGGCCAGCTGGAACCTTACAGCCACTGCCTATTCCAGAGTGGAAGTGGGAGCAAATATCCACAGATTTTATAGTTGGGCTCCCGAGAACGACAAAGGGGCACGATGGTATTTGGGTGATAGTGGACCGTTTGACAAAGACGGCTCACTTCCTGCCAGTAAAGATGACCTATTCTATGGACCAGCTAGCTGAGCTGTACGTACAGGAGATTGTCAGACTACACGGAGTGCCTATCTCTATTGTTTCTGATAGAGATGCTAGATTTACTTCGAAGTTCTGGAAGAGTTTACATAAGGCAATGGGAACTCAGTTAAATTATAGCACGACATTTCATCATCAAACTGACGGACAGACTGAAAGGACAAACCAGATTCTCGAGGATATGCTTAGAGCCTGCGTGCTAGAGTTTCAGGGCTCGTGGAGCCGATATTTTCCATTGATCGAGTTTTCGTACAATAACAGCTTCCAGGCTACGATTGGCATGGCTCCGTATGAGGCGCTGTATGGTCGAAAATGCAGGTCTCCACTATATTGGGATGAGGTAGGCGAAGCTAGCATTGTTGGCCCAGATATTTTACAACAAAAAGCGGAGAAAATCGCTGTTATTCGACAACGCATAGAGGTTGCCCAAAGCCGCCAAAAGAGTTATGCGGACACCAGACGGAGAGAATTACAGTTCAAGGAAGGCGATGAGGTGTATTTAAAGATTTCTCCGTTTAAAGGCGTTATGCGATTTGGAAGGCGAGGTAAATTGAACCCTCGTTTTGTAGGGCCCTTTCCTATTCTGAAGAGGGTCGGAACTCTGGCGTACCGATTGCAGCTTCCAGCGTCTATGGAGGGTATTCACGACGTGTTCCACGTGTCTATGCTCAGAAAATGTATATGTGATCCATCCCACGTCGTTGAAACAAGGGAGATTGAAGTACAACCAATGCTGACCTACGAGGAAAGGCCAGTACGAATCCTGGAGTCTTCTATCAAAGTATTGCGGAACAGGGAGATTCCTCCAGTAAAGGTTTTGTGGAGAAACCATGACGTAGAGGAGGCTACATGGGAACGACAGTAGGATATGATGTTGAAGTATCCTGAACTGTTTATGTAATGAAATTTTGAGGACAAAATTTAAATGAGGTGGGTGGAATGTAACACCCGGCTTTACGGGAATTATTTCTATTCTAATATATACGGCTATTTTGTAAATACGCCAGATTAAGTCTGTTTTGCAGACGGAAAGTTTTAACGAAGCCGTAATAATAAATTAGAATTTTGGGTGAAATATGAGAATTTTGGATAATCGGATCGTTAGATAAATAACGAGTTAATTGGAAGGAGAAATTGAAGTTAATTAGGAGGACAATTTAGTCATTTGCCAAACCAACTTTTATTTAAATATCACAATTCCTTCATTTTACAAACACTTCAACGAAAATTCTATTTTCTCTCCTCCTCCACGCGATTTCTCTTCCTCCTCCGACGACTTCTTCATTCCGGCAGCGATTGCCTTCCTCCAGCTACTCGATCTATCACGTGTTCGCTCCGTCTTCGCTCTCTAGGTAAGGCTCTAAGCTTTCGGAACTTTAGATAGCGATTTTTAGGGTTTAAAACGATTAGGGCTCGTTAGGGTTTTCGTTGAAAACGTGAATCGATGTTTGAAATTTATAGGTTGAGCTTAGTTACGCCTCTAATAGACGTATTGATTATTATTGGAGCTTAGTTCATCGATTGTGTTGAAGTATAATTGAAATTTGGATATGTTGGAGCTTAAAAACCTCCATTTATGGAGTTTGGTGATTCTCGAACGCGAGTTGCTCGACGAAAATGCCTCAACGAACTAAAAATAGAGTTTAGGAGAATTTTCTATAGATAGGGGTTAGCAATTTTGGAGTTTGGTGATTTAGACTCGATTTAATACGTATATTGTGAAATGTTATAGGTGAACAAGCATTTGTGGACGAAGCTCGGTGAACAACTGACGCGAGGTAAGTCTCTGTGACTTGTTTGGCCATCTAGGCCTACACCGTACGAATTGAGTCGATCGAGGATATTTGAGATGCATTCGGGTAGTTTGGAACGGGTAGTTAGAATTACGTTTTGTTAAGTCGTTAATTGTTAGTTTAATATTGTATGTTTTTACTTGCTTTAATTATTGTATTGAGCACGTTCATGCATCGTTTTCTAAGCACGCATGCAAAATGAATTTCAAAGCGTTTTACACAGAAAAAAGGTAAACAAAGTACGTAATTGAACAACATAGATAGTCACGCCGGGTGCGGTGGTTCAGGCATGGCTGTCGAAGGAAGCATGCTTTCCCCCGTGTTAGATCCGAGGGGCTATCCAATCGCGGGATGTGCCGCTCCTATCTAACGAGAGTGAAGCCCCGGGTGACACATAGACACAGAAACAAAGAAACAAAGAAATGAAAAGAATGCAGAGTTTCAAAAGAACATAGCATAGCATAGCATACATTTGCATTCACTTAGATTTACTGAGCCTCTAGCTCACGTGTTTAATTCTATGGTGTAGGAGACATTGAGACAGGTGAGGAAGACGTCCCTCCGCCTGAAGTATGAGCAGATTGAAGGAGGAGGCCCGTGGGAGTGCGCTGGCAGTCGGAGCGTTATTTTGACCCGTGGGGACGTACATAGGTATTTTGGGTTAGACATGATAGAAATTGTTAGAATATTATAGGATGTTGGAATCTGGTTAAGTAGTATAAAATATTTTGTGAATTGGATGTATTTTGTAAATGTTTTACCGATTTCAAAAAACAGGAGGATATGTTACACTTTTAAACGGAACCACGCGGTTCGTTTTTACGAAATTGATTGTATTTGAGTCGGGAAATGGGTGGATGATAGTATGTGCAACGTATATGTGTAGACGTGTGTTTGTTAAAGGTATGTAAAAGAATGCGATGAAGGAATGAGAAAAGAGACGAATGCAGTGTGTTGAGTTGTGAGTGTGTAGTGTGAAGTGCAGGCAGTGAGGAACGAAGGAAACAGGGGAAAGGGAGAAAAGGAGGGAGGCGACGGGTCGCTGAAAGAAAGGAGTTGGATCGCAGAACTCTCTGGTTTTCCAGAGGGTTCGGCGAACGTACGCAGGAGGAGTGGCGTACGGTCGGTTTGAGGGTCGGATTTCACGTTCTGAAAACAGAACGTGAACCGACCGAACGCTTGAAGACGAGCGTTCGGGCGGCTGTGTGAGGGGCGCCCGAACGCAAGTCTTCATGCGTTCGGTCGCCTGTGCTTTTCAGGCAGAATTGCCTTTCCTGCACCTCCCCGTTTTCGATAGCCTGTTTGCTTCACATGACCGATGCATTTTTAGTCATTTTTAATGGTTTTTGAGTATTGTTTTATTTGTTTTAAGTTTTAATTTAATTGCTCTAATTATATCCAATTGGTTTTAAATTTGCCAAAAGATTTTAACGAGTTTTAATTCCGCCTAAACGTTTGAAAGATCAAATTGAGGATTTGTAATCGAAAAAGAAAAATACTTTACGGAAATTTAAGGGAATAGCTTAAGGGTCGTTACAATTATGGTATCAGAGCCCCCGGGTTTTAAAAACGGTTCTGTAGACTGCACGACTGCTCAGCCACTACACGGACATCCTTCATCAACTGTAAGTACGTTTAATTGTTTTATTTTAATTTGATTTCTTAGGATTATTTGTTTTAATTTTATAGGAATTATAGAATATGGTTCGAGGTAAGGACGCCCGAGACGATGCTTTGGATAGATTGACTGATTTGCTGGACCGTCAAGCCCAGCATATGGATAGACAGGCCCGGCAAATTGAGGACCTAGTAAATGAAAACCGTGAGAATCAACGTGAAAATCAAAGAGCTCGGGATATAGTTGTTCCTAATGGTCAAAGTATGGAGAGACTTCAAAAGTTAAGACCTCCGATATTTAATGGGAAATCTACGGACCCCTCTATTGCTGAGGAGTGGGTTCGGAAAATGGAGGATATGATGGCGTATGCCAAAGTGGATAATGCCGAGAAGGTTGAGTGCGCTACGTTCCACTTGGAATTAGATGCTCGAACTTGGTGGGATTCTCTTAAAGTTACGACTGACGTGTCACTGATGAGGTGGGAACGGTTTAAGACTGTGTTCTTTGATAAATACTTCAGCCGTACAGTGAGAGCGGCAAAGAGAGCTGAGTTTACGCAATTGAAGCAAACTGGTACAGTTGCAAAGTATATCAAGAAGTTTGAAGCTTTATCCAAGTTTGCACCACGCCTAGTCAGCGATAATGAAGAAAAGGTGCATCAATTTATGGATGGGCTAGATAGGGAGATTCGGAAGAACGTCATTGTGTCGGGTATTATGGATGTGCCCTATGAGGAAATTGCAGCGAGAGCCCTGGAGTTTGAGGCTGCAGAGTTGACGTGTGTTAAGCCAAGGGAGCCTGCTAAAGGCTTCTTTTGCGAGATTCAGCCTCAGGTACCGAATAGAGGCTGGCAACCTAGAGGACAACAACAACAACGAGGCGTCAAAAGGCCTCATGAGGGAGGAAATGATAAGGGCAAAGGGAAGCAGGTTCAAGGGGCCGCTCAGAAGCCCGTTTGTCCTAAGTGCCAGAAGGAACATTTTGGCGAGTGCCGAGTGGGTACCAATAGCTGTTATCGATGCGGTGAAGTGGGCCATTATGCCATGAATTGCCCGTTATTGAACCGAACACAACCAGGCAAGGATCAGCGAAGAGTTATGCCAAGGATATTCGCATTCATTGAACCTGGAGATGTCGACGATGAGGCACAGCCATCCGTCATAGCAGGTACTATTCTAGTCATGGGTGTACCAGTATTTTCCTTGATAGATACAGGAGCTACGCACTCCTTTATTTCAACTGCTTGCATGGGTAGATTGGGGCTAGTATCTGAGTTGGCTGAGTGCGAGTATAGAGTAATGCTTCCTTCGGGAGCAAATATGCAGTCTGATCAGGTTTTCCAGGGCAACGTCGTCTCTGTGGGAAACAACACCCTCTATGCCCGGTTGATAGTTATGGGAATAGAGGTGTATGATCTTATTTTGGGGATGGATTGGCTTGCACGTCATTGCGCCACAATTGACTGCGGGTCCGGGATGGTGACTTTCCGCCCTCCGAACAAAGTTGAGTTCACTTTTCAGGAAATGAATAGGTTAAGCGGGCTACCTACTTCTTATTCGATGATAACCAAAGAACAATTTAAAGATGGGTGCTCGATTTTTGTGGCCATGGTGGTTGATACTCGACTACTTGATAAATTGAAACCGGATGATCTTCCAGTTGTTAAAGAGTTCTCAGGGATTTTTCTCGATGATCTTCCAGGACTACCGCCTGATCGGGAGATCGAGTTTGTAATTGATGTTTATCCGAGTTCAGCGCCTGTATCTAAGAATGCGTACAGATTGGCGCCTGCAGAATTGAAGGAACTGAAATCTCAGTTGGAGGAGCTATTAGACAAAGGGTTCATTCGACCCAGCTTTTCCCCGTGGGGCGCACCGGTCCTATTTGTGAAGAAAAAGGACGGAACTCTATGGATGTGCGTTGATTATCGGGAGTTAAATAAATTGACCGTGAAGAATAAGTATCCACTGCCCCGAATTGACGATCTATTTGACCAGTTACAGGGTGCCCGAGTGTTTTCAAGGATCGACCTACGCTCGGGTTACTATCAGTTGAAAGTCCGAAAAGAAGATATTGAAAAGACAGCGTTTCGAATGAGGTATGGGCATTACGAATTTCTTGTGATGTCCTTTGGACTTACCAATGCTCCTGCAGCATTTATGGATATGATGAATCGTGTCTTCAAAGAGTATTTGGACAGGTTTGTTGTTGTTTTTATAGATGACATCCTGGTTTATTCCAAGACAAAGGAGGAGCACGAGGAACATTTGCGGATCGTTTTAAGGACCTTGTGTCAACATCAATTGTCTCCGAAATTTTCTAAGTGTGAATTCTGGCTTGATCAAGTAAGTTTTCTTGGTCATATCATATCTCAGGAGGGAATCTCAGTGGATCCAGCTAAAATAGAGGTTGTCAAACAATGGCCACAGCCCAAGAATGTACGAGAGGTACGAGGATTTCTTGGTTTAGCTGGATATTACAGGAAATTCATCGAGGGATTTTCAAAGATAGCCGTCCCTCTATCTCGATTGACGAGAAAGAATGAAAGATTTCTATGGTCTCCTGCATGTGAGAAAAGTTTTGTGGAGCTGAAACAGAGATTGACTACGGCTCCAGTTCTGACACTACCAGTTGAGGGCGATAAGTTCAGTATTTATTGTGATGCCTCGGGGATCGAACTGGGATGTGTTTTAATGCAGGAAGGCAAGGTCGTCGCTTACGCTTCTAGACAATTGAAGCCATATGAACAAAACTATCCGACACACGACCTTGAACTCGCAGCAGTAGTCTTTGCATTAAAAATCTGGAGACACTATCTGTATGGGCAGCAGTGTGAGGTGTTTTCAGATCACAAGAGTTTAAAATACTTGTTTACACAGAAAGAACTTAACATGCGGCAGCGAAGGTGGTTAGAGTTCGTTAAAGACTACGATTTTGAAATTAAATACCACCCAGGAAAGGCAAATAAA
Source organism: Begonia masoniana (assembly GCA_022432975.1). NCBI lineage: Eukaryota > Viridiplantae > Streptophyta > Magnoliopsida > Cucurbitales > Begoniaceae > Begonia > Begonia masoniana. The sequence goes on along the minus strand of CM039510.1, from coordinate 38,753,627 downwards.
GTAGCTGATGCCTTGAGCCGAGTGCCTACAACGAGCCAGCCTTTGCTTGCGTCAATGTCGGTAATGTTGAGGTCTGAGATTGAGAACTTCGACGTGGAAATTGTGGCAGAATTGTCCAGCATGCTTACTAATATTTCTCTTAGACCAACGATTTTAGACAAGGTCCGAGAGGCTCAACAGAACGATTCGGAGTGTGAAAGGCATAGAACGAGCATGACATCTGAAGGATTGTCTGATTTTAACCTGACAGATGATGGAGTATTGAAATTTAGGCACAGGTGGTACGTGCCTGACGATGGAGAGCTGAAAAATGAGATCTTAACTGAGGCACATTCCTCAGCGTATTCAGTACATCCCGGGAGCACCAAAATGTACAGAGACTTGAGACAACATTTTTGGTGGCCTAATATGAAGAGAGAAATTGCCAGGTATGTAGAAACCTGCCTGATTTGTCAACAGGTAAAGGCAGAACATCAAAGGCCAGCTGGAACCTTACAGCCACTGCCTATTCCAGAGTGGAAGTGGGAGCAAATATCCACAGATTTTATAGTTGGGCTCCCGAGAACGACAAAGGGGCACGATGGTATTTGGGTGATAGTGGACCGTTTGACAAAGACGGCTCACTTCCTGCCAGTAAAGATGACCTATTCTATGGACCAGCTAGCTGAGCTGTACGTACAGGAGATTGTCAGACTACACGGAGTGCCTATCTCTATTGTTTCTGATAGAGATGCTAGATTTACTTTGAAGTTCTGGAAGAGTTTACATAAGGCAATGGGAACTCAGTTAAATTATAGCACGACATTTCATCATCAAACTGACGGACAGACTGAAAGGACAAACCAGATTCTCGAGGATATGCTTAGAGCCTGCGTGCTAGAGTTTCAGGGCTCGTGGAGCCGATATTTTCCATTGATCGAGTTTTCGTACAATAACAGCTTCCAGGCTACGATTGGCATGGCTCCGTATGAGGCGCTGTATGGTCGAAAATGCAGGTCTCCACTATATTGGGATGAGGTAGGCGAAGCTAGCATTGTTGGCCCAGATATTTTACAACAAAAAGCGGAGAAAATCGCTGTTATTCGACAACGCATAGAGGTTGCCCAAAGCCGCCAAAAGAGTTATGCGGACACCAGACGGAGAGAATTACAGTTCAAGGAAGGCAATGAGGTGTATTTAAAGATTTCTCCGTTTAAAGGCGTTATGCGATTTGGAAGGCGAGGTAAATTGAACCCTCGTTTTGTAGGGCCCTTTCCTATTCTGAAGAGGGTCGGAACTCTGGCGTACCGATTGCAGCTTCCAGCGTCTATGGAGGGTATTCACGACGTGTTCCACGTGTCTATGCTCAGAAAATGTATACGTGATCCATCCCACGTCGTTGAAACAAGGGAGATTGAAGTACAACCAACGCTGACCTACGAGGAAAGGCCAGTACGAATCCTGGAGTCTTCTATCAAAGTATTGCGGAACAGGGAGATTCCTCTAGTAAAGGTTTTGTGGAGAAACCATGACGTAGAGGAGGCTACATGGGAACGACAGCAGGATATGATGTTGAAGTATCCTGAACTGTTTATGTAATGAAATTTTGAGGACAAAATTTAAATAAGGTGGGTGGAATGTAACACCCGGCTTTACGGGAATTATTTCTATTCTAATATATACGGCCATTTTGTAAATACGCCAGATTAAGTCCGTTTTGCAGACGGAAAGTTTTAACGAAGCCGTAATAATAAATTAGAATTTTGGGTGAAATATGAGAATTTTGGATAATCGGATCGTTAGATAAATAACGAGTTAATTGGAAGGAGAAATTGAAGTTAATTAGGAGGACAATTTAGTCATTTGCCAAACCAACTTTTATTTAAATATCACAATTCCTTCATTTTACAAACACTTCAACGAAAATTCTATTTTCTCTCCTCCTCCACGCGATTTCTATTCCTCCTCCGACGACTTCTTCATTCCGGCAGCGATTGCCTTCCTCCAGCTACTCGATCCATCACGTGTTCGCTCTGTCTTCGCTCTCTAGGTAAGGCTCTAAGCTTTCGGAACTTTAGATAGCGATTTTTAGGGTTTAAAACGATTAGGGTTCGTTAGGGTTTTCGTTGAAAACGTGAATCGATGTTTGAAATTTATAGGTTGAGCTTAGTTACGCCTCTAATAGACGTATTGATTATTATTGGAGCTTAGTTCATCGATTGTGTTGAAGTATAATTGAAATTTGGATATGTTGGAGCTTAAAAACCTCCATTTATGGAGTTTGGTGATTCTCGAACGCGAGTTGCTCAACAAAATGCCTCAACGAAGTAAAAATAGAGTTTAGGAGAATTTTCTATAGATAGGGGTTAGCAATTTTGGAGTTTGGTGATTTAGACTCGATTTAATACGTATATTGTGAAATGTTATAGGTGAACAAGCATTTGTGGACGAAGCTCGGTGAACAACGGACGCGAGGTAAGTCTCTGTGACTTGTTTGGCCATCTAGGCCTACACCGTACGAATTGAGTCGATCGAGGATATTTGAGATGCATTCGGGTAGTTTGGAACGGGTAGTTAGAATTACGTTTTGTTAAGTCGTTAATTGTTAGTTTAATATTGTATGTTTTTACTTGCTTTAATTATTGTATTGAGCACGTTCATGCATCGTTTTCTAAGCACGCATGCAAAATGAATTTCAAAGCGTTTTACACAGAAAAAAGGTAAACAAAGTACGTAATTGAACAACAGAGATAGTCACGCCGGGTGCGGTGGTTCAGGCATGGCTGTCGAAGGAAGCATGCTTTCCCCCGTGTTAGATCCTAGGGGCTATCCAATCGCGGGATGTGCCGCTCCTATCTAACGAGAGTGAAGCCCCGGGTGACACATAGACACAGAAACAAAGAAACAAAGAAATGAAAAGAATGCAGAGTTTCAAAAAGAACATAGCATAGCATAGCATACATTTGCATTCACTTAGATTTACTGAGCCTCTAGCTCACGTGTTTAATTCTATGGTGTAGGAGACATTGAGACAGGTGAGGAAGACGTCCCTCCGCCTTAAGTATGAGCAGATTGAAGAAGGAGGCCCGTGGGAGTGCGCTGGCAGTCGGAGCGTTATTTTGACCCGTGGGGACGTACATAGGTATTTTGGGTTAGACATGATAGAAATTGTTAGAATATTATAGGATGTTGGAATCTGGTTAAGTAGTATAAAATATTTTGTGAATTGGATGTATTTTGTAAATGTTTTACCGATTTCAAAAAACAGGAGGATATGTTACACTTTTAAACGGAACCACGCTGTTCGTTTTTACAAAATTGATTGTATTTGAGTCGGGAAATGGGTGGATGATAGTATGTGCGACGTATATGTGTAGACGTGTGTTTGTTAAAGGTATGTAAAAGAATGCGATGAAGGAATGAGAAAAGAGACGAATGCAGTGTGTTGAGTTGTGAGTGTGTAGTGTGAAGTGCAGGCAGTGAGGAACGAAGGAAACAGGGGAAAGGGAGAAAAGGAGAGAGGCGACGGGTCGCTGAAAGAAAGGAGTTGGATCGCAGAACTCTCTGGTTTTCCAGAGGGTTCGGCGAACGTACGCAGGAGGAGTGGCGTACGGTCGGTTTGAGGGTCGGATTTCACGTTCTGAAAACAGAACGTGAACCGACCGAACGCTTGAAGACGAGCGTTCGGGCGGCTGTGTGAGGGGCGCCCGAACGCAAGTCTTCATGCGTTCAGTCGCCTGTGCTTTTCAGGCAGAATTGCCTTTCCTGCACCTCCCCATTTTCGATAGCCTGTTTGCTTCACATGACCGATGCATTTTTAGTCATTTTTTATGGTTTTTGAGTATTGTTTTATTTGTTTTAAGTTTTAATTTAATTGCTCTAATTATATCCAATTGGTTTTAAATTTGCCAAAAGATTTTAACGAGTTTTAATTCCACCTAAACGTTTGAAAGATCAAATTGAGGATTTGTAATCGAAAAAGAAAAATACTTTACGGAAATTTAAGGGAATAGCTTAAGGGTCGTTACAATTTATGTCTTCTGGCTGATGTCAGCATAAGTCTTCCGCCCGGTTTAAAACTCCGTCTTCCGGCTAACGTCACCCAAGTCTTCCGCCAGTGTAAATATATCTTCCGGTGACGTCATCTGTCTTGTCTTATTCGACATCCACCGCCCAACAGTATTCTGTTTGTCTTTTAAACTACGACTTCCGCCAGCTTATTTATTTCCCCTTCCTGCTTTATCCTTTAATTCTGTCATTTATTTCTGAAGCCCGTCTCCTAATATTATTCTGTTTTCCGTTTCGCTTTCGAATACAGGGAATGTTTTTCCCTTCCTCTGAAAAGTTTATGAGTTTACTTTTGAAGCTCATCCTGTTTATGTTCAAAAAAAAAAAAGATAGTCACCGTTTTCCATTGACTGTCTCGGAGTGACGGCTCCGATCCCGGACTCCGATCGGGTTCGGTTTTCGGGCTGTCACAAACAAAGCTTAAGGAATTGAAGAAACAGTTAGAGGATTTGTTGGAGAAGGGGTTCATACGCCCTAGCTTTTCACCATGGGGTGCACCTGTCCTTTTTGTCAAAAAGAAGGATGGATCAATGCGTATGTGCATAGACTATAGAGAATTGAATAAACTAACTGTCAAGAATAAGTACCCTTTGCCGAGGATTGATGATTTATTTGATCAGCTTAAGGGTGCAAGAGTTTTCTCTAAAATTGACCTTAGGTCCGGTTATTACCAGTTGAAGGTTAAATCTGAAGATATCCCAAAGACTGCCTTTCGCACAAGGTATGGACATTATGAGTTTTTGGTTATGTCTTTTGGTTTGACTAATGCGCCAGCAGCCTTCATGGATCTCATGAATAGGGTGTTTCACGAGTATTTGGACAAGTTTGTCATCATTTTCATAGATGACATTTTAATCTATTCTAGAACTAAGGATGAGCATGCAGGTCACCTAAGCTTGGTGTTAGGATTGCTGAGGCAGCACCAACTTTATGCCAAATTTTCTAAGTGTGAGTTTTGGTTGGACAGAGTTCACTTTCTTGGTCATGTGATCTCTGGAGATGGGATATCTGTTGATCCAGCCAAGGTTCAAGCTGTTGAGGAATGGCCCCAACCGAAGAATGCTATGGATATCAGGAGTTTTCTTGGATTGGCAGGATATTATAGGAAATTCATCGAGGGATTTTCAAAGATTGCTACACCCCTTACTATGTTAACAAAGAAAAATGTAAGGTATAATTGGACTGATAAATGTGAATTCAGTTTCCAGACCTTGAAACAGAAACTAACCAATGCTCCAATATTGACTCTTCCTGTCGAAAATGGTAAATTCAGTATTTATTGTGATGCTTCCAAAATTGGACTAGGTTGCGTGTTGATGCAAGATGGAAAGGTTATAGCTTATGCTTCTAGGCAGTTAAAAGCACACGAAAAGAATTACCCCACACATGACTTAGAATTAGCTGCTGTGGTTTTTGCATTAAAGATTTGGAGGCACTATCTGTATGGACAAACTTGTGAGATATTTTCGGATCATAAAAGTTTGAAATACATTTTCACACAAAAGGAACTGAATATGAGGCAACGTAGGTGGTTAGAGTTTGTCAAAGATTATGATTTTGAGATTAAGTACCACCCTGGCAAGGCGAATGTGGTGGCTGATGCTTTGAGTAGAGTGGCCCCTTCAGTCTCTACATTGATTCTAGACATACCGATAGCTTTAGAGATGGAATTCCAAAGATTTAACCTGGAAGCTGTGTCTAGTATGACGGCTATGCTTGCGGCTATATCTTTAAGGCCTACCATTTTGGAGAAAATAAAGGAAGTTCAAATGAATGACGCTGAATGTAATAAGTATAAGTTGTGCAGGGATTCTACTAACAAGTCGGATTTTAACTGCTCAGTTGATGGAATTCTCAAGTTTTGAAATAGATAGTTTGTACCGGCTGATACTGAACTTAGGAAGGGAATCCTATCTGAGGCACATTCTTCTAGACTTTCTGTTCATCCTGGAAGCACGAAAATGTACAGAGATCTTAAGCAACATTATTGGTGGCCTGGTATGAAAAGAAGTGTGGCGAAGTATGTAGAGTCATGTCTGATCTGCCAGCAAGTCAAAGCTGAACATCAGAGGCCTGCTGGGATATTGCAACCTTTGCCAGTTCCTGAATGGAAATGGGAACAAATAACTATGGATTTTGTTATAGGATTACCTAGAACAGCAAAAGGTCATGATACAATTTGGGTAATAGTTGATCGTTTAATCAAATCTGCTCACTTTCTGCCAATAAAGGTAACATACTCGATGGATCAACTGGCTGAGTTGTATGTTCGCGAAGTTGTTAGACTGCATGGAGTCCCAAGCACCATAATTTCAGACCAAGACTCCAGATTTACATCTAAGTTTTGGAAAAATTTGCACAAGGCTATGGGAACACAGCTTAGTTTTAGCATAGCTTTCCATCCTCAAACAGATGGACAATCCGAAAGGACCATTCAAACATTGGAGGATATGCTCCGTGCATGTGTACTAGACTTTCAAGGTTCATGGAGCAAATACTTGTCCTTGATAGAATTTTCTTATAACAACAGTTTTCAGGCAACGATAGGCATGGCACCATACGAGGCATTATTTGGACAAAAGTGCAGATCTCCATTATATTGGGATGAGGTAGGAGAAGCACAATTGATTGGTCCTGACATTGTGCAGCAGACAGTGGAGAAGATTGCTCTTATCCGACAAAGAATCTTAACAGCTCAAAGCCGGCAGAAAAGCTATGCAGACAAAAGACGAAGAGAATTAGAATTTGATGTTGGTAATGAAGTTTTCCTTAAGGTGTCACCTTTCAAAGGAGTTGCGAGATTTGGAAAGAGGGGCAAGTTGAATCCCAGATTTATTGGACCGTTCACTATTCTGAAGAGAGTTGGGAGAGCAGCCTATCAGTTGCAGCTACCGAATTCTATGGAGGGGATACACAGTGTGTTCCATGTTTCTAGGCTAAAGAAATGTGTTAGAGATTCATCACAGATTGTGGACAGCAGAACATTGAAGTTCTTCCTACTCTTACTTATGAGGAGAAACCAGTAAAAATCTTAGATTATGCAGTAAAAGTATTACGCAACAAAGTGGTTCCACTGGTAAAAGTCTTATGGCATAACCAGAACATTGAGGAGACAACATGGGAGCGCCAGCAGGACATGAAGGACCAATATCCGGAACTATTCAGGTACTGAATTTTGAGGACAAAATTCTTTTAAGGAGGGTAGATTGTAGTACCCGATTTCAAATAAACCAAATTTAACTTATCAATTAATGATGTGCATTTTCGTGAAAGGATTGGGAGAGTTATTGGTTAGGTCAATGAGTGACTAATCAAGGGCATTTATGTAATTTGGCAATTTAGAAGTAGATAGCCTATTTAAGGGAAAGGGGTTTAGAGATTTATGCACTGTAGCCGCCATTGTTTCTTCATTTATTCCTTTCGGTGTCCAGCTCAAGCTCAGCGGAGCTCTCGGCGAATCTTCCACCAGACCCTTCGTCTATCTAAGTAAGTTTTTCCCCATTCTTATATTTTAGCAGTCTGATAGCCGAGGGAGTCCAATGCGAGGGTTTCGAGGATACTATAGATGAGTATCAGTTTCAGTTTAGTGCAGTATCGGGAATGCATTATGACCAGAGCTCTCAATTAGTTTCCTTAGGTCTCTGGTTGAGTAGGATGAAGTTTAGTGAAGGTTTAACTAATGATCGGTTTATGGATTTAGGTTCGAGCTAATTCCCGGAGGAGATTTCAATCAAACCGTCCAGAAGACCAGGTAAGTGAAGTATGCATGTGCCTTCGGGCCTACATCACAAAACAGTAAGGTTGTGCATTTTGTGGATGATTTTGTATGTCATGCATCATGTTTTTGAAAGATTACGAAAATGAATTTCCATGTAAGAATGGTAAGGTATGAACTGAATGTGACAGACAAACTATTAAGGGAACTAATCCGCCCCTCAATCGAGTAGAGGATATATGACATTGGGAGAATTGATCCCACTCCCAAGGGAACAGAGGGATCAGATCAGCTATTAAGAGAATTCATCCGCCCCTTAATCGAGTAGAGGATGTATGACATTGGGAAAATTGATCCACTTCCCAAGGGAACCGAGGGATCAAATCAGCTTATGAACGTATGTGAATGCAACTAAGATGAGAAAGTAGAAACTGCATGTTTAGGAATTTATGTTTCAGCATTTCATTTCATTACTGCTTTACTTACTTAGCATTAGGCTAATAGATGAGTTTTGTGATGTAGGTGTTGAGGATATTGCAGGTGAATTTCCTGAATGCTCAGATGATTAGAAGTGCTTGGAGGAGTACATTCATGCCTCGGCCTGGTAAACTGATGAGGCGGGTTAACTGTTGTCTGCTATGGTGCGGGTTTAGTTGATAATGCTTAAATTTGAGTAGGATGAGTTTTCATGACAGTAGAGATTTTAATATTTTGACTATGTTTTGAGTTTTGCTGAAACAAGAGATCTGTGAGTTTTAAATATCGGTTTTACTGAGTTTGAACAATACAATGTGAGTTGTTTCTGAATGGTCTTGATGAAGTAAGTAAATTCCTTTATGTATTGGTGTTGTGTATGTATAGCGAGAAGTAGTTGAAATGTCGCTCTTAATTCTATCGGAAGATGCCTTAAGAAAAGTCATCGGATGATGTAGGTTAATTCTATCGGAAGATGCCTTAAGAATAGTCATCGGATGATGTCTCAGTAAAGTCACCGGTACATGAGGTTTATTCCATCGGAAGATGTAGAATTTGCCCTACCGATATGAGTGGGTACTACGTTTGACGTTTAGTGATCGGAGTATGTAGTTTACTCAATCGGAAGGTGTAGGCCAAAGTCCATCGGATGATGTCTCAGTAAACTCATCGGCAGATGCGCGCTGACGTCATCGGTAGATGTAGGAAGATTTTTGTCGTATAGTCATCGGAGGATGTAGAGTGTATTTTGTCGTTTGCGATCGGATGATGTCTTTTGGCTGACGTCATCGGCAGAAGCCTTCTATCTTCTGTTTCTGTTTCTTCCGTTGACTTTATCAATCGGCAGATGTGTTTGACTTCTGCGACTTCTCTAGTATTTCGCTGTTTAAACTTAATTTTCTATTTGCCGATTGTTTCTTAACAATTCAAACAGCATTTCGTAGTTTTGTTTAACTTCATTGTTGTTCAAATGATTTCCGCTGCAAGCATTTAAATGTTTTGAAGTTTCTTTTTCAAAAAAAAAATGTTAAATTCAAACTTTCGAGAGAGTTTTAAATTTTGTCCAAGGTTTCTTAGTTATGTACGGGCTTATGAGTAACAAACCGGGTTCAGATAACTCGGGCGTTACAGATATGGTTGATTGGTGAGGAATTGGGTGGAATTTGATGAAAAACCAAAATAGGGAAAATTCCAGGTAAAGGGGCAGTTCGGGTTTTTGCCAATTTGACCTAGCTACGGTCGTTTGTTTTAAAATTCCTTTTGGCATGTTAAAATAGGTTATTAGGAGAGTACGTGGCCGCTGGAATCGTTTGATTCTGATAACCGACGCAAAAGTTACGCGCATTTGAGTTTCGGGTCGGTTTTTACCGAACCCAAATTAGTGGCCCGTTTAGTTAGGTTTTAGTTGGATTAGGCTAGAAATAGTAGTTTGAGAGTAATTGGTAGATGTAGGCTTGATTTTAATGGTTTGACTATTTGTCGTAGGTCGAGCCATAGGTGACGTGATGTGCCAAACCCAGCGAGCTAGGACGCCAGGTAAGTAGTGGACGTGTGTTTTGCCTTCGGGCCTACACCATGGAATGGTAGGAAATTGTTTGTTTGTTAGTATGGTTGTTTTGTATTGTATTTTGTTGTGTTATTGCTTTGTCTTGTTTTGGGGTTGTATTATTGCTTTGTTTAGTTGGTTGGTTATTTCATTGCTTTGTTTGGTTGTTTATTTCATTTGGTGTTTGAGTATTGCTTTGTTTGGTTGGTTGGTTATTTCATTGCTTTGTTTGGTTGTTTATTTCATTTGGTGTTTGAGTATTGCTTTGTTTGGTTGGTTGGTTATTTCATTGCTTTGTTTGGTTGCTTTGCTTTGCTTTGTGGGACATGCATGCTTTGAATTGTGAGTATGAAATGTGCTGGGTGTCTCGTGAGAGATGTACACTGGGTGTCTCGTAAGAGATGTACGCACTGGGTGTCTCGTAAGAGATGGACGCTGGGTGTCTCGTAAGAGATGTACGCACTGGGCGTCTCGTAAGAGATGTACGCTGGGTGTCTCGTCAGAGATGTACGCTCTGGGTTGTCATGTGGTGTTGTGTCGTGTGGTTGAGTTGCATTGTTGTGAGGTGTGGCATTGTCTGGCATGGTAGTCGGATAATGAGTAAGGCACTTCGGTGCGGGCATTGAGTTGGGTATTGCTTTGTTTGGTTGCTTTGCTTTGCTTTGTGGGACATGCATGGTTTGAATTGTGAGTATGAAATGTGTTGTGGTCTCGTAAGCAGGATGATCCGTTAGGTGTCTCGTAAGAGACGGTACGCATTGCGGTGTCTCGTACGAGATGTACGCTGAGTGTTCTCGTGAGAGATTGTACGCACTGGGTGTCTCGTAAGATATGTACGTGGGTGGTCTCGTAGAGATGTACGCACTGGGGTTCTGTAAGAGATGTACGGTTGGGCGTCTCAAAGAGATGTACGCTGGGTGTCTCGTCAGAGATGTACGCTCGGGTTGTGTGTGGTGTTGTGTCGTGTTTTGAGTTGCATTGTTGTGAGGGTGTGGCATTGTTGGCTGGACATGGTAGCGGCTTAATGAGTTCAGCACTTCGGTGCGGGCTTTGCTTTGCTTTGTGGGACATGCATGGTTTGAATTGTGAGTATGAAATGTGTTGGGTGTCTCGTAAGAGATGTACGTTAGGTGTCTCGTAAGAGATGTACGCATTGGGTGTCTCGTAAGAGATGTACGCTGAGTGTCTCGTGAGAGATGTACGCACTGGGTGTCTCGTAAGAGATGTACGTTGGGTGTCTCGTAAGAGATGTACGCACTGGGTGTCTCGTAAGAGATGTACGTTGGGCGTCTCATAAGAGATGTACGCTGGGTGTCTCGTCAGAGATGTACACTGGGTGTCTCGTAAGAGATGTACGCACTGGGTGTCTCGTAAGAGATGTACGCACTGGGTGTCTCGTAGAGATGTACGCACTGGGTGTCTCGTAGAGATGTACGCACTGGGTGTCTCGTAGAGATGTACGCACTGGGTGTCTCGTAAGAGATGTACGCACTGGGTGTCTCGTAAGAGATGTACGCACTGGGTGTCTCGTAAGAGATGTACGCACTGGGTGTCTCGTCAGAGATGTACGCACTGGGTGTCTCGTAAGAGATGTACGCACTGGGTGTCTCGTAAGAGATGTACGCACTGGGTGTCTCGTAAGAGATGTACGCACTGGGTGTCTCGTCAGAGATGTACGCTGGGTGTCTCGTAAGAGATGTACGCTGGGTGTCTCGTAAGAGATGTACGCACTGGGTGTCTCGTAAGAGATGTACGCACTGGGTGTCTCGTAAGAGATGTACGCACTGGGTGTCTCGTAAGAGATGTACGCACTGGGTGTCTCGTAAGAGATGTACGCACTGGGTGTCTCGTAAGAGATGTACGCACTGGGTGTCTCGTCAGAGATGTACGCTGGGTGTCTCGTCAGAGATGTACGCTGGGTGTCTCGTCAGAGATGTACGCTGGGTGTCTCGTAAGAGATGTACGCACTGGGTGTCTCGTAAGAGATGTACGCACTGGGTGTCTCGTAAGAGATGTACGCACTGGGTGTCTCGTAAGAGATGTACGCTGGGTGTCTCGTAAGAGATGTACGCACTGGGTGTCTCGTAAGAGATGTACGCACTGGGTGTCTCGTAAGAGATGTACGCACTGGGTGTCTCGTCAGAGATGTACGCTGGGTGTCTCGTAGAGATGTACGCACTGGGTGTCTCGTAAGAGATGTACGCACTGGGTGTCTCGTAGAGATGTACGCACTGGGTGTCTCGTAAGAGATGTACGCACTGGGTGTCTCGTAAGAGATGTACGCTGGGTGTCTCGTAGAGATGTACGCACTGGGTGTCTCGTAAGAGATGTACGCACTGGGTGTCTCGTAAGAGATGTACGCACTGGGTGTCTCGTAAGAGATGTACGCACTGGGTGTCTCGTAAGAGATGTACGCACTGGGTGTCTCGTAAGAGATGTACGCACTGGGTGTCTCGTAAGAGATGTACGCACTGGGTGTCTCGTAAGAGATGTACGCACTGGGTGTCTCGTAAGAGATGTACGCACTGGGTGTCTCGTAAGAGATGTACGCACTGGGTGTCTCGTAGAGATGTACGCACTGGGTGTCTCGTAAGAGATGTACGCACTGGGTGTCTCGTAGAGATGTACGCACTGGGTGTCTCGTAAGAGATGTACGCACTGGGTGTCTCGTAAGAGATGTACGCACTGGGTGTCTCGTAAGAGATGTACGCACTGGGTGTCTCGTAAGAGATGTACGCACTGGGTGTCTCGTAGAGATGTACGCACTGGGTGTCTCGTAAGAGATGTACGCACTGGGTGTCTCGTAAGAGATGTACGCACTGGGTGTCTCGTTAAAATTTACTCTGAGAACTGTAGGTAATCAATTGAATAGAATTGAAGATCAAATTAACAAATTGGTTCCAGATGAAAAACAGTCCAATATAGAAAAAGATGTAGTAAACAAAAATATTGTCTCTTCTTCAAAATCTAAATATATATTATTATCCAAAACTATATCTAATCCAGATATAAAACTTCCAATTCCAATAAAAAAATGTTAATTTTTCAAAACAAAATAAGAATATTGAATTTTTGGATCAATTAGTTCTTAGACTAAAGGATCTCAAAATTAATACTCTTAACAAAAATAATTCTGAACAAAATAGTACTGAATCAGAGATAAGTCAAGAGTCTGATTCTGACATAAGTATAAACCAATTTCATGACTCTCTTTTGGAATTAAGAAAATCGTATAACCCTGTTCAAAACAAAGATTTATCTCTTAACAAGGTTTATTATGCAAAAGGACCTGGAGGAGAGGAAACCGTCAGAAAGACATTACAAAAGACCTACTCCCTTAGATCTTCTATGGAAAGAAAATTTCTATTTAGAACAAACTGCTTACAACCCTAAAACTATCTATTCTTGGAATATAGATAGTTTAATAGAATATTAACTTTTTGTTATCATTAACAAAATGTTAATGTATTTTAGTGTTTGTAAAGCTGCACAAATTAATGATCATGATATTGCTATCTTGATTGTTAATGGTTTTACTAGTGCACTCAAAGGATAATGAGATAATTATCTTACCAGAGAACAACAATTAGAAATTTTACAATTTGTCAAATTAGATTATGTAATTGAAACAGTTACTGATCCTACAACAGGTCAATCCCAGACTATTCAAAAACAAACTAAAATTCCTGATTGTGTTTATACATTACTTCAGGCAATAATACTTCATTTTGTAGGAGCTATTGAACAAAGACAAGAAAAAAGTCGTGAATTATTAAAAAACTTAAGATGCATCTCCTTATCTTATTTCAGATGGTATAATGATGTTTTTATCACCAAAGTTATGCAAAGAAAAGATGATAATTCAGAATATTGGAAATTAAAATTCATAGATGGTTTACCACCTCTATTTTCCAAAAAAGTTAAAAACAAAATTATTAGAATTAAATTCAGATCCCTAAGTTTTTCTTTGGGTTCTCTTCCACCTTTGACGGGTTGATGTAAATAAGAAAAGATCCCCACATCAAATAAGGCAACGTTCCCTTCATGACAATTCAAAAGAATTAAATTAAATTAATTTTCTTACCTCCCCATTTAATTTCACAGATATCACAATTATAACTACTTTAACATATAATTTTTAGTCATTTTCAACACAAGAAAGAATTAAGATTCTAACCTCTAAGGCGACCTTCTTCACCTATCTTTTGTATCCTATAAATGTAATCCACAATAATAATATGTTCATGTGCATTGAAAACTCTCGTGTGAAGCTCAAATCCTTGAAGAATATTCGTAGATCTTCCATTTAGTTTCTCTATATAAACAAACTTCTTCATGTGAACTCTTAAAAACTTAATGTACTATTTTTCTTCTTCAGTGAATTCATTGGTCTTCCAATTAGAAACTGGGATCATCCCATCTCTGATCTTATTTTGTTCGCACTATTATCACTTTTAAAAAATTATTTTAAAAAGGTGGTAAATTACAGCATTAGTAGGTTCTTTTATATGAAGTGTATATAAATATTTTCTTGAACAATTTTTAATTTCAAATATTAAATATACAAAATTTTCTACACGTCAAACATATGAAACTCGCATCATAGATTAATCATCTAATCATATTCATTATATTGAAGAGTTCCTCCTAAAATATTGCATTAATATTTCAATATAGGGTAATTTATTTTTTGGCACATTAAACCTTATAGTTATGCCAATTAACAACATATACCCTCTATGTCTAAAAAACTAAGGAGCACAAGTGATGACAAGAACAAAGTCCTAACCTTAATAAAATGAATGGTGAATGACGATCAATTTGTTGCGATCTTTGCTCTTGATGACGATAACAAGGAAGAGAAGATTGCAATACAAGGGGCTTAGTTGTTGTCCATCTTTAGTTTTCATGTGATTAGGGCTCCACTATCGCCACCAAGGGCACAACCAAATAGTGAGGGTATCCGTTATTAATAGTCGTAACTATAAGGTTTAATACGAAACTATAGGATATTTGTTACCAAGACCCTCTAAATTTAGAGTTTATATTGTTATTTACCCTTCATTATAATATTTGTTTTTATTATTTTGTTTTGGAATATTTCTAGCACTCCATGTTTGTAGAATAATTTAATACAATTCTTGTTTAGCATCCAAAGAGATGCGCACACACATGTTTCTAATTGAGATAATATAATCTTTAGTTTATTATGGATTTCATGTTTCTAAGAAAATGCTCCTTTTATAATATTATTGTATTTCTAGATTGTCAATGACCGTCAAAAGCGCAAGAAAGGTTTACTTGGGACTAAAGGTGGTGACAAAGAGGTAATGTTTTTCTGCAAAACAAGTACAGATTTTAAAACTTGATTTTCTTTTTTAGTTTTGTGTTGATTTCTTTTAACCATTGAAGTAATAATTTCAATATTACAAGGGTATATGTAGGATTATAAGTGTAATGTTTTTTGATTGGAAATGCAAATTGTATTGATGCCCAAAATTAACACTGAGAGCTAAAAAAGATGCTCAACTTCTCAAAAATATATGGAAAGTTATTAAAAACTTAATCTTTTCTTGCAAAAAAAGTTTATATGAAAAAAACAATTCAAAAAACTAAAAGATGTTGAAAGAATTGGCATCACGCAAGATTGGCCAAACTATTCAAATGTCCACATCCAAAGCAAATGGGCCAATATAGTGATATGCTCCTCCAACAAAGTGTAATTATGCTATGAAACCCAAGAACGGGATTGGGACCAAAATAGATGTGCAAAAGAGTGATGAAAGATGTGGGAAGAGAATGTAGCAATTGGAAAATATTACATTCAAAGTGGGAAGATGACGCGGTTGTAGTAACAACATGATGCAAGAGAAATATAAATTGGATATTAGGAATTAGTGAAAAGGAGGTTTAGGTAGGAGATAATCGTGCCCCTATAGATTGCTAGTAGCGTGTAATTTTCAGAGAAAATAGTGCCCCCAGTATCCATGTAATTTATACATAATGGGTTTGGTTTATTTTTTATAAATAAACTGTGTAGATTAGGACAACTTCTCATTGCAGCCGACGCTGCTCCTGAAGCCGTGCGAGACATCGCCGGAAAGCAGGTCCGATATGGTATGGACTATTACATTTTGCCAGTCAAACGAGGAATGGGCGGCGGACTAGTCCTCACCAGCGCCGGAAACGAATCGTGCCCTCTCAAGGTCGCTCAAGATCATTACGAGGTCTCTCAAGGTTTTCCTCTGACATTTCATTGCGTTGAATCCTAAGAAGGGCGTCGTTCGCGTCTCCACCGATCTCAACGTCAAGGTCGCCGCTTCGACAACCTGCATCCAATCGACAGTGTGGAAGCTCGGCAGCTACGACGAGTCGACGGGGAAGTACTTCATCACCGCCGGCGGAGTTCAGGGAAATCCTGACCCGAAAACTACGGGCAACTGGTTCAAGATCGAGAAGTACGAGAAGGATTACAAGCTGGTATTCTGCCCAACGGTGTGTAAATTCTGCAAAGTGATTTGCAGGGACATCGGAATATATATAATGGAAGGGAAGAGGTTGCTTGCTCTGAGTGAGAAGCCGTTCAGAGTGATGTTCAAGAAGGCGTGAGGTGGCCATGGCCATGCAACGCAAGCATTCAACATTCTTCTCTCTCTAATAAATTGCATGCTTGTGTAGTAAATTTAGGTTTAACCTTTCTCTCTCTTATAATTTGACAATCCATAAATAGTCGGTTGAAGTAATAGCTTGGGCATTCCTTTTTTTTTTTTCAGGTCCCATATTGATTGAATAATAGTAATAAACTATATGTACTTGAAAGAATAAATCACTTTCGTGAATAAATGACATGACATGAGTGAGATGTCACCTCGTGAGTTAAGTGATAAAAACTATAGAGAAGAATTTAATTGTGTGGGTTGGAATGATCGCTCACTGTCGGTGCATATTTTCATGGGTGAATCATTCACCTTCATAGGAATTTGGATAAGGAGTTCAAGGAATTACCAAATATACAATTGAAAATGGTTATTAAAAATTATAGAGAAGAATTTAATTGTGTGGGTTGGAATGATCGCTCACTGTCGGTGCATATTTTCATGGGTGAATCATTCACCTTCATAGGAATTTGGATAAGGAGTTCAAGGAATTGCCGAATATACAATTGAAAATGGTTATTAAAAATTATAGAGAAGAATTTAATTGTGTAGGTTGGAATGATCGCTCACTGTCGGTGCATATTTTCATGGGTGAATCATTCACCTTCATAGGAATTTGGATAAGGAGTTCAAGGAATTGCCGAATATACAATTGAAAATGGTTATTAAATTAAAAATTATAGAGAAGAATTTAATTGTGTAGGTTGGAATGATCGCTCACTGTCGGTGCATATTTTCATGGGTGAATCATTCACCTTCATAGGAATTTGGATAAGAAGTTCAAGGAATTGCCGAATATACAATTGAAAATAGTTATTTAACCTCAAAAATTGAGAGCAAAATAGTAAAATGGCAAGGATATCACTAGAAAAGCCTCTCCATTATTCCAATAAGAGGAAGAATTCGTGCTTCAACCTGTAAGAGTGGAGAAGAGAGAGAATAGAAGGGAGAAATAGGGTTTTGAGAGAAATTGAGAAAAAAAATTGAAGGAAAGAGTTGGTTTTTGAAGAAGAAATCACGTATAGAACCGATTCAATTCATCATGAAAAAATAAAATATTTTAAGATAAATATCAAATAAAACATTGAATTATAGAATATTTTTCAATTCAAACACTGAACAATTTTTTTTGTCAATTCGAACATCAAACTATCCATCGTTAGCAAATCGACTTATTTTATTAAATAAATACAAAAAATTATACAATTCAAACATTCAATTGAAAAATTACATTTTTTTTTATTAACTTTTGTGTGACAAGTTGCTTTAAGTTTTTTTTATGAGATTTTTCCGGTTGTCCTAGAAAAATTCATGATTTCCTCAAATTTTTTTTAACAATTTTTAATATAAAATCAGATAAATCTTACATACAATCTAAACCGTTAAGTTAAATATTGAAATTCTTGTATAACTGTGATAAATCCAAATCACTCTCGTTTTATTATTCAACTATTAACAATGTAATAATCTTAAGTATCCATTCACGTTTATACAGTTGATGTACGGACAAACGGAGCACTTAACGAAGCGTGGCACACCTTAATCTTAAATTATATTCTAAGATAAAATGATATTGTGTGGAAAGAGTGTTTGGATAAGTTCTTGCTATCAGCATTCTAGAGCTTGACTTGTACGTATGAATGCGTGACCACAAATTTCATAAGAAAGTCTATGTCCTCATCTCATCTCCTCCATAAATACATACTCCCACCATCTTTCCCACTGAATCCAATCACTCCCAAAAACAATGAAGATTTGCATTTCATTCTTCCTAGCCTTCTCCTTCCTTCTAGTCTCATCCGATGCCGCGCCCGAAGCCGTGAGAGACATTGACGGAAACATACTCCGGGCCCGCGTCGCTTACTTTATTTTGCCCGTCCTTAGACCAGGCGCCGGGCTCACCCTGGCCAATCTCGGCAACGAATTGTGTCATCCCATTGTCGCTCAAGAGCTTCTCGGAGTGTCCCTAGGTATTCCAGTGACGTTTTTGCCCGTCAATTTAACAAGTCTAATCGTTCGCACAGCCACAGATCAAAACGTTAGGTTTTTGACAACGCCGTTATGTGGCAAATCAACGGTGTGGAAGTTAGACGCCTTTGATGAGTCGACGGGGCAGTACTTTGTTACGGTCGGCGGAGTGGAGGGAATCCCCGGCCCAGAAACTACTGGAAATTGGTTCAAGATCGAGAGATCCGGGCAGGATTACAAGCTGGTTTTCTGTCCCACAGTGTGCGATGTTTGTAAGGTGATTTGCAGCGACATTGGGATTTATGTGAAGGATGATGGAACGAGGTTTCTTGCTCTGAGTGAGAATCCATTTATGGTTAGGTTCAGGAGGGCCTGATCACCCAGCTTCTTCTGGCCAGCTCTAATCTGTTTGATGAATGTCAGATTAGCTTCTGCGTTTCTGACTCAACCAGACAGTCTTCTAATCTGTTTGATGTAATGCATGGTTAATAAGAACAACTCCAGCGGAGTTGTATCAAATAAATTATATTATTTATATTATTATTTAAATAAATTATATTTTCTTTCTTTTGTCTCATTTCTTAAGTAACTTCAAACAATTTTGGATTCCAATGATAGCAACTTAATTCGTTGCTTATATAATAATTTTATATTAATTTTTTTTTACATATATATAATAATAATATTATTAAATTAAGTAAATATTATAGTTTATATTTATAAAAGAAGTAAATATTATAATTTGAGAAGCAATCAAAATTAATATTAATTGTATATAATTAAAATACAAATAAAAAATTACACAAACACGATTACCGTACAAAATATTGAAGAAAAAATTTCCATAAACATCTATATTTTAATACGAAAAATATTTTTTAATCAAATTTTTTAATCAACTTCTTCATGTCTATTCTCTATGATATCTTTGAAATATTGATCATCGTAATCGTCGGTACATTCTCTAATTATAATATCCTTTATACTCATATTCTCGTACGGATTAGGAGAAGATGGAGAAACCATTAGAGAAGTTTATAAAGATGAAGTTTGAGTTTAGAGAAGAAAATATGAATTTGGACAACAATTGTTTGTATTTATAGATAGAAAAAATGAGAATATATAAAATAATAATTTTTTTAATTTTTAGCCGTTGAGCAACGGTGTAATTTTTTTGTGTATGACCCACATGCTTCAATTTGTATAAAATATAATATTTAATATAATTAAAATACATAAAAAAAATAAATAAAATTTTAAAAAAAATATATTTCATTGACTGAAGGGTTACTTAAAAAAATAACTCTTGAGCAACCATCGTTGCTCTCCAACGAGGATAGCAAAGATGGTTGCTGTTGCTTGTCAGAGCAATTAGGACAAGCAACCAAGATAGCACCTCCATTGGAGGTGCTCTAAGTTTGAATTCATTAGAGAAACTGTTCTATTAGTTTTTACAAATAATTGTATCAATCAATAAATAACACATCACAGGATCGCTCGAGGGTGTAGAAATCCCGACACAAGAGTGTCACTCGTGTTTAGATCATGTTGAAGAATCAAGGTTGGCCATGGAAATGGCCTTGCGGAGATTGAGCAAAGCCTTTTCGAATCTTAAAAACCCCATAAACCAAAACTGACAACCGTTTCTGTCACTATTTCTATGTACTTCTGGGCTGCTTCCTCCGCATTCTCCCTCTCGTTGGCTCTTCGGATTTTCTTAGTCGGAATCACAACCTGCAACAATTGTTCAACCCACAAGACAAAATACAGACAGCCTTAAAATTCTAAAAGTTGAAAAAAATGGCATGGTTTTTACCAGTTGGAGATGCCCGTGTTCTTCAATTACTTGATGGATGTAAAGAAAGTTGCCATTTTCAAAACTTACCCTATAAGGTGTTCGATGAAATTTCCCATAAGGCAGAGGAAGAGTTATCTTTCTTTCACTGCAAAACGCGACCTTTTCAGTGGAAACGAAGAGAAGCCCTGCAATTGGGCCAGCAGTGGTCGACAAATAGCATTGCGACTGTGGAATCCGCCATCTGAGATGGGGATTGAGGCGCCAAAGAAATGAAAGAAAAAGGTAAGGTTTAATTAATTATTTTCTTTTTCTTTTTTTTCCCCTAATTGAAGCCACGTGTACAAAATTCATAAACCTACCCTTCATAAAACCTCCTTTCTGTGAAAAATTATTCACAGAGACTCCATCACCATCTGAGAACGCCGCACGCAGAGAATAGAGAGAGAACCGGCGGGCGACGGGTTAGTTTCCAAATCCAACGATTTTTGATTCAAAACACTCATTGTCTTCTACTTAAAAGTTTTCCTCTGTTATTTTCTTCCCCAGAAACCCTTCTGTGGAGGGCGCCGCAGACCTGTGTGGAACGCGAAAACAAAGGGACGAAAATTAACCTTTGCCAAATCTATTTCTTGATTCTTCAACCCTGGCGAATTTCTCAACTTTCAGAGGTAATCCCCTAGTCTCTGTTGATTAAAAACTCAGATTAGGAACTGATTCATTTTAGTCAGACTGTTGTGAATAAGATGTTTGGGGAAGAAAAGAACTCGGCAGAAACAGAATGAAAGGGAATTAGAGATTTTCAGTAAGATTAATGTTCGATTAACCTCTTTCTGAATAGACTCTAAGATCAAAATTATATTGCGATGTACTCTGAAATATTGACTGAGAAATCATTACCGAGAGTTTGAGTTGATTTTCAAGGTATAAATATCTCTTCTGCGTTGTTGGATTAGCAACAGTTGGGTACTGTTCTTCAATCTGTATGGTTTGAGTATATTCTTTTAATATGTAATTATGATATTTTGGGCTGTAAATTACGTCGATTGTGGAGGGTAAATTAAGAGATAGGTAGCCCAAAAATAATGAAAAAATATTTATTCTTTGTTAGGTACCAATTTAGAGAATTAAGCTGTGGACTCATTGCTTGGACTCTTGAATTATTTGAGTTAACCTGTTGTAAGTGCACTCGAGGTAGGGATTTATTTTATTTTCGGTTAAGCATTATTATTATTAATTCATTAATTAAATTCACTTATTTGGCATAAACTGTTCATTTAATTTTGTGTTATTGTATTTTCACACATTTATCAACTGCATTATTTCAATCATTGATAAAAATTGTGTGGTTTTAACTAGAAGTAATAGGACAGCTGAAGAGCCGTGTCCTTGAGCGCGAAACCCTAAACCTGATCAGGGTAATTATGGCGTGCGATCGCCTGATGTCGATGTTTTGGCCTATGGCCCAGTGTGCTCGGGGTCCGTGAGAGGCTCCATTTTCACCGAACATCTATTTAAATTGAAAACTGCATTTTTATTACATTTCTGCATAATATTTTATAACTGCTGGAAATAAACTCTATCCCTATTGAGTTTAGTCGACTCACCCCAAACGACTACTTTTTTTCAGGATCGAATCAAGAGGAGTTCTAGTTATCAGCAAGGGATCAAGAACTTTCTTTAAGTTTTATTTTAATTTTCTTTTGAGGTTAGAGACTTTAGAGATTGTAAGTCGTATGGTATTTGGATATTTTGTTGGACGTATATCATCACATTATCTGGTGTATCTTGTTGGACCTGTTTGATTTATATTTTGGACCCTGACTTTATGTTAGTTTATAAACCTTTCCGCTGCATGTTCTTTTAAGTGAATGAGATTTAGGGTCGGATGATTTAGCCCTTTTCGGGTCGGGTCGTTCCCCGTTCTGTTGCGGGTCCCCTTTGGGGCGTGACAGAAAAAATGGTATCAAAGCGTGAGGTTGCAATCTTGAAAAGTGACACTTGTATGATAGATTATATGATGATATACAAGAATTATTATTGTACAAAAAGGACGTATTTTGACCTTAGTCGTAAATTATTTTTTTTCAGATTTACGAAAATGCCTCCAAGAAGAGTCCCTAGGAACCAAACTCCTGCAGCACCTACTGTGCAATCAGCTGAATCGCAGCCTACTGATCCGATAATAGCTCTCAGAGATGTACTGCAAGATTTAACCCAACGACGCGGTAATCAGGACGTAGAGGACCGCTGCATGACTTACTTTATGCAGTGGGAGCGGATGAATGTACCAGTGTTTGTGGGTGATGCTGACCCTCAAGTTGCAGAAAATTGGTTAAGAGTGATTCATAAGAAGCTGACAGCTTTGAAGGCTCCAACAGATTATTGGGTTGGATTTGCAACCTATCAATTTGAGAAAATGGCCGAAGTTTGGTGGAGGTCTCTGAAATTAGACTACCCTACAGATGATATGACTTGGACACAGTTTGAAACTCTTTTCAGAGACAATTATTGTAATGCTGAACATCGTCAGAAAATGATCGCGGCGTATCATAAATTGGAGCAGGAAAGTCTTACCGTACTAGAGTATTATGCCAAGTTCATGGAGTTCTCTCAGTATATTAATCATATGGACCCGATGGATATGCAAGTGAAGTTTCGAATGAATTTGAGGTCTAAGATCAGACATCATTTGTCAGGCTTTGCATTCAAAACCCTTTCTGAGGTAGTTGCTGCTGCTCAGCGTGTTGAGGCGGATTTGGAAGAACAATTTGGTGTATACAAAGGAAAAGGGAAGGATGATCAGCCCGTGGGAGGCAAGATAACTAAGAAGGACTTTAAGAAAAGGAGAAACCGTGACGGTCAGAATCAAGATAACTTTAGCAGATCCTCTGATACTACACCTTATTCTAGTGGACGTTCTGGATCATATGTTTGTCACTCTTGTGGACAACCGGGACATTTAAGAAAGAATTGCCCTACTAATCAGAAATCTCAATATAATTCAGCACCTTCTCAGACAAATATTAGCAGGTCTGGTTTCGGAGATAACAAGGGATTTTCTGGTCAGGATCAGCGTAATCAGCATCAATATCAGCCATCTGGTACCAACTTTCAGAAGTCTACTGGATATCAACAGAGCTCTGCTTCAAACACCACTCCAACTGTGGCTCTGAATTATATGACTACTGCTAACCCTAGTTCATCGAGGGGTGGATTCGGAGGTGGCAATAGAGGAAAAGGAAAGATGACTGGTCAAGCTTATGCAGTTGCGGGATCTGAACTTCATGACTCATCTGACCATGGTGCTATCGATGGTATGATTTCCTTATTTAATACTATGATGCACGTCTTATTTGATACTGGAGCAACGCATTCATTTATTTCTACATCTTCTGTGCATGCCTTAGACGTAGCCGTAGAGAAACTTGATAATCCCCTTATTTTGAGTATTCCTATGAACAAAAAATATGAAATGAATCACATTGTTCGTTATGCGGCTATTATGATTAATGAACACGAATTACCTGCTGACTTGATAGTTATGCCTATGGATCAATTCGATATGATTTTGGGTATGGATTGGTTAAACTTTTATAAGGCTATAATTGACTGTCATCGGAGAAGAATATCTCTTACCTTGGAGGATGGAAAAGTTTTGATACATCCGTGTAATGCCCGTATATTCCCTATTAATTCTATTTTACGAGCTTGTTTGGGAGGTCGGAGGAGATTGGAGCTATGTGGGAGTGTTTTTGCTATTAGTGACAACCATTTTATGGTCGAGCATGATTCTGATTTATCAGTGGTTTGTGATTACCCTGATGTTTTTCCTGACGATTTACCTGGGTTACCACCCGATCGTGAGATTGAGTTCAGTATTGACTTATTACCTAATACAGCTCCAATTTCAACTGCTCCGTACCGCATGGCTCCTGCTGAGTTGAAGGAGTTAAGAACCCAACTAGATAGTTTGCTGGACAAGGGTTTTATACGGAATAGTATTTCGCCGTGGGGATCACCCGTTTTATTCGCCAAGAAGCAGGATGGTTCACTTCGGTTGTGCATTGATTATCGCAAATTAAATCATGTGACAGTAAAAAATAAATACCCTCTACCAAGAATTGACGATCTATTTGACCAGCTCGGAGAATCAAGGTACTTCTCGAAGATCGATTTGAGGTCTGGCTACCATTAATTAAAGATTCGTGAACAGCATATTCCCAAAACAGCTTTTCGCACCTGATATGGACATTATGAATTTCTGGTACTTCCGTTTGGACTGAATAATGCACCAGCAGCTTTTATGGATCTGATTAATCGAATTCTTCGGCCTTATCTTGATCAGTTTGTGGTAGTATTCATCGACGATGTTTTGATATATTCTAAGTCTCGTGAGGAGCATATGGAATATCTAAGGATTGTCCTGCAGACGTTACGTGAACACCAGCTATTTGCAAAGCGAGAGAAATGTGATTTTTGGATGGCAGAAGTGAAGTTCTTAGGTCATGTAGTTTCTCAAAATGGTATTTCAGTAGACCCCGTTAAGGTCGAGGCAGTGTTAGAATGGAAACCACCTAAGAATGTTACTGAAGTACGGAGTTTCTTGGGTTTGGCTGGATATTATCGACGGTTCGTCCAAAATTTTTCTTCTATCACTATGCCATTAACTCAATTGACCAGGAAGAATATAAAATTTGTTTGGGATGATAAATGTCAGATGGCATTTGAAGAGCTTAAGAAGAGGTTGACTACTGCACCAGTTTTAGCAGTGCTGGATGAAAGTTTACCGTATGCGGTATATACAGATGCTTCTGGAGTGGGTTTGGGATGCGTTTTAATGCAGCAAGAAAAAGTAATAGCATATGCATCTCGACAGTTAAGGGCGCATGAGCGGAATTACCCTACACATGATTTGGAGTTGGCTGCTATTATTTTTGCTTTAAAAATTTGGCGAAGTTACTTGTATGGAGCAAAATTTGAGATATTTTCTGACCATAAGAGTTTAAAACATCTATTTACGCAGCGTGATTTAAATCTCTGGCAATGTCGATGGATGGAGTATATGGGAGATTATGATTTTAAATTAGAGTATCATCCTGGAAAGGCTAATGTTGTAGCTGATGCCTTGAGTCGTTACCCTCAAGGATCTCTTTCTAGTCTTTTGTTAGAAGATTGGAAGAGGTGTATGACTATAGAAGATTATGAATTGCATTATCAGGAGGATAATCAAACGGTTCGAGTATTTAATTTGGTTGCTACTCCCACACTTTTTCAACGTGTTAAAGATATGCAGAGATTTGATGATGAATTGAAAGAAAGATTTGAGAAAATCCGGTCTGGTGAACAGTTTGATGGTTGGGAAGTTAGTCTCGATGGATTTTTGCTATTTAAAAGGCGAGTTGTGGTGTCGAAAGATCCAGAGTTGAGACAAGCCGTTTTAACAGAAGCCCACAAGTCTAAATTTGCTATACACCCAGGTAGCACAAAGATGTACCATGATTTGAAACGTCAGTATTGGTGGGTTGGAATGAAACGAGATGTGGCAGAATACGTTTCCCGGTGTTTGACTTGTCAACAGGTTAAGGCGGAGCACCAGAGACCCGCTGGGTTATTGCAGCCCTTACCTATACCTGAGTGGAAGTGGGATAAGATTACCATGGATTTTGTAACAGGTTTGCCGAGGACAGTGCAGAAATTTGATGCCGTGTGGGTGATTGTTGATAGATTAACAAAGTCGGCCCATTTTGTTCCAGTCAAAATGGACTTTTCCTTGACTAAGTTAAGTAAATTGTATGTTGAAAATATCGTTCGTCTACATGGTATTCCTTCGAGTATAGTTTCTGATAGAGATCCGAGGTTCACATCAAAGTTTTGGAAAGCTCTCCAAAAAGCCTTGGGTACTGAATTGAATTTGAGTACAGCACATCACCCTCAGACAGATGGTCAGTCAGAGCGTACTATTCAGATTCTTGAAGATATGTTGAGATCATGTGTCTTGAGGCACAAAGTCCTCATCCGTGGGATCCGTACCTACAACAGGGAGTTCAACTATGAGCCTAGAGCTCAGTAAGAACATACAATGCCGTGATGCGGATGCTATGCATGAACATTTCAAATACATGAACATTACTTTAACATTTCACTAGACAGGGAGGTATAAGTGGGTGGGCTTATAAAGGAACTGGCGCAACAGGGGTGCACTATCAGGGAGTTCAACTATGAGCCTAGAGTTCAGTAAGAACATACAATGCAGTGATGCGTATGCTATGCATGAACATTTCAAATACATGAACATTATTTTACATTTCACTGGACAGAGAGGTATAAGTGGGGCTTATAAAGGAACTGGCGCAACAGGGGTGCACTATCAGGGAGTTCAACTATGAGCCTAGAGCTCAGTAAGAACATACAATGCAGTGATGCGTATGCTATGCATGAACATTTCAAATACATGAACATTACTTTACATTTCACTAGACAGGGAGGTATAAGTGGGGCTTATAAAGGAACTGGCGCAACAGGGGTGCACTATCAGGGAGTTCAACTATGAGCCTAGAGTTCAGTAAGAACATACAATGCAGTGATGCGTATGCTATGCATGAACATTTCAAATACATGAACATTATTTTACATTTCACTGGACAGAGAGGTATAAGTGGGGCTTATAAAGGCACTGGCGCAACAGGGGTGCACTATCAGGCACATAACAGAGATACAAAACAGGAATACAGAACAGGATGCCAGTCCTCGTCCTACACTTAACCGTACATTACATTACAGATTTTATCTTTCTTAACTGCAAACCTCGTGCATAAAACATTTACATGACTTTCAAGAAAACGTGTATTCATGAACATTTACGGTGCTTAAACATAACTTAAACAGGCTACAGGATAACAAGCAAGACAAAAAGCAAACTCATTCAACTTAGAACTTAACTTACCACCTAACTACTCGACAACCAAAAACCTAGTATCTCCGTGCTGTAGAGCCTTAAGGGCCAACTTATACGCATGAACTTACCTGATGTCCGTAAGGTTGAAAATCTTGCACGTAAGTCCTCGGCAATACACAAACCTATATCGTGAATAATCAGGCCGTTAACCCTAAACTTCATTAAAACTAAAAGTAACTAACCTAAACTCGTTAACTAATGAAAAAAGGTTACCTGTAACAGAGAAAATGGAAGAAAACAGGAGGAGAAGAAGTTTGAAAATGGACGCAGTCGCCTGGAAAAGAGAAAACAGAGAAGTGTTTCACGTAGGAGTGAAGAGAAGAGAGGAAGAGAGGAAGAGAGAAGGTATGGCTTCTTCAACAAGTCTGCCAAGTGTCGATCATCCATTGGCTTCCTCCCACCAACCTTAATTGGCTTCCTAATTTGCCCCTCATTATTTTCCAACTAAATTATTATTTAGTTCGTCGACTCGGTCTCACGAATCTCTCTCATTCAATTAAACACATCGACAATTTTATTAAAACATTCATTGTATTAATATCAAATTAATCCCGCTTAAGGATTCGGGGAATAATTACATGGTAAAAATGCCAGGTGTTACATGTTTAAAGAACAGAATGGACGACTGTTTAAAGAACAGAATGGACGACTGTTTACAAAACAGAATGGACGACTGTTTACATAATAGAATTCAACACTCCACCGATTGATCTGCTACCACAGCCGATCGATCGGCTACCTTTCTGTTTCACATCTACATGTCCTAATAACCTCACAACTCACTATTAAACTTATTCCCAACCTCTTTAGACACAAAATGCTTCTGAACCCCAAAAACCCGATTCAAACGTAATTTTTTTTAAACGTATTAGAAAACATGACAGAAGTTCAAGAAATCTAACTGCATGGATAACTCTAAAACTCTAGACAATCCATGCACAACCTAAAAAGAAAAGATTTCAAATAATTCCAGTATATTTCAAGAAAATTACAACTGTCAGAACAGAGGTTTTAAAACATCAACACAATTCCTATACATCGCATAAATCCCAAAACTGTACAAACTCAACATACACTTCAAAACTACAGCCCACAGGTCAAAATGCGTCTGACTGCCACAACCAACCCCACGAGGATCCATACCTACAACAGGGAGTTCAACTATGAGCCTAGAGCTCTGTAAGGACATACAATGAAGTGATGCATATATTATGCATGAACTTTTGAAATACATGAACATTACTTTACATTACATTCAAGTGGACAGGGGTATAAGTAGGGCTTAAAGAGGAACTGGAGCAACAGGAGTACACAACAAGTACATAACAGGATAACAGGATGTCAGTCCCCGTCCCACACTTAACCGTACATTACATTCACATTTTATCTTTCTTAACTTCAAATCGCGTGCATAAAACATTGGTATGCCTTTTAAGAAAAACGTGTATGCATGAACATATACAGTGCTTAAACGTAACTTAAACAGGCGATAGGTTATACAAGCTAAACATAAAACAGAACACGTTTAACCTAGAGATAACCTACGGCCTAACTACCCCAACAACAACCCCCAACTATGTAAAAACCTAGTATCTCCGTGATGTAGGGCCTTAAGGGCCAACTTATACGCATGAACTTACTTGATGCCGTAGAGTTGCAGCTTCACACGTACGTCCTTGGCAATTTCGCGAACCTATAGTGTGTATATCGGACCATTAACCCTTAAACTTAACAAAACTAACGAATAACTAACCTAAACTTATTAACTAGCGTAGAGAATTACCTTAAACGAATAAAATGGGTGGAAAAATCAGAAGAGGGGGCTGGAAAATCACCACTCGTCGTCTGGAAGAGAGAAAGGCAGGGAGAAGAAAAATGAAAAGAAGAAGTTTTACGTTGAAGGGAAGAAGAATGGGGTTTTGGCTTCTTCAACAAGCTTGGACAAGTGTCAAACATGCATTGGCTCCCTCCCAACCATCTTAATTGCCTTCTTAAATTGCCCCTCCATTGTTTCCAAACTAATAGTTTTGTTTTGGTTACGCTTTTGTTTGGTTTTCCACTAAATTCCGCTAAACATTCATTATATTAATATCAACTTAATCCCGTACAATAATCCAATGAGATAATTACATGGCCAAAATGCCGGGTGTTACAGTTCTACTTAAAACTCAGTTTCCTAGACAGAACTTACTTACACAGTACAATTACACCACTTAATACGCGGTACGAGAAACGATAACAGATGCGATCTAATTATCAACGGTATAATAGATAAATATCTAATAAAAATAAAATAGAAAAAAAACTTCGTACCTAGTCGGTGAACGCGGAGAAATATTGCCGGAGCAAGAAAATAGTCGTCGGTAATATAGAAAAAAATATTAAAAATATTTAAATAAATAAAAATAAAATAAAATGTCCACATTTTTAGAATTTAGATAGCAACTGTTAAGAGAATTTCAAATAAAAAATACAATGAAGAAAAAATACGTCATAAAAAATTTAATATCGGTTTAACACCTTATATATGAATTTTTTTTAAATCCCTAAAGTAAATGATGAAATTTAAAAAAAAATACTTCGTACCCAGCAAGTGAACGCTGAGAAATATTTTCGGGACAAGAAAATAGTCGAGAGAGTATTGAAAGTTTGGTGTGATTTGAAAAGCAAGACGGAGGGCTTTATATAGGGGGAGAGGACGACTGGTCCTTGGACCAGCCGTCATCTTGTGGCCCGTGACAAAAGTCACTGGTTTTGTATTTTAGGAGAAGGAGGACGGCTGGTCCAACTAGACCGGCCGTCTTCTCTACAGAGGCTAACCTCCTTACCCCATTTCGAGGTTCAAATTGTTTATTTATGATGCTTTGAGGTTTTTTTTTTTTTATGATTAGTAAACTTTGAGTGGTTTTTTTTAATAAAAAATTTAGGGTTTAAATGAAAAAAAACCTAAAATAAAAAAAAAATTATTAATTGTAAAATTAAAAAATAATCAAAATCATTTTAATGAGAGGATGATAAAAAAATCAATTTAGTATATATGAATATCTCTTTTGGTCATTGATTCCATTTTTAAAAACCAAGCCCATCCCAAATGAGAAAAACCTCTAAAATTGAAATCAAACTACTTAAATACATTGATTCACACAAACAGATATGCAATTTTAAAGCCTACAAAACCAAAGTTAAAAATAGCCAAAGTCGACATAAATCAAGACCAAATCGACGACCAAATCTGAGTGCAAACCAACCCCTAAATTGAAAAATATCCTGTAACACCCGGCATTTTACCTATGTAATTATTCCCCAAATAATTAAGCGGAGTTACTCTGATGTTAATGCAATGACTATTTTTAATGAAATTATCGACGTGTTCAATTGAATGAGAGTGATTCGTAAAACTGATTCGACAAACTAAATAGTAATTTAGTTAAAAACCAATAGTTAGAAATGCATGGAGGGGTAAATTGGGAAGGAATTAAGGTAGGTGGGAGGGAGCCAATGAATGGTTGCCAAATGTCCATAACTTGCTGAGAAACCTACCTATTGTCTCCTCTTCTCTTCTCTTCTACGTAAACTTTCATTTTCATCCTCCTCTCTGTTCTCTCTTTCAGGCGATTGAGACAAACTTCCAAAAACCTTGTTTCACCTATTTCTTCTATTTCCTTTAGCAAAGGTAATCATCTAAACTAATTAACGAGTTTGGACAAGTTAAGATGTGAGTTTTGAGGAAGTTTAGGGTTAAGGTATTTTGGAGAAAACTCACTGTTTTTGTATGAAAACACGTTGGTTTGTTTTCTAAAGGTTTGAATGGAGTTTGTTGCATATTCTACTAAGTTGTTAGTTAGCATTTGCAGCTCTGTTTATTTCTTTACGTGCATGTTTTAGGTCCGTGCATAACCGAGACATTCAAGACTTGCAACTCTACAGCAACAGGTAAGTTCATACGTATAGGTTTGGCCCTTAAGGCCCTACAATACGGAGGTACTAGGTTTTATGTTGTCGGAATTTCTGTTAGGTAGTTAAACCATATGTTATGTTTTAGGTTAAGTGTGTTTTGTTTTATATCCTGCTTATTATTCTGTCGCCTGTCTATGAATGTTCATGCATACACGTTTTCTCTGAAAGTCATGTAAATATTTTCTGCACACGGTTTGAAGTTAAGTAAGATAAAACCTGTAATGAAATGTATGGTTAAGTGTGTAACGACCCCCGTTCCCAGCAAGATATTGTCCGCTCTAGGGATTGGGCCGTAGCCCAATATCCTCCCCTCACGGCTTTGTTTGGCGAGAACTTCCCGGAAGGTCACCCAACCTGGGATTGCTCTCGCCGAAGCACTTTTAACTTCGGAGTTCTTATGAGATCCGTTGTCAATTGTGCTCCAAAACGCGTCTTGCTATCTTGGGAGGGTCTCTTTACATATGTTTCATTTCCACATACTTCCCCAAGCGATGTGGGATTGTGACGACCCCCTCTTTACGACTCGGGATTTGCCTATACTCGAGTCCGGGATTCGCCTACACTCGGCTTAGGTCCCGAGGTTTGCCCCGCAGTCGTACACATACGTTCACATTCGGGTCATCACAATCACCCCCCCTCGGGGGCCCAACGTCCTCGTTGGCCACATTTCCGGTTGGGTACAGGCTCTGATACCATTTGTAACGATCCCCATTCCCAGCAAGATATTGTCCACTCTGGGGATTGGGCCGTAGCCCAATATCCTCCCCTCACGGCTTTGTTTGGCGAGAACTTCCCGGACGGTCACCCAACCTGGGATTGCTCTCGCCGAAGCACTTTTAACTTCGGAGTTCTTAAGAGATCCGTTGTCAATTGTGTTCCAAAACGCGTCTTGCTATCTTGGGAGGGTCTCTTTACATATGTTTCAATTCCACATACTTCCCCAAGCAATGTGGGATTGTGACGACCCCCTCTTTACGACCCGGGATTTGCCTATACTCGAGTCCGGGATTCGCCTACACTAGGCTTAGGTCCCGAGGTTTGCCCCGCAGTCGTACACATACGTTCACATTCGGGTCATCACAAAGTGTGGACGAGGACTGGCATCCTGTCATGTACTCCTGTTATGTCCTGTTGTGGAATGTACTCCTTTTGCGCCAACTCTTCTTCCGTCTTATACCTTCCTGTCCAATGAAATATAATGTAATGTAATGTTCATGTATTTGAAAATGTTCTTGCATAGCACGTGCATCACTTTGCATCGTATGTTCTTACTGAGCTCTAGGCTTATAGTTGAACTCCCTGTTGTAGGTATGGATCCTCCAGATGAGGACAATGTGCCTCAAGATGATGAGTTGATGTAGTTGGCAGGATGAGCTCATGGGATGGTTGCTGCAGTCAGACAAATGTATTTCCTGTGAGAATGTATTTTCTGAAGTTATGTCAAGTTTTGTATCATCTTTTGAAATTTTGAAACATTTGAAGTGTAGGTTCAGTTCTATAGATTGAGTCCTGTATTGATGTCTAAAACCTCTTTATTTAACAGTTGTATATATGTTTTGAAATGTGTTGAAAACATTCTGGAACTGCTAGGGTTCTTCCTTTTTAGGTTGTGCATCGATGGTCTCGAATTCTAGAGCTATCCATGCAGTTTGTTTTCTTGAATCTGTCATTTATAAAGCATGTTTTACAACTTTGCTTTGAATCGGGTTTTGAGGGTCTGAAACTTTTTAGGCCTTCTGTTTGATGCTCCCTGTTAAATGTTGTCAATTCTGCCCTTTAAAATCACATCCACCGCTACCTTTAAAAGCACATCCACCGCTGTCTTTAAAAGCACATCCACCAATGCCTTTAAATTCACTTCCACTGGTGAACAATGCATTTCTGCCTGTAGTTCACTTCCACCGGTAAACAATGCATTTCTGCCTGTAGTTCACTTCCACCGGTGAACAGTGCATTTCTGCCTGTAGTTCACTTCCACCGGTGAACAGTGCATTTATGCCTGTAGTTCACTTCTACAGGTGAACAGTTCATTCCCACCCAGTTTAGCTACATCTTCCGCCTGACGTCATCTGCCCACATCTTCCCCCCAGTTTATTTATATCTTCCGCCTAACGTCATCCACATCTTCCGCCTGACGTCATCTGCTTTATTTCTACCGCTGCTTCTGTTGCTTCTATTTAATTTATATCTGCCGTTGTTTACTGTTCACTTTTGTCTTATTCACATCTACCGCTGTCTTACGCCTTACTTCTTCCGCCCAGTTTAATTACTTCTTCCGCCCAGTTTACTTACATTTTCTGCTTCGTCTACTGCCTACGTCTTCCGTCCAGTTTATTCATGCCATCCACTGTAGCCCTTCTACAGTATGCCCTTTTCCAGTTGTTTTCATTCTCTCTGTTATCCTATTTTATTCTGCTTCTTTATTTCAGCCGTCTATTTCTATTTGCTGTTTTTCCTAGTTTCCTTCTGTCAATCACCCTTGTAATCCAGTTTTAAATTAGCTCCCAATTTTCAAATCTAGAGAAAGCTTTCTCTCTCTGTAAAGTTTTAAGGGTTGGTTGTTTTTTTTAAAAATTCAGTCTGCTTTGGTTGTTTACAAAAAAAAATATAGTCCCCGTTTTAAATGTGCCGGAGTGATGGCTCCTCAGACCCCGATCGGGTCGGGGGCCTTCACAGTTATGGTATTAGAAACAAATTAGGTTTTAAAAGCGATTCTGTAAACCGTCTGACTGCACAACCCGCCACGTGAGATCGCTCCACCAACTGTAAGTGTTTAAGTTTCGGTACCCATTTTGTTTATTAAGTCGAGTTCGTTATTTCGTATAGAATTTTTTTAGAAATGGTGAGAGGACATCAGGATGAAGCAAGTGATAGTGCCAGGGCCATCGATCGCTTAACCGAGCTGGTCGGCGTTTAGTCTCGCATGATGGAGCGCATGATGGTTGAAAATGAGAACAATAACCATGCAAACGCTCCACGTGACTCTAGTGGAGAGAGATTCTGGCGACTCTAGCCGCCTGTTTTCGATGGATTATCAACAAATCCTACTCACACCGAGGAATGGATCAGGGCGATAGAGAAAATGTTCAACTATGCCGAAGTGGAGGAGAACAAGAAAGTGATATGTGTCTCGTTCTATCTCACCAAAAATGCTGGATTTTGGTGGGACACGGTGCAGTCAACTACCGTGGCATTGAGCTGGGAAGGATTCAAAAGAATTTTCTACGAGAAATACTTCGATCGAAGTGTGAGGAAGGAAAAGATGATCGAATTTGCTCGACTGCGGCAATTTGGATCAGTGGCCGAGTATGTTCAGAGGTTCAAGTTGCTATCCCGCTATGCACCTCATTTGGTGGCCACTGACGAAAACAAGGTGCATCAATTTATTAAGGGTTTGAAACTGAACCTCTTACGGGGGATTACATACGGGGGATTTGACGAGGCCCCATATACGAAGGTAGTGGCCAAGGCTTATCAGTTGGAAGCCTTAGAGGCGAAGTCTCAGAGATATAGAGATACATCAAAGAGAATCCTACATGATGTCCCTCAACAGTAACAACAAAGGGGTCAGATTAGGCAACCACAGCGGCAGTAGAACGGATGTGTCAAGAGACCTAATGAGATTGCCGTTTATCAGGACAAGGGAAAAAGACCTATGGAAGCTCCTCAGCTTTCTGTATGCCCATGTTGCCAGAGCAATCATACGGGGGAGTGTAGGCTCTTTACTGGCCGATGCTTCCGATGTGACAAGGAGGGCCACCAAGTCTGGGATTGTCTGGTGCCTGACACGAGGCCGAATCGTGCCATGCCAAGAGTGTTTGCTATGATAGAGGAAGATGATGACACCCAGCACACGGCAATTACAGGTACAATTTCAATATGTGATGCACCTACTTATACCTTGTGGGACACGGGGGCCACACATTCGTTTGTGGCAATGAACTTCGTGATTAGAGAGAAGTTTTGTTGTATGCTGTCAGATCAGCCCTACAGCATTATGCTACCGTCCGGAGAGTTTATGCACTCCGAGCAGGTTGTACGGGGTGATATAGTGTCAGTGGGAGACTAGAAGTTGTATGTCAATCTTATCGTCATCGGTATGAAAGGATATGATGTGATTCTGGGGATGGACTGGCTCTTTAGACATCATGCCACCATCAACTGCAGGTCCGGGCTCGTGTCTTTTAAGCGCCCAAACAAGGTAGAGTTCTCCTATCGGGCAATACCAAAGAAACATAATATGCCTGTTATATCCTCCTTGAAAGCTCAACAGCTGATGAGGTCAGGATGTGTCGGTTTTCTCGCCCACCTAATAGATGTTCAAAGGCAAGGTGAGGCAGGACTACAAGATATCCCGGTGGTTCGAAACTTCCCAGAGGTCTTCCTAGATGACCTGCCAAGATTGCCACCGAACCGCGAGATTGAATTCGAAATTGAAGTACATCCTGGTGCTGAACCGGTATCGAAGAATCTGTATCGTATGGCGCCAATAGAGCTGAGGGAGTTGAAAACTCAGCTGAAAGAACTAGTGGACAAGGGCTTTGTGCGCCCTAGTTTCTCTCCTTGGGGCGCTCCCGTCTTGTTCGTTAAGAAGAAGGATGGGTCCCTACGTATGTGCATTGATTACCAGGAGCTGAACAAGTTGACCATCAAGAATAAGTACCCTTTGCCGAGGATCGACAATTTATTTGACCAATTACAAGGAGCTCGGGTATTCTCAAAGATTGATTTGCGCTCCGGTTATTACCAGTTGAAGGTCATGGCTGAAGATATTCCAATGACCGCCTTCAGGACCCGGTACAGACACTACGAGTTCTTGGTAATGTCTTTGGATTGACTAATGCCCCTGCGGCATTTATGGACTTAATGAACAGGATATTCCAGGATTTCTTGGATAAATTCGTAATTGTCTTCATCGATGACATCCTGATTTACTCCAGAAGTGAGGCCGAGCACGAGGAGCACTTGGCAATTGTGCTATCGACTCTGAAACAACACCAATT
The DNA here is from genome assembly GCA_022432975.1 of Begonia masoniana. Lineage (NCBI taxonomy): Eukaryota > Viridiplantae > Streptophyta > Magnoliopsida > Cucurbitales > Begoniaceae > Begonia > Begonia masoniana. Next base: position 38,717,508 of record CM039510.1, on the reverse strand, counting down.
GTACGCCAAGTTGTCAAAGTGTGAATTCTGGTTGAGTAGGATTAACTTCCTAGGCCATGTGGCGTCGGCAGAAGGAGTGTCTGTGGATCCAACAAAGATTCTGGCAGTGAAAGAATGGCCGAGACTGAGAAATGCCAGTGAGGTACGGAGTTTTATCGGGTTAGCTGGATATTACAGAAAATTTATCAAGGGGTTCTTTGTGATAGCGAAGCCTATGACCAGCTTAACGAGGAAAGATGTCAAATTCAAGTGGTCTGAAGCTTGTGAGGTGAGTTTTCAAACGCTTAAGCGGAAATTAACCACTGCTCCTTTATTAATATTGCCAGTTGAATACGGCAAATTCAGCGTATACTGTGATGCGTCTAAGGTTGGTTTGGGATGTGTATTAATGCAAGAAGGGAAAGTGGTAGCATACGCATCCAGACAATTGAAGAACCATGAACAAAACTACCCTACACATGACCTCGAGCTAGCAGCAGTTGTATTTGCGCTGAAAGTATGGAGACACCACTTGTACGAACAATCATGTGAGGTGTTTTCTAATCACAAAAGCCTGAAGTACATATTTACCCAGAAAGAGTTAAACATGAGACAAAGACGGTGGTTAGAATTTGTGAAAGATTACGATGTTGAGATTAAATACCACCCTGATAAAGCTAATGTGGTAGCTGATGCATTGAGCAGGATGCCAGCTACTATGCAACCGGCTATGTCGGCCGTATCAATGTCTTTGAGGACAGAGATACATAAGTTTGATATTGAGATAGTTTCTGGGCTATCGACCATGCTAGCGGACTTAACATTACGGCCCACCATCCTGGACCAAATTAAGGAAGCCCAGAAGACCAGTTCGAAGGAAATGGCCGATATAGTAAGCAAGTTACCTATGGCTTTTTCCAATTTCAATTATTCGGGAGATGGAATTCTGAAGTTCAAAGATAGGTGGTATGTTCCGAGAGATGAAGAGCTACGAAAAAACATCTTGTCAGAAGCCCACTCATCTTCTTTCTCTGTGCATCCTGGAAGCACAAAGATGTATCAGGACTTGAAACTTCACTTCTGGTGGCCGAATATGAAGAATGAAATAGCCAAATATGTGGAGTATTGCATTATATGTCAACAACTCAAAGCTGAACATCAACGACCAGGTGGGACGCTTCAGCCTCTTCCGATCCCTAAATGGAAGTGGGAGAATATCATTATGGACTTCATTGTTGGTCTACCGAGGACGGCAAAGGGCCATAATAGCATTTGGGTCATAGTGGACAGATTGGCGAAGTCAGCCCATTTTCTACCTGTGAAGACAATGTACTCCATGGATCAGTATGCAGAGCTGTATATTAATGAGATTATTAAGCTGCATGGCATTCCTGTGTTGATCGTCTCAGACCGAGATCCCAGCTTCACTTTCAGGTTTTGGAAAAGTTTGCAGAACTCCTTGGGTACAAAGTTGAACTTCAGCACAGCCTTTCATCCACAAACTGACGGACAATCCGAGAGAACGATACAAATACTGGAGGACATGTTAAGGTCATGCGTACTGGAATTTCATGCTCCTTGGAGTAGATATTTGCCACTCGTGGAGTTTGCTTACAACAATAGCTACCAGGCTACAATTGGCATGGCTCCATATGAAGCCCTTTATGGCAGGAAATGCAGGTCTCCATTATGTTGGGATGAAGTTGGAGAATCCAGACTTGTCAAGGGGTTCTTTGGATAGCGAGCCTATGACCAGCTTAACGAGAAGTGTCAAATTCAAGTGTCCTGAAGCTTGTGAGGTGAGTTTTTCAACCTTAGCGAAATTACCCACTGTCCTTTATTATATGGCCAGTTGAATACGCAAATTCAGCGATACTGTGATGCGTCTCAGTTGGGTTTTGGGATGTCTATGCAAGATGGGAAAGTTGGGTAGCATAAACAGCATCCAACAATTGAGAACCATGGAACAAAACTACCCTACACCATGCCCTCGAGCCTATCACAGTTTATTTCGCTGAACGTATGGAGACACCACTTTTACGAACATCTGTGATGTGTTTCTATCACCAAAGCCTGAGTACATATTTACCCAGAAAGAGTTAAACATGAGACAAAGACGTGTTTAGAATTTGTGAAAGATTCGATGTTGAGATTAAATACCACCCTGATAAAGGCTAATGGGTTAGCTGATTCATTAGCCGGATGCCAGCTACTATGCACCGTCTATGTCGGCCTTATCAATGTCTTTGATGACAGATTCATAAGATTTGATATGAGATATTTTTTCTTCTGGGCTATCGACCATCTAGCGGACTTAACATACGGCCCACCATCCTGGACCAATTAGGACCAGAAGACCATTCGAAGGAACTGGCGATCTAGTAAGCAAGTTACCTATGGCGTTTTTTCCAATTTCATTATTCGGAGAGATAGTAGATTCTGAAGTTCCAAGATAGGTGGGTAAATGTTTTTTTTTTCCCGAGAGATTAAGAGCTACGCAAAACATCTTGTCAGAAGCCCACTATCTTCTTTCTCTGTGCATCCTGGACACAAGATTATCAGGACTTGAAGAACTCGACTCTGGTGGCCGCATAGGAAGAATGATACCAAATATGTGGATATTGCATTATAGGTCCACTCAAAGCTAACTCAACGCCCAGGTTGGACGCTTCAGCCTCTTCCGATCCTAAATGGAAAGTGGGAGAATATCATTCTGATTTCATTGTTGGCTACCGAGGACGGCAAAGGGCCCCCCCCCAAGTAAAATAATAAAAAAAGCCATTTTTTTTGGTCAAGTTGGACAGATTGGCGAAGCTCAGCCCATTTTCCTACCTGTGGAAGACATGTACCTCCATGGATCAGTATGCATAGCTGTATATTAATGAGATTATTTTTTTTTTAAAGCGGCATGGCATTCCTGTGTTGATCAGTCTCAGACCGCGATCCCAGCTTCACTTTTCCAGTTCATGTTTGGAAAGTTTTGCAAGAACTCCCTGGGTACACAAGTTGAACTTCAGCACAGCCTTTTCAAAAAATCCACAAACTGACGGACAATCCGGAGAACGATACAAATACTGGATTGGACAGTAAGGGTCATTCGTACTGTAAGTTCATCTCCTTGTAGTAGTATTTCCACTCGGAGGTTTTGCTTACAACAATAGCTACCAGGCCTACATTGGCATGGCTCCATATGCAAGACTTTATGGCAGGGACATGCAGTCCTCCATTTGTGGGATGAAGTTTGGAGCATCCAACTTGTCGCCCCGAGTTTTGCAACAGATTCCTGAGGTGATTGCTACTATCATAATCAGATCAGCGAATCAATACTGCTCAGAGTCAACAGAAAAGTTACGTAGACCGAAGACGGAGAGACTTGGAGTTCGCTGAAGGCGATGAAGTATTCCTGAAGGTGTCGCCTTTCAAGGGCGTGATGAGATTTGGCAAGAAAGGGAAGCTAAGTCCAAGGTTTGTTGGGCCCTTCCCCATCTTGAAGAAAGTAGGAAGCATGGCTTACAGACTTCAGTTGCCAGCGTCTATGGATGGAGTTCACAACATCTTTCATGTTTCGATGCTGAGAAAGTGTGTTCGAGATCCAACTCAGATCGTGAAACATGTGGACTTTGATATCATGCCGACGCTGACATATGAAGAAAGACCCATACAGATATTGGATACTTCACTCAAGGTGTTGCACAACAAGGTAGTTCCATTGGTGAAAGTTTTGTGGCGCAATCATAATGTGGAAGAAGCCACATGGGAAAGACAACAAGATATTAGAGTCCAATATCCGGAGCTATTCACTTAAGCAAATTTTGGGGACAAAATTTTGTTAAGGTGGGTGGAATGTAACACCCGCCATTTTACCTATGTAATTATTCTCTGAATAATTAAGCGGAGTTACTCTGATGCTAATGCAATGACTATTTTTAATGAAATTGTCGACGTGTTCAATTGAATGATAGTGATTCGTAAAATCGATTCGACGAACTAAATAGTAATTTAGTTAAAAACCAATAGTTAGAAATGCATGGAGGGGTAAATTTGGAAGGAATTAAGGTAGGTGAGAGGGAGCCAATGAATGGTTGCCAAATATCCATAACTTGCTGAGAAACCTACCTATTGTCTCATCTTCTCTTCTCTTCTACGTAAACCTTCATTTTCATCCTCCTCTCTATTCTCTCTTTCAGGCAATTGAGACAAACTTCCAAAAACCTTGTTTCACCTATTTCTTCTGTTTCCTTCAGCAAAGGTAATCATCTAACCTAGTTAACGAGTATTGACAAGTTAATATGTGAGTTTTGAGGAAGTTTAGGGTTAAGGTATTTTGGAGAAAACTCATTGTTGTTGTATGAAAACACGTTGGTTTGTTTTCTAAAGGTTTGAATGGAGTTTGCTGCATATTCTACTAAGTTGTTAGTTAGCATTTGCAGCTCTGTTTATTTCTTTACGTGCATGTTTTAGGTCCGTACATAACCGAGACGTTCAAGACTTGCAACTCTACAGCAACAGGTAAGTTCATACGTATAGGTTTGGCTCTTAAGGCCCTATAATACGGAGGTACTAGGTTTTATGTTGTTGGGATTTCTGTTGGGTAGTTAAACCATAGGTTATGTTTTAGGTTAAATGTGTTTTGTTTTATATCCTGCTTATTATTCTGTCGCATGTCTATGAATGTTCATGCATACACGTTTTCTCTGAAAGTCATGTAAATGTTTTCTGCACACGGTTTGAAGTTAAGTAAGATAAAACCTGTAATGAAATGTATGGTTAAGTGTGGACGAGGATTGGCATCCTGTCATGTACTCCTGTTATGTCCTGTTGTGGCATGTACTTCTGTTGTGCCAGCTCTTCTTCCCACTTATACCTTCCTGTCCAGTGAAATGTAATTGTAATGTTCTTTATTTGAAAATGTTCATGCATCGTACGTCATCACTTGCATCATAGGTTTCTTACGGACTCTCGGCTCATCGTTGAACTCCTGTTGTCGGTATTTATCCTCCGAATGAGGAAAGACTGGTGCTCCAGTGAGTACCTTGTTTAAGTTGGGGGGATGATTCTGGGGTGGTTTCTGCAGTCCTACAAATGTATTTTCTGAAGTTATGTCAAGTTTCTGTATCATCTTTTGAAGTTTTAAAAAACATTTAAAGGATAATCAAGAAAAAAAATTACAAATTTATTTTAGATTATTAAAAAGTTACATTTTTCAACTTCTTAAAATTATTATAAATATATATATATATATATATATATATATATATATATATATATATATATATATATATATATATATATATATATATATATATATATATATATATATATATATATATATATATATATATATATATATATATATATATATATATATATATATATATAGGTTGTGCATGGATGGTCTCGAATTCTAGAGTTATCCATGCAGTTATGTATTTATTGAATATGTCCATTTGTAAGCATGTTTTACAACTTTGCTTTGAATCAGGTTTTGAGGGTCTGAAACTTTTTAGGCCTTCTGTTTGATGCTCCCTGTTAAATGTTGTCACCGCTGCCCTTTAAAAGCACATCCACCGCTGCCTTTAAAAGCACATCCACCCCTGCCTTTAAATTCACTTCCACCGATGAACAGTGCATTTCTGCCTATAGTTCACTTCCACCGGTGAACAGTGCATTGCTGCCTGTAGTTCACTTCCACCGGTGCACAGTGCATTTCTGCCTTAGTTCACTTCCACCGTGACAGTGCATGTCTGCATGTAGTTCACTTCCACCCATGCATTCTGCCTATATATATATATATATATATATATATATATATATATATATATATATATATATATATATATATATATATATATATATATATATATATATATATATATATATATATATATATATATATATATATATATATATATATATATATATATATATATATATATATATATATATATATATATATATATATATATATATATATATATATATATATATATATATATATATATATATATATATATATATATATATATATATATATATATATATATATATATATATATATATATATATATATATATATATATATATATATATATATATATATATATATATATATATATATATATATATATATATATATATATATATATATATATATATATATATATATATATATATATATATATATATATATATATATATATATATATATATATATATATATATATATATATATATATATATATATATATATATATATATATATATATATATATATATATATACATCTTCTGGCCAGTTTATTTACATCTCCGCCTAACGTCATCCCACGTCCCGCCTGACGTCATCTGCTTTATTTTTAATTCGCTGTTTCTGTTGCTTCTATTTAATTCATATATGCCGCTGTTTACTGTTCACTTTTGTCTTATTCACATCTACCACTGTTTACTGTTCACTTTTGTCTTATTCACATCTACCGCTGTCTTTCGCCTTACTTCTTCCGCCCAGTTTAATTACTTCTTCCGCCCAGTTTACTTACATTTTCTGCTTCGTCTATTGCCTACGTCTTCCGTCCAGTTTATTCATGCCATCCACTGTAGCCCTTCTACAGTATGCCCTCCTCTAGTTGTTTTCATTCTCTCTGTTATCCTATTTTATTCTGCTTCTTTATTTCAGCCGTCCATTTCTGTTTACTGTTTTTCCTAGTTTCCTTCTCTCAATCACCCATGTAATCCAGTTTTAAATTAGCTCACAGTTTTCAAATCCAGAGAAAGCTTTCTCTCTCTGTAAAGTTTTAAGGGTTGGTTGTTTTTTTAAAAATTCAGTTTGCTTTGGTTGTTTACAAAAAAAAATATAGTCCCCGTTTTGAATGTCCCGGAGTAATGGCTCCTCGGACCCCGATCGGGTCGGGGGCCGTCACATATCCTAAATCGAAACAAAAGCAGCCAAAAATTCGAAAAAATCTGCTCCAATCAAATTGATCCAGTCCGATTTAGTTTTGAAATTTCGGATCGACCTGGACAAGTTCAAGCCTTAGGAGGGAAATTAGGCTTGATCAAAATTTAAATTTATGCAATTATTTAAACATTTAAAGGATAATCAAGAAAAAAAATTACAAATTTAGTTTAGATTATTACAAAAGTTACATTTTTCAACTTCCTTACAAATTATTATCAAATATATATATTATAGATATATATATATGTATAAATTAGCTACCTTAGTTAATAATTATGACCTAAAAGCTGTACTGTTGTTTGGGAAATATATATATATATATATATATATATATATATATATATATATATATATATATATATATATATATATATATATATATATATATATATATATATATATATATATATATATATATATATATATATATATATATATATATATATATATATATATATATATATATATATATATATATATATATATATATATATATATATATATATATATATATATATATATATATATATATATATATATATATATATATATATATATATATATATATATATATATATATATATATATATATATATATATATATATATATATATATATATATATATATATATATATATATATATATATATATATATATATATATATATATATATATATATATATATATATATATATATATATATATATATATATATATATATATATATATATATATATATATATATATATATATATATATATATATATATATATATATATATATATATATATATATATATATATATATACTTTGATAACTTTGAAATTATGTTTAAATGTGAAAATTTGAAAATAAAATTCTTATACAAATTATAATTTAAGATATTATTCATTTATATTTTAAAATTCTGAAGGGGCATTTTTTAACCCAAATGGCATTACATTCCATTCGTAATGACCAAAGGGAACTACAAATGCGGTTTTGTATCTATCTTTTTCAGCTATTTGAATCTGCCAATAACCTGATTTTAAGTCAAATTTTGAAAATATTAAGGCTGATTGAAGACGATCTAACAGATCTTTTTTGTTAGGAATGGGATCCATAATCCATTGTAAGGTATCATTTAAAAGTTTGTAATTAATAACAAGGCGAGGAACACTTTTTCTTTTTCAGAATTTTTGTGTAATACTGATAAGTGTGTATTTTACACACTTATTCGTGCTTTTCATTCTTGTTTCGATTAGTTTTTCCTCGAGCGTTTGAGTTTATTTGATGTTGTTGGGGAGATTGTGCAGGTAAGTTGAGTTTTAATAGGTAATGGCGGAATTGGTTCGAAATTAGGAAACAAAGACAAAAAGGAAGCAAAGAAGAAAAGGCGATCACGATCGATCGTGCTCATACTGCGATCGATCGTGATCCGAGGAGATTTTCTCTCAGAATTCCAGACCGTGCCCAATCGATCGGGCTTTGAACCTCGATCGATCGTGATCAAGAGAAGTTTTCTTCAGAATTCCAGAGCCGGACCCGATCGATCGGGCTTTGAACCTCGATCGATCGTGATGCAAAATAAATTCTACCAAAAATCCAGAGGCGGCCTGATCGATCGGGCTTTGAACCTCGATCGATCGTGATCAGCAAAGATATCATGCCTAAGCGTCGCGCGATCACAATCGATCGTGATAATATTGCGATCGATCGTGATTACGGGAAAATATTAAAATCCAAATTTTCAATTGATTGATCGGGTTGATCTCGGCAGTTGATTGATGGACCACGACCCTAAGTCGAGTAAAGATAAAAGTCTGAGGAGGAGGCAAGTAAAAGGGGAGAACGGGATAGAGAGAAAAAAAACCTACGGAGACATCGGAAGCTGGATCAAAGCAATTGGCGAGGAACGGGTGAAGTCGACGGAAACTTCACAGTTTTTTCTTTCTTCTTTTCTTTTCTTATATCATGAACTATTTTATTTTCTCTGTAGTTTTCTTTAACTTTATCATGAATTGAACTTTCGATTCTAGGGGTTCGACGTAACTCTGTTATGAATATTTATTTTTCTTAATTCAAGTTTTTTTTAGTTTTCTTATTCTTTTCCGTGTTGAGTAATATATTCTGAACTCAATACTTAGCTTTGCTTGATCACCAAAATTAAGAATTTTAGGGTTAATTCGGGATGCGAGAGCGGAGAATTTAACTGTGCATTGAATATTTTGCCTCAAAAAGGACTCTGGACTAGAGATATTTAGGGCGTTTGAGTGGTAATTCAATTTCTTGTTCTTAATGTATTCAATTGATTGTAGGGTTAGAAACCGAGAGGTAATAACACATCAATTGAGAAAGTTTATTAATACTCGAGAGAGTTTAATTAACAACATAGCGAAATAACCATGAACACGAGGGAATAGAAATTAATTACTTGAATTAGGATACTAAATAGGATTAGCTAAGTGAAATCGGAACCTTGGAAATTTTCTCATCATATAATCTTAACTTTTTACATTCGAATCTGTTATTTAAATTGTTTGATTTATTTTATTTGAATTATTTTAGTTTAAAATCATAAATCATCAGCATATTGTTTCTTTTCAAATTAAGTTGAAATTTAGATATTCAATACTTAACATATTTATTCCTCGTGGGATCGACACTCGTGCTTGCGTGTAGTTTTTCGCAACAAATACCCCAGATTTTTTCGGGTTAATTTAATTAATTTAAGTTAGGTTAGCTATTGGGTTAATTAAATTATTTATCGGGAGTTTCGGTGGAGGAGTTAGACCGAGGGTGAGGTGAGAGTCAATTTATAGAAATTTAACGGTCGAAGAACGAGATTTAACAGAGTTTCGGAGGGGCCGAATTTACGGGAGGGTAAAACGATAAATGTTATTTTATTTAATGTTTTAATAGGAAATAAGTTTTATTTTTATTTTTAAAAACAACATAATGGCTTCCGAAGCCATTCTTTCATTCGAGCGCCGAAGAGTAGAACAGAGAGAGGAGACGCGAGCGATGTCCGGCGACCTGCTCACTAAGGATTTCTGACCTTCTCCGGCCAGACGATTGCGGCGAGCAGATTTCAGCCCGTCTCCGCGCACAAACCGACCGGTAAGCTCAGTTTTTGCCCTATTTTTGGTTTGGTTTGAGGTTGTGAGTGACAAGCCAGATTTGGTTCCGATCACCGGCCGATTTTGTGAGTTCTCGGCATGGGTTTGCTGATTCTTGGACCGGGAATGGTCACCAGGCTGAGGGGAGGTTAATTTGGGCAAAAAACATAGAACTCCAAATTTGGGTGCTTTAGTTTTTCCTCTGTGAAGCCTTAGGGTTTTGTTAGATTATGCTAATTGGGTATGTGGGTGGTTGATTGGTGAGGAATTGGGTGGAAATTGATGGAAAATCGGGAAAGAGAAAATTTTTGGTTTAGGACAGATTCAGGTTTTGCTAATTTTGACCTAGCTACGACTGTTTGTTTTAAATTTTCTTTTGCCAGGTTAAACTAGGTTATCAGAGGAGTACGTGGCCGCTGGAATCGTTCGATTCCGTTAGCCGACGCGAAAGTTACGCGCGTTCAAAATTTTAGGATGGTTTTTATCAAACCCAAATTAGTGGCCCGTTTAGTTGGGTTAGGCTAGAAATAGTAGTTTAAGAGTGAATTGGTGAATGTAAGCTTGATTTTAATGAAGTTTGAATTTTTGTCTTAGGTCGAGTCGTAGGTGGACAGGGAACCGAGCATCCTCAGCGAGCTAGGGCGCCAGGTAAGTAGTAGTGTGGGTGTAAATGCCTGAGAGTCGCCCAGAAGGGCCTACACTACAGTTGTTTGCATGTTGTGAGTCGTGTGTATGTTGTGGGTCGTCAGTATGTGATGTGTATGTGTAGTCGTTGTTAGTGGTAAGTTGTAAGTCTTGTGCAAGTTGTGGGTCAGTGGTACGTATGTTGTGAGTCTTGTGCAGGTTGTGGGTAGGTTGTGTAACGACTGACCGGGTTCCCCCGGCCCAGCCGTGCAGTCCGCACCACAGGCCCAGGCACTGCCACGTGGCTGGCCTGTGTGGCTGCCACGTGGCAGTCCCTGGGCCTGTTGGGTGAGGTTGCACGGCTCGGGCAGGGGAACCCGTCGGGTCGTTACAAAAAAGGTGCCTTTTTTTGTAACGACTGACCGGGTTCCCCCGGCCCAACCATGCAGTCCATGCTTCCATAGGGCTCTGCCACGTGGTAGTGCCTGGGCCTGTTGGGTGAGGACTGCACGGCTCGGGCGGGGGAACCCGTCGAGTCGTTACAGGTTGTATATAGGTTGTGAGTCTTGTGCAGGATGTGGGTCAGTGGTACGTATGTTGTGAGTCTTGTGCAGGTTGTGGGTAAGTTGTATGTACGTTGTGAGTCTTGTGCAGGTTGTGGGTAAGTTGTACGTAGGTTGTGAGTCTTGTGCAGGTTGTGGGTCAGTTGTACGTACGTTGTGAGTCTTGTGCAGGTTGTGGGTCAGTTGTACGTACGTTGTGAGTCTTGTGCAGTTGTGGGTCAGTTGTACGTATGTTGTGAGTCTTGTGCAGTTGTGGGTCAGTTGTACGTACGTTGTGAGTCTTGTGCAGTTGTGGGTCAGTTGTACGTACGTTGTGAGTCTTGTGCAGGTTGTGGGTAAGTTATATATAGGTTGTGAGTCTTGTGCAGGTTGTGGGTCAGTTGTACGTATGTTGTGAGTCTTGTGCAGGTTGTGGGTAAGTTGTATGTAGGTTGTGAGTCTTGTGCAGTTGTGGGTCAGTGGTATGTATGTTGTGAGTCTTGTGCAGGTTGTGGGTTAGTTGTACGTATGTTGTGAGTCTTGTGCAGGTTGTGGGTCAGTGATACGTATGTTGTGAGTCTTGTGCAAGTTGTGGGTCAGTTGTACGTATGTTGTGAGTCTTGTGCAGGTTGTGGGTAAGTTATATATAGGTTGTGAGTCTTGTGCAGGATGTGGGTCAATGGTACGTATGTTGTGAGTCTTGTGCAGGTTGTGGGTCAGTGGTACGTATGTTGTGAGTCTTGTGCAGTTGTGGGTCAGTTGTACGTATGTTGTGAGTCCTTGTGCAGGTTGTGGGTCAGTTGTACGTATGTTGTGAGTCTGTGCAGGTTGTGGGTCAGTTGTACGTATGTTGTGAGTCTTGTGCAGGTTGTGGGTAAGTTATATATAGGTTGTGAGTCTTGTGCAGGATGTGGGTCAATGGTACGTATGTTGTGAGTCTTGTGCAGGTTATGGGTGAGTTGTATGTAGGTTGTGAGTCTTGTGCAAGTTGTGGGTCAGTTGTACGTATGTTGTGAGTCTTGTGCAGGTTGTGGGTAAGTTATATATAGGTTGTGAGTCTTGTGCAGGATGTGGGTCAATGGTACGTATGTTGTGAGTCTTGTGCAGGTTATGGGTGAGTTGTATGTAGGTTGTGAGTCAGTTGTACGTACGTTGTGAGTCTTGTGCAGGTTGTGGGTCAGTTGTACGTATGTTGTGAGTCTTGTGCAGGTTGTGGGTAAGTTGTATGTAGGTTGTGAGTCTTGTGCAGGTTGTGGGTCAGTGGTACGTATGTTGTGAGTCTTGTGCAGGTTCTGGGTCAGTTGTACGTATGTTGTGAGTTTTGTGCAGGTTGTGGGTCAGTTGTACGTATGTTGTGATCTTGTGCAGGTTGTGGGTCAGTTGTACGTACGTTGTGAGTCTTGTGCAGGTTATGGGTGAGTTGTATGTAGGTTGTGAGTCTTGTGCAGGTTGTGGGTCAGTTGTACGTATGTTGTGAGTCTTGTGCAGGTTATGGGTGAGTTGTATGTAGGTTGTGAGTCTTGTGCAGGTTATGGGTGAGTTGTATGTAGGTTGTGAGTCTTGTGCAGGTTGTGGGTCAGTGGTACGTATGTTGTGAGTCTTGTGCAGGTTGTGGGTCAGTTGTACGTATGTTGTGAGTCTTGTGCAGGTTGTGGGTCAGTGATACGTATGTTGTGAGTCTTGTGCAAGTTGTGGGTCAGTTGTACGTATGTTGTGAGTCTTGTGCAGGTTGTGGGTAAGTTATATATAGGTTGTGAGTCTTGTGCAGGTTGTGGGTAAGTTATATATAGGTTGTGAGTCTTGTGCAGGTTGTGGGTAAGTTATATATAGGTTGTGAGTCTTGTGCAGGTTGTGGGTCAGTTGTACGTATGTTGTGAGTCTTGTGCAGGTTGTGGGTAAGTTATATATAGGTTGTGAGTCTTGTGCAGGTTGTGGGTCAGTTGTACGTATGTTGTGAGTCCTTGTGCAGGTTGTGGGTCAGTTGTACGTATGTTGTGAGTCTTGTGCAGGTTGTGGGTAAGTTATATATAGGTTGTGAGTCTTGTGCAGGTTGTGGGTCAGTGATACGTATGTTGTGAGTCTTGTGCAAGTTGTGGGTCAGTTGTACGTATGTTGTGAGTCTTGTGCAGGTTGTGGGTAAGTTATATATAGGTTGTGAGTCTTGTGCAGGATGTGGGTCAGTGGTACGTATGTTGTGAGTCTTGTGCAGGTTGTGGGTCAGTTGTACGTATGTTGTGAGTCTTGTGCAGGTTGTGGGTCAGTTGTACGTATGTTGTGAGTCTTGTGCAGGTTGTGGGTCAGTTGTACGTATGTTGTGAGTCCTTGTGCAGGTTGTGGGTCAGTTGTACGTATGTTGTGAGTCTTGTGCAGGTTGTGGGTCAGTTGTACGTATGTTGTGAGTCTTGTGCAGGTTGTGGGTGAGTTGTACGTATGTTGTGAGTCTTGTGCAGGTTGTGGGTCAGTGATACGTATGTTGTGAGTCTTGTGCAAGTTGTGGGTCAGTTGTACGTATGTTGTGAGTCTTGTGCAGGTTGTGGGTAAGTTATATATAGGTTGTGAGTCTTGTGCAGGTTGTGGGTAAGTTATATATAGGTTGTGAGTCTTGTGCAGGTTGTGGGTAAGTTATATATAGGTTGTGAGTCTTGTGCAGGTTGTGGGTCAGTTGTACGTATGTTGTGAGTCTTGTGCAGGTTGTGGGTAAGTTATATATAGGTTGTGAGTCTTGTGCAGGTTGTGGGTCAGTGGTATGTATGTTGTGAGTCTTGTGCAGGTTGTGGGTCAGTTGTACGTATGTTGTGAGTCTTGTGCAGGTTGTGGGTCAGTTGTACGTATGTTGTGAGTCTTGTGCAGGTTGTGGGTCAGTGATACGTATGTTGTGAGTCTTGTGCAAGTTGTGGGTCAGTTGTACGTATGTTGTGAGTCTTGTGCAGGTTGTGGGTAAGTTATATATAGGTTGTGAGTCTTGTGCAGGTTGTGGGTAAGTTATATATAGGTTGTGAGTCTTGTGCAGGTTGTGGGTAAGTTATATATAGGTTGTGAGTCTTGTGCAGGTTATGGGTGAGTTGTATGTAGGTTGTGAGTCTTGTGCAAGTTGTGGGTCAGTTGTACGTATGTTGTGAGTCTTGTGCAGGTTGTGGGTAAGTTATATATAGGTTGTGAGTCTTGTGCAGGTTGTGGGTAAGTTATATATAGGTTGTGAGTCTTGTGCAGGTTGTGGGTAAGTTATATATAGGTTGTGAGTCTTGTGCAGGTTGTGGGTCAGTTGTACGTATGTTGTGAGTCTTGTGCAGGTTGTGGGTCAGTTGTACGTATGTTGTGAGTCCTTGTGCAGGTTGTGGGTAAGTTATATATAGGTTGTGAGTCTTGTGCAGGTTGTGGGTAAGTTATATATAGGTTGTGAGTCTTGTGCAGGTTGTGGGTAAGTTATATATAGGTTGTGAGTCTTGTGCAGGTTGTGGGTAAGTTATATATAGGTTGTGAGTCTTGTGCAGGTTGTGGGTAAGTTATATATAGGTTGTGAGTCTTGTAGTTTCCCTCTTTACTACTATTTGGAGATTTCGTATGCTGGATAGTTGAGTAGGAGTATTCTGGATCTGGTTTAGGATTTGATTTGTTTGCAGGTACCTAGCATTTTGGGGGCGCCATTTTCAGGCGTTACTCTGCCAAAATTTTCGGAGAGGACGCCGTGGTGCTTAACGGTTAGGATTAAGGAAAATTAGTGAGTCTAGGCAGCTAGGTAAGACATAAGAGAGCTTTGGAAAGTTAGTTTTAATTCTGCTGCGTGAGTTTTATTGGAAGGTATTTTCAGCATTGGAAGTTTAAGCGAATGGAATTAAGAGAGCTTAATGAGTTAATGAAACCAAGTATAGCACGAGTGAAGTCTTCGGGGGACTTAGTTTTAAATTCTGCTGCATCCATTTAATTAAAATGGATTCCTTGCGTTAGTAGTTAAGTGGATGAGATAGTAGTCAAAGGAAGTCGTTTAGCTCAGATTAGTCCCCGTGCGTACCGGGAACCCGAGTGGGTTTTTGGGACGTTACATTTTGTTTACATAAAAAGCAGTACAACTCCAAGGAGATTTACTTTTGCTAATAAGTTTTTTCTCTAAGAGAAATTCTATTTCCTTTTTGTATAGATCTAAATATTTCTGTTTCATTTGACTAGGTCTAGCTTTGGTTGGAATTAACTTTTCATCATAATTTAGAATATAAGGTAAAGAAACAATATGTCTTTTTCTTTCCCCAAAAAGCATTGGGTATAGTATGACATACTTCATTTTGGAATTGTAATTCAATTTGTTTGATTTTATTAATAACATTTGGTGATTTAAGCTGTTCTTCTATTTTGAGATAATTAATCTCATTTTTAAGAAATCTTATTTGTTTATCTTTAATTTAATAAAAAGTTTTTATTTCATTTATTAATTTGGACTGAGGTTCCTTAACAAAATAATATATAATATGTAACGACCCCAAACCACCTAGGGCCGCCACGACACTCAACCTAACGTTGAGTTTGACTTTCACATTTTGAACGGGAAATTTTTCGACTTTCTAAAACTCTAGAATATTTAATATGGCAAAACATAAAATTGAAAGCACAATTTCGGATGACATAAAATGGAAGACTTCAACTTTGGAAGATAAGAAATCGGAAGTCTTAACGTTCGGGAAAAACATAAGTCAAAAGATATAAAATTGGAAGACAGGAAATCGGAAGTTTTAACGTTCGAGAAAAACATAAGTCAGAAGATATAAAATTGGAAGATAGGAAATTGGCAGACATGATGTTCAGGAAATAGAAGTTGGAAGATATAAGACATAAACACAAAGAAAGCCTTCTCTGGAATTGAAGACTGGAAAACATATTTAAAGTAGGACTTCAGAAATAAATGGCAGAAGAAAAACAGGAAGACAGGAATATTAAAAACTTGGATGAGTACTCTGCACGAGAGCAGGAAGCAGGGAGAAATGAAACAGGAAAAATAGAATACTTGGACGTTCTAAAATAAAGAGCAGAATGGACGACAGAAAACAGAAGGCAGAATAGACAACAGACATGCAATGGGGGACTTATTAAAATGGGAAACGTAAACTGGAAGTCGTGCAGTGGAAGACTTATTGTAGACGACAGAAGTCGTGGACAACAGAAGTCGTGGACGACAGAAGACAACCGAGGCTGTGAACGACAGAAACTGATGACAGAAGCCGTGGACGACAGAAGACAACAAAGGCTGTGGACGACAGAAACTGATGACAGAAGCCGTGGATGACAGAAGCCGTGGACGACAAAAGTCGTGGACGACAGAAATGGACGACAGAAACTGCAGACAACAGAAGTCGTGGACGACATAAGTGGATGACGTTATCGCCCACAACTTTGGACGATAACTTTGGATAACTCACACTTAGCCGAATACTTTAAACAATTAACCGTCGAACGAGTACTGTGGACAATTGGACTTTGGACGACGTTATCGCCCACAACTTTGGACGATAACTTTAGATGATAATTTTAAAGGACAAAAATGGACGACTGTTTAACAGGTGGACGACTATTCACATAACAAAATGAACAACTCTTTTACAGAAGGCGTGGACGACTGTTTTCTTTTGGAAAACTTGAAGACTTGAAAGACATAAACATATACTCCGCCGATCGATCGGTTACCCCAGGCGATCGATCGGCTACCTCTCTGTTTGAAAACTTACATCTTTTGACACAAAAGCATCAAAACCCCAAAACCTGATTCAAAACACAGTTTTAAAACATGCTAGAAAACACGACAGCAGTTGGAAAACATGACAGAATTCAAGAAATCAAACTGCATGGATAGCTCAAAGACTTGATGTAACGCCCCGAGTTTTCTAAACTCAGTTTGTTACTCATAAACCCGAACATAACTAGGAAATTTTGGACCAAATTTAAAACTTCGCTCGAAAGTCAAATTTGAACGTTTGCTAAAAACACAAAAAACTTGCAGCGGAAAATCTTTGAACAAAGCAAAGTTAAGCAAAACGACAAGTTTTGCTACTCGCATCTACCGATGACGTCAACTGGATGAATCATCCATCCAGCCTCTGCCGATCACAAAATGACAAATACACTTACTCACATCTTCCGATAGATAAAATACTCGACATCATCCGGTTACAAAACGACAAGTTTTGCTACTCGCATCTACCGATGACGTCAA